>JAVJGJ010000061.1:43466756-43501758 GCA_035590215.1 Microhierax caerulescens
GAATGGCCTTCCCCCCCCCCCCCCCGATAGAAATTACAACTGTAGTATTAAAAAGACTGTAAAAGGGGTTAAAGAACAAAATAAATTAGGGCTTTTGGTTTATTGTGGTTTTTTTTTTAAATAGCTTGCATGGATTTTAATGTTAGAATTTCCTCATTTGCCCTGACATAAAGGTTTAAGAGGTGAAGATGTGCATAACACTTTTGAAATCTAGTTGCTGAGTATGTTAATTACAATTTAATAGCTTTTTAAATTCAGGGTTATCTTTCAAAAAAGGATTGCAAGAATTAGTGTTGATGCTTGTGGGAAAGAGACTGAAGTGCTGTGCTAAAGACTGGTAGAGGGTCTTTACATAAACACCTTCTGCCCTAATCAGGTGGAAGACTGGCATGTGGAAATCTCACTTTTGGATGGAAAACCAGCACCTTCAGCTACTCCAGTGTGCTAGTGTTACATAGTTGGGCTCAGATCCTGCAGTTGCTGCAATAATAATTTTCTTGTACAATTGTTTTATTAAAATGAGTTTATTTAGGTGTGGCTGATATATATCAGTATGTGCAGACGTGAACAAAGATGAAAAGAGCAGTGTCGACAGCATGTTATTTATGCACAGAACAAGTTTTCAAAATAAAACTTAATAAACTTACTTTTAAATGTGGATTTGAAGACAAGGGAGTTGATACTGTATTTGGCAAATGGTTTGCCAAAGGAACAGAATTTCAAACAAACCAATTTTTTGACCCAGGCATCCAACTTCTGCATCCAGCTTCTTTTCAGGTTTCCTGCAGTATGAAGCAAGCTGTCTTTACACCTCTTCAGACATAGTTTCTTCTGTTGTATGGGAATAAGTAACTGTAAGTTGCTTTTGTCTTGTCCCCCATCCTTCCATTAGTGATGTACATACTTGGTAAAGGACAGAACTCAAGGTCAAGGGGGAAAAACCCCCAGTGTACACCTGTCACATTAAAGTAACAAATCTGTTTTGTGAATGTTTGGAACTGAACTGGAAGAGGGCAAACAGGAACAATAACTTTTGTGACCCAGAAAGTAATCTGTGGTTTTATACTGTCTCAGGTACACTGAGCTGGAAAGGCATAGCAATTACTCTTTCAGATTATCTTTGTTTCTCAAGGTTTTCATACAGTCTCAAAGTAAAAATTTGATATTTTCTCCTTTTTCTCAGATTATCACCATCAAATAAATATTCTCTTTTTAAACTTGGAAAGTTTCCAAGTCCTTTAGAGATTCCTTAGAAGGTGTTTTTGTAATAAGGAGTGACAGACCTGGGCTCTTTGTAGACCTAGTCTTTTGGGGTACCTCTCGCTAGTCCTTTTGACTTCTTCCTAGGGCCCATATTTTCTTTTCTTATTCTTTGCCTTTAACCTCTGTTTTATTAATTGACTTTATTTTCTAGATTTAATACAATCTCATCTCTGTCTTTATTTCTACCCTGTGTTTCTTTCTAACTACCTTGGAAATTTCTTGCTGCTCTCTCTTCTGTGTTGTTTTCATAGTTGATTGCATGTTTTCCAGTTTCTTTCCTTGAGGCTCTTAAATTCACCTCTGTAGCCACTGGGAAATTCTTTACCTCTGGCCTCTCTTGGAAGGAGCTGACCTTTCTTATTTTAGTATAACACAGATGCTTCATGTCTTAGTGTCACAATTCAAGAAATTGGAGCCAGAAGATTGTTGTTCAAACTGAAGTTACACAGTTACCTGCAAGTCTTGTCTGTGTCCAGGATGAGGTGATAATAATCTCCAGAATATAAAAACCCAAATTTTAGTTATGATTGTTCTAGTAGCAGTTCTACTTAGGTACTTGTTCTTAAATGCTTAAAAAAGCTTCAGAGAGAGATTTTTATTAGTATTTCCTGTTGGGTTTATATGTTGCCAGCTACTTTTCAGTATATAATTACGTTTGTTTTCTTCAATTGTCCTAAAACCAGCAACTTGCTTATATTCTGGAAATGTGCTTTTTTTTTCTTTTTTGTTACTTACTAAGCAAAAGACCACTCAATATAAAATACTTGTAACGTATTTCAACTTGAAAAGAAAATCCCGTATATTAAATTTCTACAGAACATGCTCAATTATTTCAGATGGCTTTTTAGTAGCATGAGCATTGTCGTTCTGTTGACCCAATATCAGGCCTGAAGGAACATGAATAATGGAAGTATTGTGCTTAGCTTGCAGTGTTCTTCCTGCACTAAATCCCATCACAAGTTTAACATCAAATGTAGTACAGGGTATGCATGAAAACTTTGTTGATTCCAGTAGAAATTAATGTGGTAAGTAGTTGGGACTTTAAGGTTTTCCAGCTTAAATGCTTGTTAGACATTCATGTAGTGCTCAAATAAGAAGGGTCAAAATGTCATGTCAGCAAAAAGATAAAATTTAGAATAAAATACTGTAGTGCTTTAAAGGTAGACAATCTGGAGAAATGAGATCAGTGGTTTTGATTTCTGGATGATGAAATAAAAGGTATTGAAGTGCTTATGTATTCATATGCATTGTAGTTTTCAGTGATTGTCTTCAGATTTATTTTTTATTTTTTTTTAATTTGGGCTATGAAAGAGTTCCATATTAGTAAATCTTTCTTGGCTCTTGTTTTGTTCTCCTGTAGATCAGACTCTGTTTTTACAATAGTTTTTTGAGGCTTAGTTTACTTTGGTTTTCCTTCTTGTATTCCAGTATCTTTATATAAGTATATTTGACCTATGTATGAGAGAATAAAGTTTTTGAATGATAGGGTAGAATGCGTGCTTTTATTTCTGCATTATGTTCTGTTGTAGATTGGCATACTCTCTTGTTTTGTTTGCATGCCTTGCTCTTAATCAATTTTATACTAAACAAGTTGGATGAAATCTGTGAATTTGAAATCTCTACCTTTTTTTACATATGATCTCATAGAATTAAGAAATCGACATCTTAGTGTTCTCTTTGAAAAGTTAAATGGCTTTCAGAGACATGAGCTGTAATTGCTTATGTGATTTCTACCATTCTTACTTTTGTATCTTCCTTTCCTATTAGTGTAGGTCACTGTAGCAAGCCTGATGCACAGCACAAGCACGGCACTTTGAATCATAAACATAAATGTGCTAAAATTCACTGACAAAATGTTTTTGTTGTTAATGGCAGCTAGATTGCTACTTCAAAATAAAAGTGAAGTTGCTGGGCAAGAAGGTCTTGTCTTTTATTAAGACCCACTACTCAGTCATTATTTTCAAATTGAATGTTTCTGGAGTTATTTCCGTGTAGCATTAAAGGTTCAACTCCCAGGTGAACTTGTTCAGTTAAACACGTATTTGAACCACTCCTTTCTTGCATTATGTCTCATTAAATATTTCTAACACATTTGTAACTAACCTGAGGGCATCAAGAGCTTCAGGTGGCCTTCTGGCAAATTGAGAGGCTTGAAATCATTAAATAAAGTAAATTTGCATTTTAAAACTAAATATGCAAATTCAATTGGCTGTTTGTCCAAACTCTCTCTGATATTAGGCTTTGAGTTTTAAGTGCAAAGGGACTTTATGGTGCTTGATGTACACATCCACTAGCTGGAACATTGAACTTGTGCTGGAATGCTTTCAAGCTTCAGTCTGACTTTTTCTTGTTACTCTAAAAATATCTTGCAACAGAAGAAGCATTGTTTCATGCTTCAAATACGGAGCTGTTTTTGATTATTCTGTGTTCCTTTGCCTACTTTCTGTGGCTGTTGACAGTTTAAGAGTTTAAACTCCTTTTTTTGCTGTGAGTATTTAATGTGGTGAATGTCTTTTCCCAGAAGGTAATTCTAGTGATATATCCCATGTACATATAAATAAATAATAATAAAAAAGAACCCTGCCCTTGAAATACATAAATAAAAATTACTTGACATTACTTCAGTGGTCCTAATAACCACTATTTATCACTGTTTCTTTAAGGATTGTTTGTTTGTTTTTTAAAGTAACAACAAGAGAACATTAGTATTTTGTGTACTGAAAAAAGTAATCCAGAGGTCAGAAATAAATGCCAGAAAGTGAGCAATAATGTCAAGTATGAGCATGGTTGGCAAAGATTGACCATTTGGACCTTTTACTCTGATCTTTACTTGGTTTGTTCCTCAGTTGGTGCACTTCACCGCTTTGGTTACTCAGACTGTAATGGGTTTTCTTCCTGTTACAGGCTATTTACTCCCTTTTTCTGGTCTCCAGAGTCTCAAGGGCAAAATAATTAAATGCTTATTTTTCCTAATGCATGTATTTTACATGATAGAAGCCTGTTTTCTTATCTCAGAGGTCTAGCTGATGAACTGCTTACCATCCATTTTTGTTGCAGCTCCTGGTCAGTGTTGGTAGTAGTGAGTGGTTACCTTGTCCTAACTAGAGAGACCGAGTCACGTGGCTCCTTCTGTCCTCTGTTTCTTAAGATTTGTTAGGATGACACACATCCTATGAAGCAGAACAAAGTTTAATATAAGACGGTCAGTAGTAATGTGTAAGCACGTCAGAATGTTGGATATTCCTATTTGCAGAGACAGTCTTTCTTTTCACAGTGCTGCGTGTGTGTGGATTGGTACAGTTTGCTACTTGTGCTGTTCTTCAAAACTCAGCAGCTGTTTCCACAGAGGTATCATGGGGGTACTTGGTGTGAAGCGAACAGAAGCCTCATGCAATGCAGCTAACAAAATAATCCAGCAGTAGTTGTGTCATTACAATCTTTTACGTGCTCCCCATGTCAGCATAATTCTGTCTCAACATTATTTTATGCTTGCTATAAAATAGCAAAGAAGTTATGCCTCTTCAACTCACCTTTTCAGCCTTTTCAGCTTTCCCTGGTAAAGATTCACCCAAGAGCTTTACAAGGCTTTCAGTGATGGCTGTGTGTGTGTAAGTCATCCCGGAGCTGCAGTGCCACGGTTACCCAGGGCTGGGTCCAGGCAGCTTTTGGGAGTCTCCAGAGATGAAGGCTCTGCAGCCTCCCTGGGCAACCTCTTCCACTGCTCTCCCACGCTCACTGTTTTTCACAACGGCAATAGCCTAGTGGCAGCGATTCCTCTGTTCCAGTAGAAATGTCAGGGCCGTTTGCAGATGGAAGATTGTGTGAGGCTGAAGGCTGAGCCCCCCACCAGGTTTAATGCTGTCTGTGTGCTCTTCTGTAGAGAATACAGCTTGCTTTCTTGTTTTCACTTGTGTTGATCTCTGAGGACCGTTGTCATAAGCCAGCAGTGGCCCTGGTAGACACGTCACCCTAGACCAGTGCTGTTAACAGTCTGTCTTCCTACCCATAGTTAGCAGGCCAGCCAGGTTTTTGCCACCTTCAGGTCTCCTCCCTGAATGTGTTACAAAAGTGCAAAGTTTGCAACTGGTACGTGGCAAAGGTCACTTACTGCAGCTTTGCTTTCCAGTTGGTGCCAGAGTAATCTGGTTGAGGCTGGATGGTTACAGTACAGTTCTTATTTGTTGGGGAGGTGGCATGTGTGTGTGTGTGTGTGTGTGTGTGTGCGCTTCACCCTGGGTGCTTGCGAGGGACCTCTTCCAGCAATAGGATCCTGAAGCGTTGACAATTCATTATAATCCTTATTTTTTAAAAAACATCTTAAGTAGAACTGCAGAACTTAGTATTTCGGCTATAGCACAGTGTGATATCTGATACATTTTTAAAGTGGGTTGAGAATCTTCTGTTTAGTAGGGAGGTTAAGGGAGAGAAAGAAAATCAGCTATGTCAGAAATACGTTCTGAGAGAAGTCTGTGGAATGTTGTTCTGCAGGCGCTATCAATATTCAGACTTAAGGAGTCTGCATTTCCATTGTTTTATCTTTTACTGTTTTGTCCTGTTTTGAAGGTCGTGGTCCTGTTCCTTCATGTTAAAACAGTCTGTAATCCAACATCTGCACCAAACACCACTTTATGTGCATTTTGGTAAAGTACTTAAGAGTTCTTCAGGTTTCTAAGGAACTTGCATTGAATGAAGAACTAGATGTGTTTTATTATGTTTAATACTGACACATACACTGTAAAGGTTCTCATTTTAGTTATCCTCTTTATTCAATAGAAGGATTAGTTTAAGATTAAAGTTCAAGTACTCTTGGATATTAGGCTTTACAAAATCATTACTTTAGTCAGTCATCCTTGTATCTTTTTGTATCTTAAGAAAAAAAAAATAGTTTGTTAATCAGATTACGCTTTTCAGTTGCATCCCTAGGTGCAACTAAACTGAGATTTGATTTCCATTCTCAAAGCTTTTTGTGTGTGGTTTTTAAAGCTATTAAGCTGTTTCCATGGTTACTTTGGCCATTGAATAAGAACTCTGGTGTTGATTGATGCTTATGAAACTTTTGTCCAGAGGCTGCTTGGCAGTGGAAAATGTAAGAAATAAGAAAGTGGGGGTTCACTGGACCTTTCCTTATGTTTTAGTTCAACATTATTAAACAACTTGTGAGAGGTCATCTTCCTCCTATTCCAGAACTGATATTTGTCAGGTTTATGTTGGGGTAGAGACCAAGAAATGTCATGTAAATTTAAAGTATTGTTGTGGTAGCTAAAATACTTGAAATTACTAGCCTTTAAGTTAGTGACAAATAAATTCAGTTTTCTGTGTGCATTAGTGTGGCATCTGGTTATGTTCAGGCATTGTAACAAACAGTATTTTGACAGCTATTACTCATGCATTTTTCTAGTATTTTTTCCCTGATAGCAGGTTGTTTTGTGGAAGGCATAATGTATTACCTTCTAGATTCCCCAGGCATGTTAATTCTGAGTCTGTCTGGTCATATGTGTAGATCCAAGTATCTTACACTAATTTTGCGGTAAGTTGGATGAAATGTGTAGATTTGGTCCTCAGTCAAATTTATACAAAAAAGAAAATGCAGGATTAGGATAAATATACAGAATAGATTCAGAGACTTGGGAAAGAATGGTATAAGCATTGAAGCTTGCCATCTTGTATTATCACACATATAATTTAACTGTAGCCAACCATAAATAACATTACTTATGTGGATGTAGAACTTCCCTCGATGCCATACTGCAAGAGTAAGTTTTGTCAGTCCAGTTGGAGAGCCTGAGGACCAAGAGATAGAGGTCATCTGCCTCTGGTTTTGTCCTGTAACTGTGGTAGAGACCCACGAACCTGTTAATGCAATTGCATATATCTGAGGCAAGTGCTTTTGTACTCAGTTGAACTGGATTGTCTCTGTAGGAACTTGGTATCTTGCAGTCTTCGCTTGGCATGAAGCAGCGGTTGCTCCTGCTGTTACTCCGTGTGGTGAGGAAAGGTGAGCCTCCTCCTGGCACCAGCTAGAGGCAGGGTGTGTTTCCAGATGTTCTGCCCTCCTACAGACTTAACTCTTTGTGTCCCTGCACGCCCTTTCTTCACCTCTTGCTCCCTTTTTGGTGGGTGAGAGTATGTTCACCTCTGTTAGGAAGAGAGGCAGTGGCAAGATGAAGCCAGAGGAGGTGCGTAGGGAAGAGAGAAAACAAAACCAGCAGTGGTCCTGCTCAGCCTGTTGCTAGCCTCTGTTAATGGGTTTGGGGACCTCCTCAGCTGCAAGTAGCTGTTGCCGTCAAGGGATTACTTCTGTGAACAGCCCCTGGAGTCCATGTAAAGCTTTAGTATTCAAGTGCCACAGGTTGTCATTTACTGTTTATTACAGTTAAGAGTTTTTCTTTGATCATAGGGCTTTATGGGGAGTTGTTATCCTGGTAGAAGATCTGGTCGGTGTCAGTGACCAGGACACTGTGTGGAGGGTTGTAGCATGTGTGTTCTGTTTGTTCCCTTTTATTTCTGTTTTTTATGTTGTTTGAGGTCACAAATGTGGGATTGGCCTGTTAGCTAGGGTTGCATTTAGTTAACAGTTCTTTAGAAAGGTCCGGGAGGAGCAACTGCAGTTTCTGCTTTCTTGGAATGATTTGTGTCTCACAGCTGTCTGCTATTCCATAGTATCCTAACTATTTTCAATTTATAACATGCCTTTTTTCTGCTTCAGTAGATTATATTACTGTTTAAATGTGTTCTGACGTCACTGAGAATATGATGTTCCAATAGGTTGAAGCCAGTGTGGCTGGGCTTTCACAAGGTGTGATTTCTTGCTCTAAAGAGCTGTTGTGCCTTAATAGCAGGGGTATGTGATGACAGTAAGCAAAAGCTTATTGTAAAATTAGGAAAATAAGTGATTGAAAAGGGGAATTTCTGTGGTACATGTTTTGGATTTTTGTTTTTTAAGTCATACTGCTCTCATAATCAAGTCATGAGAGCCTGATCTTTGTACCTCTCCCCACAGTATCTGCAGTGTTGTCAGGAAAATACAGTAATAATGAGAATACTGGTATAATAAAAATTGCTGAAGAGCTGGGGGTGAGAGAATGTTACATATCTTTCAAGTTACTGTCATGATTAAATAATGTGAATTCATTTATTAGTTATGCTAGCAGTGTATTTAGCCCCATCTAGATCTCTTCCATGGCGTAATGTTTCGTTTACAATAGAGATAGATAAATTAAAATTAGTTCAAAAATTAGGAGTCTATTAGGAAGACAATGAATTAAACACTGATGGCTTGTATCATAGTAAAAGGGAAAACAGAAATTAGGGAATTGTAGGTGGAGTTACTAACCCTGAAAGGGGAGGAGGTAATTCTTGTTTGTTACTCTCTTGTCTCTTGCACCCCCTCACTAACATTCCAGCTGGAGTACTTACACAAATTCCAAATTATAACCTTGCCAATGAATCTAGTAAAAAAACCTCTTAACAAGCATGGCAGTATTTTCTAATTGTAGTTAGCTGCATAACCATGCTACTTCCTTGCTTTTTGCTTATGTTCAAAGGAAAAAATGGAATATTGCAAGAAGTTTCTCTGTACATTCTTCAGCAATTTATGAAGCAAACTAACATGTGTTGTATTGAATAATAAATCATAACATACCTAAGGTTAAATCTGTATTTAAAAAACAGCTGTTGCAAATGTTTAATTTCTAGAAGAAGAGAGAAAGAAAATCCTTAGCCTTTTTGATTTTCACTGAAAGCAAATGGGAACTCAGTAATTTAGATATCTTAGTGTTTCAAAAAGTTTTCATATATGTGATCATAGTGTCTAAAATATTTAGTCTTTTTATTTTAAATATATACTTAGGTGGTACTTTTTTTATTAAGAACGGTGTGTTGCAGCAAGCTTGCTAAAATGTAGAATCTGCTTTTCTGGTTCCCAGGATTTTAAAGCAATAGTTACACTCCTGTAATAGTTGCAGTGGACTTCACAGAAGAATATAAAATTACAGTTACTGAGTTTTTAAACTTTCATCTTGACTTGATGAAACTAAAGTTGTTTTCTTAAAATTATTATGTGTTACTATAACAGAGGAGAACTTTTGGAAGTTGATAGTTTAGTTGGTGTCAGAGGAAAATAAGAGAGTAATTTTACAGTTATGAAATGTTAAGAAAAGTTTGAATCTAGCATAGCATTCTTCAAGGCCATTTATACACAGTCCTTGCGTGGTTCTTGTGAGGAAAAAAGTATGACTAGGAAAAAAACCCAAATTATCTTAAATACGTGCACCTTTGGAAATAGGGAGTTAGACTTTAATCTTCAAGTATGTTTGGTTTTCTTATCTTCCATGCATACTTCTAAAAAAAAGAGAGTGATAGTTAAATTGACAAAAATGTTTTTTACTTTTCTCAGAATGTTAGGTTTGGTTTGGGTTTTTTTTCCTTCCGACAAGTGTGGAAGTTGATGCTGCCTTTAGTGGAGAACAGCTGTTAAAAATTTAAGGCAACAATTGGATGACAACAGAATGAATAAGAAATACAGATCTTGTAGAGCCATGTTTATCTAAAGTCTTGACTATAAGAAAATAAACCTGGTGTGAGTGATTCACATTTGAAAAGATACTACTTCTCCTTTGTTTGCCTTTTCTTCTAGTTGTACTTTGGATGCCAGTACTTAAGTCATGCTGCTTGTTGCACATGGGCTTCTCTAATAAAATGTTCTGGCATTCTCTTTCCTCTTTGCATCAGTTTTGCTTTGCTGTTTTTTATCTTTGGTCATACCAATTGAATTTCAACGGTAGTTCATGTAAATTATAGAGCAATGCCATAATCTGAATATTAAAAAAAGTGTTGTAATTAGTTGTTAACCTTTGCTTTTCAGCTCTGTGTGTCATCTGTCTAGGAAAAACCTAGCGCTTTCAGCATGTATTTCTGCTGTCTTTGAATCATTACTGTGAGCAATGTGTTTTTCTGTTGTTTTGAAAATATATTCTTGATTTAGCTGAAATAGCATTTCCGGCAACAGCAAGAAATTTCTCTGTTTCGAGTGTATGTCCTGCTTTTGTTGTCCCGCTTAGTGTGCTGTGAACCAATAGCTTGTTCATAACAACTGTAAATAACTGGACCTCTTGGTTTTAAAACAGAAGAAACAAAACTTATACCAGCCATCTCTTTGTGTACCTTTACCTTTTAGTGATCTACCTTTCAGTTGAGTGGAAGTGGTAACCCAACTGAATTCCTCCTTTAACTAGTTCCGTGAACAATATTTTCAGATGGTCTTGACTTTCAGGATACCACAGTGATCCTAAAATTTGTTTTGAGCTGTAAAAGTGCTTTTATCTTCAGAGGGAACTTTATTTTACCTCCAAGGATGAAATCTGAAAAGTACGTACTTTGTTGAAAATGGGGTTTTACTTCCCCCTTGCTGTCTCTATTACAGTAAACTAAAATCTTGTTTACTTGTGTATTTAAATTTTTCTGGTGGTTATCGGGATTCTGCAGTGGAGGGTCATGGTAAGATGAGTCATGCTGAATTGTTGCTGGCAAATACGTTTTTTTGTGTGAAATACTTGCATTTTATTTTGGTATATCACATAATGGATAACAACGCTGTATTTTTAACAGGTGACTCCTGTCCAGAGAATGCCGTGCAGGTTATAGCAACCTCTGGCCACAATGCAGATTTTTCCATTGGCAATCAGCCCGCCTCTGAGGACACTTATAGAATGAACTTGGCTAAAGGAGTCTCAATGTCTCTGCCGTCTTCACCTCTGCTGCCACGCCAGTCCTATCTGATGCAGTCGAGATCAAATAAAAAGTCTCCAGGTAAAATGAAACTGACAGACAACGAAAATCTTATAGCCCTTTAACTCAGTTTTTGATACACTTTTATATAAAGTAGCAAATATGATCATCTTAATCTTTTGCAAAAAGAACAAGAGCAGTGAATGCTTTTATTTCATATGGCAAAAAAATATTTTAGTATGTATTGCAAATACCTATATTGAAATGTCAGAATATGTTTAAAACTGGTTATTTATGATTAGTGTATCAGTTAGGTGGAAGACAGCTGCAAAAACCTTTGTCTGTGCATACGTTAGTGACTGTATAAGAGTGAATGTTGTTTGTGGCTTTTACAATTTATTTGTATCTACACACATAAATGTATTAATAGATAAATTGCTGCTGTTGTGACAGGAAACCTGTTAATTTTCAGTGGTTGTGTCCTTAGTAATGACCGTGTATTTATGTGTGAGCTTTGCTAAATAAGGTGCTCCATCTGGTTCCCTTTTTATCAGCATTCTGTACATATAAATCATTCCAACACACTAGCATCACTTGGGTTCATTCAGGTCAAAGCTTGAGCGTCAAGTGAAATTGTCCATATTACTATTGCTTGTGGGAGCACTCAACAGTTTTGAGGTTCTTAGTTGTAAAGTTTATGAGGTCTAGCAACAAAGAGTGTTGAAAGTTGTTTTTTGTCAGCACTGAGAGATGTCTTCATTAATGACCCAGTTTACATAAAATTTATTTTTTTAAAAAAAATTAAAATAAAATAAATTTTATTTAAAAAAAAAAAGTTGCTCAAAGAATTGCCACAGGATAGTAAATACAATTTATTAAAAGTGTTCTTGGTTTAAGTTGCCTATCAGTATTTATTTTTTCCTTTCAAAACTTGAAAATAATAATCTCACTTCATGTTTAAGCAATTTCAGGTTGGTTTTGACAGTTCATGTAAAAATTTTGAGCCACAGAACGGTATTTTGTTGTTTTGTCCCTTGCTACAAGTGATTTGTGTGCTAAACAACTTTAAAAGATAGGGTGAAGTCCTTGTAATGGAGAAGAAAATGGGATTTCTGCCAAAGACTGAAGTGAAGGTCAGGGTCTAACTCTTAGGTTTTTTTACTGTTAGGAAAACTTAACTGCATTCTAGGTACATTAGAGATAGTATCTTACCAGCCTCCCTATTCCATGATTAGTTTTGTCACACACATTTTTATCAGCATAGTATAGGCTTCTCATAGTTTCTCCTGCAAAGAATGTGTAACAGTAAATTTTGAATGAAAAGCCATAGTCATGATGACTTCAAACTCATTCCACTGTGATATATAGTCAAAGAAAAAGATTTAAGATTATGAAGTGCTGTGAATGCATTGACATTTATGTATCATTCATTTGTACAAATCCCTAACCAGCTGATAGAGAGCTCATGGAAACATCTGTGCTGTTGCTTTGAATTTGAACAAAAGAATAGCTGATGGAAGATGTTTTAATATAAATTACCTGTCTAGCATCTGGGGCAGGAGTAATGAAAAAAGACACTAAACTAATGTACTGATTTCAAAGCATTCTGGTTTAGTAGCTTATAAATAGTGAATTCAAGATTTTACAGGTTATGGTGAATGAAATCAGAAAGGACTGCATGGGAAGTTATAAGAGTATTCTGAAGTTAAGATGTAGTGATTAAGTTATCTAGCGAGTGGTAGAACAGAATTCTAATTTCAGTCCTGTTAAGACAAAGCAGCTACGTAGAAACATATTTTCAATGGAAATCGTATTGTTAATAGGTTTAAAGTCTTTCAAACTGTGTAACAGAGCAGAGGTGTCCCTTGACATGTAATCATTGGATCTACCTTTGTTGCTGTTTTGTGGTTCTGTTCATTTATCCCAGGCATGTTGATGGTCATATATACATATCTATATAAAATATATCTATAGATATCTTGCGTAACTTATTTCCTTGAAGTAAAATTCTATTTAGTGTCTACTAGACTGAAGTAGTGTACTGCATGTATACTCAGTAGTAATGCTTAAAAGAGTATATTCACTAAATGCTACCCAGGTTTTAATGAAGACTTTTTCATAACTTTTTATTGAGTCTGAGTAGTTTTAGTTAAAAATTTTGGTTAGTAAATTAGAAAGTCAGATCTTCCTGACAGTATGTTTCAGAGTAATGAATTAAAACATAAAAGTTGTAGTTAGCCATTAGTTAGTTGCACTAATGAAAACATCTGTATTTGAAGGCTTCATACTCATACATTTCTACTTTTCTAGTAAATTTGTCTGTAACTCTACCTTACATTTATCTAGCCCTGCATCTGTATTTGCTGATTTAAAAATAGCTACTGAATTATGCTTATGTGATCAGTGAATAAAAATATTTTTTCCTGGTTAAATAATTGTAAAACATGCATGGAAGCACATTCTGCAGTCAGAAATGCACTGTAAAATATTTTACATTTTTGGTGTAACTGGTAAAAACATTCAGACTCCTCCATGGAATTAGACTCTTGTTTGTGATGTCTAGAACAAAAAAATCACAGTGTAAATTATGCGACAAGTTTCTCTTACTGCTTTTGCTTTCATTACCCTTTCTTCATCTTTCCAAGTGGGTTTAATTTTCAGATTACCCCCTTCAGAGGGGAATTTCTGGTTTTGTTTTTTGATATAATTTTCCCTCTTTGCTTGGCTTCACTACTGCCTGACCAGCAAGTATTTCTGTACATTGTCATTCCTTTAAAATGTGTCAGCATTTTGAGCAGGACTTGAGCAAACTTTTTCCTTCTATAATTGCTTCATCAACTCACAGTCTGGTTATCCATCACATAAACCTGTTGAAAAAACAGCATTTTAGTTTAACCAAAAGTGATTTAGTTAGTGATGGATGTATGTTTTTTTACTTAATTTCCTGTCTGTTTAGAGACTTGCACACGCATAAATAGATGATGCTTGAAAGAAAGCAAATTCTTTCACTGTATTTTGTTAAGCAAAAGGTATTGCAAACATTTTGAACATGTTAGTAAATTTTGGTAGTTTAATGTATCATTTAGCAGTAGTACTATATGAAAAACAGCAACAACAAACAAAATATAAGGCCAGTTTGTAAAATTACATTCAAGCAGTGTATAAATCCAAACAAATTGTTTGATTTATAATTTAAAATAATGGAAAAGTATCCCATCCCCCCCACCCCCCACCCCCCAGCGTATTTTTACTCATGTGAACATTTGCTAATTTAAAAGGTTATTTTACTTTCTAGGTTGCTTCAGGCTTTTTTTTTTTTTAGTTTTTTGTGCTTTTTAAAATTAAAAATGCAATGGTAGGAAAAGGATGTTAAGCTTGAAACTATTTTCTCTGTCCATGTTGTATAACCCTGTAGTTTTCTACTTCAGGTGACTTGGAGAGTAGGATGCTTTTACCAGTATGTATTAGCCACAGAGGTGCTGTGGGGAGTGTGGTGTTTTCATTGTGTCCCTTTAGACTAAGAGGATTTTGTTCCATTGTAGGCATATTTGTTATGAATAATGTAATTGCCATTTCTCAGGTTTGGACTCGTCTCTCAGAAAATTGTGTAGATATCTTAATGTTTAGCAAGTTAGAGGCATCTGTTTGAAATAGATTTGGAAATTGCTAGTCTGAGGACCCCCTGGACCAGCACAGGACTTTCTGGTTTTGGTGCCTCTCTGAAGCTGCTGTCCTGATCTCTGGCATACCACTTCTCGTTTCCTTTCTCTCATGGTAGGGGCTCAGGCTTGAGCCTGAGCTGATCAGTCCTGTATGCTAAGAGACCAGTATGTTAGCACTGTTAGCTGTTTTATTGTTTCTGTCACAACGGACAGGAATGATGACAAATGTACACAACTGAGAGGGGCATCTTTGCTGCAGCACATGTGTGGTCATAGCTGCTTTTCTGCTCATCCATCTGCAACTAGGTCAGCTGCTAGAACCTTGTACCACATGGGCAGGCAAAACGATGGGAGAGCAAGCCAAACTTTACTGGAACATAGAAAGCTGCGCAATCCCTTTAACACAATTTACTGTGAGTGACACTGACTTTTGATTATTTGAATAGGAGGTAGGAGGAGCTTTTCCTTTGGGTAGAACTTGGAAGAGTACCAGTGTTTCTGGCCCCAGTTCAGTCCTCAACTCTAAATATAAAAGGAGGGAAGAGACAAACTATATCTTAAATTTCTAAGGTGTGTAAATTACCACAGAACTAAAGCATCTGGTTCATTTGGAGTCAAAAGCTTCCTTAATGGAACAGTTCATTGAGGAAGAGGTGGATAAAAGAGCAGAAACAAACAGAACAAGGAAAAAGTCAGCAGGACAGCTCGGGGAAGGGGAGCAGTAAATGAAAAACTGTCACAATAAGTTGAGTTTCTTCTACTATAAAGCTTGAATGGACATTGCTTGGATTGGTAATCTTAGAGGTGTGAAACTAAACCGATACTCAGGTTCTTAAAGGGGTAATGGTTGTACTTTTATTTAGGAGAGTCAACTAAAAGAATTAAAATACTGATTTATAAAGACTTTCCAAAAAATTGGTTGTTGAAGTTTAAGGTGTGAATGAAGGATGCTGCTGCCCTTGAATTAAAAGTTTACAGACTTAAATTATTGACACTTGTCATGCTTGAACAGAGGAAGGAAGCAGCTTTCCTTTTAAAGACATCAGTGAATGCCAAAGATGACTGCTGAAAGAGTCTTACATAACTGTGCAACAGAACTTTTAGTTAGTTTTTAAATTAAACTTGCATTAAAACTTTTAATAAATTAACCAGCATACCTGACACTTGAGGCTAGACTGGGTAAGAGAACTGGTTTCACCTAAGGCTTCAGTTTGTGCACCAATCTTGAGAACACTGGGAAGCAGATCCTCTTGCTTGCAATAAGTTATCCAAGTGCAAGGTCTTGCACCTGCAATCCCCAGTATCAGTACAGATAGAGATTCATTTAATGCTGAGGGAGGGAAAGCCAGTTCAGAGGATTAGGAAGGACATGCAGAAGTTACAATAACCTTTTGGAGAATCAGCTCTTCTGCAGTCAAAAAATCATTAAAAATTACTTGGAAAGCAATAGATAATTTAAAAAGAAAGAAGTATTTTTATGGAATTGTATAAATGTGTAGTTCATCTGCCACAGGGAGATACTGGTGCAGCTCTAGTGATACCAACTTTAAAAATTACTCTAGAGCTAGGAAAGCACTAGAGAAGGGCTGAAGGAATGAGTAAAGGTGTGGAATGGCTCTGAAGACAAATTATTTAGATAGGTTTGACTGGTATTTTCTGCCTGGAAGAAAGGCAGTTTGTGGGGAAAGGAGACAGTATGATTACTATTTCATGCCATGTTGAGTTAACTTGTGGATGGTGCAGACAGTTTAAAGAAGAGTTGGGATAAATTCTTGGAAGGAAGATCTGTCTAGAACTCTTAAATAGAAAGTGACCACTTCTGATTCAGGAAACAATAAACCACTTAACACAAGTCAGGAAAAGTCTACCAGGGAAGTATGTTTTCTCTTCCTTAGATTCGTCTCTGCCGTTTGCTGCTGATAAAACACTGTCCCAGATGAACATGAATCAGCCATCTTCCACTTTTGGGAAAGAGCTTCCCCTGTGCAGATAAAGATCACATTTAAACGGGTCCTTTTTCATCCGTGGATTAATTCATGTGTTCTATTTTAGATTAGTGCACGAAAAAAAATTTACAAATCTTCCTAGTTATTGCAGTGTTTATCAGATTTGCAAGTACTGTAAGTCACTTCCATGTTCAGTCAGGGGTCTCCTGCACAGCCTAAAGTGCAAGTGTTAAAAATACATCCTGGAGATCCTTCCTTTCTGATCTGATTTTACGAGACTGCTACAGCTTGTTCTGATTGTTCTGGAATGCTTGTTGTTGTTCAGCTTTGATACATCTAATTATACTGCTCACAAATGGCAGATTTGGACGATTGTCTCCTTAAGTGTGGTTTTGTTGCAAGGGAATGTATTTTTAGCTGTTTTCACCAGGGCCTGTGCCCCTTGGTTTTGTTATGAAATGGCGTTGGAAGAGCGCCCTCTGGTGGTAGTTGGTAGCTAAGCTGTCTTTTAGTTTAGAAATGTAATCTCATAGTCCGTAGGCAGAGACACAAACACATGTTCATCTATGCATTGCATTTCCAGCCCAGTGTTTCTTAGCTAAGGAATTAGTTTATCACCCTATTCCCATATAGCACTTTCTAGGTGCAAATCTGAAAGAACATGTAGGTCCAACAATGAAATGCCTCAGTGCTCTTGTAGAGCTGGATCATACCTGGGGCATGATGGTTGGAGGCCTGTGATGTAGCAGGACACTTTTTTGGGCTGGTTGCAGTGTGATGGGGCAGTGCATTACCCTGGGGAGCCTGAGGCTGAAATGGAGAGCATTGCAACTTGTCTTTAAAAGCAGTCATTGGCCTTGAAGTATTCATGAAAATGAGCAAGAAATCAATGTAGTTTTCAGAGACTTAATGGAGCATCTGAGACTGTTTATTAAAAAAACACAGTATATTTAGGCTATGACACTTGCAGTCATACAAAGTGTCCCATCCTTCCTTTTGTGCGCAAAGTGTTGGGATGTCTTGGAAAACTTTGGCGTGCCCTTGAATTTTGAGCCAAGTAGAAGGATGCTATTTGAAGATCCAAATTGAAGACAAGAAAACCACCTTATCGAGGGCAGTGTGGTATAGTTAGCATCAGTCCTGCAGTCTCTCTCCAGTGCTTTCTGAACGGGGTTTACTGTGTTAGTGAGGGAGACTGCAGACCAGAAAGAGGAGAAGTTGAAAGCCTGAAGTGCAGTCCTAAGTTACATGCTAGCGCTGAGGAGGAAGAGAAGAGGGAAGCCAGCCTGCTGGAGTTGTTTGCAGTGAGCAGCTTAACACACCATGTACTAAGAATAGCTGGCAAGCCAGTTCCGTTTTATCCAAATACTGCCAGCACCGTTGAGCGCTTCTCCCTTTGTTGCTGGTCTGGGAGGAGGAAAGTAAGACCTGAAGGGCTGCAGTGGCAAAGTAGCACTTAGCAAGGCAGTAGCACAGTGAGGTGGTTATCCACTGGGACTGAAACTCTGTTCCTATTTTGTTGTTTGTTTGGGATTTTTTCATCTTTTTTTTTTTTTTTCTCTCTGATTCTAGTACATTATAGGCTATTCTATTTTAAAACTGGGAGGGTTTTTTTGTTGTTATTAAGGATGTTTCTTTGTTGTTGTGTAATAGGACATTCACCTTTGTTTTGAAAACTCTACCTTTGGTTAAGTTTTCTATATTTAACTTAAGGAAAGGTTCTAGCTGTATTCCTTCATTACTTTATTGAAATCTCATTGTAAAACTAATTAGAAGCCATCACTGGTCAAATGCTGCAGTAGCATCTGTGGATGCAGTTATAACTGTCCATGTATATTAAAAGAATATGTAGCTGTAGACACTGAGGCATGGTCTTGATTGACAAACGTTGGCTTCAGAAATAGTGAAAAATTACTTTTACAGTTATTTGGGAATTTATCAGTAACCTTTTACTTTTGTCTGCCAGAACTCTTCCGTGTCATGAAACTTACGCTTCTACTTGATAAGCTGGTCAGCTTTTGTGGGAAGGAATGATCTTGTTTAATGGCTCGATAACTGAGCCCCTTTCTCTTGGAGCCCCTTTTCCTTATGAAATGAGAGAACTGAGCTTGTTGTACAAATCCTTTAACAGATGAGGTTGTATTTGTAAAATCAGCTTTTCAATCTGGCACTTCATTCACGATATTGTAGTTCCTACATAAAAGTATACTTACCTGAAATATATTTTCACTCCCTTCTTTATAGAAATGTGTGTTTTCTTAGTCAAAACAGTATCTTATGTGTCATTTTATAAGCTTAAGGGATTGAAAGACTATAAAATGTAATTTAAAAACCCTTTTAATATAAATTTGAGTTTTATGTGAAGTCTTTGTAAGCTACATGATGAATATTTAAGTGCTTCCATCAAAAATACTGTTCTTTAAAGATTCCTTTAAGATTGTAGTAGGCAATACTCATGAAGATACACTGGTGAAAAATGGGCATATTATAGGCCTGTAAAATGACACTGTGGGATTATCAACCATTGGGACATAGGATTCATTAGTATTTGTTTTGTGTGGGGTCAGTGATACTCTAACCCGATGTCCTTATACTACTGTGATTGTAATGATTAAGTCAGGGAAGTTTAAAAACTGTGCCGACGTTTTTTGTATGTTTACCAGTGATACTCGGAGTGCATAATACAGTGTGATAAAACTTGGACTTG
This sequence comes from Microhierax caerulescens, assembly GCA_035590215.1. NCBI lineage: Eukaryota > Metazoa > Chordata > Aves > Falconiformes > Falconidae > Microhierax > Microhierax caerulescens. The sequence continues at coordinate 43,486,061 of JAVJGJ010000061.1, forward strand.
TAGGTTACTTTCCTTACTTTACAGATGTGCTACATAAATGTCACCATACTGTTCCTTCATAGGATTCTGCAAAATGTCCTGTTTTCCTTCAGTGAACAGGGTCCCTAGAGCAGAGAAGAATAGACATTGTCAGCAGTGGGTCACTGAGCACAGCTGCTTTCTTCGGGAATCGTTTCTGATCCAAGACATCCTGAGGGGAGGAAGGACTGAATTCATTCAGCTGGTGAAGAGGCAGCTCAGTGCAGAGGAGGGAATGTGACGTGGAGGACATGTTTACTCCAAAGATGTACTGTGAACTGCCCCTTGGTTCAAGTGCAAGTGCCTCTACTTTTCTTGGAGCTTCCTGGTGTCGGCTCTGGCCGCCTTTGGAAGCACTGGTCAGTGCTCAGATCCAGAGTTCTGGCAGGCTGCAGTTAGTGTGCACGTGGAAGTAATTGGGACGCAAGTTCTGGATGGCAGCATTTCCTGGCCCGCTGCTGTTTTCTGTTCTCCTTAGACGTGAGCTAAACTGTTTGCAAAAGGAGCTCCATCACCCAGTCCCTAGTTTGCAGTGGGCAGTCAGGAAGTGAAATGACTTGAAAATTGCAAGATTTCGTAATCATAAAATCCAGTCTGCATTGTTTTGTAGGTTGGCTTATTGGGTTTGTGTACTGTGTATTGTTTTATGTTTGTAAATAAATAAATTAATAAATGGACAAATAAAAAGACCCCCAACCCAATCAGGTAGCCTGGTCAGTAGTTTATCACTGAGAGATATAAGAAATCAGTTCTTGAATTCATCACCTGCTTTCAGTATGGGCTTACTATTTGATGAAAGGTGGAATTGGAAACACATCTTGATTTATAGAGTGTCAGTTCCTTACAAGCATGTCAGTGCAAACTTAAACAGTCCAACCAGAGAAGACATTTGGCCGAGACCTTGGGATTTTGCTTTCATTTCAAGTCTGTCATAAATTTGATTAAATAAAGGATCTAAAAGGGATGGGTTTTGAAAGCCAAAGATTGGTATGACTTTAAGTTGCTGTAGCTGTGGACTTTCTATTTGGCAAGTGCTTTTTAAAAAGGCTTCTGAAAGTAGTTTTAATTCTGGACTGTAAACAAAACACATGACTTGTAAACTGTAATGTGTTTGGGCAGGTGAAGGATCTGGGAAACAAGGCATGTATAGCATAATGTTGATAATTGTTAGTGCTTAAGAATTTTAGTACTATTTAGATGCTCCTGATGAAGACCAGGACTCTGCTGTGAGAAGGTCCAGTGTCTTTTTTCCACTGAACTTGAACTGCAGAGTGAAATGTTCAGCGAAAGCAAGAGAGAGGTAGTGTAGGAAAGCAAGGAGAGAAGAGCTTCCTCACAGGAGTAGGGAAGTAAGAGAAACTGAGCCTGGCTGGGGAATAAAGTTTCACTGAGATTATGTGAGGAAGTGTAGCTGTGACAGAGCCTGGGGCTGGGACCTGGGTTCCTGGAAGGACAGTTTGGAATGGGTAGGGTGGAAGGAAAACTTACGGCAAAGCTTCTCATTCCAGGATCTGGAAGAGCTTCACCAGAGAGCATGGCAGTCCTAACAGGCATCCTTCCTCTGCTGACAGCTGTTGAGAATTCCATTTGTAGTGTTTAAATGCTGTTTGATTACACTTACATTAATATTTTTGGGCTATGCTGGCTTCTTTTAGTTAGATGGGGACAAATGAGGCTCACTTGGTAAGCACCTTTATTCAAGGAGTTTTCTCCTGTTTATTTAGTATGAGGTTCCAGTACCTCCTCTGCATTCTTAGAATATCTTGTGTTGGAAGGGACCCATAGGCATCATCAAGTCCAACTCCCAGCTCCTTGCAGGACTACCTAATGCTGGACCATATCACCAAGACTGTCATCCAGACACTCCTTGAAATCTGACGGGTTTGGTGCTGTGACCACTTCCCTGGGAAGTCAGTTCCAGTGGATGAATCTTTTCAGACAGTTCTGGGTTAAAGAATTTGAATAGTTTAAAGGCAAAGTTATTTGCGTCTTTCTTGTCTGATTCTCTGATATTTAGTAACCACATCTGCATTCATCACAGCCTTTTCCATAGACCTTTGGAGTGTTCGTTAGAGGTGCATTTGGTGTTTTACCTTTTTTACTGAATTCATCAGAGATAAAAAACGTTCACTTCTTGTGTTCTCAAAATATTGCTGCCATTCTGTGGTTGCATTTTCTTCCTTCCCGGGATATATAATGTAACCTAGCACTTAAGAGTGCAGATAGAATACCGTATTTGAGTTCCAGCATTTCGGCTTCTCCTGTTGGAATTTGACAGAATCTAGCTTTCAGGTTCTCTGATTTAAAAACAAAACCAAAAAACCAAAACAAAGTGCCTCTGTAACTGTAAGCTCAGGGTTCTGTGGAGTAGGATGAGAAATGGTCTATCATGAAATGTGCCAAGGTCTGCATACTTGCTTTTGAGACTTTGATTTTGTTTTTATTATGAATAAAATAGTAATAGTAATACACAGGCAAGATGTGAAAGTGGAATGCTGCCAGTAGCATGGTTTTCGCTTGTGCTTTGTCACTGTGGCCTAATGTATTTGGCTGCAGCATGTTGGACATTTTCAAGTGAGAAACCGTCCTTTCCTACTGTTAAGGTGATGTTACAGAGAACCTGGGATCATAGCTCTGTGATACAAGAGGTATTTAAAGACAAAGGGAAAAATCACTGTCTATTGCCAGAGCTGGGGAAACCCACAGGAAGTACCTCTGGGTTTGTATTTTGTTAAACCCGGCAACTGACTGTGTTTCTAGGCTCTTCCAGCTGATACTTAGGTTCTTCTGGATGAACCATTGAAATCACTTACCACACCTCAAGCTCACTAAATTTTTCAAAGTTTCAGGTGGCTTTGTTGCACACAGTACAAGAAATTGGGATTGTTTTAATGACAATATAGGATAAAAATTTGGGTTTGAGTTTTCAGTACCCCTGACGACGATGTTTCCATTCCCCATGCTATTTAAATTATCTTAGCTTTCCAGTGTGTAACTTTGCAAGTTTCCCTGTTCATGCTTTTCCAAAACTCAGTGTTGCAAATGCCTTTATTTGTGTGTATATATATAAATAAATATTTTATATATATTTATATAATATATATTGGAAAATTCTGTTGACATATTTTTCAGGATGTGGATAAATACGTGGTGGAGTTTCAGTTCTGCAACATATTGTGCATTGGTGTAGCACTCTACTGCCAGTACTGCCAGTTGCTGAATTAAGATCAGAATTTCACCCTGTGTTTGTTGTGCAAGCAGATGCTGATTCGGCAGTACCAGTATACTTTTTTCTGGTAAACCTTCAGAAGGCAGCACCATTCCCCTTCTGTTAGATAGGTTGTGTAGTTAACATTTCCTCTGGCTGATACTAGACCATGTGTAGTAAAGAGTAGGATCGTACACAGACTGAAACCAAAGCATGAAGCTAGAAGTGAGAGCAAAGAGTGAGTCAGTTTCATTTTGAATATTATGCATGTGTGTGTGAACACACAATTCTTCTTAATACTGAAGGTGGTATATTTGAACTCGGTGTATAGGTGAACTGGGAATGCTGCTGTTTAATAAAGACAAAACCCATTAGTAGCCATTAATGTTTTCTTTTGGGTTTTTTGAACTCGTCTTCACCATTCCAGGGCACGTGTCAGTATTTGGAGAAAGTATGTTGTAATATAAAGCTTCTTGGGTTTGAATTATTTAGTGTGTTGCTGTTGCAAGCTGTCTGGCTGTGGTGTCTTTTTTTCCTAGCTTCAAAGATGCTGTTAACAAAAATACCTTCCTGCTATAATGGAAGACAAAAGCTCTGAACCAAGAAGGCCCATTGAAAGTTATCTGAGTTTGAATATGAAAAAGTCGCTTTACATATGCAGCAAACTTTAAGCTTTGTCACAGCAAACAGATCACTTATGTTTTCCAGCAGGCTTTGCATTCCAAAAAGCCCAAAGAGAGTGTGTTTCTTGCAAGAGTGGAAGTGCAGCAGCTCACTAGTCTTCATGGTAGCAGCTGTGTATGTAACAAGTAATTCCTCTACTACTTTTGCATTGCAGAGGGTAGACACTGTGCATATGAAACTTGCGGTCCATCTGGAAAAAATTAGATACAGTTAGCTCATTCCCATTGCAGGTCCAGTCAGGAAGCCCAAGTATGTGGAAGGCCCTAGAGTGCCAGGTGAGGCGGCTCTACCACTGAGAAAAGGATCAGAGCAAGGAGAACCCAGTCAAAATGGTAAGAGTCTGCTCAGTGAGACTTTATTCGGTAGCACAGCTGTTCATTTCAGACAGTGATACAAAGAAGGCTGCATAATAAGGAAGTCTGATTCTTTATTTTTAAGAATGTTTTGCAGAGTTAACATGCTTGTGGTGAGGGGATGCTTGTCATTTTGTGATCTTTATGTAACTGTCTTAATTCTTGGAGCTATGAATGTACTGCAAGCAAAATGTTGAGTGTTGTTGACTGGTACATGTACCAAAGGTCTACTAGAATTTTTCCTGAACTTGTTTTTAATGTAAATTGATTCCAAGTGTGTAGCTCTGCAGTGAGTACAATGATTCATTTTAGAAATTTTGTAAAAGCTTGCTAAATAAAAAGGCAGTAACAGTAGGCTCCTGTGTTGGCAAAGCTGGGAAAAGCTACACCCCTAGAGTTAATTGGTACTTTTGGAAAGTTTCATGTTTGTTAAATTTGACTAGTGCGTAACAGTGTGGCTTTGACAGTAAATATCATCATGGTCAAAGCAAAATGACCCATTTGTTGGTATATGACTGTATGCACTGTAACATGGATTTCATATGCCTTCTATTTCTACATTAATTCTTCAGTTTAACTGGCCTCATTGAAGTCATTGCACGTAAACCAATGAACTTCCAGCTGAAAAATCCTTTGTTTTCCTTTTGCTTCAATTTTAAAGGAAGCTACAGTTTTAAAAGTCAGTGTTTTCTTTTGAAAAAAGGCCCCTAATGGTGAAAATAGATGCACTGTAATTGTTTCCACTATCTTCTCCTGTATGTTTAATTTGGTATGTTACCCTAGTCCCTCTTGTGCTTCCATGTTCACAGCTGGCTTAGTGCTGGTATTAAAGCTTTATGTCCAACAGGGAGAGTTTGTAGTCCTTATCTCCCTAATCTAAAGGTGACCATCTTGCCCAGACCGTGCTGACTGGCCAGCAGCAGTACGGGTGCTCCTGCTTTTTTCCCATTTTGCAGCCGGGTGGCAGCTGCCACAGCCAGAGGTTCTGCAGCTGAGGATCCCTGCCCTTAGCTATTTCTGAGAGTGGTGGGATGATGCTCCTTAACTGACTGTTTATACCTGAGGATGGAGAAGGCCTACATACTATTCCTTTTTTTTTAATTGGCAAAGGAAATAAATACTGTATAAATGCTTCTGCTAGGAAAGACCATTACAGGTTGGTAGGTGATGCCAAACTGTTGGCATCAAAGAAGGAAAATGGCAGCAGATGCTAGTCTGTGAGATTGTGCTAGCAACAGGCGCTTCCCTGAGCAGACTGGTGATGGCTGTTTTTGTAGGAGGTTGCTTTGTTTTAAACTTTGTCTTCTCATATCGATATGACATATGGACACCAGGAGACATTTTTAAAGCACTGTACTGGTAAAATTAAATCTTTTTGCAACCAGAAAAGCTGGGATATTTAGTATTGGTGTCACATCTTTTGCATAGCAAGCACACCAAAAATGTATGATATTCATTGTAGTGTTAACTGTGGGATTACAGAGCATCTGTATTATTAACCTCTACTTCTCATGTTTCTAAAAGTACAGAAAATTTTATGAAAAATAACAGGAACAGAATTTCAGTCTGCTACTGAGCTTTGATAGCACTGAGCTTACTGCTTCTGTTTGGAGAATAATCACGTCAATCAGCAGTCCAGTGATAAACTGGTTGCACTTAACCATTTATTTTTTGACTGGCAGGGTGGGTTGGCTCTCATGCAGAGGCCCCAAGACCCAGCAACTATTTAAAGTCTCATGGACAAAAAGACAAAAAAAATGGCATTAGTTTCTCCATTAGATACATTGCTGACAGAAGAACTTGCGTTTGCATTTGATGGTACTTTCTCTACCTCTTGGAACAGTTTCCAAATATAAGACACTAATCTTTACCAACTTTTTTCCCTGCACTCCAAAGCAAAGCCTGATAAAGACTCAAGCTGTTCTCCTGCAGCACAAGAATTGATGACAAGATTGGGTTTTTTACTGGGAGAAGGAATTCCAACTTCTGCTCATATAGAAGAGAAAAATGAAGTCATGGTAGGATAACAGAAGATAATATATTTAACATTCATCCTATTTTGGAGAGGACTAATGTAATTTTCCCTGTTTACCAATTGCAGTTACCTGATACTTACCAAAATGCAATCCATTTTAATAGACATATGGTAATATAATTGTAAAGTAATTACAAGTGTGTGTTTGTTTAGAAACTGTGAGTTGATCTTGCTTTCTTAAAAAGAAAAAAAGAAAGAATAGACTCACCATTTCTGAAAGCTAAATTTTATCTACTATGAATGTGAGTAGCTTCTAGGGTTCTCTCTGCCTTATTTTAGTATTTAGGAGGGACTTTTTTCTTTCCATTCTCAGTGATTTATGAGAATGGAAAATGTCAGTGATTTGTTAAAATAGGAGCATACTTTTGGGATGTGTGTGTTTTGCTTTTTTCCTGAGAAGTTAACTTCCATTTGAAGTCTTTTTTGTCATTTGTGGGCAGAGGAATTGGCGAGAAGCAAGCAGCTACTATCCATGTGAATCTGATCTGCAAGATCTAACCAAGACTGCACAGTAACTACCAACCTCCGTTTCTTCCCCCTCCTCTCTCTGCTTTTAGTTCCAGGCCTCATAAATCTTAGTGCATCGGTCTGGGTTTCTTTGAGAGTGGAATGTGAGTAGTACTGCAGTTCTAATGGTTTTAAACAAAAGAATAAATACTAGGGGTGAAGGGGAGTGGTATCCAGTATAATGTCTAAAGAGGGGAAGTCTGCCTCACTGAAACTCTTCCACTGAAGTGTGAAATTCTTTTTTTCTTCAGAAGTCACTATTCAAGAATAATCTGGAAGCACATCATTAAGGTTCCCAACCAAGATAAAGCCTTTGATTCTTGAAGTTTTTACTTGAAAAATGGACTCTTTGCTTTGTTCTTACTCTACTTGACCTTGGTATTTCTAATTTTCAGTATGGTAGTGTACTGTCTCCTGTGCAATATCCATTAATTTTTCTTTACATTGCAGTGTACAGTAGCCAGTCAAGGAGTGAGTCCATGTTCCACCCTCACAAGCAGCACTACATCACCTAGCACTGATAGTCCCTGCTCAACTCTCAATAGTTGTGTTCGCAAAACAGCAGCTAACAAAGGTAGTCCCTGTGGAACCATTAGCAGCCCCAGCTCCACCCTGGAGAGCAAGGACAGTGGAATTATAGGTAAGCATCTTAATGAGTAATGCAATTAATAGACATTAATCTTAATAGTATAAGTCTGAATAGTTGCTTCATGTCATTGTGTTCGATTTTATGCTGTCCTCGGATCCCGTTTCAAATCCTCTGCACTTGAAAGACTGAAATCATATTCTTTTGCTGCTGTTAGGTGTGCATTTCTCCTGTTTTCATGGTATATGTTTTACTTTAAAATAATTTATTTCCTTTGTTTCCCTCTATGTCTTATTTTCTTCTACCTTTTTCCTTTTCTGTTATATAGGTCTCTACAATGCATTTCATAATGGCGAAGTACAGCATAGCTTGAAGCTGGTTTAATTTCCAGCTAAGGAAAAAAAAAATAATTAATGCTGCTACTTATGAGAATAACCTAAATCAAACTGTTTAAAAACTCTGAGTGCAAACTCTGAGTAGTTGGCATAAAAATGAAGCTAAAATGGGGTATCATGGAAGAGGTGAAATTGTGTGATCCTCCACTGAATAGATGACTGAACTGAGGCTATATATCCATCTCCTATGGGGAGTCAGTTATCTTTAGAGAGGCAGCTACAGTCACAGAGCAACTGTTACAGCTCCTTTTGCCAAATATTTCAGTAAGTCTGTTTAGTACTAAAGAAAAGATCTAAATTGTTTGCTGCCTCATTTGTGCAGTCTTCCCTATTTCTGCTCCCTGCCTGAACGGGTCTTTGTCTGTACCACTATCTACCAATTCCCTTGGACACCCAGGTGGCTGCTTTAGAGTTATTTTCTGGAAGGCCAGACTAAGATGTAAAAAGCCTATTTTTCATGTTGTTACACTGTTGTAGGAAGGCTTATTCTTCCTTATTAGGTTAGTATTTTATTTTTTTTCTAAACGCTAACTTCTTAACCAACTGACCCCTTTTAAAACTTGTTTTGTAAGAGCTGTTAAGCTTACCAACAAAAACAAAGCACAAAATGCCCCCTAACATGATGCTTTCTCAGTATACAAAAGTGAGCTTTCAGTTTTCTGATGGACTAAATTTAGGGAGGCTGAAAAAGGGAAGTAATTCTAAATCTTAAAAGCCTAGATTTTACAAAGTAAACTTAAGATGTGTCAATTGTCTTTGACTGTGAACTTAGTACTTTTTTATTTACAACTTCTGTTTATAGAAGGAATTCCAAGTGGAAGTGGTCTCTGCGTGCCATTATGAACCATGATGATTGCTGGTGTAGTACTTGCCAAGAAGTAGTTAGAATACATGTTTTCATAATGTAGTTGATAACACTTTACTCTGACTTCATAGACATTCCTGCATTTTATTATAAAGTAAAGTAATCAATAGTCATACATGGCATAATACATTTTTACTGATCAGTTACCCTAAAAGAGATGTTCATCGTGGGTCAAAAGAATCATTTGTATAACACTTCAGTTTTAGAAAATAATTTTGTGAAATTGTTACATAGTAAATTGCTAAGCACGGTCAATTTTGTGTAAGACCTAGTTTTGAGATAGCGTTAACATTTTGATGTAAAGGAAAGGATACATCAGAATGGTCAGTCTTGGGTTCACAGGTTTCAGTTGTTGCCTGACTTGAGAATAAAGTACATTAGTTGTAAGTAGGTTTGGTCAGAATTCAGGGTTTCCTGTTTTGATTACACTGATGCAAGCATAAAACAAACTGAAATGATTATACAAGTGAGTATATCGGTATAAAAATAGCACAGTATATGACTAGAAGAAACAGTAATGCTTCTTGTTGCAACAAGTATTTATCTGTCAGTATAGCTCAGTCATTTCCTTATTTGAAAGTGTTTTATAAGGGTTTTGTTTATTTAATGGAGTAGTTAAAATCAGTTCTCTGAATGACACAGGGATCTCAGAGAGCTGTGTCATTAAAACAGAACAGGCTTCCCACACAGGATGTGCTTCTACCTTCATGAATGCATCTATGCTTAAGCTTTTACTAGCTCTGTAAGTGATGTGTACACTATTAGGCACTTCTGCTTAGGCGTGTTTCTTAAAAATTTGGGACCTTTATTAAGGCTTCTCTAAGTTGTGAGTATTTGCCTTTTATAAAAAGAGGAGTCATGTTGGTTTCGAATACTTAGTTGTTTGGAGATCTAAATCAGTGTGTTTGTTCGTTTGTTTAAAGTGGTACTGTACTGAAAAACTTGGTTAGCTTTGCAAAAACGTTTGAAGAGCTGCACACTGTTTTGCATGCAACTTTTTATCAGTGAGGTTAGCATCAATGTAACTATAAAAATTGATGTTATTAATACACTAAATTGCTTCTCTGGTATGTAATATAGAAGGGGAAAAGGGGATCCTTGTTAATGACAGACTTTCAGTCTTACTGAGCTCCTCTGTGAGGTACTGCTGCCAAGGGGAGGGATGCATGCATGTTTTGTATATTCAGTTTAATGTCACAGAAAATGCATTTCTTATGCAGCTGTTTTATGAAGTCTTGTAATAAATACGTTGACAGAATCAGTAATGCGTAGTTTCTCCAAGACTATAGCAGGAGCTGCTGGTTTTGGAGTGGAGTGGGATCTTCTTTCCTTCCAGAAGGGTAGGATAATAGGCTGGAGCTTTGTTCTTTAACATTCTTTAAAACTTGTTCTTGAGTGACAGCTTCCCTTCTTTCAAGTGGAAAAATGTAGATACTGCTATGAACCTACTACCCATGCTTTACAAACTCGAAATATTCTATGAGTATATCCGTGTTCTAAATGAGGTCATAACTAGCCTCATGCTTGTTTAAAACAGTATATTGGTATGACAGCAACATCATCCATTGTATAATCTTGTAAATACTAGTAGTTTTAAGACAAGATTTTTTAACTCAGTGGTAGAAGTTGCTTACTGAACTAATTAAAAGGAAGGAGTTTCAAAAATAGGAGAAACTTGAAAAGGCCTTTATTACACAGGGAGAAGAGAGGATGATGGCATTGTGAAGTGTAAGAATATGAAAGCAGAGGGCAAAAAAACCCTAGAGAAGATAGGAGGGTGGGAGGGGAACTCCTGTATAGCTCCTTCAGTCAAGTATATATGGTTCATGACCATGGGATGAAAGAAAATCATCTGCTGCAGTTCTGAGGAGCTGTCGTTCATGTCTCAAATTTAGGGAGAATTTGAACACCCCTTGTCCCTTGGCAACCCATGGCAGCACCCCTTGTCTGTAAAGGCATAAAAACAAAAAGGGAAGTTAAGAGGCACCTCTCTGATAAATAACGCATGGTTTTGTTTTTTAAATACAAATGTGTCTGTGCATCCATACTTGTTATTAGTAGTAAATGTGCATTTTAAATTATGTTCAGCAAGTACATGTTTTCTAATGTCTTTGACAGAGTTCATTGAGCCATGAAAATAGCTTGCTCTTTCATGCAACTCATGTGGGCTTCCATTGTATTTCTACTCCCACTATGTTATCTGGGCCAGCAGATTCTGATGGGAAATCTTATCTTTTCTCCCTTTCCCTCTTTTTTACTTACATTTCAGGTTTCCTTTCATTTTCTAATGTTTTACTGCTGTAGTTGAGTTCTTCTTTGCTTCTGTCGAGTTTGACATAACAGTAGTGCAGGCAGGTCTTTTTTCTTTCAGCAATGAGCTGTAGGATTATTAGGCAAGTGGATACTTGCCACTGTTCCAGTATGGAAATCTTGAGCAGCAAAGTTTCCTGATGCTACATTTCACTTCACGAGGAATCATAGTTTTAAATGCTTCATACTTCAGGAGACTGATCTTTTTTTTTTTTTTTTTTTTGACATGACTATAAAAATGAAATTAATTTGTCATACAGAAGTACAGTCTAAGCTGTGTGCAAAGGTTAATGGGATGCCTGAAAAGCTTTTTCATCTATTGCCTCTAAAATGTATTTTGTATTATAGCTGTTTCTTAGAATAAGAGCTCTTGAATTTAAGCATCAGATCTTAAATTGTGCCTAAGATTTTGCATGTGCCTAAGCTGGAAGAATGTGGAGTTGTACGGGTACCTCATTGTCTTGCAAGGCTGAAGCTGCAATACAGTTGATGTAAAAGAAGAATAGTTGGTGCTGCTTCTGCCTGGACAAGCCTCAGTTCTAAGGAACAGTCTGTGCATTTCTGTTTTGTTAGCGGTCTAATATACCGAAATGTTTTATTTAATGATTTGGTCACTTGAGTGTAGAATCTGTACCTATATACCTTTAACACTTAAAATTCTAGCCTGGGGAGGACTTGCAGGTCACATCGATATTAGTACTTGAACTGACTGGTTTTTTTTTAAATTTAGTTGCCCTTTCATCCTGTTTTATATTATCCTCTGTTGCGTTCAGGTGTTCAGGATGCATCGAGTGTTGGCTTAACCTTTAATATTGCTCAGTTACTTTGTGAGTTTAATGTATGTGTTGAAAATGTCTTGCATGGACCAGAGTAATTTCACTATTAAACACACAAAACCCAGTATATATTTGCAATCTTATGTAAGCACATCAGCATAGTTTAGACAAAAATTACTTAAGTCAGTCCTTAGGAGTATGGATTCTTCTTGCGTTCAGTTATTGCAGGAGGCCTTGATTAACATCAGTGTTGAGGAACTAAAGGTGCACCCTGATAACCCTCAGCCTCTGAACTGGCATATTTGGAGCACTCTGGGAAATGCAGTTAGTGGTGTTTCAGCTTTCATGGAGTGAATCACTGCAGCAGTGAGTGGAAAACTACTGTTCTGTAATGCAGCAGCCAAAACCACTTGTGTGGTCTTTTAGCTGAGGATCTGTCTAGCTCTGTGTTACCTATTTTGTCATCTGAAATTTTCATAGCAAAAAAGCACATCTTGCTTCTAGAAAGTTTCACATAGTATTGAGGAATAATTTGTAAATGTTTTCTGGTTGGTTTAAAATGACATCAGAAATAAACCCCCAAACCAGCCTTTATTTAAGTTTCTGATTTACTTTATACTGCAGTATGCTGGAACACTTCAAAAACCTAAATCGGTATGTTTAACATAATCTGAATATTTTGTTCATATACTCTATTGTGTGTGATCAAACATGCATGTAGCCTTCATGCTCTTTCTGACAGTGAAATGTAGTAGGCGCTCAAGAAAGGAGTAGTTGCTGGAAGCTTCCTATTGAGGTTAGTTTGCCAAGTATGTGAGTGCAAGCTAATTGTCATCGTAATGTGTGGCTAAGCTATCTATTTTAGGTGAACTAGATCTCTGAACAACATCGAATTTTTGTAATTTGTGCTTCACAATATACAGGATGTTTAGTCACAAGTAGGCTTGTGGAAAGCCTCCCAACTTTGGAAGAGCTGTACAAGTTTTTTGAAGGAATTGAATTGTGAATTATTTTTGTAGAATACTAGTCTTTAAAAAAGTGAATTACCAAAAAGATACATTTAAATTTTATTTTGTACTAGATGCTGGTTTTACTTCTTAATGAGCTTTTGTCTCCATGTTTACAGAATGCTTTGAAAAATATACAAGATATGTTACAGAATTTTAATTTTTAAATGATGTTGAGACATGTTTTGCTTAAGTAGTATATAGTCATATAAATTCGTAAAGGTTTTGGTGGTTGTTGTGGTGTATATGGTTTTGGCGTTTTTTTCCCCCCTTCAGCACATGTTACATAGATATAAAGATATACCTGGATTCTTCAGAAGACTTTCTTGCCTCTTTTCCCTCAGGTGTTTTTCCCAATCTGAGAAGCAGTGTTGTTCAGCTCTTCTAGATAAACATTACTCCTTAAATTTAACAAAATACCCATTGAAGTAGTACTTGAATATCAGCTGGCCCAAAATGCTATTTGAGAATGAAAATTAAAATGCACATTAACATGAGTGCACCATTTTCCTCTGATGTGCACTTTAATTGTAGGGTGGTTTTTTTCTTTGTTTTCCAGCAACTATAACAAGTTCATCAGAAAATGATGATCGTAGCGGATCCAGTTTGGAATGGAGCAAGGATGGGAGTCTCAGAGCTGGAAAACATCAAGGGATTAGTCATGATCGAAGAACAGATAATTGTTCACCAGTTGCAGAAGAGGAAACAGTTGGAACTGCTGAGAATTTGCCAAAAGAAGTACCAACAGGAGAGGGTCCTGTTCCTTATGCTCAGAATTCTGGCTCTTTAATAATGCCTCGTCCAAACTCAGTTGCAGGTAAAGTCCTGAGGTAGAAAAAAGGATGTTCTTAATGATAGGACATTTCTGTTGAACCTTTCTCTTGAAGTTACATTGTTAGTATGAAAGCATTTTTATAGGACAAAAAGAAAAAAATGTAGGTTCTAAACTTGAATAGATGAGTGTTACCCAAGTTGTTTAAAATCGTTATACAGAGGGCTTGTATCATGCTTTTTAGTAGGTATTGGTTAAGTCAGAACTTTTGAAACACTTTAAAAATCCATCAGTCATTCTGGAACTGAACCTGGTGTTAACTAGTGCTTAAGGTGGTTGCTTTTGTGCTTGCTCGCATTTGCTAGATCTGTAAATCTAAGACCAAAATCGTACTTTGATCTCTGTTGAACAAGTGACTTATTTTTTAAAGAACTATGTGAAATTCTGCCTTCTAGTTGAACCATTCATTTAGAAGATGAATGAGTCTGTTCAGTTGTGGTAGATACGTATGTGACCATACCATTACTTTTTCTAAGTGTTGTGAAATGGACAGATCTCTGAAAAAGTGCTTCTGACTTGAAATCTGTTGGGTAGAGCTCATCAGATTCTAACAGTAGTGGGCAATTCACTTGCAACCCTGCAAGAAAAGCGTCCTGATCGTATTCAGAAGCATGCATGCCATATATGTGGCAGTACTAACTGAAAATTCAAAGTTAAAAAACTTAGTAAATGCAGACTGAAGAAAACCAGTGATGAGGTTTGGGCTTGGGAGTTGGTGATTGCTAGAGGGAAGATGAGAGGATATTGTATTTAATTCCAGGCAGAAAATATTGTCAGTAAAAGGGAGTATTTTAGTATAGAAGATGAAACAAAAATCAGTGCATGGAATTTGCTTGGTATGATAAGATGTATAGGGGAAGTATTGCTAGTAAACCAACTTTTGAAATTGTAAAGGGCAAAATCTTGTCAAGGAACATAGTAATAATTTTGATGCAAATCTCTTAAGTTCTGATGATACTACTTTCAATTTTGGGAGGCTGTAATAATGAACAGTAGCTCTGTCTTTTCATTGTGAAGGCACCACTGTGTTGGTTCATGCCGGAAGGAAAAAAAGGAAACATTCTCAATTTCATTTTCAAAGGAATATATAATGTGTTTATTCCAGGAAAGTACAACAAATTGTGATACACTGGAATTGCAGCAGTAAAAAGATGCTAATAGGCAGCTCAGTAAATCTTACCAAGAACTTAAGACTTGTCAGTAATAGCCAAAATCCGATGCTTAGCAAAAAAAAAAAATAATAAAAAAAAATTCTAAAAGTCAGCTTCATGAAGTGTCATGAAAGATACTGAAACACACACTGCAGTCTTAATAAAGGTAATTTCAGGTTTTAAAATACCATGAATGTTACTAGTACATTGTTTCAGAATTCTGTGGTTGAAGGATTATTTTGCAGTAATGTAACATGGTACGAATACAACAATGCGCAGGCTCACGGGCGGGGGAGAGAGTAGCATGCTTCCTCAAAAATCTGCTGGTATCACAGAATGAAGTGCTCTGGCTTTCTGCTGTGTTCAGTAGAATCATCCTGTTGTCAAAAATGAATGTTGTACAGTGAACTGCAGCAAAATAAATTAATGAATTTGCATGTTGTTAGCTATTTTACATATATTTAAAATTACAAATTTTAGAAACAATTTTTGAGTCTGCTTTGAAAATAGCTTGATTTATCTGCAATTTGCCTATCGAATGAGCTGAGCTATAGTTTTATTGTGCCAAAAAGTTAATGCTCTGTACAGATTGACACGTGTCAAATTCAATGTAGTAACCTGATCTTAGATGTTCTAATATCTGATAGTGCACAGATTTCGGCTACAGATATTTGTGAAATCTAATGTGCTTTTAAGCTGTAAATTACTGTTTTCTGGCTTTTGCGTGCCAGTGCTAAGTATCTTTACCCTAGGAAGAGAGGATACTCAGTTAATGCTCAGTAAGCCTGTACCTTTCTTGCACTGGGGAGCCCAGAACTGGACACGGTACTCCAGGTGTGGTCTCACTGGTGCTGAGTAGAGGAGGAGGATATTGTCCCTGAACCTGCTGGTAACGTTCTTCCTAATGCAGCCCAGGGAGCTGTTGGCCGCCTCTGCCCCAGGGGAGCATTGCAATCTTCGCTTGTTTACCG
>JAVJGJ010000061.1:43507478-43528212 GCA_035590215.1 Microhierax caerulescens
GCGCCCCCCCCCCCCCCCCCACGTGAGATAAAACATGTGGTCTGTGTATAAGCCATCTATATTCAATGGTACAGGTTGAATCTGGACGTAGTCTTTCTATTTTCCGTACTCTGAGAGTCTGAAGTAAGCAATTTAAAAGTTACTTTTGCATTAGATAATTATGGTGTGTTATTTTTTCCCTAAGTAATAAAAATAATTAATGTGTGAATTGCATACTTTATTCAAATAGTTGTGAGGAGAACATGAGGTTATTGTTGCAGTCTTTAAGGTGACATGTATTATTTGGAAACAATGTTACGAAAGCCACTGAAGTGCAAACTTTTTGTTTACTGTGAATACCAGGTTTTCCTTGTGGTTTGATTTTTTTCAAAGAAATATGGCCTATGTGATAAGTAATACGCACCTTTGCAATAATCAGAATAAAGCCGTTTGTCCTCTGTCTGCTGTTATGAGGATGTCTTTAATATCTGTCTGTCATCTGCTTCTGTGTGATGATGATCAGATTGCTCATTGGGTAATTACAGTGTGTGACACGATGTTGTCAGATTATAGCTAATAGGTTGCTTAGAGCCTCAAGTTATTTTTCTTGTACTGCTTGGTTACTTAGCTGTTTACTCACTGTATCCAAATGGCATGAACTCAGATTACTATGTTTTGCTGCCAAAATCTGACATTTTGATGTCTTTTCCTCTTTGCAAGCCCTACAAGGTCAAAATCTATTTATAGGCTTCCATTCTGTGTCTCTGACACAGGTAATTATTCTAACGCTAAAAGATGTTTTATACTTGAAAGAGAAATTTAGTAACATTTTATCAAAATTGGACTAATCTTTTTTTCTTTAATTCTCCAGGTCGTTGCTTATCACTACTGTCAAGCTGACAACACATACACATGTCTTGTTCCAGAATTTGTGCACAGTATTGCAGCTTTACTTTGTCGTTCAAATCAATTAACAGCATACAGAGATCTTCTAATAAAAGAACCTCACTTACAAAGCATGCTTAGCCTGAGATCTTGTGTGCAAGATCCAGCAGCAGCTTTTAAAAGGGGAGTGTTGGAACCACTTTCAAACCTCAGGAAAGGTAGGTTAAGTAGGAAGGGACTTGGAAAGTGAATGTAAACTGCATAAAAAGTGGGGGAAACTCTAAGAATATGTCTTTTAATGCTCTAAGAGAAATAAATAAAGCAGAGCATTCCAGAGAAAGGGATTCCTTAATTGTGGTAGTTATTTGTAACAATAATAGGTAAGTTTTGAACGGTTATTTCATGTTTTAAATAAAATTTTATATTAAAATACATCAAAGGTCATGGAAACTTTACATTTATTGTTTTGTCATAACTTCAAGCCACAAAGTTATCCTTGAGTTTTAAGGATGGCACATTTGCATTAATTCAGATGCTTTTGTGTTTTGTCATGCTTCTGTTTTGTAATTTTTTGTGCCTAAACACCTGCAAAGTGGATGAGTCCTTTGCTTGCTTTTAGAATTGATATCACAGTTTCCCAAGAAAGCGTGTAACGTGATTTTTGTATTTTTTAAAAAAGCTATCAAACACCTCCTTGAAAACAGCTAGCTTCACAGTATATGCCAGCTTGAGCAGGTACTTGATACCTGGCAAGATGGGGGAGGAGATTTGCCTATGTGTGAACAGAGCATGTGTCATTCCTATGAAAACTGCTTTGCAGTTCTTGAATTTTGTTGACAGTCAACAAAATACCTGTGAAATCCATTGGCAAATCTTATGTTTACCACTGGGATTTTCATCCTTAACAAGTGCTCAAAATGAATACTGCTGTTTTCTTAAGCTGTTGCAAAATAACCTTTTCTCCTCAGAACTGAAAGTGTAAACCAGTGCCTTTATGACTTTTGCAAATTGTAAACTTTTTTTTGTTTGGTAAGTCCAGTAAAGGATAAGTTTTAAGTAAATAGCTAATAATCAAAAGCAGCGTTAACTAATAGCTTAACCTATGTATGCCTTCTTCCTATATCCTTGCATCTCTTATGTTAACAGCCTTGTTCAATCTTTTAACTTTTTAGATCTGTTGTGAAATAGATCTATAGTAATAGTACAGTAAAAAGCACTATTTTAAGTGATTCCTTCCACTTTTTATCAGTTAATGGCGATATTATTTTTATATCTCCTAATGTTGTTTTCAGTCTCCTAAATGCTATAAGATGTATTGCTGCACATAAAGGTACATTTTTATTTCTTGATGTTCCAAACTTGGGGCTAAAAATATGTCACTTAATAGAAGAATTTGCATTCTTCCTTTCCTTTTTTATTTTTGTATTTCAGAGCAGAAAATTCCTGAGGAAGACTATATAATTTTGATAGATGGTTTAAATGATGCAGAATTTCATAAACCTGATTATGGTGACACGGTTTCTTCATTTATCACAAACATAATCTGTAAGTTTCCTCCCTGGCTGAAGCTCATTGTGACTATAAGAACTAACTTCCAGGTAAAAATGGCTTTTTACTTTTTTCTTACCCTCAAAGACTTAAGTGATCTTTTATATTGGTGCAGCTGCATTAGTGTGAAAAATACTGGGTTTAGAGGATTCAAAGTAAAGTCTCTTGGGTTTTTTCCTTCCTTTATTATTGCATGTTTATTTACAATACACAAGTATGATATCAGGGGCCCTTTTTGTTTTGGATCTCTTTCCTCAGTAGGCTAGTAGGATTGCTAATACATGAAGTTGTGAAATGTTTCTTTGGCCTTCAAGAGTGAAATGGGAAAATGAATGGTTGAAAGCTTAAAAAAAAAAAAAGTAATTAGAAGCCCATAGTGATTTTCCCTTCAGTGTTTACTTCTTGGAGTGTGTTTCTGCCAGTGTTATGCTCTGGGGTTTCACTTTTGAGGAAGGCATAAGCCACAATTCCACTATCTGTATTGATGAGATTGATTTCTGGCCTTATTAACCTTTGGTCCCTCTGCATCTCTTCATCTCTCTGAATCCAGCCTCAAAACTTCTGGTTAAAGCATTTTGTCAGAATTAAACAGCTAAGAGATACTTGCAGGTATCCTGAGTGTGTTTAAGCACAGAATTCCCATTTTTCTGTGCTGGGCAGTAATGTTCTGAACAAAGTTCTGGTTTTGTTTTCAGCACTAGTCAGGCCGTTTAAAGCCTTCAGTTTGCATCAGTTGAAAAAAAGCAGCAGTGTCTGGTTTAGTCACCTACCATATCCCTGAGATAGCACCCTTTATATATTTCAGCAGCGCTGGAGATACAGCTCTGCCAGTCGTACGCTGCTGCTTCGCTAGGCATCTTGCACTCGTAAAGAGAGAGCTTGAAGGAGGAGCAAGTCCAGCTCTGTAGTAGCCGTTCCCTAAAGCAGTCAGGAGTATATCTGGAGAGAAGTGGGCAGATTACTCCAGAGTTGCTCTGTGTACCAAGCTGACGAGGTGCAGGACAGTGGTGATGTGATGTTGGATGTGTGGTGAGGTTGGACTACGTGACCTTTAAAGGTCCCTTCCAACTCCGGCTGGTTGATGATTGTAAGTCTGTTTTGACCATGTTGAAGCGCCAGGTGTGCCTCAGTACGGCCTTCTGAGAGTTTGTTTTCTGTCTGCCTTCTTGCTACTAGGACTCTGAACGTTTAACTGCCCGCAGACTTGAGTTCTCAGCTACATTTTTATTTTTAACAAGGGATTTCTGTAGTAGAGACCGTTTCTCCTCAGAAGTGTGCATCTGTGATCAAAACATTTCACTGGCCTGAAAGTTCAGCTTTTGAAATCCACGTGACCACTTTAAAGGGGAATAAAGAGTTCTTTTTTTAGGTTGTGAAAGTATTGAGAAGTTTGTTAAACACTTCTGATATATGCCTCTATAAGAAGTTTTAGGTCTTTCGGATTTTTATTTACATAAATGTAAATGTGTTCCATGTTCCATAAACATAAAAATGTGTCTGGGTGAACCTGTGGAAGTGTCTGTGCCATACCTGGTACTTGCCTTAAACTAAATGGGGCTTCGTATGTATGGGTGGTACCTTTCTGGTACATTGTTACGGGAAGATGTTACAACGAGGATATTCTTTTCTGTTTTGTCATTTGTGGTATTTCTTAATAAATCATTCCTTCCTAATTGATCATTCCTTCTACCTCCCCCTTTTCCCTGGCCTGTCCAGTTCTGGTAACTATTTCATGTTCCCTTGAGTCTAAAGTGATCATTTCTGTAGCTCCTCCCCTTCAGCTGCCTTGCTGAAGCAAGTAAAATTATTTTGGTCAGTAAAAATATTTGAGACCTTCCTAAGAAAAATGGTGAAATGTAGAAATATTGTTCTACCTGTTATCAGGGGACCGTATTTGCGAAGCTGTTGCAGAGATACTGAATTTCTTTTTAATCTGTCTGGTACTCTTTACAGAAGAGGAATATAGCAAAAAGATGCATTGTTGGGTTTTCAAGTGCTGAAATACTGTAATGCCTGTGTGGTTTTGTGTTTGTTTGGTTTTTTGGGTTTTTTTTTCTTTCTTTTTTTCCCCTCTTTCTCCCTCATAGGAAGTAGTAAGTTCACTGCCCTTTGTCGCAATATCCCTGGACAATTTTCCAGACAACAAAGAAATTCATGATGACTTGAATGCTTATATTCAGTACAGAATTAATAACAGCCAGGAAATTATAAACAACATATCTTTAAATGGAAAAGCTGATGCAGCTATTATTGGGAAAGTGAGTAACCACCTGATCATGAGAAGCCTGGGATCTTACCTCTATTTGAAACTCACTCTGGATCTTTTCCAAAAAGGTCACCTAGTAATCAAAAGTGCAAGCTACAAGGTTGTTCCAGTGTCTCTATCAGAACTGTACTTACTTCAGTGCAATATGAAGTTCATGACAAACTCTGCTTTTGAGCGAGCCCTGCCAATATTAAATGTGGCACTGGCATCCCTACATCCCATGACAGATGAACAGATTTTCCAAGCTATTAATGCAAGCCAGATAAGTGGGGAACAACAATGGGAAGACTTCAGCCAAAGGATGGAAGCCCTTTCATGTTTTCTGATAAAAAGACGTGACAAAACACGTATGTTCTGCCATCCTTCCTTCAGGGAATGGCTTGTTTGGAGAGCAGATGGTGAAAATACTGACTTCTTATGTGAGCCAAGGTAAATGAAACCTGCAGTAAATCATGTTCAAATAACTGCAATTATGTTTTATATAATTGGTTGCAGCAATTGGTGACAGGAAAGAGTAAAGTTAAAACACAAGCGTGCCTAATTTTTTCCAAAATGAAAACTTTTATATGTTTAGAGATAAGCTTGACCAAAGTATCAGAGGTTACAGTACATTGACTTTGTAGAACTTGCAGATTTGCATTTAACTTTGCTACCTTCGTGGAGAAATGAGAGTACTGTGCTGTTATTGATACAGTAAAATTGTTGACAATTAACATGCAGCAGCACTTTGTCTATTTAGAGTGCAGGAATAAAAAGAACAGGTCATTTGAGCTCTGTAGCATTTAAGCTGCTGTAGCACATTCACATTCATGCAGTCCATGTCTTCCATTTTTGTCATATTCTTCAGGGTGTTAGTTTTTTTGATTTTACAAAACAACACAAAATGCTGACATTTGAAATTATCATTGACCCAACACTTCTTAGAGTGGTTTTAACAAGAACAATTCAGCAGGTGGAATTGACAGGGTTGCAGCCTATTTGGCCCCTACCATGGGTGCTCTAACAGAAGGTAGAGTGTTGCCTGGTTGTACTTAAAGCTTCTGTTTTTCCAAAGTTCTGTTCAGAAATCTCTGAAGGTGGGGCAGGAAGCCCCCAGAATTTCATCCCCCAATTGAATAGTCTAGTTAGCATGTGGTTAATTGTCCAGTTCTAGTATATAGTCTGATTAATGTATAGTATATGATAACCTTGTTGTCTCAGGGTTATGCCATTTCCACTGTTGCCTAGAATACTGACCACTGACTAATGTAGATGTAGAATTACTAAATACACATTTTATCTCAAATTTCAGAAGAATTCAGATCTTCTAGAAGGATCAGGTTTTATGTAAGGTACCTGCAGTCTCTCACAAGACATAAGGGGAGCAGTATGCAAATGTATTCTGTGGTGCTGTGGCATCTGTGTCCAAACCTACATGGGTGCTGATGTGGGCCACTTGTGAAGTGATAGCAGAGAAATATTAGGAGTGGGTTTCAACTTTGAAATTTGCTTTTTTTCCTCTGCGTCATTTCATTATGGAAAGAATTTTGTTTAAATGTAATGATATGTTTTAGTAGTCTGACAGAGAAAGTTGAGCTATTATAACAGGCACGCAGATGTGTTAGGATATTGACTGAAAGTATAGTTGTAAAAGCATTTCTCTCAATCATTTTTACTAGGAATGGACATGCTCTACTGGCTTTCATGTTTTCTCGACAAGAGGGGAAGTTAAACCGCCAACAAACTATGGAACTTGGTCATCATATACTTAAAGCTCACATTTTTAAGGTAAAGCTTACAGCTTAATAGGTTTTATGACCTATTCATTTGAATACATCTTAGAGATTCTCCTTTGAGTTGCTTTACTAGTTTGTTTAGAAGCTTATGCAAAATACTTAGTAGTGCTAACAAAATTAATTGTTACTTCTCTTTATACTCATGAATTATAGATATAAATAGCATTTCTAATCCTATAGAGAGATTTCCTGTTATATTGTTTCTGTTAGGGTCTCAGTAAAAGAACTGGAATTTCTTCCAGTCATCTTCAAGCCTTGTGGATTGGTTATAGTACTGATGGACTGTCTGCAGCCCTTGCTTCTCTGAGAAACATCTATACACCCAATGTGAAGGTAAGAAAATAAACATTCATGAACAACCAGTGCTTTCATCTGCCACTGTGGCTGTAACTCTGTTGATGAATATTGAAATTAATGTAACCCTTTAGAGGCAAAAAGCCACCACTATGCATCTGTAACTGAACTCCTTTATAACGAGCCTTCACATACTTTTTTAAGCTGTTGTTAAAGCCCGTCTCAGTTTTCCTTCATAGTTTTGATGGGAGAAAGGGTTTCACCCTGATTCTGTTGCAGTCTGATGCAGCAGCGTAGATAAGTGTGTAGATGCATTTTCAGGGGGGCAGATGCACCACCTGATCTGCTGGGCAGATTTCAGCTGTATTTTCTTGTGTGGGGAAGTAACAAGGGAATTGCAAAAGGGAAAGTACTGTAAGAACGAAAGGGTGCAAAATGCCAGAACTTTGCACTATTATTTGAATCCCTGGATTATGGATAGGTAAATCCAAGTTGACAAGTTGCAATTTTAGCCAACTGCTAAGCCTTTTGATTGGAAATTTGTGTGTACATGGCCACAAATGCATGCTCTGATAATTTTTTGGAGATTGCTTTTTGTACAATCTGGTTCTGTGTTAATGGGACCAGTTACATAAATTGCAGAGTAGCAGCAAGTCACGCAGATGAAGTTGTGGTGAGAGAGTAGTGAGTTTCAGGGGAGAGGTGAGTCTTCTGTCAGGAGTACATTATTCAGTAATATAATAATCTAATTGCTAACAGATTATTTTAAACCTTCATATTGCAATATGTGTGATAAAGTCAGTGTCGGCCAATAAAGTCTGCATCAATATTGGGGAGTAACATGTGAGTACCTGAATCAAGATGTCAAAGTCACATAATAATAAATTCAGACAAACACGAGGAAAAAATTGTTGTGTTGAAATTACATTTTAGGTGAGTCGGCTGTTGATCTTGGCCGGAGCAAATGTGAATTATAGGACTGAAGTACTAAATAATGCCCCAGTGCTGTGTGTTCAGTCGCACCTTGGACATGAAGAAGTGGTCACTCTTTTATTAGAATTTGGAGCTGCTATTGATGGAACTTCAGAAAATGGGATGACAGCACTTAGTTATGCAGCCGCTGCAGGTCACATGAAGATAGTTTCGCTGCTGTGCAAAAAGGGTGCAAAGGTAAGCTGATGCACAAAGATGGCAATGTTTGCAGCCAAAAAAAATCATGCAAAGGGCTAAGAAAACTGTTGTTAATTATGTAAGTATATAATTAACACACATAGACTTGGAGCAGGGTGGTGGGAGAGTCCAGAACATCTCCACAGACTTCTGTGAAGCGTTTTACATGTGCCATCATGACCCCTTGACCATCCAGCCAATTTTGGATCCACCTCACTGTGCACTCATGTAACCTGTACTTCATCAGCTTACCCATGACTGTCTTACGAGAGGTGACATCAGAAGCCTTAGTAAAGTTGAGGTAGAGAACATCCACGGCTCTCCCCTCATCTACCAAGCGAGTCCCCTCACAGTAGAAGGCTGTCAGGTTGGTTAAGCATGATTTCCCCTTGGTAAACCCATGCTGACTACTCCCAGTCACCTTGTCCTTCATGTGTTTGGAAATAGCTTCCAGGATTACTTTTTCTATCACCTTCCCAGCAACTAAGGTGAGGCTGTTTAGTTTGTAATTCCCTAGATCTTCCTTCTTGCCCTTCTCGAAGACAGGAGTGACATTTGCTGTCTTGCAGTGCTCAGGAGCTTCTCCTCTCTGTGGCCTTCCACTAGGCTTTTTAACTTTGAACTTTTCTTTCCCAATGCAGGCTGACTGCGTAGACAAGAAAGGCCAGTGTGCTTTGGTCCATAGTGCATTGAGAGGGCATTGTGATATCCTGAAGTACTTGCTCAATGTTATTTGGCTAACTCCTCCCCAAGAACAAAATTCACTAAGAAAAGGCCAGGCACTGCAACAAGCTCTAACAGCAGCTTCCAGTATGGGACACTGTCAGGTAGGTTGATAGTTCAGGTATTTCCAAATCTATTTGAATTTATCAGAATTGTACAACTGTGCTTGCAGCTATTTTTAAGAGGTTTGGAAAGCAGCGCTGTTGATACTTCTGATATTTAAAATAGTATGCATTCTCAGCTGCCATTTTAAATGCTGTAGTCAATTATCCAATAATATTACTTGCTTCAGTATTTGTTTATATGTAACTTTCTGTGTACTTTTTCCTCTCTGTTCTTGGAAGTTGTCCTGAATCTTTAGTGGTAATGATGATATTCTGTACCAGTGATCCAACCTAGTATGTTTCTACTTCAGGTTGATTTTTTTTTTCATAGTATAACAAATCATATATTGCACATACATGCACATACTTAACTTTTTAACCTGAGACACATGTCAGGTTATAGACTTAATTCTGCTTAATGTTACTTAAGATGGAAATTTGGGATTGTGTCCGTGTACATGATAAAAGAAGGTTAGTCAGCATTACAGTATTATTCAGTAAAAGGAATGCTAAAAGTAAACACATAAGAGATGCAAAATGCTTTCGATATTTAGGCCATACAAGTATGCTTTCTGTTCATTGGGAAAACAAATCCTAACCTGGATATAAAAGTAATTGGTAAGTAAAGATACTTGAATAAAGATCACACTGATGGAATTTCCTGTGAATGTATTGTAAGGGGTATGTCAAAAGCAGAAACTTAAAATGTCTGCAGTAAAACCATTTCAATATTTACTTCTTTTAAATCTATTTTTAATTGCTATAAGATCAAGAATCTGATCTTTAAAGTTGTTTACATGATTCAAAAATAGAGATGTATATGTGCAGTTAATTCACTGTATATATATAAGCCATCACTGTCAGTATGAATTTGAGGATTCTGAACTATTACTAACTTTTATGCGTAATTACGTCACTCTTTACTATCACTGATTAAAAGAAACCAGTCAACTCCTGAATATCAGCAAAATAGTTCATATTAATCATAAAAACTTACTTTTACCTGAAAATGTCCATCTTTCTCTATTTTTAGGATATTAAGAAGCTTAATTCTTAGCTAGAAAAAAGACTTGTATTTCACAAATTCTAAACAGATTGCGTTCTAGCATTTCAAGTTACAGGGTTTTCCATACATCATATACAACTTGTCATACAGCCTGAAAATACTCATAGACTCTCTCCTTTCCTACCTTTGCTTTTTCCTGTAGTAGCATCCAAAGCTTTTGTTAGTATGATTCTACTCCCTCACCTGGTTGCTGCAGTCTCTGTGACAGTGTCCCCCATTAGAAAAATCTGTTTAAGACAGCCATTAGAGGAGGTTTTAGTTTAATAATCTTTCATTATTAGCAGGTGGTTACAAAACATAATTTCCTTAATAAAATAAAAACACATAAAAACTTAATTTATAACTCAACTCAACTTTAAAAATTAGCATGTAACAATGTATGCTTAAACCATTCTGTGAAGAATTTTTGAAAATAGCTAAGATCTAAACATCATAAAAGGAAAAAAATTGGAATTGTAATTTTACAGGGTGTATGCAAATGTTCTGTTTTTTCTCCTTTGTTTTAGACAATGGGGAGCTTCCTTGCTGAACTGGGATGCTTTGGTTTTATTTTTGGCATTGTTTGTCTTGATTATTCTGATATATGTAGGTCACACAGGAGCTCATTAAATCATCATCATGCAAAACACGGTGAACCAGTTAACAGAAGGGCACTGGGCTGTTTTTTTAAACTGCTTTTCATAACTTTCAGTCATCTTCAAGTTGTACTGAAAATCATACTGAACTTACTCTGGTGGATTGTAAACAATATTAATTTTCTTCAATCCATATGCATGGAGAGAGAAGCACTCTCACTTGTTTTAAACCCTTTATCTGTTGCTATTTCTTGCAAGTGACGACTGCTGGGTTTTGTGACCCACCACATCTCTGCTGTTTTTGACAGGTCATTTCTTACATCGTGACAATTGAAAAGGATCATGAAATAGATATTAATGACACTGATGACTTGTGGGGAGAAACAGGTATTTCCTTTTGCATATTTTCCCTAATTAGAGTTGGTTATTTAAGGCGTAAGAGTTTTTAATTTTTATTTTTAAAAATTTAATTTTCTGTGATAGATGTCAAGAGGAAATACCAGTTTTAATAATAAAATGCAGTTTATAAGTAAGTATAGAGTCATGTACGGAAGTGTTATATTAAGATTACTGTAAATTACTGATTTCTAATTAAATTTAAAATTTTCAGTGGAAATAAAGTGCTTCGGGCTTCAGAGTAGAATTTTATAGGATTATCTGTTTGAGAACTTTTTGAAAAATCTCATTTGTTTGCAGGAAATGCTAGGGAGTTGCCTCATTTGTTCTAATGAGGCAATGGATGAAAAGACATGCCTTTGTATGTATGGGAAATGGCAAATATTTTTTTAAAGACAGTGTGCAGCCTGCCAGTTAAAGTTTCCCTGTTTTACCATATGAGTAGCATCTCTATTTCATTTAAACAGTTGAGATTGCACAAGCAGGTGGGAAAGCAGTCTCTTTTAATGATTGCCAGTAGCCTCTTCACATACTGTAGGAGCAAATGTTCTTTATTCCTATGCATATACAAAACTCTTGTTGCAAAGCCAATGAATTCCAGAAAACAAATATCTGTTTCTAAATCAATTTTCCTTTAATATTTCCTTGTTAATGTTTTGTATTGAAATTCTTGGCTAATGTATTGGGAACCTTTACTTATTAAGTGCGTGCTTCCTTATACAGTCCTAACTTGTGATGGAGGTGGAGGTCTCAGTCCAGAGAACTACAAGCAGTTCCCTGTGGCACTTCTGTGCTCTCTGAGATACAGAGTAGTAAGTTTGGGACAAGAAAAACATGTAAAGTGAGGCAGGGAAGCCACAGGATTAGCATTACATGAAACACTACTCTTTGATTATTGAACGTAAATTTATCTGGAAAGGATGCTAACTTAGGTGCTGCTGGAATCTTCACAGTTTTGTGTGGGGGGGTGAACTTATATTTGCATTGTACTGCATGGTTCTCTGGTGTCTATTTTGTAAATGGGATCATGATATGGAACTGGATAGTGGTGAAACTTAGAAGTAGGCAGACAGAGTGAGGAACTGTGTTTTGTGAGTGACTGTTTTGGAAAGGGAAAATCCATTGCACCTTAAAACAGCTTAGAACAACCTTAAAGGTCATTCCTGTTCATTCAATAATATGTTCAGGAACAGCTTGTTTCTGTTCATGTATTTGTACTGCTGTTACCTGCTTAAGTTGGTTCCATTCATAGCAGAGGCTGTTCCAATAGCATTTTACATTGTGAGCCTTTTAGAGAGAAGGATGACTAGAGATCATCATTTCCATTCCCAGTATTTTATCACATTAACGTAGATGAAGGCTGTGCTCCTGTGAAGTACAGGTTCAAGGCAAGTTAAATAGCAAAATGAAGTGGAGCAGATAAAAAAGTCACATAACACACGAGAAGGTGTAGGGGTGGGAGAGTTTTAAGTTTAATTCTCTAAAGTTCCTTAGTTTACCTTTTCCAAAATCCACATTATTCTCTGTTGGCTGGAAAAGACAATCTTAGGTTAAAGACATCTCTGAGGTGTTTTTCCAGCCTCATCTGTTCTATACAGATTAGTTAATTAGGAGCATTACTTACTGTCTAGTAAAAATGGTAGAAAATAGCATCATTTTGTCTGCTGTCATCTTCTGCAGAGTACCATTAGGCCGATCAGAGGGGAGATCCTTTTGAGCAGAACAGTTGGAATTCCTGAGCAGGATTTTAGTGGTGATGTTGTTTAAACGGATTGGAGGAACTGGTTAGTTGTCCTATACCTGGATAAGGTATAGGGAGTTACATTGTTGCTGTAATGTTAGTTATGCCATGAGTTAAAATTGGTGGTACTGACAGAATAAAAGAATGTGAAGTATTTGAACAAGATAGTATGTTTTGCCTTTAATGTTAATATCTGTAGCACTTACTTTCCAGTTGTTCAGATCTAAATAGTTGAAGTAACTGTAACATAATGAAGTACCGGTGAGTGAAGAATGAATGGGTTGCATATTGTTTAGAAAAAACCCACAAAACCAAACTACTTCCTGCAGTGTTTGTAATTTCATTTATCATCAGCATTCAATAGACTTTTAAAAAATTCCACTTTATCATGTTTAAAAATGCTAAAAAATGAGTAACAGGAAATTCAGAATTTGACCCACATCTTATTGGAAAATATACAGTGTTAGGATTTAGAAAATGGAGGGATGAGTCCTTTGCTGATTTTTGCAGAAGTTAGTACATGAACCCATTTTCTAAACAGTGTTAACACTACTGCTGGCACTTCCAACACAAACAACAACCACAAAAAGTTTTAATTTCAAGCTCCATTTAAAACACACAGTACAATGTAAGAGGGGAAAAAATTGTGATGGGGAAAATATTTTTTTTCAACCTCCATGAGTGTCACAGTGAAAAGCAAGCAGTATAACCAGCTATAGGAGAAGGTGGCAAGCTGTTTAAGTGTATAGCCTTACAGCAACACTGCAGAATTATGGTACTGAGTAGAATCACAAAGTATTCGTGTCAAATGTGTGACAATTACCTGCTTTCTCGTAAGCCCCATATTGTGAACATAGATGTGCAGTAGTCTGCATCTTAAGAAATTGTGTTGGGCTGCTCCGTCCAGCACGTGGGTGCATAGTTGTGTATGCACTTGCAGTACTCTGGTGTTTTCAGCCAGAGCTGAAAGGGTGTCTTCTGATCGTAGCATCTACCTGTGTAAAAGTGCAAGGTTAATGGCCATAGGTCAGGAGCACTCTCTGTCCACTGCATACATTGTTCAGTTCAAAGAAAGACTTGTAAGGTGAACTAGAATGTTGCTGTCATGTGTACTGGGAAACCTATGGCAGTCCTTGAAGTCTGGAGCAGGGATTAACACACAGCAACTAGAACTATGGATTGATAACCTACAGTGTTTTTCACCATGAGAAACGGGAATTTTTCAGCAGTGAAGAATGAAGCTAAATTGTCTGAGAGTACAGAGTTTCTGCAGGTAGCTAAATATGATATTTGGCAATGCATCACTACTAGGGACTGAGTAAACAAACAGTACTTCCTAGAACTTGAATTACCTTTGCTGAACCCCAGAATTGTTACCATCTTCACCTTTGGGAAGGGCCTGATGGAATGAGGTGAAATGGAAAAGGAACTAGAACAGGCTAGTGTATTTATCCAAAATTTTCATAATGATTCCTTTTAACCTAGAAACTGTGCACATGGTACAGTTGTTATCTTGGAGAATCATCTCTTTATTTACCAGATAAAGTCTCTGGCTTATTGACTTAACCTGATTCTGTCTTAATCCATTTGAGTCTGAGAATAGTTACGAAAATCTTATGGAGCAGCTGAATTGAAAATACTGGGGATTTGGTAGCTCTCACGTAATGTGCATATGCAAAAAGATGTGGTAAAACAGCTGAGAGATAATGTTGATTAAAATGCTTTCTTT
Source organism: Microhierax caerulescens (assembly GCA_035590215.1). Lineage (NCBI taxonomy): Eukaryota > Metazoa > Chordata > Aves > Falconiformes > Falconidae > Microhierax > Microhierax caerulescens. The sequence goes on from JAVJGJ010000061.1 coordinate 43,521,730, forward strand.
TAGCCCTAACAGCTGCAGCAGGAAGAGGAAAACTGGAAGTCTGCAAGTTACTTCTTGAACACGGAGCAGTTGTGACAAGAGCTAATAGGAGGGGGATTCCCCCACTTTTCTGTGCAGTACGGCAGGGGCACTGGCAGGTCTGGCACATCTTTGCGAATTAAATGGATTCCTTTGGGAAGCGGTCCTTGATTCCTACCATCTTTAGTCCTATAGTAAATTAGTGTAAATTCTCTAATACACATTTGCATCGCCTTCAAAGGGATGTGTTCAGAAGCTCACTTCTTAAGTTATTAAAAGTGATACAAAGGATTTGAAAGTACATCAGCTGCATGACGGCCTTAGTCATAATACACCTGAAAAGTAGTACGTGGGCTTTAAAACGCTTTGTTTGCTAGACCAAGAACAGAGGCAATTTCAGATTCTCTGTACAGCTGCTGCATTAATGGAGAGCCGACCTTAGGGTCAGGAGCCTTCCTCATGCTGGCCACTGCTGTCAGGAGAAAGCCCTGAGCTGCAAACAGTTAGGACCTGGGCTGCGCAGGATTTCTCAGTGATTGCAATAATTAACTCCTTAGTCCTCTTCTTTAAAATTTTAAGCTGTTCTGTCTAAGATTTAAATCTGCCAATTTACTTTTAAATTGCTATTTTCTATTTCAGATTGCTAAGCTTCTAGTGGAGCATGGGTCTGATGTGAATTTAAGTGACAAGCAAGGGCGAACTCCGCTTATGGTGGCTTCTTGTGAAGGACATTTGAGCACTGTGGAATTTCTGCTTTCTGAAGGTAGAAAATAAACAGTGGTTCAGGGTTGCGTAGCTGTACCAGAGACTGCATCTGTTTGAGTTATATAGTTTTGTTTATTAAACAGGACATCTTCCTAACAAAGTTAACTTTCACTTTACAGGTGCAACTATTTCATCTCTGGACAAAGAAGGATTGACAGCTTTGAGTTGGGCATGTCTAAAAGGCCACAGGAAAGTGGTTCATTATTTAGTTGAGAAAGGTGCAACAACTGATCAGACAGACAAAAATGGACGAACACCCCTAGACCTGGCAGCTTTTTATGGAGATGCTGATATTGTAAGTAGAAGCAACAGTAGAAATGCTAAGCATGCATTGAATTTTCATAATGCAAAACAAAGCTTAGAAAAAATACTGCCAAACAAAATAGAAAAGTATGAGGAAGCAGCCGAAATTCTCTTACGCTGCTAACATCTTGACTGCAGCTTTTACTTGGAATGTGTTTACTTGGAAAATCATTTTCTAGATAAGGTTTTAGCACCCAGGTGGTTGTGATAGAAGTCCAGCATTATGCTGTTACATTTTACAGCATTCTGTTGTACTTCATCATGAGTGTTTTAAATCTCAAGAAAAAGCAGCATTTACAGTTTCTGTGTTGGATGAACTGGAATTGGGGAGGAAAAAAACCAAACCCAAACAAACCCTGTGGCACATGAAAGGAAAATATCTTTTTTCTGCAGGCCTGTCAAGGTAACCTGACAGGGTCCTTGTCAGTTGGGTGCCTTAGTGGAACAGAGACCCCAAGTGAGAGATGAAGGAAGAAGAAGAATATTGCTAGAATAGATGAAATGCAGAAAGATTTTTCTTCTCAATCATAAGGCAGCATTATTTGTCTTCGATAGTTATCTTACATGCTTTGCATGACAGGGAGAGAACTGTGAGAAATCCTTAAGCTTTTCATCTTGCAGAGGCGGCACTGAGCCCATCTCGGTGTTACTCTCCAGTCTATGTATGTGGAAATACGAGATCTGAGGTGTAAATTCAGTTTTTCTCAGTTTGTTCCACAGGTCATTTCAGAAATACAAGTGAAGTTCCTTTTTCAGTTCCGTTCCTTTCTCACACGCTGCCTTCTTCCCCTATAATAAGTAAAACAGTACAAGAGTTTAAGGCATTTTAAGTGAAGTTTTTCTGAATCTGAAATGGACCATGCCTGTAACTGAGATCAAAAGTATACAATAATATGTCTGTGATTTAGAATCATCTCTCTTTAAAATCACAGGGTTTTGAAGTGGTTGTCTATCTTTGTTCTCATGCTTCAAAACTCAGTAATTAAGCATGATTCAGAAGCCTGGCCAGATAGGAACGCAGTTTCCACAGACTGCATGGAAGGGCATGCTCAAGTCTGCATGCACTGCAAACAGATCCAAGAGTTCATCAGATAGCTAGAAAGAACAGCATGTGCAGCCTCTCAAACTTGCTAGTGTCTTTATTTCTAGAGTTTGCATAAAACAGGAGTTCTTGAATGAAAATACAGCCATGCAGCATAATTTGCTATAGCACTGTAAGTCCCATTTGGCCTTAGTCAGAGTTAACTTGAAATTGTAAATAAGCTCTTAGATCCTGTACTGGCTTTAACAGGTTTCAGAAGTCACATCACGGAGCTATTCCTGCTGCTGCTGCGACTGTTTGTAGTAACACTGGGTACCTGAAGAGGGATTTTCCTGCTGGGGGTGAGGGGGTGCCCAGGCCCCTGTACCTACTTTCTGTAGGTTATTGCATCTGAGTCGTACAGGCTGCTGGTTCACCTGGCAGACTGGCCACATCCACAGTTCAGATGGCTGAACAGCCTGATCCTTGTGCCGGGGCAACAAAGGTGGAATAATAGGAATTTGGGGATCAGTCAGTGGGCCAGCAGCTTTGAGTCTTGGGGGCCTGTTTGTGAGAAGGGTTCTTAATATCTCTCTGTTGTTGATACCACTATAATTACAGATGCATTTGAGCAAGCAGTGTTTATGTGAAATGGTTGCTTACATCAGGCCTGCCATTGCTGTCATTTCCTAGATACTGCACTTCTGATTGGTGTTGCTGATGGACAATTACTAGAATTGCTCCATTTTCTGGATGCTTGACAAATGCTTGGTGGAAGCTGATGGTGTCTGGCAGGCCTGTTTTGCCTTCTTAAACTTTCTTATTTGCACTTGCTGCATTTTACATTCTCTGCATTTATGTCAAACTACAACGTTAGACTGTGTAATAAATGGTTAAGAAATGAATGAAATTACGAATGTGGTTTTCTTTGTATGGAACAAGAACTATAACTTGTATTTACACTGTTTACGAGAACATTGTGAATATGGAACATTACGCACTTAGGAGTCCGTGTGTTTTCTGTTCACTGCGTTTGTGTGGCATTGTGCGCTATACCGGGAGCATGTGCTGGCACCGTGCTTCGTGCTCCTCGCTGCTGCTGTACAGCGCGGCTGAGGCCGAAAGCGCGGGGCGTGCGCTGGGGTCGGTGCTCACCTGGGCCCGCTGCCCGTACGCTTGAGTTGCTGTGTGTGCCTATGGGCAGGCAGGACGTGAACGACGCAGGGAACAAGCATAACATGTTGGGCTTAGCACTTTTTCTGACATAGGTACTTCCAGGAATTTGGGGTGTGTGTGTATATTTTAATGCCCCCGCTGCAGCCCTTTGGTGCAGTTTGATGGTGTTTCCACACTGTGTTGTCTTCAGTGGATGCAGTTCAATGGATTTAAAGTGGCTTTAGCATACGCTGGAGTGTATATTCAGTATACTTCAAGGAAGATTAGGCAGTAGCTTGAAGATTTCATTGTTCTGCCTCTTCTGCCAGAAAGAATGTCACAAGGCTTATCTTGTGTCTTTTCACAGGTGCAGTATTTGGTAGAAAAAGGAGCGATGATTGAGCATGTCGACCACAGCGGCATGCGGCCACTGGACAGAGCTATTGGATGTCGTAATACGTCCGTAGTGGTTACGCTACTCAGAAAGGGAGCTAAACTAGGTGAGTAAAACCATTCTGTACCCGGGAGAAACAATTGAATATTTACTTTGCTAGAATTATTGTCATTTCTGTAAAATAGGTTAAATAAGTGAATCTTGAAATGCACGCTAGGTTTTTGCAGGTTGTATGGTTTGCAGATGCCTGCTCAAGAGAAATCAATTTTTCTTTTAAAGGCAGACTCACTTTCAGAAGTGAGGAAATGCAAGTAATTTTATCCTTTTCCTTTCTCCAGTGTATGTTGATGAGGAGGTCTGGAGGAGTCATTCTTTATGCAGTTACTCTATCGTGATATACTTAAACAAGAAAATTATTATTATGCTATTAGTGATGCTTAGTTCTGACACTATTAATGATTTAGATTAAGAATTTTTACATTTTAATAATGTTCTTCTAATAAATTGTAGAATCATGGTTTTTGCAGAGGGTGAGCAAAAAATATATGTCCAGATGGTCTATTATCAGTAGGCAAGTAGATGGTGTAGGTGTGTACATGATAATTATTGTTAACTATAAATCATCATTTATTATTATTATTTAGTTACTAAGTATGATCAAATACAGATCCTTGCTTGGGCCTGAATTTTACCATGACTATCACACTGTCCTATAGTGGCTTTTGACCAGGGGTGAAACGAACTGGACCATTTAATACCTGGATGCTATCTATATGGGGGCAGCAGGGGACAGCTATGGGTATATATGTATTTTAAATACATGTGCACACACTGCTAATAATAATTATAATTCTGTGCAGGTGGAATATCTACTGAAATAGGACTAGTCTTTCTAGTGTTAATAGATATCATAAACACACTTTCTTCCCTTTTGTCAGAGATCCTTAAATTTTAACTTGCAGGAAATGCAGCATGGGCAATGGCCACCTCAAAACCAGATATTCTTCTTATTCTGCTACAGAAACTGATGGAAGAAGGAAATATGCTGTACAAAGTAGGTAGATTTTTATTTTTTCTGATAGCAGAACATTGGACTCCTGTCTGAAGATAGATTAATACCTCTTTACACCTCCTTTTCTGTTCAAGCGGGATGTGTACTTGCACATCCTCTCGTGTTGAGAATGAGACCAAGAAATCTTGAGAACCCTGGGAAAGAATCATTGAAAAATCCCATGTAAAATAAATGAAAATGTAAAGATTGAGAAGTACATTTTCTTTCTGTCAAGCAAGTTGCTCTAGGAGCGTTTCTAGCAGTCAGTTGCTTCTTAAGAGCAACTCAGAATGTAAGGTGCTCACTTGAAAGTGCCTTGTGGAATTAAGTGACATTTAGGCATATCCTTTTCCTCAGGATAATGTTCTTTTGTATGCTATTTAAATGTGCAGTGGGGAAGGTGACAGCTTTTTTGATAGTCTTTTTACCTAGTGGTGATACATTGCTCAGAAGAGGGACTGGAATTATTTTTGTAAACTGGTGTAAACACCTGTGTTATTTCACCAGTGCAGCACAGTGATAGATGGCTTATATAAACAGCATTTAAAGTCTGTTCTAGCTAGAAGACTTGTAATTTGTAGGGGTTTTTAATAAGAGCCTTCAAATATCAGAGATAAGGTGGCAGATGTTTGTTCTGTATCAAATAGCTTTGCATAGTAAAGAAGAGAGAGCCTTGAGACTTTGACGTCATGAATCAGGGTTGGACCTGCTCAGCTGCTTCCAACCCTGTATAGCAGTCTTACAGATACATCTGGATAATTTTTTTAAGTTCATTGATCCTGAGATGGGTTTGGAGTTTTATATCCAAGCAGGTACCTTTAAGCATGGGACATCTTTCAGCGTAAAGGGTGATGGATTTTACACTACAAAGGCAGACCTGTGGTCCCTGGGAAGCCTCCTTTATGTCCCACTTCTCTAGCAGTGCGTTGAACGTGACTCACTTATGGCTCAGGAAGGTGCCATCGTGTTGCCAGCACCAGTTCGTTTTCTTCAGTTTCTTCTTAAGTTGCTCAACAGGTTGAACTTTGCCTGGACTTTTGAGACCACGAAGTAATACAGCAGGATTTGGAACTAATATGTTTCACAATTTGTTACAAGAGGTTAAATTCCCTGCTGGTATCTATTTTTAGAGTGCCTAATTTTATTATAGTAATTTGAGTGGACTTGCTAGAGCTATGATACGTCAGTTCATTAAGCTTTTTCCAATATACTTTGAGTGTTTTAATTGAACAGTTGTTTTGCAGAGTAGCACGTATTTGAGCATGCTCACAACATGCAGTAAGTACTTTGCAGCTCTCCAGTTGAATAAAATAAGATAAACCTTAAATATTTTCCTTGCTAACAGTAAATTTTGACTACTTTGAGTGTTAAGATGAATTAAATAAAAAACACTCAATGTTTATGAAAAGAAATGAACTTGTTAAAATATCCATAAAGAAAAAAAAATTCTTCATCTGTCATCTGAAAGATTTGCCTTTCGTACCATACTAGGAGGATTTCAGTGTTGTAGCAAAACGTCTGAAATCTTCAGTTTATTATGGAGAGTCTGAATATTTCCAGCGCAAGGGCAGGTCATTCGGGCGGTCCCTTGGGACAGGTTAGCTCTCCTATTCAACCTCTGTTAAGCAGTAGGAGAGTGACCTTTGACTTATTAAAGTCATAGACTCAGTCACGCAGGTAATGCCGGCTGAGGCAGCAGCCGGGCTGCAGGTGTGCATCTCGACTCCTTCCTCTGTTTCCCATCCAGCCCCTTACGCTGCCAGAGCTTGTGCTGCA
>JAVJGJ010000061.1:43540954-43557087 GCA_035590215.1 Microhierax caerulescens
TGTTTGTGAAGGGGGATCATAAGAAAGATGGAGAAACCTTTTACTGGGGCCTGCAGTGACAGGGCAAGGGGCAGTGGGTTTAAACGGGAAGAAGTTAAGTTTCAATTGGACATAGGGAAGAACTTTTTTGCTATGACAGGTTTGCCCAGAGCAGCTGTGGGTGCCCCATCCCTGGCAGTGCTCAAGGCCAGGCTGGACGGGGCTGGGGGCAGCCTCGGCTGGTGGAGGGAACGAGATGGTCTTTAAAGCCCCTTCCAACCTAAACCAGCCTATGATTCTATGGTTCTATGATAGCATGTGTGCAAAATTACCTTCCTGATACCCCCTTTTTTCCCCAGATCATCTGACAATCTCCTGAGGAAGCTAATTTCTGCCACGGTATCACACCCATTCGCCTCTTAGCTGTGTCTTTGTGCCACTCTACCATGCCAGAGTGACTGTTCAGCTTCCAACTATGCCAGATAAAAACTCTGCCAGAGGAACTCCGAAAAAACTCATCAACAAATTTTAGAATTTTTAATATTAATCTTAGAAAAGAGCTTTTAAAATACTGACATAACTTTGAAAGCTTAAAACATTTAAATTGATACAAACATTGTTTTAAGTAATAAATAAATATATTTATTTATATCATAAAATAAAAGATACAATAAATAAAATAATAATAAATAAATAAATAAATAAATAAAGCCATAAAATAGCAAGATGCAAAATAAAAGGAGCTGGCACAGTGTAAAGAACTAATTTCAAGCCATCAATACAGTCATTTCTCTAAATGCCTGATGTGTTACAAAACAGACAATTCGTGCAGTGACTATCTGTTTGCAGTGATTAAAAAAGTAACTACAGAGTAAAAAACCTGAGTACCACGGGACTGACTGCTTTCTTACTGACTGCTGTGTCCTTCCAGTCATGCTAAATGTAAGGACATGCCATTCCTGTAAAAGTATAATTAATTTCCCTTAACCTTCACATTAGCTTTTGTCACACAAGGTCATTGACATCTCTTTATTACAATACCCTACACCTGTCATACAGTATTGCTGTCCTGTGGCTTCCAAAAGTATTGCTCTCTTATGGCTTACAAAGGGATGACTGAAGAATGCCTAACTTGTGTTTTTTAGAAGAGTAACGTCCTCCTAACCTAATAATAAAACCAGAAACATGGCTGTGCCATGCTTCCTTGTTTTCTTTCAGCCTCTTCAGTCCAGAGGCGTTCAAGACAATAAAGTGAAGACCTATCAAGAGGAACTTTGCTGTCTTCAAACAACGCATCAACAACAACAAGGTGTGTTTGTACACTGTGCCTGCAAATTACACTTCATTGTTATATGCTCCTATCTCATAAACGAGAAGGTCTTGGACTTGCAACATGTCAATACTCAGGCGATGCTTCTGTAAGGAACCTGTATCGAAATGGAAATCACTTATTTTTACAATTACACTGTACACTGGCATTCCTCTCCCCAGAAACGTGCATAGCATTTACAGTGAGGTGCACTCTGCTTCACACAAGATCAATAAAACTGTAAAACTTATTTTACTCCCAACTGTCCATTCTTAAATAATAGCCTCACTGTGGACAATCTCCCTGGCAAGATTATGATAAACCCTGAAAAACCTGGGTAAGACATTCTGAAGCCCTCGTGATACACACAGACCTCTACCTTTTGTCCGAGGTTTCAGAACGGAGCTGCTTTATTACTATGCAGGAGATGATGTTCCCACTGTATCTCACCACGGTGCAGTACCACTACCGCTAAACTGATCGCAGAAGATGTTAATTCAGCTCTCTCCTATCCACTCTAGAAAGCAACGTAAGACTATCTCGACGAATTACCCAACTCACTGTACTTTTTTAAAATGTCTGGCACAGAATTAGGTATTACGACATAGCACAAATACTGCTAACAAATTTGGATTCATGGTGCACTTACAAATTATATTGAGATTAATGTATAGGAACCTAAGTCTTTTATAAATTCTCATCAAGTTTTATTATAGTTTGTGAGATGTGTTTTATGAATACCTCTGCCAAAAACATTGTTCACAATCTAGTTTAATGCTTGATTCCATCCACTGAAGGCGGGGACACACAAGTTATATTCATTCCCACACACTGTGCAGAATCCATTTATACTTCTCTTTCACCAACAACAAAACAAACTACCTAGTGGCATGACTATCTGCAAAGCAGCCTAAGACATCAGTGCTTTGATTACGCTATTTAAAGTGATATATTGAATTACTTACAGTTTAACTGTCAAGCAAGACAGCTGAAGCAGAAAGCAGTGAAAGCACAATGCACTCAGTCCATGTAAATAAAAATAATGAATATTTTGATTGGGGGACTGTGGGGTGGACCACCAGAACAGCTGTATCCAAGAGGAAAAAATGCATGCAACTTCTGACTAAAGCTGAACATCATCTTATATGTTGGGGGGGTGGGGTGGGGTGGGGTAGGGGGGTAGGGAGAATGATATTTCAGAAGAATTTTTTTTCAAAAAACATTATGAAAATACCCAGTAGCATAGTCATCATTGCCTTTTATACTAACATACAGCTCCAGTCTAACATATACTTAGTGCTGACAGTTGGTATTTTTGAACTTGATGGTATACAAATAGATTATTACAAATTTTCTCAAATTAGATATAGTAATGTACTATTGCAAGTGAAGGTGAGCTGGTTCTTGGCACAAAACAAAATCCCCTGAAAAAAAATCAAAATCCAATGGTGGGGATGACAAGGGAAAGAGGGGCCTATTATTGTGAGCAGTAAGCATCTTTGGTTTTAGTAAAGAGTGAATCCATTCATTTTGTTTCAATCAAATATAATCAATCTCTTTTGCATAAAAAAGACCTTTGGAGCCTAAGTGTTGGTATTTTGTCTGAGTCTATGAAAACTGCATTAGTGTTGTTTGTTGGGTTTTTTTAAAGAAAGAATACTCTGATCTGAGATTTGCGAGTCTTACAAGCTCTTCTCTCCACAGCGCACATGTTGTGGTATAAACTCTTTTTCATGTTCATGTATAGCATCACAAATACCATAGCACATTGTTGATATATTAACACATGATTAACACATAACCCCCCCTGAAAGTATCTTAAAACCTATTTGAGTACTTACTATTACCCATTTACTGAGACTATACAACAGCTGTGAATCTGAAAAAAAAGACGAATCTGTGTTTAAGACAGCAGCCACTCTTTCCAACTTAATTGTGAGAAGAGGAAAAAAGAAATCTGACAATGAGAAAAGTAATTTTATAGTTCTATAAATGGTCACACTACAGTTTTAACTTGTCAAGATTGAAAATGCATCCCAGATACCAGTAACTTTCATCTTGCAGCAGCACAAAACATTCCTCTTTTTAAAAAACACTTTTATGTCAAAAAACCTGTGTCACATTTTTTTCTTCCCATCTAGCAGTGGTGTATACTAGTTCCCACTCTGGTTAATTTTCCATCCTCAATACTAAAATAAAAAGCTGACACAACAGTCTTCCAACCGACTGCCCTACTCCACCTGCAGACTGCCAAGCAGACCAGCCCCAACACACCAGTGCGTCCAGCTTCACCGCACAGTTAACCAGCTGCCTCAAACAATACGTGCTAAAGGATGAAAACCAGTCACACTGACAAGCAAGTCATTTTAATCAGCAAAGACAAAAGATGTCACACAGTAAGAAAAACACATGCAAAAGAAAAAATTAACCTACATTTCCTTAATAAGGATTATGTAACAACATATGTAAAGATAAAGACAACCTCAGAAATGAAACACCACACTGAAATACAATAAAAGTTCATGCTGATTCTTAGGAACAGTCTGCATGGCAATCTTGTAAAAATCTGTAAGATCGGTTTGTAAGATCAAGAAAAATTAAGAATATATCCGACAGAAAGAAACTTGAAAAAGAAACCAAATAATTCTGTAGTTATGACTGGATTTTGAGGGCATCTTCTACAACCTTTATCATATGGGCCACACGGGCAATTTCCTCTAAATTCATCTCACCCAGATTAAAGATTATTGCATCCAATCTACACCCCAATTAACTACCTCCTGATTAAATTTCTCGTCAGGGATTAAATAATTATCTACGATTATTTAATTAAGATTATCATCTTTTGAAAACCAGTCATAAAAGAACACTTAAAATAAGATTTTGTTGATATAGGCAAAGCACTTGCCATTTGCTGTTATATCTATACTGAGCAATTCTCCCAAAGTTTACTCCTACTTCAGTGTACATAGTCACAAATTATTCAAATTCTGCTCCAAACTGTTGCTTTCAAGCGCATTCCCATGCCCAGAGTTTCTTGATGAAGATGAGAAACAGGAAAGAACTTGCTTGTACTTTTTGTATGTTCCTAGAGTGAAACCTTAAAACCAAAAGAGGAAGACAAAAGTACCCACATCTTTGAAGCACATTGCTGAGGGAAAAGAAGACCAACTCAGCCTGATCAGAGACTTCAAAATTCAGTTTGTGCATATTATCCCTGTTTCATGTTCTAAGGACACGCTGCAGCAAGGAAAGGGTAGAACTGTCTTTACGAAAATCTGTTCTCTTTACATACTAAACCTAAATCAGGATAGAGTCACATGAAAAGAAGCCTTCTCAATGTGCTGCAGAAGAAGGGAAAGTATCTGGAATACTTCCAACTTCTTTACAATTTGCGGTAGTACAGCAAAAAACACTTTCTATGGCACTAACCTCTAAACTGAAGGTGCCGTTTTCCAAAAATTAGAGCTAGTCTTGCCCACCCTCTGCAAACAAACCAGAGTCACGATTCACCTTACATTAGCACATTCAATTAGCTTGATAAGAAAAACATTAGGCAGGCATGGAACAATGTGCCCTCACCTTCTATTCTGAATTGGAAGAGGATGTGTATTCTTTTTTTTCTGACTCAACTGCATCACAGAATTGGAATGAATGTGTCATTGTGTCTGTTAAGAATGAGAAATCCTGAACTTTGCTGAATGTACACAAGCTTTTCAGCCAGAACATATATAATGGTCACTTCACTTTTGCTCAACATCTTACAGAGTTTAATACAGTGTTATTTATGACAATTAGGTTGGAAAGAGACTAGTTCCATTTCATGGTAATGAAGCACTCTTTCAAAAAGCTGTCAAAAACAATCAAAGCAGCTAATGAAATGTTATGTGAACCACTCGCTGATCGCTTTCTCTTAGATAAAATGCCTTCCAAGTGAGGATACGCTTTTTATTAAATGAGAGCTAAAGCAAAGACTAAGAGGACAAGAAATAAGCAGCTAATAAAAAAATTATAGAAGAAAAAGCTTCTGTCCCATCAACCATTAAGTAAAATGGTCTAAAAAACCTCCCTTTGCAAAGACTATAAAAAACCTCAAGAGTTCTTTGGCAGGAAATTACAGAACCAGTAAATGCCACATTTCTAATGCAAAGAGAACAGGTTATCAAGGAGAGAAAGAGTGTTCTCATTCATGTCTTTGTATAGACTCTTAGAATTTAGTTAAACTGGAATTTTAATAACACTAAAAACTATTTAAGTTTTAGGCCGACACTATTTTTCTATTTTGCAAATGCTTGAGCCGTGCCAGGTGGAAAACAATTCTTGTCAAACATATGAGGCTGTAATTTCTACTCTGTGCCAATTATACTTGTAGAATGATACACAGAAGCAGAAAACCAACATTTACTACTTCAGAACTGATTGACCTGAATGATTTTATTTGGAGACTCTGCGTAGTATATTTCATTATTTTGTTTTATAAATGTCTTTTATATAACCATTGAAGCGTAACTCATTGCTTCACATTGCATATGTGCTGGTTCATATTTGTGGAGTAGCTTATGTGCAATAAGGCAGTAAATAATTTCAGTAAGAGCTTTTTTTTAGATTTCCTATAGCTGCCTGATACCTGTGAAAATCTGGCTCCTTATCCTATAATCTTATGATGGGTGTTAAAGTACCTGCTGAAGAGAAAACATGGCAAAAGACCCAAGAGACTGAGCAATGAGCATTTCATCTGATAATGAGAAAGAACATATGGAAGCTACTTCAGCTCATATGTACAATCAATCCTCACTGCATCTTTTATGGCAAATTAAAGAGCCAGAAAGTAACTGTTTCCCAGAAATAGCCTGTATTCTACATGTGCTCTGTCTAAAGCCACGTCTATCCTTTGCATCTTATAACCTTTCAATGGGCTCTTACAACTCAGATTTTATTTCCTTATTTGACTTTGAAATTGTTTTTGATAGCATCATTACAAATCCATCAGGCAACACATGCTTTTGTTGGTTTTTTTTCCCCCTCAGACAACAGGTCAGTTCTTAGCGTAGGTGGCACTGCCTTCAGCTCTCACGTAACTTTCTAGTCAGCATTATTTGATTAGCCTCAGCCAGAGGTTGCTGCAACATTAGGCTACTCCAGTGTTAAAGAAAGTGTGTGCAGAAACCGATGCTAACTGTCTTTTGTGGATGAAATTCCTGACAGATTCCCAGCATCTCTGCTGACTTCTACAATTCAACAAAGCCAGCTGATACACAGAGATATAATGAGCTGAAACAGACCAATACCACACACTCATGCACACATAAAAACCAGAAGGGAGCAGTCTTCCCACAATCAAGAATATTAAGTTCTAAAAATAAAATGAAAAATACTTTTTGAAAGGTTTCTTAACTCCTTCAGCCTTTTGCTATACTTGATCTCATTTTGGCAGATGTACCAGCACCTAATTTACACCTAAATCTAGCCATCAAAACGAACAGAGAACTTATATTCAGAAAGTTCCCATGTAGTTCACCATCCTTAAATTTCTTATTTCAGCATAACCACTGTGGAATCATTACTAATATGGCACTTCCTTGTGATTCCTTCTAAAATGTAAACACAGTTTTGCAATAAAGTGGCAGGCCAAGGTATTAGCAAGGACACCTGATGAATTACAAAGTGTCTGAGCCAGGCAAACTTTGCTTGATCCTTACTAAATGTCAACCTCAAACACTTCATTGCCAAAGTAAGTAATAACTAAAACATACCTCATGTTTTTCTATTATGATAACAGTACGGTTAAGAATTTCACTGCTAAATTCAAGGTAGCTGACAATATAGCATTATAAACATGGCACTTGTGCAGACTGACAGGAAAAACTATAGTGTACCCTATTTACCAAAGTCAGAACCATTAACTATACACAAAAGCTCAACTCTATTTCTACAGCTTAATGATACAAGATCTGAAAATGAAAAGAGAAACAAAAGCAGGTAAGACCTGCTTTTATATATAGATTATATATTATATTATAATATATAGTATCTATTACATACATATCATTATATAATATGGCATTGTGCATTTTTATGTCTCTAGGTATAAGCCAACACACACACACACACACACAAATAAATAAAAAAAGAGTATTGTGAATAATGTGACATTAGGGTATTTTTATCAGCCCTGGTAATGAAATCAAAATGCATTTCAGGGGAAAACAATCCACATATGGAACCCCTCACTTTCATTCCAACATTTCACACATACTCCAAAAACTATTTGGATTTCTATAATCTTACCAATTTTTAATTCATTAGTCAGACCTTCTTTAGTAAGATTCAGTAGTTCCTTGCCATCAATGTTATTCATTTTGAAAAGCTCAACGAAGTCTCCTAAGTCTTGTGCACAAAGCCAGGCTGAAACGTCATCCTCTGACCAGTCCTTCACAGCCAGCTTAGATTCATTTTCTATCGTACTTCCTTTGGAAAGATAAATGATAGTTAAAAAGCAAACCAAACACTCCCCAACACCCCACCCCCAAAAAACCCTCAATTAAAAAAAACCCTGTTCTAAGAACGACAGCAGTAATGAATGCTGTTTTTCAAGTCTTCTCAGTACTACACGTTCCCCATTATCTAATAAAAGAAATGTTTATTAGACATTATTTCACTGGGGAACAATTATTTGGGTTTGTCTTTTACATATCAATTGTCAAAGTTTAGAGGAATTTAATCTCTCAGACGCCTGCATTTCTGTCAAATCTGAAGTGAACTAAAAGACAGAAAAACATCACCAGACACTGAAACCAAGTCTCACACCTCCTTAGAAAAACAGACTGAAGTCCAGACTTAACTGTTGTGCTTTGAACAAAGATCTATGTACCTTTGTTTTATTTTATTTTTATTGTTTGTTTTATATTTATTTTTTATATTTATTGTTTATTTTATATTTATTGTTATATTTTAGGTGCTGATATATCCTATAACATTAGTTACCCTGTTTTTTTCACCTATAACAACGGGTAAGCTGTATTTCTTGTTGACAATTATGCTTGCAATTAGTGTATTTTCTGTTTAACTCATTGCTAATGACACTTGTCCAAAAAGTCTTTCAGCACTCTGGGAATAATATTCACCTCTTAAATGCTGTCCAGAGAGTAAGAAATGGCGAATGTCAGAAAAGAAGATACAGCAGACTAATAAAATCTAAATACTTCCAGTGTATCTTTCATTTAAAAAACAAGAGAATACCTCTATAGGACGTTAATAAAATCAATTCAGAGAAAAGATAAATAATGTGCACATAATCCTGAGGTTACAAACTAACTGCATTGCTAAGAAAAAGCGGGGGTTCTGCATCTACAGAACGTGTTCAACAATATTGTGCTTTAACAGATCACAAATACTTCACACACCAACCTGCACAGGGTTGCTTAAGGTCAAACTGCCATATGTTCACAGTTTTATCCATTGAACCTGTGGCAAGTAACAGACTATGTGGTGCAAAACCACAAGTTGTAACATACCTACAAATAAAAAATAAAAGTGTGAAAATTCACAAGAAAAGGATTTAACTTCTTTTATATATTAACAGTAAAAGAGAATAATCACACTGGGTTCTTACCTGGTATGCTGAGACAAAGTATGAAGGTTATTGCCAGTACTCTGTAAAAGAATATGGGATTTAAATCTTAAAGAATAAAAAGAATGTTCATTCACTTGTATACTTTCTTTCAAAATAAGGAATAATATTGCTTCTTGCAAGATGACAGAAGTTTCCTTCAGAGAAGTTATACAACCTTGCCAAAGCTGATCAGCAACAGAGTCAGAAATGCATCTTGAATTTCCAGCTTGAAGCCCCCTGCTCAATTCACTGCAACACTGCTACCCTGCACCACCAGCCAATACGGAACTTCTGGCACAACAATGCCAGAAATACCAACTGAATTAATTACATCCATATTGACTGGCTGCTCATGGGGATAAAAACTTTCCTTCTACAAATCTAAGATTAGAAATGACCGAAAGTGAGGAAGTAAAATTCAAACGGACTTCCTGCTACAACCCTTCAATCGGGCCAATAATTAATCACATCTGTGGTTCTCCTATTTGGCCACCAATTCCTGAATTTCCACAAGGTTTTAACTTAAAATCTGAAAGATTTTCCCTCTTAGGAAAGATACTGTTTCTCTGAGGATCTGTTTCCAACAGATTGGAAAGATGAAGAGCAAAGTTATTCTGAATCACTAATTGATCGGTCAGCACTCCAGTTTTCTGAGCTGTCCATTGGGAGAAATGTGCCCTATTTTAGGGTGAAATCTCTTTCCCTCCCATGAAGGCTTATTGCCCCCACTTCTTAACAGCTATAGAAGTTACTGTCCCACCTGGTAAATATCTAAGGCCACAAAAGCTGACAAATAGTATTCAAAAATACTTATGCTGTGGTTGTCTGCATCTTTCAATTTTCTGAGGTTCCAAAATCTAGGGGACTTCTTGCACAGCTGTCTAAGCTTCCAAGTACTAAAATAATTGGGCCAAATATTCAGAAGGTATAAATTAGTGATTGTGGTGACAAACCAACCCTAATTGAGGAACTGTATTAGTGCAACAGTATGTGCAGAACAAGCTGGAGAAACTTAAAATCTGTTCATCTTTCATTTTCAGCAAAATTATTAATATTTTAATACTGTAAAGTACTAAAGGCAAATGCCACTTAACAGCTGAACCATGAAAGATGTAAAACAGTATCACAGAAAATGCCTAAACAATGTTTTTAAGACATTGTCCTTAACATAAAACATTTCTTTAATTCTTTATTATGCTTCTATTTGATGTCCAGCACTTTATATATATATATATATATATAAAACCTAAAGAATGTCTATGATCACCATTCCCAATTTTATGTCAAAAGCTACAGTTCCTTCTGTTTTGAAAGCTAAGATAAAGTTAAGAACAAATATCTTTCTACTTCAGTATGAAGACAAAGATAACATGTAAGTATGGAATTCATTGAATAATACTCTACTGTAAAGAAATCAAGTAACAAACCACTCAAACAAATCTAAATAAAAAATGAAAAAGACTGATCAATTGTCAGGAGATATTTCTCCTTGAATTCCACCCCCTCCCGCAATGCACAGTAAATATTTTGTGTTTATTTAGTTTCTGTTCTTTCGTATTTACATTAATAAGACACTCGGAAGCAGTGCTGATACTGAAAGACAACAATCCAATGAAGTACAATGCTATACTTACAGTTTCATATATTATGACACACTTGTCCACAGACCTTTCAAAACAAACACACTGACATTAAAATGATGCAGAGAGGAAAAAGCAAACTATTTTTAATTAAGAAGAGGAAGAAAAAAAACCTTTTCCACAAAGAAAATAAGAGCAAACAGATTTCTGAACAGTACTTCATGAAAAGCTTAAATATCTAAATCCCCTCCACCCATGCCCACCTTAAAACACCACCACTGATCAGCTGTACCTTCAGCATGGTATTAAATGCAGTGGTTAAATATGAAAACTCTGCACTTCCACAAGAATTTGACGTAGAGTATTTGCACAGTGCTTATGAAAAAACTGGCCCCCACTCCCACTGCTCCCCACTGTCTGTACCGTATCTACTCTATGTCTTTGTAATCAGTATTTGTAAAGCAGATCCACAGAATCTGACTATCCCTGATGTAATCTCAGAACTTTGTTTTTGAAACCTTTTCATTTGCAAAGCAAACTAGACGAAGTAGTGTAATGAAATGCATAAAATGTAGGGCTGCAATGCAACTGATAAATAAAATATTTCATTTAATACAAATTGCATATTTATTTACCACACAAGCAGTGTTTCCTGAAAGACTTTGTGGGATAGACATTTCACTATGACAAGGGAAACAAAAAAAAATAATCCATGTATCTAATGGAAAATAAAATAACTCTAGATCACAAACATTCATAATAATCTTCAAATACTGAAAAAGACGCTCAAAAAGAATATAAACCAAAACACCATAAATTTGACATTTGACATAAAGCAAGCTACTGTCTCCTGAGGTCTGTACAGTTTTAAGTTTATTTGCTGGCTATTGTAGTCTTTTTTTTTTTTTCCCTTGCAAGATATCATTTTTTCCTTTTAGAAAGTCTTCACAAAAAAACCAAAATTCAGAGTTGCATCATTTTATTTGTTATTTCAAGTCACCCTTAAGAGAGTTTAGAAGCGATTAAGCACTTTTCATGAGAAGTGCAGAATAAAAGCATACAGTCATTGATATTTACACAAACCTAAAATACTATATTTAATTTATAATCTCTTTCAATAGCTTGATCCCTGAGGAAAGTCACTAGTAACCACCTGCCAGTTTATCTTTGTGTTGCTGATCAACAACAACCATTTGAACCTGACACTCACATCACTTTTCTACATAACTTACTGTCCACTTTTATGATCTGCATCTCCCCAGTTTCACTGTAAGATTACACTGGGAGTCTGTGCCAAATGCCCTGCTAAAGGTGTACAACAAAGGTGCCGAGGTGCACAACCACACCTCTCCCCTGGTCCACACAGCCGGACTTCTCATCGCAGAGGGCAGGCAGGTCGGTGAGGCTCAGTTTGCCCCTGGACAATTCCTGCTGCTTTCCCCAAACATGTTGTCCTTGGAAGCAGCTTCCAAGCCCACTGGAAGGATCTGCTCCACAACCTTCCCCGAGACTGGAGTTAGGCTGACTGGCCTGAAGTTCCCTGGATCCTCTGTCTTGCCTTTCTTGGAGGTAAGTGTGACATTTCCATCTTTTCAGTCATCAGGAATCTTTCTATCACCTCCACCCTCCTGGGTCTTTCAAACATAGTAAGAGTGACCTAGCAATGACACTGGCAACTCCCTTATCACCCTCTAACAAAGACCAATAATAATACTAGTCTCTAACTGATGTTTCATGATTAAATTCGGCCTTAGTCATTATTCTGTACAGGGCTGACATCAAAAACACGTCTATAGTCATGCACTATTTATGGAAAAAAGGCTTATGTTGCAGTACTCTGGGTGTGGATCAGTGAAGAATTTTTTTATTTCAATCAAATCTATTAGAGACAAAAATCTCAAGATATTTCACTTTCTAAAAAGTTCCTGAAAGTGTCTGAGTACAAAAGAAATCCTAAATGGTGTCCCCAAGAGATGGTAAGATTGTAATGTAGATTTGTATTTGTAATAGATCCACATAGAAGGCCACATAAATGCCCCAAAACGAGGAAATCATGAATCTCATTACATCAGAATAAAGCTTGCAACACCCTAGATATCAAACTCAATCACCCACAAGACATAAACCAATTGGCAAGACACTTCAGGAGTTCTGGAGGTCACAGAACTATTCCTTAATTATTGGAAATACATTTGAACTTTCTCTTCTGAACATTCTGATTTACAGTACTGAAGCATTTACCTGGACAGCCATGTGCACGAAATTTAAACATGTAAAATACTGCTTACCCTGAAGCTAACATCTGCCCATCGTATGAAAATGCACAAGCCAGAACCGGGGCAGAATGTCCACTCAGTGTGCATTTATATTTTAATTCAACACCTAAAACCAGAAAAAGTGAATTATTACATATGGACATATTCGACAAAGTATACGACAAGCCACTTTTAGAAGTGTAAAGCTGCACCAAAGATCAGACTCTGTGACATACCGTCTGCAAGAAAAGGGGATAAAAGATCACAGAGACAGCTTAATTTTAACATCTCTGACTTCCTCACTTTGTAGTCTTAGCATGTCTAACTGGTTTAGATAATTAAATGTATATTCTGTACACACAATATTCCTCCTTACATACTTCTGCATAAAAGAGATCACAAAACAACACCCACTGAAGATGGTTTTGGCCATCTGCCTAGTCTCGACATAGCAGTCACACAGCTACATTGCAGTTTTAGCAGGAGCCAACATTGCTTTAATTTCTTCAGCTCTTGCTCAAGGGCCAAGACGTACTGAAAGATGAAAGGCAATCTCTCTCTGGCTTGGCAGATTAAGAGGTTTCAACCTATCAACCTGCTCAAAAGCCACAGTAGAAATGTTACTGGTTACACAAAGTTACAAATATAATTAAAACCAAATATTTATGATAACATTAAGTTGGAAGGAATTGGGGGAATTTTAAAAAATATATTTACTTTTACAATTATTGGTTAATAGATTACTGAATAAAATCTACAGGGCCCAATGTTACAAAGTGTTGCACACCTTAGCTGCTCTCCTGCTAAACAATTAAAAGAAAACTTTCAACTTCAGCAGTATAAATTTGATCTTAGATGCAAATTGTCACTAAGACTTAAGACATTGGAATATGAAAAAAGCATCTCTATACACACCTTTGAAATCTGCAAACAAAATAAGCCAGAGTTTGATCTGATAATCTTGACCACAAGAAGCCATCTGGAAATATCTGAATCCATGTTCAACATCTGGTAAAATTCAAATATATTAATGGCAATCAGAAGCACTGAAAACAACAGCATACCAGTAAACTACATCAGCATTCTTACACTAGTATTTGGTAAATTTCCTTAATCTTAGTACTACTTTTAAAAAGTGTTAACAAAAATAATTGCAGAAGTTCCAAGACCATTTAGAAATAAGGAATAGTTATTTCTGCTACACTGTTTCCTGAGCAAGTACATAAAAACCAGAACTGGGCTCATATTTTAAGTTTTCTTGATGGTAAATGTTTGATTTCTCTATCTACTGAGTGCACCAGTACTATCTTCCAACATAAATTTTACAGTTTTATCCATTTCTTCTACAGTTCAGCAGTTCTCACACTTAACCACATACACACATATGTGAGAGTATCTGACAGGCTATTTTCGTAATTTTAAATGTTCAGTTTTTCATTTTTATAAAACAAGTGAAATACTGCATTAAAGATTAAACACAACAGTAATAGTTCTACAGCTCTCTGCTCTTTATTCAGCCAATATGAACATTTTGGAATTATCATGTTCCATTCCAAATGTGTTGTTTCAGCCTGTCATCGATGTTTTTTTTATTTTTAAGTTCTGTGCCAAATTTTTTCTACTTTTCTACTCCACTGAACTGGATGCCAGCCTGACACAAGCCACCATAACAACCCTTCAGTGGCATTACCTCTGCTGGTACCAAGTCTTAGAATTCCTACAAGAATTAGCAGGATTAAGGCTGGAAATCAGAAAATCATAACAGACTTTTTAAGGGCTTATCTTTCCAGCTCTACAGTTAACAGAAATGTCAAAATATTTACGTTGAGTGTCTTACAAAATTACCTGAGATTTTAATCTCCATTTTTCCACCACATAAAGGGTATTTTAATTTCAAATAGTTACAACAATAAAATCCTAGTATACATAGACCTATTTGTTCACAGGAACAATCAGAATTACTGGGACTGTGGCAGATCTTAGGACTTACCTCAAATCTGTTAAAATCAAGCATCGAAGTGCATCATTTTTGCTAGGATTTTACAGTGCAAGATTTGGGTCTTACAGAGATGAGTAGCACACACTAGCTATCATGTTGTAAAAACATGTTTCTTGATGACTAAGAACTTGGAAACTTGGTCTGGTTAAGAATTCTGCCATGATGCACAGACTTCAACACTATTTTACAAGTTACCAACTTGTTAATGGGGTATTACAGTGTTGTACAGGTAGAGCTCTTTGCGGTAACTCGGGAGAAGGACAACACTGTTTTCCACTGAGGTTCACTAGAAAATTTTAACAAGATCTGCCAATTTTTTAACGAGTACCACTAGGTAATTTCACTGAAGTTTACTCAGGAGCAGGGCAGCACTGAAACTTTGCAGTCAGATGGGAAAGCCTGCACAGCATTGTAACTGCTCTAGATCTGACAATGCAACTGTGACTGAATACGCTTTAAAGATAGGAGGATCATCTATTACAAATGCTGTAAAGAACAAAGAATCAAAACTGTGGTTCTAATTTTGCTCTAAATTAAGCAGGTAAAGAGAGTCTCATCAATCTAAACCAATCTTTAATTGTACTGAATAAGCACTATCTGTATGGATGTTGAATATGCCAATAATCCTGTAAATTTCAATACTTGGGGATTAAACAGCAACACACAAAAAGGGGAAGCGCTGACTTTCAGTAACATATGGCTTAAATATAATGAAGAATGATGACAAATCAGCTAAAAAAGTCCACGGTGTAGGATATACTTGCTTTCTTACCTATTTCAAACTATCTTGGCAGAAAGCTGAAGGGTTGGTAAGATACTTTTTTAAACCAAGAGAATAATTTCAACAGGACATGGAGCGGTGGAAATGCACTCTGATCTGTTTCAGCTTCGACATGTTCCTTTGCCCTCAGATGCAATTCTTAGTTCCCAATGGAATTTTTTGGGTAGTGCTTTTGACAAAAAAAGATCTAGAGGTGTTATTTAAAGATTAATGCCCTTTCCATGGTGACAGGTTAATTCAGTGTTGTCCCTACACCTTTCAGTGGACACCCATTTGATCAATTTGGCATTGTCAGTCACTAATTCTCTGTACCGAAGCACATGGTCACATCCTACTTCCTCTGCTTTCCCCTGCTTCTGTGCTGCTTTTTCCCCCACTTCTGCTTTCTTCCTGCTCTGTACCACCTTCTTAAACAAGGTGGTACACAGACAGCAGCATTTCACAGAATCACAGGATGGTTTGCGTTGGAAGGGACCTTAAAGCCCACCCAGTTACCCCCCTGCCCCGGGCAGGGACCCCCCCCAGCAGCCCAGGCTGCCCCCAGCCCCGTCCAGCCTGGCCGTGGGCACTGCCCGGGCGGGGGCCCCCACAGCTGCTCGGGGCCGCCTGTCCCCCCGC
>JAVJGJ010000061.1:43567078-43592049 GCA_035590215.1 Microhierax caerulescens
CCCCCCCCCCCCCCTTGAGCCGCTCCGGCTCACCGCGCCCCGGCCGCGGGGGGGGTGTGTGTGGGCGGACTCGGCCGGTCCCCTCGTCGCGGCCGTGGGGTCCTTCTGCCCCGCTGCGCCCGCAGCCCTCGCCCAGACCCTTCCACTTGACAGATTCGGTGGCCTAGAGCCACCCGTGACGCGCAGCCGTTGTAATTGCCCGAGTGTGCCTTGTCGCTGTGCGACGCGGGCCCCGGCCGGAGGCGGGCTGAGGGGCGGTGGGAACGGCCGGGGGGCGGATGAGCTGCGGGACGTTGCTGGACCCGAGAGCCGATTGGCTGGCGCCAGTGCCTGTCACTCCAGGGCCAGCCCCAGCGCCGGGGGGCAGCACGGGGGCGGGGCATGCCGAGGCTGAGCGCACAGCCGGCGGCAGGGGCGGGGCGGGGCGGGGCGAGTGTTCCCGCCCGCCGCAGGGCGCGGGTTCTGCGCGGGGCCGGCGTGAGGTCACCTGCGGCCAACAGCTTAAGTAAACGGGTTTCCAACAACTAAAGCTCCCCCCACCCGCATCGCTGCCCTTATCACATCGAGATACGTGCAAATTAAATGGTTTATCGTGACACCTGCGTTACTGAGGAAAAGGAAGTCACTTTCTTGGCATCACTTTCCCCACAGGAAACATTCTGTTTGCAGCATGTGGCACCTGATGGCACGCTGTCTTATTCACTGTCCGATGACTGACCATTAATTATTTGAATCATAGATGATGGTTAGTATTCAGTCTTACTCCACGTGCTGCATTGATTCAGCAATACTGAATTTTTATACGTTGTAACTATACGCTACTAAATAAAACACCTCATGGCCTTAACTTGCTACAGGCTTCCTTACTGAAGAGTAGACAGTTGATCGTGACTACCTCACCAATACACTTAAAAAACTGTTCCATATTATTTTAAAGACAGGAAACTTGAAATTACATGCTAAATAAGACACCGAGCATCAGTAGCATGCCCAGAATTTTAGCTACAATCAGTTCTAGTAATGATGATTAGTTTGGATAATACAAGCAATGGAAGTTTGTGTAATAAAATACAACAAATTCATTTTTCTGAATGTACTCTACCAGCTATAAAACCTTCTGGTTAACTTTTAAGTTCTAGGCTCAAGGTAGTTCAAAAAAAGCTCTGTAATCAAATAGCATAATTGTGGCTTTCCTGGTGTCAGCCTTTAGCCCTCAGTTCGCAGGCACTGTTCTGGTAAAATCCGACATCGAGGAACGATACAGGCTTAACAAAACAGGTCCTCTAGGCTACCCATTCAGCATTTTATATAAAACTACTGTTCCTCAGATGCCTGTGCCCATTCACAGTTAACAGAGCACCCCTAACAGGAAACAAAAGAAATAGTATTAAAAAAAAAATTAAAGAAAAAGCTTTAGACCCCTTTTTAAAGATATCTACTTTGTCCAAGACAACTACAACTCCGGATTTTCAGCTCCTTCTGTATCCAGTTTTCTTCAAAGAGATGCCAAGAGATAAAAGAGAACCCACACTCAGAACCAGAACACTCTTCATGGAGCACCATTAACAGTACTTTAAAATAAGAGTTTGAAAGCTTGTCAATAAATTCTCTAAACCAAGACCAACATACTTCATTTAGAAAGGAAGAGAACACACTGTAAAAGCTTTTCCTTTAAGAAAACTTCCAGAGAGAAACATCAACAGGAGAGAAAGTCAGTAAAAAAAGTTAAGCACATTTTTCTAGTGGTTAATTCCCTGCTCTTTTCTATGGAGATATATGATGGCATGTGTATCGAGCCAAGCTTGCCATTCAAATACAGTTAATTCCTGTAAATTCAATTTTACCAAAACAGTAATGAGGACACTGGCTGCTAAGTAAGCAAAACAATACATTGGTCATGTCCAGTTAAGTCTCACTGTCACAGCTATAGCAGCTGTTACCACCTTAACTTTCCCAGCTGTTCATATGAATTAGGATACAAGCTGAAAAAATGCAACCATGTATGCAGTGTAGCTAGTAACGTTGTTCTGACTTTTCTGAAAACTAGTATTACACTTAGTACGGCAGATAAAGCATTAATCAGTACAGAATGTGAGAAAGAAATCAACTTTTTGGCATCAAAGAAATAGCTTTTCAAACAATCTAAGCATAGTTATAACACTCTTAGAAGCATACCATCATATGTTCAAAACACTGATTAATCTTCACATCTCTGGAACATGTCAGCAAACCTTTTTATTGATGTCTTCAGTAAGGAGATGAAAATGGAAGGTACGAAGCAGTCAGTGGTGGAGCTCATGTTAGAATGCAAGAGTGCCTGACACCCAAATGTGAGGGTTTTTTTATTCCAGGTAACACAAATTATTCTAACAGCACTTTAGAAAAGAAAAATATTATTTAACCAGATGTTCTGGGGAGGGCAACGGAAACAAAAATTTTATTAAAAATCAGGCATTGACTGTTCTTTCTCAGCAGAAGCAAGAAGTACAATGGCAAGGGAGTATATAAAACAAGTCTTAAAGACTCAAACAAGGAGGGCTAGTTTAAAAGCAAAAAACAACACACACACACACAAAAAAAAACCCAAAAAAACCCACCCCAAAACATTACTTGGTGAGGAGACGATCAGCACTGGGGTTCCACAATATTCACTTGTAATTCTTCTGAATTCTTCTGTGTGCTTCAGTCAGAGCAAGGATTATGACTCCTGCCCATCCACTGACCAGAAAAAGGACAAAACCTTAACCGACAGTGGTTTTCAGAAACATTACATCTTGCATCTATTTATCATGTGCATTTACACTGTAACAACAGTAAACAGGACTAGCAAACCCAGGACAAACACTAGGCAGCCCGATGGTTACACTTGAAGGCCTTAGCTAATTTTATTTACACCCATTCGAACAGGGATTTGAACTGCACTCTGACTACTTGGTAATGGCTTCTGTTTGAATTACCATTAAAAGGCCAGGAGAATTAGATGCGTTATAGTAAGAACTGAACATTAAATGCAAGACTCCCAAGATATTAAAAAAATCCTGTATACACAGGATCTTAAGTATTAAAATCGCCAAGAAAATCTGGTTTGCAAAACAGTCTTTTATTGTATCCGTGCCACACATACTAGTGAAAAATTAACACTCCTAAAAAAGGAAAACAAAAAGAATGCTACCTTTCCACAACATTTTTTTTAAATAAAGCTTCAAGTACTCTTACATTAGTACAAAAAAAATTCTCGTCTATCTGCCCCAACAGGCCACCACAACACACAGTAGATAAAACACAGTGGTTACAAATGTCTTTGTTATTTCTGTGGCAAGGCAAATGGAGGGAAATGTTTCTATGAAAAAATATTGTGTGCGTAGGAAATTGTCACAATTTTATTCCACATGGATACAAATGATTATACTTGAATTTGAGGCCGTGGTGGCTTGAAATTATATAACAAAATAGAAAAATGGAAAACTAATATCCCCTACACCCTGTTTTAAAGGCAGGCACTACCAAGATTAAGGAGACTCCACAGTGTTGGTAGAGGATAATTCTGTACAAGCCATATAGCTCTAATTACCTTAAGACTAAAATAAAATGCTACCGTCCTCCTAAGGCATAAACAATAATGTCTGCAAACAATATGTACACATCATACATATTTAAAACAAGACTTAATATAAACAATAATGAACAGTATATACATGTCTCAATTTTTCTTCACTGTCTTGAAATACAATTTAACTACACAAGTGATGCAGCAACATATATATAAATGTACTTGTAACTCTACAGTAAAGTTTAATTTTTAGTGCTTTTACAGCACATCAGTGTAAACAGTTTTACTTGGCTTTGTTTTATATTTTAAAACATTCCTTGTTGTATTTTCAAGATTTAAAGCAATTTTCTAATTCTTCCTTTTCACAGAAAACGAAGATTCTGAATGCTGTATAATCATAAATAATTCATAAAATTAAATACATTCACTAAAAAATAAACTACAAAGTAAAAAAATGAAAAATAGATATTTATTGAAAGGGAAAAGAGAACCATTTCCCCAAGTAGAGCTCTGGTGGTTGAATATTCAGTGCGTTTTGATATATTTTAAATTGCTATTGCACTATAACACCCCTTTCTTTGAAATTCTTTGGGTGTGCTTCCCTGTTCTACCTAAATTAGTTTGTTAAAACACACAACCCAATAACCAAGGGGCCATGGTTGCTGTACGAGTGAAGCCTTTAGAACTAGTATCACAACTCTGTGATATTTTAAAGGAAAAAAACAGTCATTAGTTATGCATGTGCCTTGCACTTTCATGTAAATACAGTTCACATTGCTGGTCTTATCAGTCCTCATTTAATGGAAAAAAGAAATAAAAAGATAAAGAGAAAGAAAGACTTCTGGTAACTTCAGCTCACTTTGAAAATCTCTGTCCATTTTTTTTCAAAATACTTCCTCATGTTGTGGCCAGCCCTGCCTATGTCAGAATCATCTTCGTTAAATGTTTCACAGTTGTCAAAAACAAGCCTGACATCTAGCGAAAATGCTTCAAGGTTAGGGTACCTGAAAGAAGAAAAAAGTGAGTGACTTTTAGAACATGGAGAATCAAAGGGGAAAAACACTTCAACTACATGAGAAAGAACTACCTAACATCAGTGAATTTACAACCAGCCACAGAATATTCAACAGATGTTTTACATGTTATGATTTTTAATTTAAATATTAACAAGAAAATGAACATCTGTGGAAGGAAATACTCTTTTGTCATTGTATTTGTTAATCTTCCTCAAAAACTCCAGAAGGCAGAATTTCAAGCCCATACTGGGAAAAAAAAAAAAATTAAAAATGAACTTTCCCCTTCCTTTGTTCAATAGCTTTCTAGATAAAATGCTATGGCTGTTTTCCATTTATTCATCTACTCTTGGGGTCTAGTCCTTTCAAAGTTAAGTGCTGAGTACACTGCATTTGCCTACAAAAGGAACAACCAGGTACAAAAAAAGGCTGCCCAGATCAATCCTGTAACACTGTCTTTGTTATTGTTTTCATTACCTGAATATACATGGCCCAGTGTTCCAATATTCACAGGAATTATTATTTAAAAGACGGACAGTGAAAGTTAGAGGTCTACCAATACCAACAAACATGTGTGGAGCATTTAAAGCACATATTCAAGGGAGAAAAAGCCTGAAGAGGTTAAAAAGCTCTAGTTATACTAGGAAATTTGCTTTGTGTACAACTGGCAGATGCTGAGGAGGGTCAATCTTTACAGATGACAAAATTTTCTTTGGAGTTGGGGAATCATTAGAGCACAGGGCTGTAACAAGGAGGAAAGGGGAACAGAGACGAGTAGTGTCTTTTTCTTTTTAGTTGTGGAGTCTAATTCTAGGACTATAAAATGATTAACCACCATTACTGCTGAAATGTTACCTGGCTTCCCACAATGGAGGAACCAATTCACTCCATAGCTGCATCATTTACAGGGACCTCCACTAGCCTAAAGCTCGCACAGCTGGTTCTTGCTTATATGTAACAACATTATGATGTCTCAATGAGGGAAGATGAGGAAATAAAAAGTTTTCCCTGTTGTTCCATTTTGTGCATTTGACCTGGCAGTTTTACTGTTTTTCAGCCAGTTTCACAGGTTGTCCCACCTGACATGCTATTTCACTTAGATATGGCAAAGGCAAAAGTATACCATTAAGAATTTTTGACTGTAGAAGTGATCACAGAGGTGCTAGAGCAGGCAGATCAAAACAGTTTAGCTTTAAAAAATGTACTGTATTTCAGTGTTTAAATATTTTAAAAATGTAAAGTAAAATTTATAATAGGTTTACTTACTGTCCACTGTTTAGCTTGTCTCTAATGGTGGAAAAGTCCATAGGTTTTTTAATAACTTTCTTATAACCAGGAACAAGTTTCAAGTTTACAGGAAGTAAGAAAGGCCAGGCATCCTCATGAGTTTCCAATTCTGAGAGAATCATGCTGAATAAAAGAAGATTTTAAATTAGTATTTTTAAGCTATTAATATATTCACAGATGTTTTTCACCGTTCCATCAATTCATCACACACTGCCAACCTGTTCACTTTATAAAAGGAAAGCACTTTATTCTGTGCCCCGTGCAAGGCTCAGAACAACGCTGATGAAGACGACATCTTACCCGCGTATTTAAAATAGGATTAAGTTATCTCCAGGCAAACCTATGTAAGATGAAATTCGAGCGATCAACATTCTAAAAGAAAAATGCAGCTCTGCAACTTCAGTATTAAAACCTCAATGTCAACCAGCTGCAAACCAGTAAAACAGGTGCTAATACTGGTTTTCCAAAACTGTGACAAGGCCGAACTATGTCACTTTTGACTGACCAGCAATACTACACAAATGAAAATGCATTCCCATTCCTGTCTCCTCCTGTGTAATGCAACGCCTTTAGGACAGAGTGGATTAATGATCTTTGCAACATTTGAGAAAGCTGCCAGTACCACTGCTATCAGGATCCTTTCTTCCCATTCTTGGAAGGGCATGGAGGACCAGATTTCACAGACTACGTTCCAACATTTGGTTATGTTCCTCTTGAGCTTCATTACCAAATACAGCAGTTACTCCCAGCATGCACACGCTAAATCCTTTATATATACACTCAAATTATCAAAACCTCTATGGGATATGTGATAAAAATGGGATCCTTGTTCCCCAGAACACAGATAAAAATTTGAATCAGGTACTACTCGTTTCAACAACACTTACCCAAGAATTTGTCACTTTACCTGCATATAGCCAGGTCCTTGGAGTCATCTCTTTTAGGTTTCTTAATAGCAGTGAAATTTTCTTGCTTTAATTGGATTACAGAAACATTTTCATCCAGTTTTCTTTTTTTAGGTTCTGTTTTCCCTCTTTTTAAAGAGGCGCTTGTAGTTGCAGAATCTTCATCCTCTGTATCTCCTGCTAATTTCCTGCTTCTCTTTTGTTCATTGCTTTTTTTTCCTTTGATTTGAAGTTTTTTTATTTTTAGAGTTTGACCACTTGCCTACAATAGAGAGAACTGAAATAAGCAATAACCAAGAAATTACAAAAACCTCTGTTATTATTCATAGACAGGAATGAACATCAGATAAACATATGCACCAAAATGACTGAAATGTTTAATACCAGAGATTATTCATTTTTTGCTCTTCTCTAAAGGCAAGTAAGGCTGTAGAAATTCCTGTTATTAGTGATTCAGGTTCTCAACTTCTGACAATATAAAAGCACCTGACCTGCAGATTGGGATAACAGTGCCTCCTAACAAGCCAGGCTGGCATACTTTTCATACAAAGATTTGTCTATTGCTAAAATGACTGTTAAAACCTCAGCTGGAATAGTATATTCATTTTCAAGCAACCATATTATTTGCAAGGTAGGAAAACTGGAAAAGGGTTATTAAAAAAGTCACAAACAGGATCAATTGATTTAAAGATTAAAAGCTAGATATGAAAGATATAGATAGCTTGGCTACAAGACAATTGCAGGAGGATGTATAAGGAGTATGACAACACAAGAATGCTGCTAAATGGGAAAAAAGGAACATATTTAATATACAACTATTTATAATACACAACTATTTATAGCCAGTAAATTAAGGGGTACACTTAAGATGAAAAAAGTTGTTATGGGTATTAACAGCATTGTAATGTGGCACAGTATTTGAAGACCTCATTCTGATCATCAGAATAGGATCTTTGTGGAACGTCAAGTCAAGCATGTGATACCATTGAAAAGACTTGACAGTCAAAGAATTAAAGGATAAAGCAATTTTCACAAAGAGAGCCAGCATCAGAAGCACTAAGCTGTACCTGTGCTACTTAGACTACTATAGATAGTATGAACAATTTTTAAACTGTAACATTGTATATTCCCCTATCAAAACACTATGGTTTTAAAGTTGTCTAAGCCTGTATTTTTATAATATACTTTTCCAGAGGTAAGAATATGCAGATTTTGCTGCCTACTAGAAACTATTACTACACAATTTCTTTATTTCACATATGTCACAAATGACTTTCTTAAGCATGCAGCACTGATTGTAACTAGCATCGTGAAAACTATAGTCAAGTTTGTATAAATCAGATGATGGATGAATGCACAAATATAGAAAAAACGCATGTTGTGTACAGAGTTACTTTTGCTTAACACAGAACTGGAAATATCTGTAAATAATTGCACTCTCTGAACACAACTCTGTATCATCACTACGTTCTTGGTCCAAGAACAGTAAAACAGTCCAAGTACATCAGCTGACATGGCAATTAAAAGGGAATGCTGATTTTCAGCCATTTGGTTAAAAACACAATGTAAGGCGATGTGAACAACCGTTGTCACCTAAGGCCTGACTTTCAGACATTCTGTGAATATTCATTCTAAATAGGTGTAATGGCAGATACTCATGTTTTTCTTGGTTTAGGCAAGAAAAAAAATTAAAGCTGAGGTAAATTAGGATAACGGTTTATGTCTATTCTTCAGCAAAAGTTTCAACATTTTGCAGAATTCTGAATCAGTATGCAACGTCTTTTAAAGTTCTGCTGGAATTTCACCTTAAATTACTGTCACCTTTACATCTCCAGCTTTCAGCCAAATTTGGGACAGACAAAAAATGCCAAACAAACAAAAAACCACCAAACTGAGACCCCCACCCCCACATTTTTCTGTTATACTAAACCCCGGGGTGGGGGCGGGGGGGGAAGCGAGAATATCAAGAGAAATGAAGGGGTAAGTTACAGCATAATAGGGTATTTTCTATCTTTATAACAAGGTAAGTTGTAATATAACCACGATGATGACCGAAAAAGTTACAGCATGAGTTAACCCCTTAGAAACTACTACACAATCAATTCTCAACAGTAACCTGTTTCTATTACTTCTGTTGGACATAATGATTTAAAAAACAATGTCTTCCTTACCACTTTGTGGAAGACACACAGAAAAAAGGATCACATTGAGAATAACTAAAGAAATACAAAATTGAGTAAAGCTACTTCTTCAGTTAACAGTATTCACAGGTAATGGTAGAAAACAAAGTTTTGCAAAAAAATGCATTTAATTTTTAGGACTAACTAGGGATGGGAACATTGTGGGCTTCTAAGCAACACTAACTGCCAATTCAGTCACTTCAATGGAGCTACCCTAAAGTTATATATTTAGAGTATTGCTCTTGGGAGAGGAAAAAGCCCAAAACAGACCTCACAGGAAAAATACACAGCCTGTCTCTCAAATGTACTGTGTACCAAAAACCTAAAACTAAAGTAGGCTGTACAAAAATGACAAAAAAGTATTTTCTCTAATTTTTCTTTTCAAACAGAATCTAAAACATTGGTCTGTCAACACTTCACAATTAAGCTTGAAAGACAAGTACTGAAAAAATCCTAAAAAAGAAATAAAAAACCCCATGGTATTGAATCAGCAAAAAAAAATCTGTACCTACTTAAATTAAAAAAAAATACAGTTTAAAACAAATAAAACTGTAGCCTTTACTGCCACTAAAATCCAAGTTAAATAAAACTATTAATCTCATTATTTAATGGCAGCCCAACACAAAACATACAGATCATTGTTTTCATTGAAAAAAGCACTGGTAGACTTGTAACTTTACCATCTATAAAGAGGTTACTGTACATCACTTCACCTTTGTGGTTAGTATTACCTTTGCTATGCAGGCAGGACAAAACCAGTCACCATCTGGTATGGTAGTGATCTTGGGTCTGTGGCAGTAGGTATGACAGCCTTTATCGCAACCATCACAAAGGAGCAGCAGTTCCTCATTATCTCCCTTTCGACAAATTTGGCAGTACTGTAATACATGAAATGGCTTTAATTCAATTTCTAAAATTTGAAACACAGGAATAGTACCTAAATTACCTCTCCCCTCCAAACATACAAATTCACTCTCGAAATTACTTTCATTTTGCCACAAAGTCTACTAATGATCACATTTGTAAAAGAATACATATATAGTATGTGAGGAATTAATCTAAAGACTACATTTGGGAAGACATTTAAAAAGCAATTCATTGTAAGATAGGTGTCCTTCAGCACACAAAATTATGAATATTTTTTGTATTTCATTAATGTTCATGAGAAGTAAAGGTATCTTATACCCATCAAAATCACCTGGCCTACACATACTAGCTCAGGAATATTCATTTATGCCCATACTGCATATATAAGTTGCTATTTCATAAAAATAATTTATGTTTTATGACAGTATTTTCAAATAATAATCAGTAAGGATCTTATCCAAAGGCCACCACGAACAAATTCAGTGAGGCAAAACAAATGATCCTAGCGCTTCCTAAAATTCATGTTAACTTAAAAAATGCATTGTCAGTTTTCTTACGTACACTGTGTCATTTGGATACACACCTACATCTGGACTTCTTTTTCAACAACTTAAAAGATCTCCACATGTTTTCACTGAATACTTATGTTTACTGTGTAATTAAATGCACAGAAGTTTCAATCAAATTGAGATTGACACTATACATTTTCTCTGGATAATAAATTACTACACCTTGAAAAATTCAAATGCCTTTTCAAGTGCTCCTACTAAATTCATAAACTTTTTTCTCTAAAGATACAGCTTTAAACTTATAGCTATAGGAACTCAAAGATACAGCCTTACACTAGAATGTCTATTTAAATAATCCTTTAATTGTCCAAATGTAATTAGAATCTGTATAGGACTAGCAGAAATTAAAAAATTAGGGAAAAGATCACTAATGGAAGAATCGCTTTTGCTACCCACAACATAGCACTGGCCATACTTAATCACATCATAATCACTACTGCTGTAGTAATAGTTCTGTTTTCAGAAATCTGAGGTTCAAAGGCCTATGCAAATTTCGATACATGCATTTCGCATACCTTCTTCGTACATGGAGTTAACACAGATCTTGGTAAGTGCACAAGGAAACGGGTATTTCAGCCTATTTGCTCGCACACTTGCCCAATGTGTATGTTTAGTTGTAAGAAGCGTGCATGCAAAAAAGCCACATATTTGGAACCTCTTAATTTTCTGAAAAATTAAGTCCTTAATTGGGATACGTGCTGTTGAACCTCCATAAAGCTTATGCAACATGAGACCAGAAATGCTCCACTAGATAGAATATTTCATCAGATAGAGCCAGAAATTACTCTTTTTTTATCTAAATATTAACAACAAAGAGTAATTACCATCTTAAATAAAGCAACAAACTACAGGGGCTTTTTGTCTTAGCACATTCAGTATGCTGAATTTGGCAAGCAAAGGACAATCTTTTCCGCTAGGCCTACATGTATCTGTGCCCAATGTCTATTTAACTGAAGTTTTACATGCAGTAATAAAAAATGCATTATTAACCATGGTATCTTAAAATGCCTATAAGTGGAAAAATATGATATAGCAAAAATAATTTAGTTACAGTATTATTTTTTAAAATTAAAAACACTTACAACTTTCATAATAGATTTTTCCCATGCTATTGATTTCTGTAACTGCTGAATGCACAGAGCTACCTGTGCAGCACTGCGTGCTTCTGACAATGCCCTTCTCCATACCCTTAGCCCTGGAGCAATGTCCTCTTCTGTTCTGCATTGAAATAGAGAGAAATTAAGTAGGTCTCATCCATGTTTCTTATGTTTATATGTGGAACAATCATTACCACATTGAAAGCCAAGCAATGACAAAACGTACACAGCCAATAAGTATAAAGTTTAAGCAACTAAATTTCATGTAGTGCACAGACTGTAGCTACGTGCCTCAAAGCTTAGTCACAACCAGTTAAATGTAAGATAACTTTGCAAGATTATCAACAAACGTAACAAAAAAATATCTTTACAAAGCACCATGCAGAATAACATGATCCATATGGATCACAGACATACAAGAAAGTACATAGATAACAGGCAATAAGAAAATAGGCTCCAATTAGCAAAGAAGCACAATAATTTTTCAAGTTAATCTCAATAACCTACCCGTCACCATCACCACTAACGGATGGTGCAGGAGCAGGGACAGTAACTGTGCCCACATTATCCAGTTTGATCTGAATGGTGGTACTTAAGGGGCTCTTCAGATACCTTCTCTCTATGTTCCGCTCCAAGTCAGCAAGCCTGGTTACAGCTATATCTAGAGGGTTGTCACTCTTCCGCTCTAGAGAGCTGGTATTGCCTTCTCCGCCTCCAGCACAATCTCCATCGTGCTTCTTGTGCAATCTAGTAATTGACTTATGTTCACGATATACCAAGTCGTCTCTCTCTGATGCAGGTTCAGGACACAGCCAACCCTATGTTAATAGAAAGGTTTGTGCATTTATTGGTTGCTGTTAACTCAAGTCTGTAAACAGAGGAACTGTGTTACGGAATCAAACTAAGTAACTGAAGCGCTGTTTCCAGTAGATCTTGGTTACTTGTAATCCATCTGTAGAGACAGTTTCCAAAATATTCGGACAACTAAAATGATTAATCAAAAACAGAAGCATTACCAGGCTTTCTGAAGGGACCTTTCTGCAACAGTCTGAATTCTTATCTCCTTTTGAAGCATCCTGTTCTATTGGATGAAACATCAGAATAGGTCTCTCTCTTCAGCAGGCTCAGGAGGCAGTTATCAATCATACAGAAGTAACATCAAACCCTACAACAAACTGAATCCCGAATACTACAACCGAACAGACACTATTTGGTATCCCTACATCCACCTTGGAAAAATTCCAAATTGTCATGACAGCCAGTGAATTTTTAGCCCTTTCACACTCACAACCATCACTTCTCCATGATTCTACAATACTCAAGAGCTTGTAGGCTTTTCTGAAAGCATTAACAGCAACAATCACCCAAACCAGGCAGAACAGTGTCAAAACCAACTATAATTAAGCAATTTATATGCAATAAAACATAGGAAGGTTAACAAAACATGCAGGGAACTGCACACTGTACAAGAACATTCCCCATGAACTGCCATTCTGAGCATCTTCAGCTAAAGATTTAACTGCAATGAAATATTTCAAACACAAATATGCGTGATACTGCTCCAGTGCATTTGTTTTATTTGCAGACAATTAAAGATGGAATAAGAAGGCACTTACCAACAGCACAAGCAGTGCTACTATCTAAATTCTTACCGCTTATTTTAAAGAGACATTTTACTAAAAATTGGTTTTACCTTAACTTGTAAACTAGCTGATGCAACTCTCCGCTCTAGATCTTCCACCTGCTGAAGGATAGCAAGATCCATCTCCATGGCTTGTTCTTCTACTGACCAGTTTTCCACAACATCTCGAGTTACCTGGTTATCTTCATTTTCACTGATATCAATAATTGCAACTGTGTTGAAGAATTAAATTGTTATTACTTTAATTAGTATTCTGACTTCATTTTAATTAGTATTGTAACTTCTCTGAGTAAATCCAAGCTAATTTACCTGTCACTCCACACTGAAGAAGTGTTGTTAAAGTGTACTACTCTTTGAGATACCTAACACGGACAACAAATTCTGTACGGTTTCAAACTTGCAATTTAAAGGCAAGAAGAGGAAGGAGAGGCTGAGCTAGTGTTAGTTACATAGAAAGAAAGAGCTTAAAAAGCTTACCAACACTTAGGCCACTACAGCAATTTGTATCAAAAAAATTTCTCCAATCCAGTAACTTTACACAGCAAGGCCGGTTAAAAGGCACCTACAATGAGACCTTTACCTTTTTTCTCCAGCCGCTACTCTTATCTGCATCTAAACATGTCTTGTTGAGCTCCATGCCAGTTGTCTTATGCCCCAACATCATGCATAACATAAATACCAGTTACATACCGTCCTTATTTTTGATGCAGGCCAGAGTGATATAATCCATGTGTTTCTGTATTTGCTTTTGTAAGGCCTTTTCTCTTAATCCCCTGAGATGCAGCACTTTAAGCAAAGATTTCAGGTCCTCCGGATCAGTAATCCTCCACCAGCCATACTGCATTTCTAAATCAAGACAAGCATATATAGATACTTGCAGGCATTTATAGGCAAATTATAAAAATAATAAATTGTAACATCATGGTAGCACTGTAGAAATTATCCTTCACGGAGTTCCATCTTATTGTTGTATTATGTACTTACCTTCTGGTATAGGTTTTGGGTTAGGGTAATCTACTGCCTTGGTTACTTCAACTGCTGTAGCAGAGGCAGAAGCTGTTTTTTCAGTCTGTAGCGCTGGTGATTCACTTTTACTTGCAGGAACACTAGATGCCACGAATGAGTTACCATTCACTTCTGACAATCCCAACCCTGACCCAAGAGCAGGTAAAGGAGATGGAAATGGAACAGTTGAAGTAAGAACTCCTGTAGGCCATCCACAAAACTGAAGTCCCATTATAGGTATTCCAGCTTTCATCTGCTACAAAGAATATATAAACACAATTACAACTACCATTACTAGTAATTACCAAGAAACCTGAATTATCATTAGGATGCTATTTGTTAAACAGTAATCAAAACAGAAAGGAGGTCTTTACTCAGTACTTTGATTAGTTTTAAGAAAGACTAATGTAACACTAATATGTAACACCTATTAGGGCCCTGTTAATGTTTAAAAAATAATACCTTTTAAAGGGAGGATGTGGTGTGTTGCATTTCTGAAAGCTAGTTTTTATTTATTTGCTTTTCATTGAATACCGGGGGCAATCTCTTAAAAGCCATGTTAAACTACTGAAATGCAGGTATGAAGTCTCATACATTGGCTTACCTAATTCTACCTATCAATCTTTTTCTATCAAAAAACTTCTAATGTTATAAAACATCTGTAACATGGAATTAGCTATTAACATTTAGGAACAGAAAAAAGTAATAAGAGAAATGAAGACATAACTACTGCAATTTGTGAAACAATTTGGCTGAACTGAAGTTCTGCCCACATAACGACAGCAAATTCAGACTATTCAAAAATTCATTTATTTACCTGCAATGGTGGCAAAGCAAAAGGACTTAATCCTATTGGGCCCTGTGCAGAGGTTGAGCCCAGAAGAGGTGATGGAACAGGTGAAGGTGACTTCGATGGTGGATGTGTTGGAGGAGTGAGTGAAGCTGTAGCAGCTGGTGTATCTATATGGGTAACTGACATGTCGTCACAGGGTATCCTTGGTAAAAGGCTGAACCACTGTCTGCTCTTGTCAGTAAGAGTCTTTAACAACTGATCATTTGGAATAAGTGGAGGACTGTAAAACTTTACTGACCCACTTGCATTAGGGCTGAAAAGATTATTAGGATCAGACTTCTCAATGGTGCTTGGTGATACAGTGGGCTGAAGACTGCAGAGAGAGTTTTTTGAGTTACTTGGGTAAGATAATGTGCAGCCATTTGCTGCACTGCCATTTGGTTTTGGGGACATAATGTCAGATTCAGGTGGCATTTTTGCTACCTCCAACAGTTTGCTTAGTTTTGAAAATGACCCAGGTTTTTGTAAAAACAAATTAGTGTTGTCCTTTTCTTTCAGATCTTCCTTTTGTTCACAGTGAGTTGTATTTAAACAGCGTAATTTTTCTTCAGTCTCAAATTCTTCTTCTTTGATATGCATACTTTCTACTTTTTTTAACTTCTCTTTTTCTTTTGCAATTTCTTCTAGGCCTAAAAACATACAAGAAACACAGATGGAGTAACAGACCAACTAATAGAGACTATTTTCATCAGCACAGTTAAATGAAAAAGATGCTTTTTTTTGGCTCAATACATGCTAAATTGCAATGTCTTTTTTCTTTTCTACATGAAAATACATCTCACTTTATAAACACTTTGCAGAAGGAAACAAGCTTCAAGGCATACACAGATTTAAAAACTAATAAACATGTGGAAGAAAAATAACCTCCATGCATTTAACATACTTATAGGATTCTCCCTTAAGATGCATGTATGTCTGAAGCAGCTTGCCAGGGAGAAGTCTTTGAAAGGGACAAATTTTGGCAAGCTTTCTTTTTAGAAGATTCTCCATACTTAATCAAAAAACTCCTCTGTTTATATCAACCGGGTACAGTGTTTACAGCCTTAAAGCTTATTTTTGCAAAGGATTTTTCATTAAACTCACTGCCAACTATGAAAAGGAAAACCAAAATTCCTACCGTGAAATCAAGTATTTCTCAAATATTGAAACACAATGTTAAGTATTTTATCTGTTTCAATAAAAATCATTAACTATTTAACTGTGAAACAACGCCATCAGTCTTGAAAGTTTAGAACTCTTTCAAAAGCCACCTAATGCGATGACTGGGACACTACACACAGCTAAGCAGACAGATGTGATTAGACAGCATAACATCTAAGCAATTTAAAGTACAACCAGCAGAAGTTTATTGCAAAAGTCAGTTTCTTTAAACGTATGAGGTACAGGAGATCATTTTATCAGAATGGAATTTTGATTTTAGTTTATGAGAAGGAAAAGCATTTTTCTGTCTTCTTTGCTCTCCTAGTCTTCCTTAACTATTTCTCGTCTACCATTGTACTGATGTGTCAAGACTACCAAGTCTTAAAAGTTAGAAACAGGAAGAAAATATGTCAGAAAAGAAAGAGGAGGTAGAAAATCCAACACTGCAACCACGTTTGTGTTTTTTTTATGGATACTGCAGCTGCAAATAAATAGAGGTCCTGCTTATGTCCAGAATATCCACAAAAGTTTACTTGCTTGTTCTGGAAAATGATAATTTCTACAACAATAATTAATTAACAAAAATAATACTCCCTTGTCATTAAAACTCAAAAATGCGTCCACAGTTATGGTGCATGTCAAAATAGGAACAATTTGAGTATCAGCAAAGACACTTAACAACAACAAAGATACAGCAAAATGTAAAAACTAAAATGCTACATGAAGAGGGAAGGAGAAGTAATTTTTGTAACGGATGAACCATTCAACAGTTTGTCTCACATTTCAAATGTTTAGATAAAGGAATCAGAAGAGGATAAACAGTAGAATTTAGCGAAACAGGGCAAAGCAAGAGCTGAGGGGACGAGGTCCATTTTTCTATTCAGGGTGATTAAAATTTGATTAATACATTAAAAAATATGGGTTTGCTCTACCATTTTTGGCTAAAGCTAAGTTTTGTTGGGTTTGATTACTATCTTAAGACAGGTAGTTGTATTTCAGTGATTTTCTTCATGTACAATTTCTGAAGCATTTGGGGATTCACCTGGTTTAAAATACAATAAATCTAGTGAACAAAAGAAATGCAAGCAGTACAGCATACAACAGTTTACCTTCCGTATCCAGCTACTCATGTGTAAAACAGTTCCTAACATACAGCATAAAATAATGCAGAACAGGAGATACATAAAAATTATTTTTTATGCTACCCACTTTAGAAAGGTAACTTGAAGATCAACCTTAGATTTAGCTAAAGTTCTATGGTTTATTTTGGGGGTCAAAACAGGGCTTCAATTTCATACCATGTTGTAATTTTACAGTTATTTTAATTAAATAGCTCTCCAGAATGATGCAATTATCTTGAGATCATACAATCCTGATATATATCAGAGATTTTGGCGTTGGTTTTTTTGTTTGTTTTTTGGTTTTGATTTTTTTTTTGGGGGGGGGGGAATAGCGACAGCGGGGTTTTGCTTCATCTGTATCAGAATTAGAACAGATTTTTCTGTGACTAAAATGAAGGGTTATGTTTAAAAATTCTAATATCCATGAAAAGGTTAGATTAAATTGGATAGATGCAGAAAATACGTATTAAAGTGTATGAAAAATTAAATCACAGAACTGTCACAACCACAAAATTACATTTTAGCAAATATAACTTCAGCATTTGCTGGACTGGAAGAAAGATCAGTTGGTAAAATACAGAGACTAAATCGTATTGTTCATTAGAAAACACAGTACTTCACTGTGTAAAAGCAGTTTTCACATTTTTTGAGACAGAAATCAAATCTTCAAGCACGGAACAGTGTGTGCATTTATTTGCACAGAACACAACTGAATGTTAAAAGATTTTAGATATTTTTTTTTTGCATCTTATGGTTATCCTAGTTTTCACAAGCAGAGTTCACTGCCATAGGGAAATGTGAAACGGTTCAGAAAGAGCCAAAAAATATCCCACATAGATAAATATGAAAAAGCATACATATAGAACTGTAACAACTGAAGACTTCCAAAATGTTAATACTCATTCTGAAAAGATATTAACTGATATTTAATAATCAGAAAGAGACTATCTGAGAGAACCATATGAATAAAGAGGTCTACTGACAGCAGCTGCCTGTTTAGCCTCTGGTTGAAGGTGAAGCCTGAAGACCATGCTGCACAAAACTACAGCCTACAGATACAGGCAGTGTGTCTTGCTGTGACATTATTCCTTTATGTTTCTTACCTTCACCACTTTCCATGCCTTCTACAAAAATACCACCACACTGGGGCAGAATCCAGTATCGGCGCCTGTAACGATCTTGACCAAACATCATGGAACGCAAACAATGTGAAGCTTCGAATAACTTCTTTCTATACTGGCTTTGTTGCTGTTTTAAAAAAGGGAAAGCATTATAATTCAATAGGGGAGAAAAATCTGTTAGAACAAAAAACATCTCCTGGCTGCCAGGCTGAACAAAAGTTCAAGGGTCACATGAGGAGGTTTCTCTTAAGAGTTTCTCTGTGTGTGTGCTATATAATAATCTACCCACAATTGCTGCCTTGATTGATCTTAGTTACAGAGCTCCCTTTAAAAAAAAATCAATTCAATCACTTCCTGGTTCAGCTTAAGTTTATCAGTCTTCCTTTAAGAAAACATTTTGCTTTGGTAGGTCCTGTCTTTTTAGCACTGACTCTCAGAGAACAACAGGATCAAAGATCTCATTGTACAAGAACAGCTGAAAACCTATCAATTATACACTAACAGCAATTGGTAAACACAGCACTGAAGATGATACTGCAGCTCCCGACGGGAAACTAATGAAATATCTTAACTGGTTCATAAAACAATGAGAACGATGATGCCTGAAAATAAATTCTGTATTCAACAACAAGCAGTTCTCTGAGGGGGAGCCAACAACAATTTCAAGTTTTTTATTCAATTCTTGCTCTGTTAAATTGACAATGCTAGACAGAAGTCAGGTGTAATTCTGAACTGCTAATTTACTGCAATTTGGAACGTGAGAGAAACCAAGAGACAAAGTCTTAAATGAAGAATTGTCTAATACAAAGGATATATGCATGGGCCATGAGTACTCCTATCTACAGCATTCCACCTTTTTTAATTTACATTTCCCTTCCTATTTCATTGTTTCTTCTTTCAAAATCTGAAGCAAAGACAGCTCTCTGTATTGGCTTGGAACACAGTTGCAGAAATTAGCCAACTGTAGGAGGGACTGAGAATAGTAATCATTTGTATAATGGAAAAGTCATTGCTTCTACAGATTTGCAATCACTTTTTAGGATCAACAAACAGAGGAATATTAATTAGCTTTGGATAAAAACTGTATTTATTCTGATATGTGAAAATATATTATCATCAACAGCTTCCTAACTGTCTTTTGAGTCATAATCACTTACTGCCACTACCCTAAACTCACAATTCAGGTGTCATGAACAGTAGCATCATTCATATTTTCATGGAAACAAAAGCTGATCCTGATTTCAATTTATATTGTCGTAGCATTAAAAATTATTGTTAACACTGCAACGCACAACATCCAGTAATGAAATCTGTAGTATAAAAAAGGCAAATGACCTCTCACCTTTGTCAGTTTTTCAATCTGCTTCTCTAGTTCTTCAACACTTGCTGTCTGGTCCCCATCATCCTATAACCAGCAAATATACTGTCACACCAAATTTATTCCAGGATAAAATCACACTACCATGTCTTACCAATATGACAATAAAAAGATGTAACAGAAAATGAGAAGCAAATTCTAAGGGTAAAAAAGTTCAAACTTTGTGCTTGTTCAATATATTTGACTAGGAAAAATGTAACTGGAAGATGATGTATCTTGGATCTTTCCAAACGGCCCCAGATACGTATGAAGGAGAAAGCTTGTGGCCAAATGTTTGCTGAAAATGTTCTTTTATGGGAAGAAATAATTCAGTTTGGGCACAAACATTTAAGACTACAGAATTTAACCTTAGTTTCTATGAAGCTTTTGGGATATTAAAATTCATCTCTAAGTGTTTTTCATGCATGAAAATAATGGCATTGTCAAAAGTCCTTGGTCAGCGCACATTTGGATTTTCTTTCAATGTCTACAAGAAACTGTAGAGCCACTTTAAACTGCAAGCCTAATCTTGCTGATTTTTGTAGAGGAATGCACCCATAATTAAGTCTATGGTTCCCTTCTTCTTGTTTAAAAGTGTGTTTAAAAGTGAGAGTAACTTCCACAGAGAGAGTTTTAATTTAGTTCAAGAAAGTCTTTGGAGTTAACACTAAGTTCTAGAAGAATATAAGCAAAATCCCAGGAGTTCCCAGCCACCTACAGCATAAGATATTGGTCTTGTATTTCCTGGCTCTGTAAAAAGTGTACCAGAGCGAAGCCTTCTGAAAGGCCACATACAGCATGAATGCAGCGGAACTTCTGTTGCGTCAGAAAATTAATCTCTCTACAGGAGTTACAGGACTTTTGTCTATGAAATGCCCAGTGCACCAGAACAGCAGACTGTACTAACAGAAAAAGATTAAGGAATGAATGTGAGATTAGATACCTAAATATTACTTACTTTTAATTCTGAAGTATTCATTTATAAGAACTTAATTCTATGCCTCTAAGGTATTCTCTTAAATTCAAACACATTATAGACTTGAAATAAATCTAGTGTAACAGCGCAAAGGGCTATCCTACCCTAAAAACTAGCTGGGTTTCTAATGAACAGTGTTTGACAAGATCTGAGTTCACATATCATGTGGTGTATACAATCATCATTAGAGCGGCCATAGCCACAGCACCCCTAAAACCTCGCTTGGAACTTCAATAGCTTTGCATAAATGGATCATTTTCTGGCAATTAGCACAACACCCAGTATGCTAAACTGTAGCATTTGGTATTGCTTGTCTCTCTTTAGGTTTCACCCAGTAGAGAATTCTATAGTTCTACAGTGAATCTTACAGGCCTGTAGCATTTCAATTAAAAGTCTTGTTCACTATTGTAGATACAATTCAGCTCAACAAGCTAAAACTGTTTCGCTGACCCTTTCTGTATCTTATCTCATACTGACTAGTAAAACTTAGCATCTTATGATCAAATACACAGTCAGGCAGTGACCACCCTAGAAAAGTTATGAAAAAGAAAATGCAGGAAGGTCACAGGCAAGCTTTATAATTGATTTGTTAACTAAAAAAATGACCTTTACTCTCCTCTAAGAGAAAACTACAGTTTTGCTCATTTGCTAACAAAGCTGCACTTCCCTGTATCTGGTACAATTTTTGAGAATCTCAGAGAAATGAAGACGAAGTCAAAACAAGTAAGCAGAAAAAAAAACCCTAACTAAACAAAAAAACTTCCAAACTAAATAAAAAAACTCCACCAACCCACAGTATAATAGCCATAAATAAAAGGAAAAAACATCCCAGAAAATAAACTTATTTTAAAAATTCAGAAATATTAGAAATACTAGAGGTATGCCATCCTTCCTTCCTTTTTATCGTAACATTTTGAGGAAGAAGTGACATATTGTGGAGAAACAGAAGGAAAACAAGTTTTAACTTATTAGTTGATTAAATTTCACTATACTTAAAATCCCCCACCTCATCTTCACAAACTTCTGCCTTCTTTCCTTTTTTATCTTCTTTGTCCTCTTCATCCTCATCATCTTCATCTGCCTGATCATCACTGTCATCATCATCGTCATCATCGTAATCACTGTCCCCACCCTTTCGTCTGCGTTTACGGCCTGGTGTTGGTGTTTCCAGAGAGTGCTGCTCCTCTCCTGCCTCACCACCTCCTGTAGCATCTCTTTTACCAGTTTTCTTGGCGTGAATTATTCTAAGCCTTGAAACACATGATAAGGGGTGAAATGTCTACAGTGTAAACATACCTTTCTTCCTGTATGACTGAAAGTAAATCATACATTTTGGATTCAAATTAGCTCTTCTGTTCTAATATGATGTTGTGTTTTCTCAATATTTATTGGCATTAGTCAATGAGAAAAAAAAAGATCAGGTTATAAAACCTCTTAAGCCGCTTATTCAGTTCTGAATAGAATTTCTGTTTCTCCCATGTGAATTTTAATTGCATAACTGTTTAGAAGAAATGAAACACGAGGGATTTTGAAAAGTCAGGAAAAACAATTAAAAGAAATAACT
Organism: Microhierax caerulescens; assembly: GCA_035590215.1. Classification (NCBI taxonomy): domain Eukaryota; kingdom Metazoa; phylum Chordata; class Aves; order Falconiformes; family Falconidae; genus Microhierax; species Microhierax caerulescens. Next base: position 43,589,326 of record JAVJGJ010000061.1, read on the forward strand.
TTTTCAGCTTCTTTATCTTTTGTTTTATGTGTTTTAAGAATATGAACGTAAATCACCTATGTCTGAAGTGTGTGTGTGTGGGGAAACAAAAATCCTCAGCTGTAAGTATGAAATAATTACATTGGCATGGCAACAGCAAGATTGGTTTAAAGTACTGGGGTTTTTTCCATTTCAGATTTTTATGCATTTTTCATTTATTACTTATTATTTTAGTCCTTTGGCTGAACTTTCTATTCCAGGACATATTTTCTTTTCTGAGAAATCTTAGCTACCTAAACTACTATAGATATTACTCAATCAAACTCTCATTTTTCCTTTTATGAAAGAAAAGGGAAACTTACATACCAGTAATTATGGTTGTAGTAGACCTTCTTCTTCTATAAAACCCCTATAAGACAAGATTCCACACAGCAAAAATTACAGTTCCACCTATCAGGGAGCTAGCAGGCAAACATGCTGAATCACAGGAGGTATAAATAGCCAGGCCTAACCAGTCACTTATAATGCAGACCAAAAATGCAACTGACTTAGAAGAGATTCATAAACATGTGTAGAAAAGACAAAGATTTGTAAGAGATGACTGGAAGAAGGTAGGATGGGAAAAGTAGAACGGTAACGACAAACACAATTACCAGTACGTAATTTTTCCTTGTCATACTTCTCTCTCTTCCCATCCTACAAAACAATATTCCATACAGCAAGTGGCTACAAGTATGATGAGTGTTGCAGAAGTGCTGGCTTCTGAGCACACTGACAAACCTACCAGCCTTCTAGAATGCTGATAAACAAAGCCGGTACTCAACAGCACAGATTTAAATGAAGCTGTCCCTGCTCAAGCGGTAGCAGCACTTTTTAAAAAAGATCATTAGGAAGAAATCAAGGGGACTTCTGTTTGCCTGAAAACAGTGGGGCTTTGTTTTCTCTGTGTGTGGTTTTGGTTGTGGGTTTTTGGAGGTTTTTTGTCTGGTTGGTTGTTTTTTCTTTATACAGTGGTTAATCCACTGAAGAATTTAGAAAGTTTTACACTTAACGTTTTTCCAATACAAATGAATTTTTAGCTATTCTAGCAATTTAAAATATTTTTGGATTTTAAAAAATTTCTCAAGCCTCCCAGTGAATTCAGAAGCAAGTAACGTTTTCAAGTCTGGTGCAAAAAGCCTTAGTCTCACTGAGCATTAATACTACTGAGGCTTCCACTGAGTTAAGTTTTTTTAGAAAAAAAATCCTTTTTATGAGGATAACTTCAGAATACCAAATCCTCTTCTCTCTAGACTGGAAATTCCTGCACATATACACAGGAATTAACTATCAAACAAAGCCACTAGTCAATGATTGGATTGACTGCAGCATGACTGGACAATTTTAGAGACACATTAGACTAAGATAATCTTGAAGACAAATCAATAATAAAGCTGGCAGGTGGAAGTTCAATGACCAACACACGTCTCTCATATACCTAAAAGAAATGAGAAGAATCCAAAAAGGGTACTTATGCTGAAAGCAACAGTAGAGAGATAATGCTGTCAAGCACTAAAGGAAGACTACATGAAAGACACTATAGATTTATAAGGATGGAAATAAATCAGAGATGCTCTCTTTTAATAGCACCATAAGCACACGAAGGCAAACAGCCTGTATCCGAAGCAGTGCAGAGGCAAAAACCAATGACAGCATAACTTTAAAAATCTTCAGGTATTTCAAGAGGTGGCATAATTTTCCTGCTGCTACTTAGAGATGCGGCTCACAGAGAAGAAAATCTTCACTTCTTCTTTTTCACTTTCAGGTATATACCAAAACGACGTCTGCAATTGTTAAGAGAATCATAAAACCTACCGGCCAACAAAAAGAGCGGGTGGCCTATCAGATAATCATGTGTGTGACTGAAGCCAGCTCTAGTCTGTGATGTTTACTAGACCATAAAAGTAAAAATAACCTTTTGACTTAATTTTCATGCCTTCCTCATAATTTCTGCACAGAAATAATAAGTAGTAGCAAGACAAAGAAATTCTAAACATCATACTTTTTATGTACTTCTAACATGCTTCAGCTTGGGTCTCAAAAAATAGAAGTTTCCCAAATCAGCACTACCACCTCCTACCCAAACTCAGGCTGTAATTTCTCCTCTCATGAAACACTGCTTTTGATATAGCAGTGTTTACAGTTTACATCATTTACAGTTCAGATGGCCTTCATTAGGAAGTAATTAACTTACAAGGAGTATGCCATAATACTGGCATGTTAAAAAGAACATGTTGCAGTGAAAAACCTTGTTCTGCAATATTTTAAGTCTTGTAAAGAAACAGCTATTACCTAATACCTCAAGAAGCTGTATTTCATTTTTATTCCCTTTTATCTTGATCAAGCTACAAAAGAGATGCCAAGCAGAAGACATGTAATGGAAAAGGAGATGCTAAGATTGTGATTTTCTAGTTAAAAAACAGCCAATCAGCCAATCATCTCAGATGTGACAGTCTTCTGACTACTTGTGATACAGAAGCACAAAGAAGATTAACCGATTGTGTGAGACAGGTGCCTTTACAAAGATGGTGATTAGTATCAAGATTCAGATCTAAATGTGACAGAGAAGGAATCAGATGCAACCTCTCACTGACCATCAGCCCAGCAGAATCAGTCGAAGCAGCTGAGAATTCAACATCCAACCATATATATTATGATTAGCAAGGAATTTTGTCCAATATCCTTAAGGGAGTGGGTGGGGGAGGG
>JAVJGJ010000061.1:43621612-43650768 GCA_035590215.1 Microhierax caerulescens
GGCTGCACATGACCCTCCTGGAGCAGCGGCCTGGACAAGGGGATCTCCAGAGATCCCTGCCAGCCTCAGCTGTTCTGTGACTCATACTTTTGCTGTTATGTATTAATCAAAGCCAGCAAGACACAATCTTAGGGCACAGCTCAGTATCACTCCACTCCACTCTCTTCTACCTACTACCTGCTGCAGTATTCCTACCTGTATTACTTGAACTCACCAGGGCCCATACCCTCTCCATTACCCCAAATTACATTCACACTAGTGTTTCTAAACCACAGCAGTTTAATGCCTCCAGGTCCTGTCACTGAATTTCCACATTTGCCAAACTTCATTCTCCTCACCCTACTTTCCTGTGGTTCACTTGTGCCAGATACGCTTCTTTAAAGCAGTTAATCACTGCTTTGAATAATCTGTCACATCTGACTGCCTGTGTACCAGGAGAGGGAAACACAGGTGCTATCAGAACCAAATGTATTTTTGGCTTGCTATAGGTAATTCTTCAATGTAACTGGTTTAGCCCTTAGGTAATTTTCTTTGCATCTTGTTCCACCTTTGAACTTTGTGAAACTTACTCAATCACTCCGGATGCATGTTGCATGTCTCAAAAAGATGACAGAAATATATAACAAAGAAAGTGAAGAGTAACCATGAAAGGCTACACAGAATAATCAACATTACGAGAAAAGCAGTAATAAAATTCCTGGTATTACCTCCAAACATCCATGACTATATGTTTATCACATACTGTTTTGAAGCTGGACAATTAAAAATTCAGTAAAAAGGGTGCAAATTCTCTTCACGAAGTACCAGTATTACATATTGTTCTACTAAGTGCATGTTATCAGCCTGAGTGTAGCTCCACTGTTTACATTAAAATCTCATTAAAATTCTCACACACAAAATGTAAATATGTTTTAGCACACCTGAAGCAGCTGCCCTTGCCCCCTTCCCCATGCCTGCCGTACCAAAAACTTTTCCTTTGTCTAACCAAGTCTCAGTAGAACCTACCATAAACTATACGAGCTGAAACTACAGCAAGATGATGTACATCAACCTCACGTTCTTATTGCCAACCATGCCTACAGAAACCCGCCCTTCCCGATGCCTTCATTCTGAAGTGTTCAGTATCAAAAAAGGGCAAAATCTGCAAAACATCTCATGAATAAAAGGGAGGAGAAAGAGATAACTAGAAGAGGGGACAAGACTAATGAAGGAATAGAAAAAGGCACAAAAAAGGTGACAAAGTAAAAAGATAGCAGATACCCTGACATTACATTGTGCTCCCAGGCACATAATGAAGTTCACAACTACGTAACCTTGTAATTGTCGGTTTATGAAGGCCAAACATGAAGAGGATTCAGCGATGCTTTACCCTGAAAGCCAGGAAACGCGAAGCACCACCTAGAAGCAGCTGCTTACTATGAACTCAGACTTCATTGTTTTCAAATTTATACTATGTAAACGTTATGTATTTCTACAGGGTATCACATGGACATAAGACTTAACTAGAGCCTGAATTTAAGACTGCTGAGAGCCTGATGTCTGTCCACCTTCCTGTAGTAGCATATTCAGTATGCTTATCTTTTAAAGAAGCAAATATATTCAATGACAAAAGTCCAAAAACTTTCATGCACATCCTGAAGAAATGGCAACATGACCAGAATACAGTAACAAAGTATGGCACAAACATAATACTCATTTCCTTAAAATTCTAATTTTACTTATCCTTGTGTGGTTTATCCTCACAAAGTCTAACAGTTCTACCACTGTAATCCATAACTAGTATAAGTCAGCTTTTCTTCCCATAAAAATCTCATGCTTTAGGAAGCTTAAGAATGTATTCTGGATACAGGAATCTCTTCTATATAAACACAGAATGCGTGCATGTGTGTATATATATATATAACGCATATGAATACATGAAAAGAGTGTGGTTTAACGCATACACAAACTACTATCAAAATTATGTTTATACAGCAAAGGAAGAAATAGAGTTCTAGTCAGAAATACCTAAATACTGACTAAGATAAAACATGTAGCTCAGAGTTCTTTCGTACTAGACAAATCCAAGTTCAGAGCTGATCATAAAACATGCTGAACTCCTGCAACCTCCTAATAAAATCACTGAGAGGAGCAGTTTTCAGCACTGCCCAGGATCAAGCTCTCAGCATCTCAATATAACTACTATTACGTAATACGCACAATTTTTAGAAAGAATTAGCTAAAAACAGGCAATGCTTCCAGTTGTAGCAAAAATTACTTCACCTAAATTTAAGGTTAAGGTTCCTTGGATCAAAGACTTTACTTTTTAAAAAGTGGATACCTGCGGTCCATCTCTGGCTTCATAGAAGTCACCCACTCCTATTTTTGCACTGAAGCTGAAATTGTCCCTTGAGATATCCATTATTCCATTTCTGCTGAGATACTGAAAAAATCACATATTTTTCCACTTCAGCTTGTAAACAATTACAACCCAGCTTTGATGTACAGCTAACTTAGTGAGTGTGATGTTTTGCATATTCTATCAAAGGGATATGCATTTATAGGAGATCAAATCAGCAACAGGCTGAGATACATTATGCCTCACATCACAGGATATTTTGAAATAAGTATCTTTATTGGAGGGAAAAAAATGACATTTCTTAATTGTAAGCATGCTTAGTAGCATTAGAACACAGAAGTTAAAAAAAATGAATGTACCTTTACTACTTCAGGATATTGTCTCAGCTTCTTTCCACAAGGTGCAAAATACGCCACTTCTCCTTGAAGACGACCACCGAAGTTTCTTATCCGAGTTTCTCTTTGCCAACTAGAGTAATATGAAATAGTTGCAAACAATAATACATTTTTTTAAAAAGCAAGTAATGTAAATTTAAGATTTTTACATAAAAGGAAAAAGGCACATATCTAAAATGTGACAAGAGTATCATAAATCAAAAAGGCAAACCCAGAATTGGTTATTATCCAAAACTGCTATTAAACTGTTGTTAAAATTGTTACTGTCTAAACTGACCATATAAGGATTTATTTGAGTCAAGTTACTTAGATATACCAGATTTAAAATGGCTTAGAACTACATTTCGTGGAGTTATTTGGAGTTTGTACTGGCTCAGATCTAACCATCAGGATTAATTTCCAGTGGCAAAACTGCTAAGAGAAAGGTCATGGTTGTAAAAGAGCAAATCTAATGCACAAAAATTAACCAATGAAGTATGCTGACACTTTTAAAGAGCTCCACAGTCACTCTCAGCTGGAAATCTGAATTGTTGAATCCCTTTCCTCAGTATTCAGCCTCAAATTCTTTTCAACTGTCATTTCTCTACAAACTGACTTTTGAAGTATTATCTCCCTTGAAGGAACAGCAAATACATACACAACCTACCCATATTCAAGAGGAACACGCAGCTCCCGTTCATCTGTTACTCGTCGTCTTTTTGAAATACCTAAAACAGAATTTCTGATTAACACCTGAGAGAATTTACAAAATGAAAACATGTTCCTGAAAATACACTTTTTATCCTTACATCCCTAAACCAAAAGTTAATTCATTTCTACATTCTACCCATTACACACCACAACTACCAAGAAAATTAAATGTAACTATTATCCCCCTGAAATACATTTTCCTCTAAGTTCCTTTAACTACTTCTTCTAAAATTGTAAACAGAAGGAAACCTAATTATGCCATACTGAATTGCCTGCCTTGTTTGGCTCTCAGATATTGCTACAATAATTCCTTACACACCTGTTTTTCTATTCTAGACCGTATTTAAATTTTTTCAGTACAGAAGATGAAAATGAAAACACTCTTTACTTTAAAAATCCATACAGTGTAACAGGCTCAGCCTTCAAAGAGCACTGTGTGTAGACTGCAGTCAACTGCCAAATGCAGAAAAATTTCAGGATCACTCCAGCTTTTCAAAGTTCAAACTGATGGGTTTGGTGCTAGTCAGGAGGCTGAATATGACAGAGGCAACTGCCAAACACAGGGTTTTAGAGAGTGCCGAAGGCTGATACTTTTCTCAAGGCCCCTCAGAGTGCTGCAGGACAGGAGCTATGTACACAGGCAAGCTTTTGGAAGATGCGTTTCTCAAGAAAGGTAGTTTGGACCTTGTGTAAATAGCGTGACACATCTCTTCCCTGTGGAAATGTACATGAGAGTATCGTCTGCTCAAAACTTGCTCCAACGTCTTACAGTCCACAGGAATACCACACTAGGCAATGGCGCCATGGCACAGGTTTCCAGCTAAGATGCCTGCATGATCTGGAAGCAACTGCCTCCAGATCTGGAGTTCCCTCCAGGAAGCACTGCAGAAATGCCCACGCTTGGATGGCAAGCTTCTTGGACATGTCTGCAGTCTTAAACTACCATGACTGCTATCTTACTTCTAATAGTCACAGTGGAGGGAGGAGGCTGCATGTCCAAATACAAGTGAATTGAAAAGATTAGTTGTCCCGTGACAAACAGATACTAAGGAGAGACACAAGACCTCTTCAGGGAGGGACTAGCTTTAGGTAAGATGGACACAAAAATACTTTAATTGTATTACGGTGACTGAAGAAGTACTAAATTAGTTTATTCTACCTCCCACCTCTATAAACAGACAAAAATCCACTATCAGCTTTTTCAAAATACCTTAAAATCAACACAGATTCCTGAGCAAAAAAAATCAACATTTTAACGATCTGGATTACACCTAATGTATAGGAACTCTTTTACAAACTGTGACTAGCAGGCCTGTTTCTGTAAAAAATATTAAGTAGATCACTTTACACTGCCTCAGAGGTTAACGCCCCTGACGACATCGAATGAAATTTCTATTCCACTGAACATAAATATAAAAAATATATTAATTTTATATATAAATATAAGAAACAACTTATGAGCAGATGTCCCCCTCTAAAATCTATTCACTTGCATGTTAATTAAGTATCAAGTTTCAAATTATATGTAGCAGACATGCAATTTCATTTAACTGTTACCATGCAAATTGAGAAGTATGATTTTCAGAAAAGCATTTTCTGTAGCAATAGTAATTACTCAATCTTACAAATCAGCCAGCAAATGAGGGATTATACACACTATATAACATCAGGCAAATGTTAAATGTACTTTTCATGAACATTTTAAAAATAATTCCTTGCGAGTAATCCACAAATTCTACTGAGAATTTTGTAAGCATAACAAAGTTAGATTTTAACTAAATATAATTATTAAATTTGTTGAGAAAGGGGCAGAAATTTAAGATTCAGAATGCAAGCTATGATGCTCAGAAATTAGAAATAAATAATAACATTTAGAATAAAAAGGTAAATAATGAAGACTAAACTATGAAAAGTTTTTAATGTAATAAATATAAACTCTGGCTATTTCATCCTATCTTCTCTCAAATAACAGTATGAGCTAAAACATCCTGGACTAAACGTAACACTCACGTCTTGAGAACTTGCAATTCTGCTGAATGATTTTAACATCTGTTGCAAACACCCGTGAAAAGCTCACAGAATCACTGAATAGCCCAGGTGGAAGGCATCCTAAGAGATCATCTGGCCCAGCCTTTCATGGGAAATGGAGCTTACATGAATTACCTAGAACCCTGTTCAACCACACTTGAAAACCTCCAAATCTCCAGTGATGGGAACTCTACCACATCCCTGTGGAGGTGGTTCCAGTGAATGATTGTCCTCACTATAAAAATGGCGGGGTTTATATTGAGATACCACTTCATACCAGTGTCTAAACCATTTTATAACTACTTTTACATGACATGCTGCTTAGATGTTATACTGTACTCAAACAAAAGACATTCAGATACCACGGTGTGTACTTGGTGTAAGAGCAGATGGTGCTGTCCCAAGGAAAACGGCGGGCTGGGACTCGGGACATAAGGCAGCTGGTGCAGAGCTTGGGGTCTTTGCTACTTGAAGATTAAGTGGGGTGGAATGAGCTGCAAGACCAATGGAAGAGCTCTTCACAGAGGATGAAGTTTTACGCCGTTTCAGTGGAGGTTTTTCTCCCTCAGTATCTGTATCTGATTCATCTTGGTCTTTATCATCCTCATCATCTTCATCCTCAGACCCTTCTGTATCTGACTCAGAATTGCTGTCAGACTCTGTGTAAAAAAAGAAGTGTGGCAAAAGGCACATTATGACTTTGTAACTACCAGCAAATACATTTAAGTTCTAACACTTGCAAAGTCTTTTGTCTTATTAAATAAGAAGCTTTCCTGACTTCAGTTTTGTTGGGTTTTTTTTTTCTATAACATCTCTGGAGTATAAACAGAAGGTTATAATTAACTACCTAAAATTTAAATGACTATGACACCATATAGTAATTCTGCATGATAATGCACTGTTGTTTCAGATGGAATTCTTTGCTTTTCCATGAGGAGATGAGAGACAGAAGGTGCAGCATTTTAAGAGATCTGTTTACCCTAGAATAAGCTACAGCTACGACATGTGCCCTGTGAGCCAGGCAGTGGTTGAACACTACCGCAGAAAAGGCTCTCCACAGCTCATGAAGCCTAGCATGAAGAGGAAGCAAATGATGGATCTGGGTACAGGCTGAAAGGTGTCAACTGAAGTATGGCAACCTGGGCAAAGGAAGAGTTAGAGACAGAGTAAAGGGCAGACAGGATAAGGCACTGAAGACAGGCTGCAGCTGTGAGGGAGAAAAAGAGGATTAGTATAAGGTGTGTCAATGAGGGGGAAAGAGAATGATGAAGGTGAAGCTGGACCCAAGGGATACGGGCACACAGGGGAGCACAGAGTTACTGGGAATACACTCAACTTTAACAACAGGCCTTGCCTTTCTGAATTGCTTCAGAGCCTTTGAAACAGTAGTCGGAATGCTATCCACGAACACTGCAGCCCTTACAACTGTCCTGGTATTTTTATCTTGCTCACAGACTACCATGCTCCTTGCATGAAGCCTGGAAACGTGCTTTTCTTGCCACTCTCGACAATTTCAAGGCTTTTATTTAGTCCCTCTCAGGCTGGACAGCCTGTTCTGCAGACGGCCTCTGCCTGCCAGAATAATTAACCACCAACCAGCCTATTTTCTCCACCTCCTTCCTGGGCACCCTGCCATGTGAGCAGTACACAAGCTGCAGGCGGGGTGACTGATCTGGAAGGTAGGTCTCTGCCAGCCTTTCCTGAAGGCTGGGGAGCCATCTTACCAGGACAGCTGAAAATATACCTGCCATATGACCAAGGATCAGAACACCCAAAACATGACTCTGGATATGACACAACGGGGGACGGGGAGACGTGCTACTTTTCTACTGTCTGTAGGATGCTCTGGGCCATGCCACCCCAAAAGTTCCTACCCCCATTTTAACGTATGGCGGGAAATGCATGTTTTCAACACTCAAAAAATAAAGTTTCTGCTTTTCCTATTAAAAAGGTTAAACCACCTGATTGGCTATCATCAGAATCATCATCTTCATCGTCCTCATCTTCATCTTCATCATCGTCGTCATCATCATTTGAGTCGTCAGAGTCCTTACTGCTGGGGGCATCTGAGTCTACCCCTCTGAACTGCTCCACCACCAGTTTTGCAGAATGAAGGCGGTGTTGTGTTTTTACTGTGTTTACTGCATTATTGCTGACTGGTTTATCCTTTCCTGAACCAGGTAACACAGGAGAGGTAGAGGGCATAACAGGTGTCCGGTTACCAGCTGGTTTTTTCCCACATGCACTCAAGTTTACTGGCAAAGAAAAGGGGGCACTACTAGAAATGGCTACACTTTCATTGATCTTGGTCTGGGATTTCAGTTTCGTAGTAAGTGCAAGAGGAGCCTCCTGGATGACGCTCTGAATAACTCCATTGGGTTGGTGATTACCTAAAAGTGCATTTGTCAGGAATGGATTAGAATGGTTGTTTTCCAAGGATTTGAGTTTTTGATGAGCTGGTGAACTAGATGTTGGTTTGGGGCTTGACAAAGCTGCAATAACCTTCTTCAGGTTCTTAGATGATTCCTGTTTCTTTAGCTGTGCTGCTGGGAATGTCTGTTTATATTGTTCCTAAAGAAATAAGAAGACAGAGGAATAAAATGCGGACATTTTTTTTTTTTTTTAGTATGCAGGCAGGTGAACTCTATGAGATCTTAAACATCTGCTAAACTATTTTTAGCAGGTCAAAAGTAGGTGCCACGGAAGAGATGAGTAAACTACAACTTACGTAAGTCTTGTGATTTTCACTGTAAATCAAGCAGGAAAAGACATACTGAACTCAAGATGAAGCCGATCTAAATTATGCAAGGAAGTTTTCTCACTTGCTACATCACTCTAGACTGATTTTCATAAAGATATTAAGCATGTTGAAAACAAGAATTTTTTTAAAGGGATTTATGTGCTGGCATAGGAAAAACCCCACTTCTTACTCATTTCAGCACATAAAAATCTCAGTAGTGAATGTCAACTTAGCTTTAGTAGTTTGTTCATTTTAAAGCACAAGGTAAATACAACACGCTAATGGCTACAATACTAGCAGAAAACCAAGAGAAGGCTCTTGGCATAGAAAAATATTTTAAAAAATGGGGAAAAGGTATTACTCAGAAGTACTGTGAAATGCTAGCTTTTTAACTCTGAAACAGTAGTACTTGAAAGTTCTTAAGGTAAAGCTTAATTGGTAGTGGCTGAGAAATGCATGTAAAGTTCACACTGTCTTTACTGACAAGACACTTCCAAGGAAAAAGAAAATACATAATCTCTGAAGGAGAAAAATAATAGGACGGATAAAGATTCTACATTTTAAATCAATTTTTTAAATATTACATCAAATACAATACATTATTGAAGTTACCAACATTTAAAACTGAGTATGAGATTATGAAAAGCTGTAAAATAAATATTGACACAGTGCATGTTTCCAGTAAAAATTTTGAAGAAATCAAACCATTAAATGGGTGATATATCATCAGCTAAAGACTCATAACCCAAATCTGACAGCAGAAGTCTCTTCCAATGTCAAAGACCTGTGTTTTGTAATTTATTTAACCATTCCAGGTAAATGATTAAGTAATGAATTTTATGAAATACCTGGGAGTTGAAAGAAAAAAAAACATATTTACATATAAATAAATATATATATATATATTTTAAAAAAAATCAGTTTACTCTTCATCAATACTACATAGTTTAAAATACAGTTTATTTTTAACAATGAAACTTGCCTTGGTAAATACACTTTTTCATATATTTGTGTGTGTGTGTAAATATATATATATACATATATATTTATATATATATACATATATATATTTATGTATGTGTAAATACACACACATATATACCTATCAAGCCTCAACATTTCTAAAATGCTAGATTTTTATTCTCTTCTAATCCCCATTTAAATCTAACTGAATTGAAATCATGAACATTCTCCACTAGTCACGATAATCACCATTAACAAAGTACATAAACTGAGAATCTAGAAATAATTTTTCTGAACTACAGAACTGTTAAAATAGACACGTGTAAACATTCCACAGATTCCTAACCAGGAAAAAGGAAAATCAAGATTTATTGTGATGGCCATACTGAGTTTTAATAGCTATCCTTCTGTCTTTAAAGAGAAAAAAAAAACTAATATCCTTCTGTCTTTAAAGAGAAAAAAATTTCCAATATTAAATCCAACTTTTTTTTTAAAAAAAAGAGGCTTCCAACTATTTTGTTTAAACCAATTGTTAAACAAGGTAATTTTAATTACTTTGACTTAAAACTATCTGACTAACACAAAGCAAAGCCATGCTTACATACTACTGGATACGGAAAGCATTAAATCAGAGTACTGACTGAAACTAGGAACAGCACAGAAGAAATATCCAAAACAATTATCCCATGAGTACTTTTCTTGTTTTGATGTTGATTTTAGCTGCTCATCTTCCTTAAGAAATGCATGACAAAATCCTTCGCTTTCTTTGTACCCATTACCCTCACCACTACAGTGATTTGCTTTCAGCTGAGCTGTAAAGTTCCACTGTGTGATGAGCATGAAACGGCACAATGTGTCAGTAAGTTGTGTATACATTAGGGTATGCATACATGCACACGCACTGCCAAATGCATGACTCTTCTCCAAGATGAAGTTATGGAATAGTTCAGGGCACTTGTAATGTAGAGTGAATCAACTCTAAAATTAAAGCGTATTATTTGCTGATCTTCAAAAAAAAGCAGCAGCAACAGCAACAACAAAAAACACCGAAAAACCCAACCACCACAGTTCAGAATATATACTAGCCACATAATTTGCATTAATTTACATAATTCAGAAATCTGCATCAACCCTAAGAACATGACGTGAAAATAAATATACACATAATTTTTTATAAAAATGTATTATAGCAGAATGTTGCATCTCATTAAGCAGGCAACACAGGTTACAAATGATCAAAAAAACAGTGATTTTTCACTCACCCGTTTTGATCTTACATCGCTGGTCAAAGAGATAGATTCTTCAGAGGTATTTTTATTCCCTGCTTTGAGTAGATCAGGGGAAGGAACTATGAGTTTTAAATAGGTTTCCTTTTTGGCTTGATGTACCAAAGACAAAGGTTTCACATTGGGAACCAATCCTGTAGACTGTATTACACTTGTGTGTTTGTTCACAGATTCCTCCTTTGCCTGAGAGCTTTGGAAAATAAACGGAAGCTGCTGTGACAAAACCTGAGGCTGCTTCTGCTGGGACTGGAATGATGAGTGAGTCTGGGAATCAGACACAAGAGGTATCTGCTGGTGTGTTCTTTTTTCTTGGGACTTTTCATGTGGTTTTTGTCCATCACTTTTTGTATCTGTTACACCACTATGCATTAGCACCTGCAAAATATATATTTTCAACTGTTCACATGAGATCAATTAAAGATCTTTTTAAAAAAAAGTTCCTCATCAGTCCCCTTGAAACAATTATACTATTCTTGGCAAAGGATAAGCAACAGTAAATTTTAAAATCAGTCTTGCCATATATTGTTTAGGGTTTTTTTCCACAGGTAGTTTCAGCATGTGAAAACAACATTTAGTAGAGAAGGAGTACTAAACCACGGTTGGTTTAAAATGTATTTTTGACTGTAAACTAAAAGGATACCCAAGATTCCAATTTTGTTCTTCTGTTGGCTCCCAGGAAAAGTAATAACTCTACTAGGAAAAAAGCAACTGCCAAAGCAAAATCCATAGAAAGATATACTTCCAATATACTATCAGCACACAGCACTTAATTTCTATTTCCCGTTTTATAACAAAAATAAATCTACCGACTGTTAAAACTCCTAGCCCATAAAGAACAACAACACACACACATGCAAACACACAAAGGAAGCAAAGAAAACCCAGAAAACCCTAAAGCAAAACCAAAAGGAGTATTCTTAGCATTCATTAATGTGCAGTTACATAACTGCTCGCTAGTACGAACGTGAACAGGCTAATTTGTCACAAATGACTTTCAGTGACAAGACTGAGCAGAAGAGTCAGGTGTCGTACCTTGTTCTTGTTTTTGCAGTGTGCTTCATTTTCAGAATCAGATTCATCATCTTCACTCTCTTCAGCACTCTGGTCCTCCTCCTCTTCTTCATCCTCCTCTAGATCATCGGAGTCACTACTACTTATGCCTTCACTTGAGGTGTCTGAAGAGGAGCCCGAATCACTGTCGCTGTTACTAGAGCTTTCCACTGCTTTTTTTCTTGGTTTCTACCAGGAAGACGAATGCACTATTAATAGTTCGGCTTTAATCTGTTATATCTTATTACTATGCATATCTTTAAAACAAAAAAACAATGAGACTTTGGAGTAAAGCAGCAATCCCTGAACACAACTGTCTGTCTTTGCAGAAGACTGAAGAGAAAGAAGTGCTGCACAAGATGATGAAAATGAAAAATTGGTCACAAGGTTCTACTAAAATATTTTTCTGACAACACACACTGACAGAACAGTTGGCATCACTATATTTCCAAACAATATATTAAAGTTTACACCTAGAAAGATTGGCCTGAATTCAAGTTCTTGCAAACCTCAACAGAATTTATTGCTTCCAAAAAAATTTAAACCAAAAAGCTTTATTGCAAACTAACATAGAAAGAACAATACATACTAGATTCATCAATATGTTTCAGTGATACATCCATTTAACTACGTTACTGAACTTGTAGTTTCACAATATGCACTGTTCAGCAATCTAAGGCTTTGAGAACTGAACAGAATATGTTCATCACATGGCTTCTGAAATTTGCTTCTGAAAAATGGACCAAAATCTGCTGGAATACTCTGCCAACTATATTACATTTAATTCTTGGAAAGAACAAATTTGTAGACCAGAATGGGAAAGTAAAAGCAGCAACACACCAGAATGTAGAAACAGAAGAAAGGTGTAAAAAACCACAGGAACTCCAAGATGTTGACACGGCAAGATCAGGTTTTAAAGTGCAATGGATGAGGAGAGTTAGCTTTTTGGTGAGCTAAGTAAAACTAACGTGTGTATTTCACAACTGTGTCTGAAGGAGGTACACATGGACTCAAGCTGTGAGACAGACATGAAAGAACGTATTACTACATTAAAGTATATTTAAGCATTGAAGAGTTCACAGAATCATGTTCGAAGGGAGAGAAACGTGAAACAAGATGGCTGCTGCCGCCTGGCACCTGTGAAGCGTTATGCAGCATCTAAACAAGGCACAGGGAGTGACTGAGGGAACTCTAAGGTTAGACCAAGGGAAGAGAGGACAGCAAATGTAGGTGACTGGAGGGCAAAGTGGCAGCAATCCTAGATACCAACACTGACAAGAATCAACAGAGAAAAAGTGCTTTTAAAGAAAGTGTGTTTTCTTAACAAACTTTTCCCCAAAAGTTTACTATTTTTTTTTATGGTATCATGAAACAAGAGGCTAAAAAGAGTAAGCAATTTTGTGTCAAAAGATCCTTGTCTTATGAAGAAGAAATTCACTTAAATTAGTGGGAGAACATGACAAACTTTCTTCTAAGCGGGCATACTGCTTTGGGCTGGGACAGAGTTTAATTTTTCCTCATAGTCGCTGCTGTGGTCTGGGTCTGGAACCTGTGGCCAAAGCAGCGCTGATGGCAGAGGGGTGTGTGAGTTACCACTGAGCAGCGCTTGCGCAGTGTTGCGGCCACTCTGCCCCTCACCCTGCCCTGCCAGCCAGCTGGTGGGGGGCACAAGGGGTTGGGGGGAGCAGAGCCGGGACAGCTGACCCCAAGTGACCCAAGGGATATTCCAGACCACATGGCATCACGCTTAGCAGTTGAAAGGAGGAGGAAGGGGGACGTTTGGAGTTAAGTCATTTGTCTTCCCCAACCCCCTTTCCTCGAAGTGGCTGCACTCCTGGCCTGCCGGTGGGAAGCAGTGAATGAATTCCTTCCTTTTGCTTTGCCTGTGTGCATGCAACTTTTGCCTTCTCCATTAAACTGCCTTTCTCTCAAGTCAAGAGTTTTCACACTTTTACCCTGCATTTCTCTCCTCAAACCACTGCGGGGAGAGCGACTGTGCTGCTGCACAGGACTGAGCTGCCCACAGCAATGGGATTCCATTTACTTTGTAAAATAGATAGTGAAACACAGAAGCAGTAGGTAGATGAAGTTTCATTGGCTGGTATCTGTATCTATTTTAAAAACTATGTTCTCTTTATTGATTACTGTGATGAACACAGTAATACTTTCTATCACCATCACACCTTCTGCATACCTTCACATGCATTGCTTCACTGTTGGGAAATCTTAAGAATGTTAAGTGTATTTATTTGGATTTATTTTTTTCACTGCTCAATTCAGAAAGGTGTCAGTTAATGCTTCACAGCAGGGACAACAATCTGAATGAATGTAGAGACTTAAAAAGTAACTGACCTAAGTAACTGTGCCAGCAGATCCTGTATGTTTCATTGCTGGTACCCTTTACATCATATATTTAAGTATCTTCCTGTCTACTATTTGGCACAGATGCATGATTTCTTCATGAAGTCAATATCAAAGGACAAGGCCATGAATTGAAGCAGTAAAAGTAACAATGCCTCCTGGAATCACACCTCTAGAATCCTGTTCTGGGTTTTCCCCTTCATGGTTCTCTATTTTTCTCCGCATGTGCAAAGGGAAACACCTAAAACACTGCAATAATACTGAAGTCAGAAACATCCACTTTATTCACGATGCTGATGAAATACATATTCATAGCATCAGCTTCCCAAGAGATGCATGTAGCAGTCTGAAAAGAAAAGAGTATGTCAATGTGCTTACTTAGCTGACAGTAATTACCTCCACTCATAAACACTGTAAAACTTTTGCTGTCCATCTACCTTTACAAAATGTGTTAGCTGCTGTACCTTTACAAATCTATCTTTTCATACTGCAGAAAAGAATACAAGAAAACTACCATACCAAGAAAGAAATCAGGCACATTCTTATGAAAAAGGAGGTGGCAAGTGCCAAGCAACATCCAACACTAAGTCTGACGCACAAAGAACTACCTCAAGTAAGAAAAGGGACAGCTGATTTTGACATAAAATTTAGGGTAACTTGTAAGCAACCAAATGCTTCAGAACACATCAGGCACTTAACTACACTGTGAAATGCAAACACTTCCCAGGCAGTTTTAACTTCACAAATAAACAGAATCTTTTGACATAGATAAAACCAATAAAAGCAGTTGAATTAGCAGGATTCCACAAGAACGGATGGCAAATTAGTAGCTTAGAGAAAATGTAACGATAGGGAAAATTTAAACTCGTGCATTTAGTGGCTATAAAAGGATTAATCTTGATGGAGAAGTTTTTCTCAAATCCAGCATAAAAGGTAAAGCAGCTGGGGGGGAAGGCAGGGGCCACCAGTAAAACACATAAAGAAGAAGTAATTCAAATAATGTAAGCCAGGACAAAAAGATAACTGTAAAGAAAAATATCTCTGTAAAGACATTTAGAACAACAAAAAACCTTGCAAGAAATTCTAAAAGCTTGCTGACACAAAAGAAAATAGCCAAGAAAGAGAAGGAAAAGTACAAACCAAAAAGTACTGGTTTACTTCATTTGAAATATACTAGAAAGAAAGAAAAAAAAAAAGAGAGAGCATTAGACTTCCAAAGATACATGTAAGACCAGGCAGATATTTATAAAATAATGTATTATTTAGAAAAAGACAATAAAATACTCTTCAAGAAATACAAGCTATTAAATAAATTATGAAGTTATATTAAAGAGCAAATTTCACTCCAACTAGTTCCTCTACTGGCAACAATATAGTCACAGAAGTTGATGTAAGAGTGGGTTCAATTACAATAAATTACATATTTTATTTTGGTTCACTAACTTTAGCAAATCTGCTGGATGGCTATGCTAATTGAAAATGTCCATTGGTCAGAAAGCAATAATCTAGACCGAACACGAGAACCAAGAAAAGTAGCCTGACCTTAATGACACAATGGTATAGTATCATGAAAAGGTGACTAAAGTGGTAGTTTAGAAACATTTCAGTCATGATTTCAAACTATTGAGGTTTATAAAGGAAATACCATGGTAATTGCCAAGAAGAGATATTAAAGGTAAAGGATATGACTACAGTTAGTAACGAAGTGTCCTGATGCTCATTCTGGAATCCAGGTAAGTAGAAGCTGACTTTTTCACAAGATCTTGAAGGGGATTTCTACCTTGCCAGGTGCCCTTAATGGTAGAGGGCTTTCTCTAAGCCAAATGAGACTCAAGTTCACCCATTATGCCTTCTGTCCCTGGAGACTGTTGCTTTACGTTGTGGTTTAACCCCAGCCAGAAAGTATGTACCCTCTGAGGGATGGGGATGAGAATTGGAAAAGGATGTAAAACTCAAGGGTTGAGATAAGGACAGTTTAATAATTAAAATTAAATAGAAGGAAAAAAACCCAAAACAATAACAACAACAACAATAGTGAAAAGGAAGGAGAAGGAGAGAGGAATAAAATCCAAAGGGAAAGAAGAAAAAAGCCCTTAGGTGATGCACAATACAATTGCTCACTACCCGCTGACCCATAACCAGTCAGTCCCCCAGCAGCGACTGGCAGGGCCCGGCCAATTCCCAGTTCCCCCCACTTTACCAAGAATGATGTTGTATGGTATGGAATAGCCCTTAGGCTAGTTGGGGTCAGCTGTCCTGGCTCTGCTCCCTCCCGGCTTCTAGTGCCCCTCCTCACTGGCAGAGCATGGGAAACTAAAGTCCTTGACAGAGTAAGCACGACTTAGCAACAACTGAAAACATCAGTGTGTTACCAACACTGTTCTCACATCAAATCCAAAACACAGCACTGCATCAGCAACTAAGAAGAAAATGAACTCTGTCCCAGCTGAAAACAAGACACTTTACCAATCTAAAATCCTGCTGACCTTCCTGATCCTAGAAGTTCACTATAACAATATTCACCAATTAATACAGGGGCAGCTTTTTTTTTTTTTTTGTGAGGCTGAAGCAGCACATTCAGACTGCTTATAAAGTGCATCTGGCTTATTCAGTTTTATCTTGGCCACAAACAGGGCAGGCTTAAAAGAAGACAACTAAAGCATGCTGAAGTTACCAACACAGCAAAGTAAAAAGGTAATGTGGTCACCAAATTTTTGTATGCAAGAAGTAATGGACAGTATCTCAAATCATCACAATGACATCTGTCTTTAATACAGCATCATTATGCACAACAGTTATAACATGATATGCTGCAAATAGACAGTGATGAGTGAGGATATGGCATAACTTTAAGCTCGTGTTTCAGACAGATTCCAGTTCATCATTGTCACTAGAAGTCCTCCCTGTGGAGCCCTCTGAGTGATCAAATAAGACACCCTAGACAAAAGGAACTGGATAAGAACTTCTAATAACTACAGCTTTGAAGATGCTTCTGTAAACTCAGAAGTTGTTTTTCACACACTACAGGCAAAAGAACTTACAAAATACAAATTACTAATTAGACTGTCCTTTAGGATTCCCTAAGACATTAGAACAATGGAACTAGAGTTCACCCAGGAAAAAAAAACACTGCACAGCAAGTAACTCTTTAGATTTGATGCTGCAAAACCAGCTTGCTATAAGCTTTGCCTTTTCATTAAAACCCACTTTTTTTTTTTTTAAATACCAACCTCAAAAGAAGATTACAACTGAAGATTGAAGAAGTCAGCAGATGAACACTAAAAAACTCACACCCTAAAGAAAGGAACATTCAGAACTAAAATGTTTTAAAATAAACTGTGCTCTTTTAGAAAAAGACACAAGTGTTGTTAAACTTTGAAATTTAAAAACATAACATCACTTGTGCAAAGCCCAGCACAAAATACTCCCATCTACATACTGGCCCTGCTTATTCCTGTGCCTTCAATTCCAGTTGAGGCTTCATTCTAACATTCTGAAATTAAAATACTGATTTTTATCTTTTTGTGAGTCAGATCTTGTTGATCTTTCCTCATGTTGGACTTTTCATTTAAAGTATTCTCTATATTTTAACGGGAAAGCTTGTCCAAATCATTACATTGATAAATATCAATTACCTCAAAAAGTTTTGGAGGAAAAGAAGTTAAAAGTAAAGATTAAAGGTCAGTGTATCAAGTAAGACCAGGAACAACAAACTCCACTTCAGTAGTAGAAAAAATAAAAAAAACTTAGGACGCACCACTGTTGACATCCTGAAATTTATCTGCATTAGATAGACAATTTAAATGTTAAGATACAAAAATAAACAAATTCAAGAAAGGAGGTACACTAATTTACTGAGCACACAGTTTTACAACAAACAGTATTTAGCAAATTCAAACTGAAGTGTGAAATCATCACCCACATAAAAAGAACATGTATCAAGGATACAGAATTTATACTTAAAGACAAATGGTAATACAAAGGAGAAAATAACAATGCTCACAAACATCACAAATGAAATTTGAAAATAAAGCAGAAAGGTGAATTTTTCAGAGATACTCATATTAACAAGTAGCTAGCTTAACCAGCTCAGCTTTTCTGAAAAGACAAAGAGCCAGAAAGTGAATAGAAAAGAGTCTGTTCATTTATTTACGATACAAACTTTTGTGAAGGTATTTTTGGGACATATTAAAAGATAGTAATTCCTCTGGTATTCTGCGTAACTGCAGTAATAGTCAGAAACACAGAGGCATTACCTGGAAAAAGCTTTCCTTCTGTTTTGCAGATAGATATCCAAGATAAAAGCAGAATTTTAGAAAGAGAAGAGCCATTTCGAGTATTTAACCCTGAAAAAAGTCTAAGATTTTCCAAACACCTGTATCTACCTTAATACCTTCATCAGAAGCTGCCAATTGTTGAACACATGAAGAACGTTTTCAGGGGATATGTTCTTTAATATGTTAATACTTTCCCTGTTGTCAGTATATTAAACATCGTATCACTACACAAATAGAAGTTAACCACTGTAGTGCTAACAGCTATTTTGACGCAGATACATGCAAACACCAACTGTCCTCTGAAAAATGCCAATCTCTCCCCTAAGAACACTTGGATTAGGCACCTGAATGTAATGCGGTAACAGAAAGAGAAAGAAAGCAATAGGCCCAATTCACTCACAAAACAAAAATAAAAATGCATATCAAGAAATAAAAGTATTTTAGCCTAGATGGCTGCCAGTAAGGAATGAGTCCCTCATCTTCAATTCTGACAGCAATGCATTTCCCAGTATCCCACTTCCTGTGCTTTGACTGAAAAGTTTTGATTCCAAGATTAGCAAAGTTTTTAAGGACTGCTTGGGTCAATATATAGGGAGGTTTACTAACTCACTGAGGCTACTCATGTTTTTTACATTAGATGGCTGTCTTAAATTTTTGGCTGAATCACTGCTATTAATAATACTCCATTCTTCTGATAAACAGGAAATTACACCCTGGAAAGCATCTTCCTATAAATGTCTAAAAATTTCATTTTGCTTCTTAAATTTTTTTATATTTTGTAACAAGAAAACTTAATTAAACAGATAATAAGTTATTATTATAATAAAAATATTTATACTTTAACATAGTAGTATCAAATAGTAGTGTTAGAATAATATATTCTTTTTAATCATATAAATTAAGTAAAAATATGTTATTGCATAGAGATATCTAGCGGAATTACTGCTAAATGTAGCTTTTGATTCATAAACATGTCAAAAAACAAACAAAAAATATTTTGTAAAAAAGACACTCCAATACAAAAAAAAAAGACACAAATGTACAGATCTTGCTCTAATAAATATGAAAAACCCCAAACATTTTCTACTGGGAGACAACACTTAAAAATGCTGCTGTGTGCACCATCAGAAAAAGTCAAATTTTTTGTCTGAATCTTAAAAGGTTTTTTCTGCATATTTACCTTATCTTTGATTTTGTCAGCTCTGGTGTCCAAAAGCTGAACTTTGCTTTGCTCCTGGTTGTATTTACGGCCTCCTGCTCCTGAGGTTATAGCTTTCACTTGTCCTGCAGATGTCGCAATGCTAGTGGATAGTACAGACGTGCTGATACCAGATACTGCAGTGGTACTGTTCCCATTCAGTGATCCATTTATACCTTAAGATGACAGATTTACAAAATGTCACTTAAAAATTCTGTGAAGTAGCAGATACTTTCTTTAAGATTTTCCAGTCACACTAACCTAGCTTGAATAAACACATAACAAGACACTAGACTACTCACAGGTTACTCCCAACATATACTAAAATTTGCCATCCAAGAGTCACTTTAATTTGCTCATGGAATTATTTAATATAGACACAGAGAGCACCCATGATTCAAAGGACAAACATATTCAATGCTGTAAAGAGAGAAATAAGAAATCAAAAATAAACCTGAAATTGTCTATTTTTAACTCCAAACTATCCTTGAGTTTAGTCAGGGGTAAAAAAAGATGATTTTAAAGAAAGAAGACACAAAAATACACATTTGAATAAATACCTCACAGAATAATTTGTTTACAGTTCTGAAAGTATTAATCAGCTCTAAAGAAAACCACAGTAAGCCCAAAGTATTTTATGAGTTTTGCAGTTTGAAGTAACATCCACATTCAAGCTTGCTTACTTATCTGTCAAGATGACTTGTTTTCTAAGAAAATACCCCTAACCACACGAACTTGCTACTCTACAATTCCAGGACTATCACCAGATTGATACCGAAACACACACCAGGTCCTAAAACCTACCAAAAGTGTAAGAAAGCAGTTTTGTTTGTACACCATGGAATCAGAGACCAGAATATCTGGAGCTGGAAGGGATCCACAAGGATCCTGAGTCAAGTCCTGACGCCACACAGGACAGGAAATCATAGATCTAAAAGCATCACCCAAACGCTCCTCAAACACAGACAGGCTTGCGGCCACGACCACTTCCCTGGTGAGCGAGCTCACCCTCTCAGGGAACAACATTCTCCTCATAGCCAGCATGAGGTTCCCCTGAAGCAGCTCTAAGCCATGCCCTCAAGTCCTGGCACCAACACCAGGGGGGACAGCAGCACCTCCCTCCCTGAATGCCATCGGCAGCACCGAGGTTACCCCTCTGCCTCCTCTCTGCTAATTTGAACAAACCTGAGATGAAATGTAAAACAAACGCACCTCCCATCTTCAAAAGGCATTGAATGCTATAGCCTAAAATAATGGCCTGCAACGCAAGGAAGTGTTCAAATGTCACTGGGCTACTTCCATTGGGATCCTGTGGCTGCAGCCATCCCTGCCATGCCCCCCCCCAACAAGCAACTACCTGATGCTTCCCATGCACACAGGATTCACTATGGTGTGTTCGCTGTAGAAGTACAAGGCCTCCTAAATCAAACCACAAGCTTTAAAAGAAAACTTTTCCCTAATACTCAATCCCAGACCAACTAAGGAAAAAGAGGGGAAAAAGCATTAGTAGAAGGAGTATTTAGTAATTGAAAGCCCATACTTGCACGTCTCATGCCTGGCTTGATAAAAATCAATTTTTATAGAACTGTCCTGGAACGGGAAGAACAATGAGGTAAAGCCCAAATTCCACACCTTTCTGCATGTGCCAAAGTTCAGTCTGATTATTGCCTGTACAACTTTAGCCATTTACCTTTTTCTGTACTACTCCGAATATTTTTTCCTGTAGCTCTGGAGTGGAATGAAGCAGAATCATGATTCTGTGCAGGAGGTGCAAACAGTGGTGGAATTCCCAAGAGCGGTGGGAAAAAAGCTGCCCCAGGACGAGAGTGTGTGTCTGCTGCTCGCCACCATTCTGCTCCGCAAAGGAAACAAAAACAAACTTCAGTAGTTCAAATAATATATTTAAATATTTCTGTAAGCATGTTGTTGTACATAATCTGGAGCAGT
Source organism: Microhierax caerulescens (assembly GCA_035590215.1). NCBI lineage: Eukaryota > Metazoa > Chordata > Aves > Falconiformes > Falconidae > Microhierax > Microhierax caerulescens. The sequence continues at coordinate 43,642,886 of JAVJGJ010000061.1, forward strand.
TTTACTAAATCTGGGAGTAAGAAGAAAACAAAACACTTAGGTACTCCATAAACGGCATTAATTTCCTGCAACCAATTCTGGTCTTAAGTCTTTACAACCATTCTGGTAAAGGTTTCGGTGCAGTTCTATTTAAATGCATTCTGAAAATAAATACTTAATAGAAAGCTATTTGAAGGATCACCCCCAAATGAAACTGCTGGTTTTATAAATAGGATCAAGATTCACAGGTGACTCTTGAACATTCATTATTACCACACCAGTCTTCCTACATCTGAAGTATGCAAAGGCACAATGCCTTTAAGTCACCCCTGCAACCTCAGAATACTCCAAGGCCTCCACCCCCAGCAGCACACCTGCGGTAGTCCCCCATGAAATGACCTACTTCCAGGGACCTCCAGCTACCCCACAGTAACTCTATACCCACTCTAAGAGGTTTCTACCCTGGACTTTAACACTGGATTGGCAAAAAGCAGGATCTTTGGGGGTTTTTTTGGTTGTGTTTTGTGGGGGGGGTTTGTCACATCCCTATTAAAATAATTGTTTCACAACAAAGCCAGGGCTACTATGTCTGCTTGCTACACAATTCAAGTGGCTGAGCAAAGAATAAAGACTTTTTATTTAAAAAAACCCAAACTAATACTTTTTTTGGTTTTGTTGCTGTTTTAAACTTTCATCTTAAATGGTTATTGATTTTGTTTTCCAAGAAAACGAACTTCAAATGAGTTGACACGGTCCCTACAACTTGCAATTGTTAAAGTTCTTTACTGTAACAGCAACTATACAGAATATTTATGCAACCCTTTTTATAATCCCTTTCTGCAGATTCTTGAAACTCTGCAAGACCAAATTGACTATGTTGTTTTTACAACACACTGCTGCTAAGGCTAAGCAGCCATGCAAGAGGCAAATATCCAGCGCACTGCTCTTGTCACAGCTTTCTGCACTGCAACAGCAGTCCCGATCTGCAGAGAGGAATTCCGTACGTGTCTGGGTCTTCTTTTGTAATAGCCGTTGCAGTAGCTACAACATTTTATAAGACGTTTATTAGCCAACAACTGGAAAAAACCCATAAAACTTAAAAGAACCACCTTTCAAATCCTTCTGAAATCTTTTGAAAGAAGACCCTATATTAAAAAGTATATAGGAGAGAGAGAAAAATGTGTGTTTGGAAAAAAAACCAGTAATAATTTTGTAAGGAAAGCAAAATCTCTTCCAAACTTCTCTTAAAACTAACTCTCCACACCTATCACCAATCAAAACAGAAATGAAATCACACTTCAAGAAGCAGAAGAATCAGAAACATGACACAGAAATGCCATTGTTATAAGGGCTAGAACCATAGGTTTGCTCTACATTAAATCTAACAAGCAAGTGCAAATAAAGTAATTCAAGTTGTGGAAGTCTCTTGGCCAAGTCCCATATCAACCATACAACTCTGTGAAGGTTTTTAAAGGGTAGAAACAGTGTGTTGGTACAGTTGACTTGTACAAAAAAGATGTTAAAATACAGAGCTTTTTTAATCTTTAAAACACCAGATTTGTGAGTACTTTCCAGTCCTATAGTGAAAACTTTATTATGTTACATTGAACACTAGAAATGCACTGAAAGGCACCATCTATACAAATACTGATGGATTAGGGGGTAAACATGTTTTTTGACTACTGTGATTGACTGCTTTTCCTCTCCCTGAAAATTATGTCTCTAAGTACAATTATAATTATTTTTTTTTTAACCCTGCAGCAAATTAAGTTGTGGCATAAATTCAGGACAGAAACTGCTTTGCATAATATCCTTGTGAACAGCTGAGAAAGCAAAATCTATGGTTTGGCCCACTGGCATACTTGATTTGTTAAAACAAAAATACAAAGCTCTGTATGTTACAAGGACAAGAACTGTGCCCTAAGTATGGAAATTCTGCTATTTTACACACATACATTACCTGTGTGATTAAAAGAATTAAACCATATATTCAAGCAGCAGTTAGTCTAATGCATTTTAAGACAGTTATTTCATATTGCTATAAAATACATTAAAAAGGCAAGGAAAAGAAGAAATAGCTACGTAAGTATAAGGATGTTACATACAGCAATTAAAAGCCTTAACAAATACATAAATGAAATTTGAACAATTCTAATAAATAAGTTTTAACCTGCCAGTGTCAAGAGACATTGAAATTGTAAGAACATACACCACAGTGATTTAAAAATGTTATAAATGAAAGTTTCTTAATTTCTAGGAAAAAAAATCAAAATATGGCTAGAACACTCAGTGATGAAAACAGAAGTCTGGACACACTAGAGCAACAATTCTAAAACTTTCATCACAGTATGATAGGCAGTAATTGATCTGCAAAAAGTCCACATTATTCTATTTCCTGAAATTTGGAATTTGAGCATAATAATACATAGTAGTTCTGCAAGTATTCTGAGTGGTCCCACAGAATTACAGAATCGCTGCCTTGGAATGTGCTAACCAAGAAATGTAAAAACAACGGTCACCTGACAGCAGACAAATTGCTACCAAATTAAGGACAAAGGTGCCTTTCAAAGGCAAAGCAAGATTATAACTACATATAGCTAGACTGTCTAAGATAATCTTCAAGCTATTACAGTATCAAGATCTATAGAAAATACTACCCACTCTGCAATAAGACAGCAAAACTAAAATGTTAAGATTATTAATTGTTTCCCCCTACACTTATACAACCAGAGACATGAATATGAAATACAAAATTTACAGACATGAGTGTCTCAATTTTTAGCTAGAATGTCTAAGAACATCACAGAAGGTTGAAAGACTGTATGAAGTCAGATGCAGCATTCTTTCATTCTTAAGTGAGCAAAAAGATAATTTTCTCAATGAAGGAAGTTTCTCTTGCAAAATGGAACAGTCAATGGAAGCTATAAGCAATTACCATCCTTTCTAGCAAACTTTAAACCAAGCACCTGTTAGCTTTGCTGCACTAACAAACAATAGATGGCTGTTACAACTGAGTGAATTTTTTTTAATAATAAAAAAATTCACTGAATGAGAACATGACAAATGAATCAGTATTCACTGCTTATTGAAGTATTTCACCCCTCCTTGCTCCACCTGTGCATGCATTTCTTTCAGATGCTTTCGCTTTCTGTAAGTATGCATACAGTATCTCACTATACCTCAGTAACAGAAGTTCTACTTTTAGTCCTCCAGCATTAATAACTAAAACAAAATTCTGTCACTTAAATAAAATTTTAAAAATACTGTAAGATCTCTTTGCGGTATTTGCTGTAGGCTTTTACCAGTACCTAGCCCTACCACCCTAAAATTCTACTGGGGGCATGGGGAATGGACAGATGACCAAGCAGGGCCTGCCCAGCCAAGAAAAGGGGAGGTTTTTTCAACACACTCACTTCCTGGCAGGAATATCTTCTCTTCAAACTAAAGAAAAAGTGAATTTAAGGTATCTTGACTTAACAGTGTACTTTGGAGAATGCATTACGGCATTTAATTTACTTTAGAAAGCTTTGTTCTCAGATGCAAGATTTACAGCATATGGAAAACACTGGCTGAGTAACATCTTACGGTGGAGGTCAGATGCATCATTTTGTATTCGTCTCTCTTGTGCGGTATGTTGATAGTTTAAAATATCGGAGACTACTGACTTTACAAGATGCCACCAATAAAACCCCTTTACTTATGAATAAAATCAAGTAAGAAACAAGATGATACTGATCAATCCTATTACATATAAATGATATGCCTGTAATAGTACCATGGTGTTTAATTCCTCCGACTCTCTACAATCAAGTATTTGATTTTTTGAGAAAAGAACCAGCTATTTACCCAAGGTTTATTTTGCAATATGGCACTGTCCCCCGAGCTACAGCATTCCAAGAGCAGAACACCCACACTGAGGTAGAACTGCATTCAAACTCAGATGACATGCCCTTTATTAGGCACAGTTAAGATACCGTTCCACACTGATGCTTATGGAGTTAAGCCACGCCACTTCACGGAGTTATACTTATTCCCCTGTCATAGCCACAGTACAGATGTAAACTGGCGAGAAAAGGAGAAAAGAAAAAGAAAAAATAAATCATTGAACTCACAAAAGGAAGCCAAATGAAATTTCCTTTTCCAAGATCCAACAGAACTTCCAGTATTAAGCCTAACAGACCAAAAGCACATTTATAAAGGAAAAGAAGTCCCTCTTATCAGTGGCTGAGTACCTTCCAGAACTGTGGTTATACAACGAACACACCCACATAATGAAGAAGGATGTTACCTTTGTGATGGAAAGAATAAAGATCAAGCACACTTGATTTCTTAGAAGACTCCTGTGAAAACACTGCTCCTGAGAAACTCAGCTTTTTTTCTTCTCATCAAAATCATCCTGGACTTAAACCAAGCCTATAGCCTGATGCCTTTTAAAAAGTCTGCCTAGGGGTGAGGATGAGGACAAGTAACCCTCCTCTTTAGTTTAATATCCCTTGCAACCATGTTTACCTGGAAGAGATGCCAACTGGGGATGCGCCACTGAGGCTGTGGGTGTGCAAAGTGTTCCCAAGCCACCGATCTAAATGCCCCGAGTTGGCTGCACATGGACCACCCGTGGTGTGGCTGAGCACCGGGACAGCACTCGACCCAGCGCATCGGTTACACGGCTGATCCGCAGCTCTTCCAGATGTATGTCCACAGGGGAAAAATACACGTTGTGCACTATCCAAAATGCTGTGAGTCCAGCCTCAAGGGTTTATTTTATTAAAATATTAATTTATGTTGTAATAATAATACTAACTTATAAAATACTAACTTATAAAATACTAACTTATAAAATACTAACTTATAAAATACTAACTTATAAAATACTAACAAAAAGATATTTTAAAGCTTTTGTATTTTAAAGGCTATCATTAAGTTTTACACTTAGTATCTTCTAGTACTGGCACCACATTCCTGCAACACAGGACACAGCTGAAAATGGGAGCAATTCTAACGAAAAACTGTATTAGATTTGCCATGGAAATTCCTGTTAGCAGTGGAAAAAAGAGTCTTGCTTTAGCATTCTGGGATCAGAAACAGAAGAGTATCTTTCTATGAGCAGAACTGTTTGATGTTATCTATCCTTAATACTCATGAAACATCTCATTTCAGAGAAGAACAGGGGTCTACAAAACACACAAGGCACAAACTAATAACGAAATACACAAGATAACAAAGATGGTTTGCACACTGCAAATTTTAAAACGGAACTCAAAAATCCCAAAAACTTCAAACATTTTGGAGATCTAAAATTAAATATAAGCAAGTGAGTTTTAGAAAAGTACTTAAAGAAACTTCTATTGATCATGATCAAATTACCCATTTGTAGGTACTTCTACATTCAGTCCTTCCTGGTATCAAAGTACAAAGTAGAGTTTCTTGAGAAGCCGTTAGTTTTGCCTTGTAGAAGTTGTGAAACCACTCTTCTATTGCTAAAACACTGCATTTCATCTTTTTAACTGTGGTTCTAGATGAACTACACTGAATTAAACACGGCTGAGTTTCTGAAGATGATCCAAAAACCCCCCATTTTAAATGGCAGATATACCTTACTCCTAAATCTTTTTCCACAGTGGTTAGTTCTAATCTCAGACACTTAATTGCAAAGCTCACAACATCATTTAAAACACCTAGAATGCTAATTTCCAATCCCATGGTCAAACAACAGGAAGTATTACAATGCTTTCTCAGCTGTCAACAGTGAAGTGACTTCATCAGTCAAGCTTGGATATGCTACAGCTGTTTATAGCCTCTATTTTGGTAAGACACTTCTTGACTGAATGCCTTTAAAGACAAGTTTTATTTAAAAAAACAAAAACAGAACACAAAAAAACACAAACACACAACCAACAAAAATCTCACCCTGCTTTACAATAAGGTATCTTTCACGCAGCTGGACTTCAACAATAGCATCCAAAAAATAAAGTCACTTAAGAAAAACATTTTTTTAAACCACTCTCACAATTCCTCTTTTTCCCTTTTCAAAACTGACAGCATTAACTAATCCAAAAAACAATCTACAGATAAGATCTTCCATCTGTCACTTTAACGAATAGAAGAATGAAAAGTAAGTCTGGTGTCTACAAACTTAGCACTCTGTAGTATGCATTTCCCTTAGAAAAGATGTAGGAGTATACAAATATAACAACATAAACCCCTGGAATTAGACACTGAGAAACTAAACTAAGGGCTTTTCCACAGTCTACATTAAGATCTCTCAGTACTCATTTTGAGTTTTAGTGGTTTGGTTCTTTTCTTTCTCAGTGGATTTATTTCAAGTGGAACAGATTGCCCCAAGACAATATGCAGTCCCAGTCCTTAGAGGTTACCAGAACCAGACTGGGTAAGGGCTGGGGTGATAGTCTTGACCCTGGGAATGGGTTCTGCTCTTCGGACCAGGGGCCTCCTAAACTCCCCTCCAACTTGAGTTTTCCTCTGATCCTACAAACTTGCAAGCACATCTCAGTGTAACTCAAGATAATACCCCACATGTAAGAACAAACTATTTACAACTAGTTTTATTTAGCAGCTTAGACATCATATGAAACTTTACAGGCAGTTACAAAAGACAAACATACCTAGAAGTATTGCAAATATTTAGTATTAAATAAAAACATTTCTTTTTCTTTAACTAGACGTTCTGCTTCCAATTTAGTTTTTTAATTTACGGAAGTTATACCAATGTTCTGTACCACTTTAGAACCATATAATTTATATAGGTTTTCTTAAAAAAACTGTTACGATTGACAGGTATAAGCATAAAGGCCATTTTAAGCTTCCTTCTTGTAATTTGTTAGTGTCCAGAACAACATTCTGACCTAACTTCTGATACTAATACAGCTATACCACAACGATGCATTTCCCATCATGATTGCATACAGTTGACATACGGCAAACTCTTATACCCATCAGGTACCTAATACCATTTCTAGCCAAATCAGGCTGCCACTGCAATTTGACATGAGGACGGACCCAGCCAATGCAAGGACAAGGTCACACTATCACCTTTCAAAGGACATGCAGCTTGGGGGAAGTCTCTAACAACCGGGGAAGGACCACCATCACACCCATCTTCAAAAAAGACCAGGAGGACAGTAGAAAAACCTACAAAATGGCCACACTTCTGCTAGTCCTCTGGTAAGTAATGCAGTGAGCCCTCTGTATGAACCACGCAGGAAGACATTTATAAATGTATAAAGCCTTCTATGATAAAATTACTTGGTCTACAGGCAAGAGAACAGTTCCATCTCATTAACCTCTAAGTAAGCATGGCTTTTGATACAGTCTCCCACAAGTACTCCTTAACCCAAATTAGGACATTATGGTCTAGATGGGGCCACAACTAGATGGGCAAGGAAACAGTGGGATGCGCAGATGATAGTGGTTAATGGTCATACTCTACACTGGTGACCATGACAAGTGAAGCAGTGCAGAGTTTCATCCTCAGACCTGCCCTGTTTAACTTCTTTATCAATTACCTGGAGCAGGAAATAGATCACTTTCTCATAAAATTTGCAAAAGAAATCAAACTGGGAGACAAGTGAATCTACTTGAGGCAATAGCTCATGTCCAGGAGGACCTAGACAGGCTAAAGGAATGGATTGGGGAACCTTATGAAAGTCAACAAAAACTGGGATTGAGTGCACACTCAGCAAGGTTGCTGACAACAGCAAGCTGTTTCGTACAATCAGCATGCTGGAGGGAAGGGATACCATATCCAGAAGGACCTTGACAGGCTTGAAAGTTGGGCCCATTGAAGCTCATGAAGTTCAAAAAGGCCAAGTGCAAGCTCCTGCCCAGGGGTCGGGGCAGTGCCAGGCACAGGTGCAGGCTGGGTGGAGAACGGGCTGAGAGCGGCC
>JAVJGJ010000061.1:43651308-43671070 GCA_035590215.1 Microhierax caerulescens
GGAGCAGCCTGGGCTGCTGGGGGGGGTCCCTGCCCGGGGCAGGGGGGGAACTGGGTGGGCTTTAAGGTCCCTTCCAACCCAAACCATGATATTATTCTATATAATACTCTAAAGATAGGTCAAATTAAAACATCTTTTAAGTTTATCAAATTTCTTCATCAAAAAAGTAGGTGACTTTAGTACACATTATTATGTGAAAAACACATTGTGTGCTAAGCCATTATCTAATGTTTCCAGATAAATAATAAATTTTAAAATATACATTTAAAGACACATAGAAGAAACAAAACATAAAGGAAAAATGGAAGCAAAGTCTTGTAACAATAAACTGAACTATAATGACATTTTTCCTCTTCCTTATTGGATGAAAACATTAATAGTCTGTCTAGCAATCAATTCTAATATTTCCTTACATTTCTTCTTTTAGTGTTTGCTCTTCCCAGTTACTAACTAACCCTAGACACACTCTGCATAGCAAAATTTCAAATTAAACTACTCTCCTTAACATTCCTGACTTACTTTAAATAGTTTAAATATTTTTGGGCACAGCTTTTGAAATTCTACTAACCACTACATAGATAAATGATTGAAAGCATTACTCCAAAGGGCAACATCCATTCCAATAATCTTGGTCTCTTAGTAACAAGGAATGATAACTATGAACGCCTTTGTTAATATTAATGAACTTCATGGTGCAATATATGGCTTTCAAAAGAGCTAAAAAGGAATAAATAATGCTTTAAAACACAAAGCATCAATGCCAACCAGCAGAAATACAAAAATGACATGGTATTTCTAACAATGCTAAGGACATTCCAATTTACACATCAAATCTAGAGAACTGCTTAGGGTGACAGAAATTTGTGTGTTTTCTTCCCTTGTGCTCTTTAATCATTACAGTGCTAGCAAAGTTTGCCTTCAACATGCCTCCCAACACCAGTAAGTTTTCCAAACTCCTTGTACGCATGATTCCAAACTACTTGCATGCAAGACTTCATAGCACTGGTGAATGTTCCTCAGTGTAAAGGAGCTGGGAAGATTGAAAAGGCTGGAAACTTTTTACATATACCTAAGTAACATCCACCCTCATCAATGGTTTAAAAACCAGAAACTCTCATATGAATAGAGAGAACATCAAAAATATGTTAATTTAAATGAAGAACAAAGCACTGGCTATCTCATTAAAGCACTTCATCACCACCACCACCCCAAAAAAATATATTAGTATTTTAATAAATTCTGAATATGCTCTCACAGAAGCAAGTACACAGGTAACAAACACAAATGCAGTTGCAAGGACTCCATCTTTAGCTCTCCCTCATAAGTTACAGGTCAAAAGAAGTAAGCCTTGGACTAATTTTCTAAAAAATGGAAATTTTCAAAAGGGATTGACAAAACTGCACTCTAAGAAAGCTGATACATAATTTAGGCAGAAACAATGCAGATTATTAACTTTGAGAAGAATACAAGGAACAGTGCACTGACCTATGAAGCCATATTTTAAAACTTGGCAATCACATGGCAACTCTCGATGAGGCTTGCTTTAATATAAGAACTACTAGGTCCTTGATGAGTTTTTAAATGGAATTATTTAGGTACTTGAATACAATGGTTTCTTTTAATCTCTAACATCCAAAAAGCAATACACTGCAACTGTTTTTCTTTCAAGGTTGTTTCTACCAAGTCCATTTCTTACATATAAAGGTAAAATTCCATGTCCCAACAATACTCAAAATTGTTCACTCATCTGTATAGTCCCTATAGCAAACATTGGATAAGACAGAATTTGGAAACACTGAAGTACTTGAATTACGTTTATTAAATTGTTCTCCCCCTCCTCCCTTTCCCTCCTTATTTTTGCTTTTATGTTCTTCAATAACCTTGAAAAATAGGTTGGTTTTGTGTTTTGTGGGTTTTGGTTTGGTTTGGTTTTTTCACTTTTTACACCTGGCACATTCTTCTCACAGTCCTATCCCTAAAAAACAGAGTTTAGCCAGTGCCTGGACCCCACTGCACTGTCCAGACTGAACAGTGAGAAATCCCCTTCTGGCCTTTAAAGGTAATAATATAAAGCAGGAAGCTTGAATGAGGCTGGTATGCTTCAAGAATTATTGATAATAATGAAATTAGAGACTGCTACTTAACAATGCATATATAGCACACTAAAATTAAGATGTACTGACCATCTTAACATTGATTTCCAAAATCTGAGAACCTGTGTAACACTATGGGTAGTCTGTTAGTATCACAGCTGGCAACTATACTCTACTATTCTTCACATCCTTGTACTTCACCTAAGCATCTGCATCGCTTTAACTATAACCGTCACATTCTTTCCCTCAACATAAAAAAATCATTGTACAGTTCACAAACTGCTAATCACCACTTTGTTTCTACATATCTATTTCAATTTTGCTATTGTCACTTAGCAGTCACAATCTTTAAAATCTCTAGAAGTCAGTAAATACCTACAAACCTTGGATGAAAATTCTGACAAATCCAAGGATGATACAAAACACCACAAAAGAAATTTTGTTTTTAGAAATTTAAAAATTTAGATTTAAAATTTTAAAAATTAAAATTTAAAAAAATTAGAAATGTTGGGGGTTTTTTATATTTTAGGCACTAAATCTGATCTTTCTCAGCATTTAAGGTGCAACAATATAATTTCTGTATTAGACTGAGACACAAAAAAATAGCTGGAGTTAAAAAAACCCAAACCAAAACAATTTTTTAACTATAAATCAGAAAATCAAGTGGAAAATTACCAACTTTTCTGATTAAAATAATCCTGTGATTTTGTACATTTATGCCCACAACTTTAAAATTCTTCTGGGTCTCATTTAAGGAGAAATAGACTCCAGAAAGAAGGAAGATTTTTGCTTTGATAGAAGCAGCTCCTGGTTTGGAAAAAAAGGTTGTTTTCTGGGTTTGGTTGGGTTTTTTTCCATTTTATGAAAAGTTAAAGAACTTCCTTCTTCTGAAAATTAAAAATAAAGGACCCTTATGTCTGACAATATCAGAACAGTAAGACTGTTTTAGATTTAATATAAGACAAATATATAACAAAGCAATAACTGTTCAGCTTTGAACAGTTTCACACACTGGCATTACTGCCCCTCACAAAGACAAAATACTGAATTATGGTATCATTTACTCATGTAAAAAAAAAATTGTTGATTCTTCCAAAGTTGCTACCATTCTCATTAGGATGAATTTAAACCTCTTTCCAGAGCCAATTTTATTTTCCAATACACCTTCTTATTTTCAGGAATGGATGAATAAGGAGAAAGCAAATAAAGTATCTGTTTACTTGACTGAAATGCTTCAATTATTTAGAAACTAATGTCATATTAACCAATTAAATTAACAGTGTATATATATATATATATATATATATATATATACATATATTCCATAATGGCTTCAACAACACAGATGCTTTGTATTTATTAGCAAAAATAAATTTGCTAATTTGTTAGCGAAATCTTCCTGCCAAATCATAAAGATTCTCAGTCCTAACTCACCATGCATTGTGGGGACCTGACAGGGCATCCCATCAAGTGTATTGCGGAGATGACTTAATAGACTATTGATTGCTACAAAGAAAATAAATAGATGAACTGGAATAAAAAGAACCTCTCTGATCTAATGTAGATTAAGGTGACTTTACCTTCTTCTAGCAGGTTCTCTTAGAACAAGAGTAACTGTTCATTCTTAACCAATTATTTGATTAGATGCTAGAGAAATGCAGTTCTAAATGTGAAGACTGACGCTGGCAGACATTGTCTTTTTTTGTTTGGTTGGTTTTGGGGTTTTTTTACTTTTTAAATTGTCACAGAAGTGAACAACATCTCAGTTTAGGATACTAGTCTATCTTGACTACAGAATATCTTGTAAATTCAAGAAAGTTTTGACTCAATGAAGTTGCCATTCCAGCCACAGGTCATTCATGGGAAAAGTGTCTTTGGCTGGTTAACAGCATAAACATTTTGTGAAGTTTCTCTGGGACAGTATACCTTTTCATAGCAGATTCAACAGTAACCATAGCGTACTGTGTCAGGCACAAAAACTGATAACTGCTGGGAGAGTATCGATAGTAAACTTCATTCCAGATTGTGTATAGGTATATGAAGTGTCCTTGAGAAAATATATACATCCTTAAAAATCAGATACAGCCAGACAAAGGCTCTGACCATTAAAAAAAAAAATCAAAAGGAAACAAGCCATGAATACTCGGAATTACTATCAGTCTTTATTAGCTATCAGACAGAAATGATTTTTTTAAATTTTTTTTTTTTTAATAAAAGTTGAAAATAAAATTAAGGCTACTTAAGAAAGTACTACTGGAATTTCTAATGAAGAAAAGGACAGTAAACTGTCAGTTTCTATGACATCATTCATCTACTCTAGTCTTACTGTATTTTGATAGACCAAATACATGTCCTTCATATATACACATAATGTTACAGGAGAGAAAAAAATTACATGCTGTAATAGCTACAAAGCAAAGGCAGCAGGGAGAGGTAAATGGAGTCATATTAACCCTCATTTTGGGACTGTACATTTATTGCCATATATAAATGAACTCCTACTAGATTCTGGGAACCACCACAGAGAACTATTTCAAATGGCATGGGCTAACGAACAGACACAAAAGTCTTCTGCAGTTGAATTTGTAGTGGGGTACTGAAAAATAAAACATAGTTACTTGTTCTGGATCAGTTTTAGTTAAGAACTTTTCTGGCTGATTTTAAAGTGGTTAAAATAAATAGCTGAGACCTAATTCTAGGTATGCAAACATTCTGGTTTCTATTTTTCTTACCAAGCAAGCTGCAAATGAACAAACACAGGCTGTAGTAGAGCATTTACAATCTACTGGTTCTATAGAATCCAGGGCAGAATTTTTCAGTTTGGAGAACACACGCTTGCTCACTTCATTGCAAGAACCAAGTCTGTTCTGAAGGTAGCAGATTACCATGAATTTAAGCTGAAAACCTTCCCATTTCCTGCATATGTCATAAAAATCAGCAGTACTCAGGCTAACGAAAAGAATATGTATCATCTGTTCTCCACAGTGAAGAAACAGCAGGGAAGAGTGAGTTACCATTTCTTGTTCTGTTGGTGACATATGCATCATTCAGTTGAAATGAGTTTCATTGACAAAAATGAGATTCTTGCATGCAGAAATCTTCCATGTAATTTTCTGACTCAAGGCAAGGTGTTTCACACTCAAGTCAAGACTATCTAAGATTATGATATTTTGAAATTCACCTTTTTGATCTCAAGTTCCATTAGACAAAACTATTCCTCTAGATACAAAAATACAGTCAGGGTTGGGCTTGAATGCTGAGAACATGATGTATATTCAAGAAGTGGATTATTAGATATTAACCTGAACATGGCATAGAGTTTGCTAGATCAATACTTTATTTGATCCTCGTTTCCAAGGTAGCTCTGCAAACTGAAAATTTCTTTACCATTAATATATAATATTAATGGTAATAATGGGCATATTTATAATAGGCAATTTTAAATTCATTTCATTCCTTCAATAAACAAGTACTTATGTAAAATGTATTCATGATATGAATGTCACTTAGCAAAAGAAATCCAAACATTTGTCTTTGATGCATCTGTGCAATCTTATTACATTTGACTTGTAATAATAATTAGAATTGTTGATAAACACTAAAATCACATTGCAATGTATTAACTGAGTCATTTTTACCGCATGTGTTGATTGCAGAACTCAGTGATGCAGCTCCAGTGGAAAGGCCACCCTTCGATACTGCTGAAGTTACAGATGGTGTAGAAGATGCTGGAGTTGAGGCAGCTGCAGTAGACGAGACGGACGATGACGTTAACCACTCCCCAGACTCCATACCTGTAAGAAAGAAGATACATGTTTTTCTTCTATGGCAGGAAATGAAATCACAAGGGAACTACAGGAGTGTCTGTGCTGACCACGCCTCGGGGTCTGCACTCAATTCTCGATTAGGTGCTACAAGACCTTCACACAAGGGGTACGTCACATTAGCGGCGCTCAGGGGGAGCCAGCATAACTGCCACAGTCAGGGAACCCGGCAACGCTGTTGAGAGCTACGTCACATTTCAACTCAAATGACAAAGCCTCACCTCGGACCACCACCCACACCCTCCGCTCAGAAGGTCCAAACCGGCTCAGGCCACACCTCTGCAGCCAGGCCTGTGCCCGCGTCCCGGTTCCGGCTGCCCCCAGGCCTGCCCCAGTGCTGCCCGCGCTGCCGGGGGACCCTGGGCCCGACAGGCTCCTTCAGTGTGCCTGGGCCGCGTGGCCAGCACAGACTCGGGTCCTGCGCGCCTGCGCCGCCTGCAGGATCCCCCACTGCCAGCTCGGGCCTGCTCTCGGGCCTTCCTGACACACCCCAGCTTTACACAACCTGTAACGCACGCCAGCAAGTGCGCATCTAGCCTCTTCATTTAGGGAAAGACCCAGCAATTATGGTGAAATAGCTTAAGTATCAAAATTCTTGTAAGCTGCAACTTTCCCCCCCCCCCCCGGTGAGCTTTCCATATGAAATAAGACATTTTTATTTGTGCCACTATTGCCTAAATCAAAACACACGAGTAAAATTATTATTAAAAATAATACTTGTTGAGAAGTAGTTCCTCAAATTCTTACGAATTGCAACCAAGCAAATGCTGTCCAAGCACAGTGGTAGCAGTCAAAACTTTATCTGACTCAATCTGCTAGGGCTTCAGTGAAAGAAGTCTTTTCAGAGAGCCTTTATTATTACAAAAGCAAGGAGACTAAGCACAATTAACTCCCTCCTGAGAAATGCTTCTTGTCCTGCAGTCTCCTTCAGCTACAGACGCAACACCTTCCCCAGACCTACCACAGGTACCAGGCTGTAAAATCTCACCCCAACCATTGTACAACAGAATGCCAAGTACACAAGAGACACTTTTCCAAATGCCATCCTAACCAGTTTAGACAACTGATGTGTTAAAACAGCACTCCTGATCCAAAGTTATGCTAAACAGTGACTTCAAAAATACTCATTTGGAAAGCCAGCATAAAAGCTGTTAACTGCTTCTCCAGAAAGACACAGTATCCTTCTCTCCTCTAATTCAGTAAAAATGAACCTTAAAAAGCTAAAGGAAACACAAAAGCAAAAGTCACAAAGAAACACACAAAATATCTGGAAGATACACTGTGCCCATTTTAACTAAATCATTTATTCCTTACCACTAATAACTTTTACATGTGGCAATTTCTACATACTGGATAAAGTCTCTACAAACTTTGCTAGCTAGCAGAGCAAGAGATACTACTTACCTGAAGTGAAAATTCTGCTGACTAGGGAACTATAGTATATCTTATAGAATCTACCCTTTACACAAACCACAAACAATTCTGCAAACAGCACCAAAATACTTCACTGCTTTTATTCTTCACAGCCCAATTTATTACACATAATCTTCATGCATGCAGAAGAAAACTGTTTTTTTTTTTTCCTGTAAATACAGAGAATCAACTACTTACACTGATACGGTACAAAAAACTATCTACTACTATACTGAGAACAATAGTAGAAATCACGAAAATTATTTCCTTCAGAGAACTTACCAAAGCAAAAGATTATTAAAACATTTTAACTTTTAATTCAGGGCTCCTAAATACATACTTTTCTCCAATTAAACATTTTCTATCTAGAGAAAGACTCATTGATTTTTAATAATCTGTGACTATAGTTCAGCTAAACTGCTACTTAGTGAAAACAGGCCACTGAAAAATATTTTGTATACTGTATATTTTTGTATACTGTAGACTTTAAACATTATTATTACGTCCATGTGCATTATTTCATACAACAAAAAAATTACTATCTTCAGTGTATATACAGATCAATAAATAGACATAAACGAATGTAACAAAGTACATTTTTTTAGACACTACAAATGACTGAATTTAGGCAAGGCCAACCAGCAGTCCTCGTACAAAAAAATATGGTTCTGTATGTTGGTATTCACTGTTGTAAGTATGGCCACAGTGAATTTACTCTACATGTGGATGACAAAGGAAATCAGTAAGACATCATAATGGTATTATTACAGTAATCACTCATAAAAGGGAAACTATTTCCAAGTTTTAATACATTGCATTCAAAACTCAGGATTGAAACTTTGTATTTTACTTGTGTTTCCTGACAGAAACATATATAACTCCCCAATTTCTAACAAAAAAAAAAATGCTGTTGTGTATAATAGAGCATTAAAATAAGTCTTTAACATCTATATATACTGTATGTTATAAATAAGCACAGTTAAGAACCACCTAGAAGCAATCTGTATTGGTGTCATAAATAGGAAGATATTCTTGGTATATCAATACTTCTTTTAATGCAGAAAGGTAAATTTAGCTCTACTTCCAAGCTTTTAACCAAGGTAAACCATCTGCTTGAATTGGTAATACAGCATCAAGTAAGAACTGAGAGAACAGTAATAAACTGCCCTTGTAAGGCTTCCCCCAACTTTTTTTGTTTCAGTTTGTGGGTGGTGGTGGTTGAGGGGGTTGCATTTTCAACCCTTAATTCAGCTGCTTATTTAAAGTCATTAATAGAAAACTGGAACATTGGTCTTTCTGAATGATTTTGAACTGAAGAAATTATATTCTTTTCCTAGAGACATACATACTTCTGCTTTCAAACTACGTCAACCTTTAATTATGTTTAGTTAATTACTCTGACCACAGCAGATGGCTGACTCCGAAAGAGATAATCCCTGAAAAAGTCATTAGTCAGGATCAGCAATAATTACACCGTAGACTTAATATGTTCTGTGACTAAAAAAATCCATACCAGTTACCGAAGGTCCATATTCCCTTTAAACTCAAGTATAAATTAGACATTTGTTCTATTTTAGTGAATTTTCCAGCCAATATTTATGATGAACTTTCATGACTGCTTTTCAAATGCTCATATTTGTAAAAGAGAAATTGAGTAAGTAGAAACAACGGAAACTAATTACTACTGTTTAACAAAAATAAGAACACTAAAATCAGGTAAAAGTTCACTAAAGGAGACATCAATCAAATCATTTTCACATTTAACAAGATCAAATGTCTGTAAACTATATTTCCTACCAATTCCATGCTCAAAGCCTTTGCTGAAATGTATACTAACACAGAAAAAACTGTATTCTTAAACAGGTATTAACAAGTAACTCCCTTCATGAGCTATTACAACAGTGTCCTGTCAGTGTTAGTTGGGATGCGTGAATACTATAAAGTGAGTCTTGAAAAAAAATCTGAAGATCAAGACTTACCCCGAACTTTCAGTTTAACCTCTACACTCCAGCAAATTAGAATTCATCACAGATCTGAAATTCGGTTTAATTTTATGAAGTAAAATTTAAAAGCTAACTCGTCTCCTTCAAAGTGTGGCAGAGCTCAAAGCAAAGGCACAAAAGCTGAGTGCAAGAGCTGGAGTGCTGGCTGGGGGGCAACCAGCAGGCTAAGCCACACCCACGGGTTCCCCACCGCACCAAGGTAACAATGGCCATAGAACCACGGAGGAGCAACTGTCAAAAGCAGTCCATATTTTCGACCACCACAACCCGAACAAGTACCCTGAGCAAAACCTCACAGAGAAAGAAGTGCAGCACACACAGGAACGGGTCCAGTTCGTTGCACACAAGACACAGGAGGCTCCCAGTGATGCTCTCTGCTCTGGTGAAACATCTAGTCACAGACCTTCCAACACGCACTCTACTACTGCTACGGTGTTTTAGACATCTGAGATTAAGCTAAAAGAAGTGTTAATATTATAATTAGATTCACTTTACATGTCTCAAAGGATGTACAAACCTTAAAGGCCAGG
Source organism: Microhierax caerulescens (assembly GCA_035590215.1). NCBI lineage: Eukaryota > Metazoa > Chordata > Aves > Falconiformes > Falconidae > Microhierax > Microhierax caerulescens. The sequence goes on from JAVJGJ010000061.1 coordinate 43,661,172, forward strand.
TTAAGTGCTAAACATTCCAAGTTTTGCAGACCTTGACTATAACTGTCACAATAAAACTTTTTTTTAGTAAATCAACCACCACAATAACACTCTTTTTAGTAAACCAACAGCAACACCAGCTTGTGTTTCATAGATACCAACTACAGAGACACTTCCATCCACAAATAACTCCAATATATTACTGTCAGTTACACTGTGCAAGGCACACAGTACACTTCTGCATTATGCTCTTAACCCTTCACAGCCCTCCCCTTTCTCATGCCAGACAAGATTCGGTCAGTGGTGTAACAACTCACTGTTTACTGCATCAGAATCCATAGCAGTGAAAAATACTCAAAATAATTCAAAATTCACAAATCTATTACATCACAATCCCACAGATATTTGTTTTAACAGTCTTTACCCACATAAGGTGACTTACTAAAAGCCACTTCAAAGCAGATCCAAGTCTTAAGTTTGGCGTGAGTCAGGACTGGCCTGGCAAAAATGGAAACAGAGAAGGCAATCAGTTGCCATTTTACTACTTGGTAACATGGAATGGCTATTTTAAAAAGACTCAGGATAATATGACATTTTTTTTAAAAATGCATCTGTTTTGACTTCATCTGACAAGATAAACTCATCACTACATGATACATGCAAATTAAGTTGCAACTCAGAATCTCATTTTCTCCTATTTTACAAGTGTGTTGGGTTTAGTTGGAAATAAACCTCACTTCAAATACTTCTGCATGCACACATTTCATGATTATGATATTGAAAGAATACTTATGAATGACGGAGGGCATTATAATGTAGTCGGTTTACATTCCATGGACAGAAAAGGGAAGGGGTACACAGGTCACATTAAATTACAATCCTCCATGTTCCTCACTTCCGGATAAACCTCAGAATATATTCCTGAAAGCTGCGTAATGCTGGGCAAGAAATACAATCTATCCAATTTGTACCAAAAAAAGAGTGAATGGCCAGGTACCTGTCAGGCAACACAACACTGCAGGGACTCATTTAATGTTGAAGCAACCCAAGCCTACAATCCAAATCCAGAACATCAACACCAAGAGTCTGGTTTAAATAAATAAAGGCAAATCCAGCAATAAAATTTGTTGTTCTGTATTAGGTTATCTAATTTGTACATGTATGTTTAGCAGTCATCACTTTTATTTCAAATAAGCACCCTTCAACTTCTGTTATTTTCACTTCTGTGTTGTGTTTGGACAGGAAAAGCTGACACCACCACCCTGAAAACACAAAAACAGATTACTGCAGATCGCTTTTTACACAGATGTAAACACTCTCAATCAGGAATGCTCACCCTAACAAAGCAGCCTGCTAGTAAAGCCACTCCTTGCAGGGCAACAAATTCCAATCAGGTGACAAGAAAAGGACCCCATCATATAATTTACTTTTGCCAGCAGAAAAGCTGTGCAATTCATCCAGCTCCAGAAGATGAACAGTCATTCTCTAGATAGCAGGATAACAATGGTACAGTGCAATTCTGTGGAGACAGCATTAAGGCCCAAGGAGACGCAGTTCATGGAGCAGAGATGACAGCACTACATGTCTGTATTCCAACACTTCTAGGCAGATTCTAAACAGCAAGTAAGTATTGGCACTACCTAAAATTGAGGTAGAGCCTCATGACTCAGTCATGACTGCACTCGATGAAATAATAGTACCTGAAGAATATTCAAATGCAAAAATTCTCTGGCATCAGTTTGGTAAATGCCCAAAAGAGGCAATTCCACCAGATTCTGTCATCAAACGGAAGCAAATGTTTCGTTTCAGAACTGACGTTTCACAAACCTTTCTGTTCAAAGAGAAAAAAAAAATGCATGACTGCAATATTTTATACTGACTTGGGATGAACCTCAGTTTAAGGATTATAGTTTTGTGCATGACAGTTCAGACTAAACAGATTAAAAACCTGTTTCCAATTACTGTGTAAAAAGACAATCTTTCATTCCACACACAACTGTTTTTTTATATCCTGATTATAAGACTTTGATACTTGATTCATCTGTACTAGACTCTAGTACTACTACATCTTGCTCCACAGAAGCAAGACTGATAGCATTTTACACTATCACTTAAGTTTGTGAGGGCACTGAGCAAACTGTACCTGTAACCACCTCTGATTTTTTAAATCATAAAGTATTATACAATCTCTGCATTCCGATACTCGATACAACATTTTTCAAACACAGCAAAAATTGTTTCTTAGGGTAGCTCTTAAATAGCTAACAGGACCTCACATTGGATATCCTATGACAACAGTAGGTTGAAAAAAAAAGTAAGTTTTGAAAAAGCACAGAAAATATATTACAAGTGAGCTATTTCATAGCATGCTTTTTACAGAAATTACCATTTGGCTCAACCAAACAAAACCACCATTTGTAAGTATAGCTGCTAAAATAATCAGAATATTAAGTAGCAGTATAAAGTTTATTTGAGTACTTCAGGTATTCTAAAGCCCATTTTTTATTCCTTTTTGTTGTACGTACTAGAAAATAAGGTGTTAAAACATTTCTATTTCATTCTTATCCAGTCATTTGATAATCAGGTAATTTTTAACACAGAGCTAAAAAGACAGCACATTGCTTTGTTGTTGGCAATACTTTGTCAATACACCCTGTTTCATTGCAGCTTACAAATATGAAAACTCTGAACTAAATCCATAAACATAGGTGTAAGCAGGCTACCTATAGGAAATCTCAAAAAAGTACTTCAGATGAGGGGAGAACAAGGGGGCCCTTACAATGCATTCCTTGACATGGTACGGTAACATAATTTATATTTAAGGACTCAAAAGAATTATATTTTGTTCTACAGTCTTACAAACCTAATTGTGTGCTAGGGCTCCCAGTACTATGAACATCAGGCCTCCAGTTTCAAAACATTAAGAGAAACAGGACAAGTCAGTAGCATACTACCTGGCCACTACCTAGTCTAGCATTCTGCAACTGATAGCAAGTACCATCACCTAATTTTTTTGGTTATGTGTATCCTGCTCTCCTATCTCTCCTATTCTCCTCTCTAAGCTAAACAACTTCTCAGATTCTTTACCCGAGAATCACTTGTTATCTTCCCTGCTCACATCTAAAACTTGCGATGTCTGAAACAAGTACTCCTGCACATAATATCCCAGTGGTACACTCCAGATTATTTTGCTTACCACTTATTAGACATCAGCAAGTAAAAACATTTGGATGCATATCAAGCTAATCTTACCACTCAACCGTGCACCACTTATGCACAGAATATCTAGATGTTTCACAGAGGTAAAGAAATGCATTTAGAACTCACAAAAGTATGACTGGACATTTGTATTATTACCCTTTTCCTCACCTACCAAGAAAGGACAACAAAGAACAGTGTCATTTTAGAAATTAAGCTACCAGAATGACGTGAAGTGCAGCAGCATCGTCTTTTTCAATACACTTCTCCAGCAAGTCTTTACATCAGCAAACTTGAGTGCTGAATTAACACCACTAACACAAAGAATTGCTTTGACTGGACTTTAACGTGAAAGGAGTGTCAGAACACTCCTGCGGCCAACAAATCCATTAAAATCAGAACTGTGAAATAAAAACTGTTACCTTTTATTTATTTGTCTCCAATTCTCATCATATTCTAATAGTAAAGACAGATATCCTATACCGGCAACTCTAGATGAGGTGGTTCCTGGGCCTTGCATGACTAAACACTTGGGACTTGCTCCTAAAATCTGCATTAATTAGTCTTTTTGTACTTTAACTGTGTGAACAGCTAACCAAACTCCTTTGTTACTGTGTTCCCTCCAACTTCCAAGTATCCAATAAAATAGTACCCAGTAAGAATAAAGAATTAAGTGAAGAACATCGCCTTTCATTAATTGCCTTGTTGGAAGTACAGGTGTCCATGGACTTAATTACAGGTGCTGTAACGATAAACTGCGTGTAAAGGAATGAAAGCGGAAAAAGTTCCAGGTAAAGTCATCTCACTGAAATGCACATGACACCAATACGTCCTGAAGTCACCTTAATCTACAACATTTGCATACTTAAATATACATGTTTAACAAAGTAAGTTTTATCTTCCCTCTACATTCTATTTTTTTCTCAGAGATAAATATTTTTCCTTTCAGTGAAGAAAGCCTGAATACACTTTATTCTGTGATAAGGGGATAAATGCTCTTGCCACCTAAGTTCCTATTCATTGAGTTAAATGAGAATAAGCATCGTACTTTCATAAGTGACTCAGTCATTCAGGGGATAATTCTGACAAGTTTTTTCAAGACTGATGACACAGGAGCTCCTCCAGTCAACATTTTCAAGCTTGGTAAATACCACCATTGAGAATGATCACAGGGAAAGAGCATAATTAACTTCCCACCTAACAGTAGCTCACATAGCAGGGGTTTAGGACAGCACTTTCTAATATTTTTAACGTTTACATCTAGATATACGCCACTTCATAAAGTATCTACCTCCTGATTTTCTTCTCCTCCTTTATCTTTCTCTACAAGGGGAGGAAATGGTTTGAAAAATGAAAATTGTATTTCAGTGGAGCATAAAAAAGAATTTCTTACCCATAGTTATATATTGTAAGTAACAGTGAAACAAACACTAAGTACAAAATAATCTCTTTTAAAATAAAACTGAGAGCAGGTGAGTCTCTTATATAATGCAGCTCCATTATAGCTTTCTGACCTTGCCTATGACAGCGCAACAAGAGAGGCAACTGAGAGAGGCAGAACAATTGGTGCAGCAGTTAACCAGGTTGCTGCTTCAGGGATTTTGGAGGGAAATTTCTTCAGGAGTCACCATTTAGGAACTTCTGGTGGCCTGATGCAGCGATGGCTGGCACCAGGCACCTGTTGTTCGTGTCAGCTGTAGCTGTCAGTGCCTACTGGCTTTTTGGTGAACAGGGAGCACAGGTAGCTGTCGCCAGCGAGCGATGCGGTGCCACGCGCCCATTCAGCCAGCGCTGGAGGAAAAGCAGGTTGGCTGCAGGGCGGCTCTCCGGGCAGCACAGCGAGGGGCCCAAAGCCTTGCTGACCACTGTCCAAAGATTGCTATCATGCACCACAGGGCCTGAGGAAATGTCCCTACCACATCTGAGCATGCGACCTGCCTGCAAAAACCTCTCCTGCGTTTACTCAACTCTGTATCAATACGTTTGATTTATCAAGATGAAGCAAACCTGAATAAGCAATGACTCTTTCTTCCACTGCTACAGAAACAGTTGGGAAACATGACTGGTAATTATCTTGCATCTGACTTCTCAAGATAAACAGCTTGAAAAAAAAAGGAAAAGTAAAAGATTCCAACATTTTGTTCTGGTTTATTTTACCTGACAATATTCATGCAGCAAAACAGTAGTTGTCCAAGGACTAGAAAGTTAAAGCAACCTCTTTCAGCAAAGCACTTTTAATTAAACCTGATTATCTTATCAGAGTAAACTATTTTTAAATAAACACAGAACTGACTCACTGAAGCCTGCACATAATTCTGAATGTTTCAGTCAGTTATGTCAATAACATAAGTGCCTTATTTTTAAATGCAAGTAGAAACAAGTATTTAAGGTAGCTAGCTACCACAGAGTGATCTACTGAGCTGAGCTAGTGTTCTTTTATTTTTTAATTCTTATTTTGATCTCAATGTGTTTTATAAAGTTGTGTGCATGGTATGCCAACGATCTCTTAACTAAACAAAAAGTTTAAATTAATGCCCTGCAACAATATCCAAATTTTGCATTGTTATGCTCAACTTATTTAAGTTCTCTTAACAACTGCATATTAGCATCAAATCAACATGACAAAACACAGAAAAGCAATCTATGCAGACTGTTTTCCGAAGCAAACTGAAAGCACACTCTGAAATCAACTGTTTATGTATGTAGCTCTCAGCGTGAACTTTCTTTAGTACTATGTAATGGCATTTATTATCAAAGAATGAACAGACAAGATAAAGTATTTGTGTTGCTTAGCAGCTGGGTATTTCTGACCACTGCATGATTCCTCTACAATTTTCTAATCCATTTCTATATTCTTAATGAGTGCTGTGTTTTATGAAAACAACAGGTCTGGAACAAAACATATTAATTGAATAGATACTCAGTGTTCAAAATACCTGTTAAAACTCACCTTGTAGTAAGGAAAATCCCCAAAATATAGAACCATCTTTCTATCAAAATATGTATTTATTTTAAATAAATTCTTCTTGATAGCTGAAGAAATCCTTTCAATCTCCGAATTTGTTTCTTAATCTCCTACCAACAAACACACACCAGTGCATTTGCAGAAGACGGTAACTTGTGCAAATTAAAGTTAAAACAAGCATTTTAACTCTATTAGAACCATCTTGGAGCAGATACATAAATAAATGGGAAATACAGTACAAAAGAGAAATACACACTGTGGCCAAGAAATTCAAAACCAGGACAGCTAAAGTCAATGCTTTTTCCTGTGCTTCTCCAAAACCTGACTTTTAATCTGTCAGAAGCACAGCTTCTGCTTTTCTGCTGATGTTCTACCAGTTAGAAACTTAGTTTCAGTTTAGCAATTGTATTGTACACCTCTTTCCATGGTTCAAAACTTCATCTCCTCAAACTCAAAATCTAGCTTAGCTCCAATTACAGGTGCCAACAGTCCTTCGGAAAAAAACAAAAACAAAAAAAAAAAAACCAAAAAAAAAATCCCACAGAGGAAGTGCCCTGTTGAACCTGTGATAGCAAAAGCAGCCACAGGTTTGCCTGGAAATTGTTAAGATTCAAGAGTGCTAAAATTCATCCTTGTGTCAAACATGATGTTTAGTATTTCCATAACTGCGCTTTGCATATCTTTGCCAAAGAACGATAGAAGGCACTACAACAAAGGCTGACTTTGTATCTGCTCTAACATACATATACAAAAACTCTCTGAAACACTTGCTGCAAACAACTTATTTTGCCCACCTGATATTATTTTGCTTCATGCTGGCAAAAAAGTGCATTAAAAAAAATAAAGAGTAGGTAGATAAGATGTCAATCCAAACAGTTAAAACGTTAAAAGCATAAGCTAAAGGAAAGAATTTGGGGAAGAAATAACTATAAACCCAGGGTATCTATTTCTGTGTATGAACTCCACACACGGGTCAAAGTAACTGACTCAGAACTAGTTCAAGGGCACTCCCCTGTAAATCTTTCAAAGAATAAATATGCAGAAAAAAGGATTCCTTTACCCTGCAGTCCTAAATTACAGACTACCATAATACCTCGGTGTTGTGGTTTAAGATGGCAGGCAGTTAAACTGCACAGCCGATCGCTCGTTCCTCTCCCTCTACCACGGGATGGGGGAAAAAACTGGGACAGTAAGTAAAATTTGTGGGTTGAGATAAACGGTTTAATAGGACAGAAAAGGAAGGTAAAATAAGAATAGTAATAATGATAAAAAGAATTAGAATATACAAAACATACTCCAAATGAGTAAAAAAGAGCAAAGATGTTAATCAAGTTCCTTTATAATAAATGGTCTGAAGCCTCCATTAGCTGCTGCTACCTTTTTTTTAAGTACCTTAAATTGTTAGGATGAAAAATCTATTTTACTCCTTTAAAAAATTGCTAAAACTAAATCAACTAGCATACTCTGATGAGAAATGAGTTCTTGGACACCACGTCAGAGTTCCACAAAAGCACAGGTGAAACAAATATTTTACATGCGTACCTGTAGCAGCCTCAGGCTTTGCACTGGGTCTTGATTTTGTTTTACAATAGCACCAGACTTCAGTCTCATAACTGTAACATTACTATTGTTTTATATTTAAACAAAAAGAGAAAAAGCCAAACATCTAAATTGTACATTCAATTGTCCAACACCAGCAAACACCACTTTCAACCTGTACGATAGTGAATAAGGTTACTTGTCATTGAGTTTTGGCACCCTGACTAAAACAAAACAGCACAAAATTAAAACAAAAAAAAAACCCACAAACCAAAAAACCTCATTTAATTCCTCAGTTCTGAACTCTTAAAGCACCTTGTGGTGTCATCTAGCAGGAATGTAATGGCTCCCACTAATAATCTGAGGCAGCAAGGCTGAGACACAGATAAATAAATGGTTTCCACATTTTCAAGTTGTTCCACTCATGTAGTTATTTAGAAACCCAGAACCAGTTCTAGAAGGAAGTATTCTGTGCTATAGTAGCGATCAATTTCAGACAGCTTTGTCATTGGCATCCACCCTCATTTCCAAAATACCTTTCTTAGGTTATCAGTTCATTGTTTTTTCTAGGTTTAGTGCACTATGATCTTTTGCAAAATTGAGATAGCCAAACCCAACACCAAAAACAAAACAATAAACCACAGCAAAAACAAGTAGATGTATTGGAATGAAACAGGTGCAACTCATAGAAGTTACCTTTATTTTTTACTGAACATGCCATTTAAGTTCTTCATTTTACCACCATAACATTTAGCATACAGTGGTAGAAACCAAATCCAGTGGCTTTAAATATAAGCTTTTTTAGCTATAGATTTTAATATTTAATATAAAAATATTTAAGGAAAATATTCTGAAAGCAGTATTTGAACCAAGCTTATGAAATATTCAGCCTTTCTACAGAAGAAATAACAGCTTTGATGTGGTTGATGTCATGTTAATAAATATTGATTATAGAACATGTGTGACAACTACAGCAATTGTGCAAGTGAAAAAGTTGGAAAATAAGTTGATCTAAGATCAGATTCACCAGATCTTGTTTAAGAAACACTTCTGGTACATATTATATCTTCTCCCAGCTCTGTAAAAAGAATACGACAGCTGAAATAAATACATCTTCCATTAAAGTAACCTACCAGATTTTCCTGCTTTCTTGGTTTGTGAGATTTGAAAATGGCCAGAAAACGGTTCCTGTAGTTCATTTACCATCTTCTATGAAATACTGCTTTCTGCCGAGAAATTAATATTCTTCTCATTTGTCACTGGTTTACTAGAAATATTATACAAAAAAATGCTTTGGTCTTTACCCCTTTAGCTATGTATTCAGCACACTACTGGGATCCCGGAGAAACACTGAATATTATCTTCCCTGGATGACCTAGATCAAGGGGTGTGTGTGTGTGTGTACATATATATAATTTGCATTCATTTTTTTCATAATGATTTTTCTTGTTTCATTGTTCTTCACTTACTCTGTTGCTTCAAGGTCCTTCTGATGAATACCAGTTGGGGTGCGTCAAAGCACTTCTATGGTGCTCCAGTCCTGCCTGTTCTTGTTCTGTGGAAACCAAGTTCAATGTGAAACATGACTGCTTGGATGTGGTCAGTGGCATAAAACCAAGCTAGTCTGCTGTCTTCTCAACCCTATAGGATAGCTTATGATTTTAGGAAAACGTTAACTTTTTGATAGGTGTATACCTAAGATTTACCTTCTTCCCATTCCTCGAGAATGGCAGGACAAAAAGAAACAACTGTAATATTTGCTTCTGCTTGGGATATAAGACATTTCTCTTAGAGCAGGGACAATAATGCACCAAAGAAATAATTTTTAACTTCAGAATCCATAAAAATGAAACGAGTAAGGAAGTATTTTAAAAAATCATGTAATTCAGAGAAACTGTATTTTAAAAAAAATTTCCTATTACTCTGATTGACACTAGCTGAATAAGCTGTTCTTTAATTATTGATTAAAATATTCTTGATCTTGATATTTGAGGTTTCTAATGCCAAATAAAGAAGTAATATCTTATTATATGAACATTCATTAGCCCATTAATTGTTACAGGATTCCCACCAATAAACTCCCGTCAGTGCTGAGGGAGCAAAAAAAATCCTAAAACAATTAACTAAATGCCAAAATATGATTTTTTAATTATGATCTCTGGTTACTGTATGTGGGTCATAGTTGTAGCTGTAATTTATTCTTCATCTGCCAAGTTTC
>JAVJGJ010000061.1:43696923-43715511 GCA_035590215.1 Microhierax caerulescens
TTTTCTTTTTTTTTTTTTCTTTTTTTTCTTTTTTTTTTGAGAGGAAAAGCTTAATAAAGTATGTATTTTGCTACACTCTCAAATATCCTGCTGGTTGGCTAGAACCCGGAACCACCCTTCAGAAAGCAGAAAACAAAGTTGTATTTCTTCTTCTAAGCTGGAAAGATGGCATTTCCTGCATCAACTGAAGCTGAAGTACTTGCTGGCTGTTATAATTTTGCACATTATATTCTACTTCTGACTACATCTATACGTGCCGCACTGCTAAGTTTTGGGTTTGGTATCAGTCCTGAAGACACTGAATAGCCCACCAAAACCTGAACCTTGAGACAAATGTTAGAGCTTCGATACAGTTGAGAAGAGTGAAAACACCTCTTAAAAGTTTCAGCGTGCCATCTGCAAGCAGTGATAACCAACTACCTTATCAGAAGGCAGAGCATACTGCACTATCGCAGCCCTGAATACTGTCCATTGAGAAGAAAAAGCTTCCCATATCTCTAAGGATCCAACCACACTGGAATATAGTCGACTTGTTTCCCCATGGTAACAACACTACCAAAAGGGAAGACAAGACTTGGGAAGAAATCTTGAGTAGTACATTCAGTCTGATGCCCTCTGACAATCTGCTGCTTCAACAAATCTCCTTTACCAGCTGCTGACTTCTTCATACTTTGACTGCTCTGACTGGATGCAAGTATGTAAGCCAAGCCGTGGGGAAAGAGAGAGAAAGGGGCTTTTTTTCATCTCTTCTCTTAGTTCATGGAAAGCATCACTTCTTGGAAAACTCTCTACAACTTCACTAGAAATCCAAAAAATTGTAAACAAAGAAGCTTCCACAAGAAACTGGAACAGGTACTTCGGAAATTGTAATACAGAAGACTGCAAGTAAAAACAGGTAACAGTTTCAAAAACATGCTTTACTGTGGCTCCAATACTTCACAGTCTGCATATGTTAAGAACTATTTCCAGAGCAAAACAAAATTCAACATTAACCACATGCAGAAGCAAAATAACTTCATACTGTCTGGAGTTCTCTCACAGCTTCATACCACATGAACTACTTAAGACACTAATGTAAAATGAGTTTCAACAAAGTACATTTGCATTTTCTTAGCTTTCTTTGACTAAAGACCTACTAAAGTCAGTCTTTAATCTGAAATGATGCAATAAACATTTCAGTCCACCTTCAAAACTCATACATGGCCTCAAGACTGCTGCCTGTGTAAGCTTTCAGTCTTCTATACTCTCAATACCCATGTTATTAGAGGTCATGTTCTATGTCCATTCCTACCTTCAATGCCTGTGTACGTAGAGTACCTTTCCACAGGCAGTTGAGCCATGAAGTTGACTGCACCTCAGAGAATGGGTGGGGATAAAGGGGTTGTGGAATCTAACCTTGGAAAGGGGTAATAGAACACGAAATCAGTTTGAGACAGATAAGCAAAAGTGTCGAGAAACACCTGGGAGATGTGAGGATGAAAAAACAGGACAAGGCGGCATGCAAATGTGCAACACCACCAGCAGGTGCCGTGGAACCCGAACAAGTTAATTCCTTAATCCCTTTCTTGAAATACTTAACAGAAATACAGGAGCCATTATACTTAATTGAAATACTTTCAATTGAATACTTTCTTGAAATACTTAACAGAAATACAGTTGTCCATTAAAATATCATATGGTATTATGCAAATCATCCGGCATGAATATATGAGTAATCACATACTTTCATTACACTAAAAATGCCTGTATTCGGAAGGAAAATTTTAGTACTACATTCACAACTACAGACAATAAAACCAGTAATAGTGTTGAATTAACCTAATGCAGTGGTCAAATGTTCTTCCTCCCAGACAGTGTCAACTGCGCAGTCAGTGTTTTAGTGAAAGTCTAAATGTGTACACACAGACTTACCTACTATCTTTTGATGAGCCAAAACTAACTTCAGTTGGACAACTTTGTATTACACACAACTGATGACCAATGTCCTGTGTATCTGACCCTTTAATGTAAGGAAAAAAAGTACATCTTGATGCAACTGCTGTAAACTTCATCAAATAAAACTCAATTTTTAAGAACAAAAACAGACAAGTGTGATGTATTTACAGAAGGACAAATCTAACATCCTATTTCTTACTCAAGTAAACAAACAAATGCAAATACAATGCAACATGCACAACATGCATCACACACTGCCCTGGTTCCTTCTCGGTATGCTATATATATATTTATAATAAACAAATCACCATGTTAATCAATGACCATTGTCCATTCTTCACCAATAAAGAAAAGCATATTTATGCATGGTCTTGTATTACTGAGGTTGTTTACTCTCTTTGCAAAGACTAATGGTTTCATTGTTCAGAGTTTTATTTGCTTGCTGTAGAAAGCTATCTCAATATAGAAGTACTACTTGCCACAGTCAGTAAATAAAGGGTCCAAGGCCTCTAAACAAGGTACAGCAATTTTCCCTTTGAACGTGGGGTGTTGAAGACGTTCCTCCCACCACACTCCACCTTCCTTGGCATCAAAGAAATATTACAAGCTCACATGCTGGAATGGATTGGAATCTGCCTCATTAGTTTTTCTTAAAAAATGGCACTTCTATAGAGACATAGCTTACCTTCCCAATTACTCACTTTATTCTTAAAATAACTCTATGATTTTTTTTTTAAAAAAAAAAAACACAATGGGCACCAGTCAAAAACTCAGTCACAGGAATCAGGTGTAATGTAGGCTTCAGGTATGTTTTGTATGTCTATCGCAAGATTAAAAATAACGTTATACAAGATGCATTCATTAGTTTGAAACTCCTCTTTTTTATTTTAAATATACATTCCATTCCACAATGGTTACAGTATTTCCTTAAACACACCATCATGAAAGCACAATGAATGGCTTAAAGTTGTGTCACCAAGTGTCATTTATTCAATTTGGTCCCTTTCTGTTTCTGTAGGACTTCTCCCTTTATTAACTTGCCAAATCTCAGCGACACACTATTTCAATAACTGAATTTCACCTCCCTGTAGCGTTAACAAAACTATTGCTCCTTCTCCCACCTTACAGCAGTCACATAGGAGATACTTTTGTAACTTTAATCATCATTTTAAACACAGGGGACTTTACATCTGCTATCACCTGGACAACACACATAACTCACACATTGAATTAGCTTGACTAAGTAATTTGAAGGTTGCGCAAGCAGAATTCTTATTTTCCCCTCCTTCCAGCAGCTTGTATTTGGTGCTCCCAAGAGAGTCAAAAGATGATTATCAGTGGTGCAATCAAATTATTCCACACTCTATCCTGGAAAACTGGAAATTATCAACCTGCTTTGCCTGAACGAAATTACCCTCCCAGATAAACACAGTTGTGTATTTCTTCCTAAAGGGAAGTAGCACTCAGTAGTACGATAATTTTTTGGTTAACATTCCAAGACCTAATTGGACACTTGCATATTACACACAAACACATGAGGAAGAGATGGAGAAAAGTTACAGGGCTTTAAGATCACAAATAAGACAATGTAAGAAACGCACACTGTGCAGGGCACTGTGAAACCCTCACAGCCTTACCCTGTAAGCATAAACTGGGCTATCATACACCCAGTGTTTAGGCTGTTTTGTATAAAATTTAATTGTAGCAAGACATCTACCTAATAAAATCAAGGGTAAAAATGAAACAGATCTACCACACCACTTGATGGGTTCTGGGAGGCAAAAGACTCTCCTGTAAATAGGATATATCCTCACTACAGCCCCCACTGTGACTGTTGAACTCATTTTCTGCCAACTTTAAGCTAAACAGTGCAATTATCTTCTTATAGCACAAAACACAGTGCAGCTAATTTTCAAGTATTTACTTATTTTTCCTTCAGCCTGTGAGCAGCTGCGTGAGCTCCACACGGTCAGCAACACATAAAGTTAGCCAGTCCAAAGCTGGTTCAGGACCCTGTGAGCTGCTTCCATTGCAAACACGCTAGCTCCCCAAAGCTTTCTACAAGTTTTCAGAAACCAGGTTCTCCATCTGCAAAAAAAAATTCCCTTAACCATTTATAAATTTGAACAGACAGTACTTCCGTTTAACATACTCCTCTTCCTCATCCCATTGCTTCTGGTTGCAACTCCTTCTAAACAAACCCTCTGTTCTGACACTACCAACATCAGTCTGCACGTGCCGGTCAGGTACTCAGGAGTTCAGGAACACTGCTCTCCAACAGCCAGTTTTAACAGAGATTGAGACGTACCGCAGTTAGGCGACCTGTAGTCTATTTTACACACACACAGACATCCTCCAACACATCAATTCGCCTCACTGTTCACTCAGCTGAGCAAGCTTACAATTCAACATGAAAAAGAGGCAGGATGCAGCTGCAGCAATGGGACTGCTTCTCACCGCAACATCTCAGCACAAGACCAAAGAAGGCACAATAGAAAATCATACCAATTAAATGGAAGCAGTACAGACTCCCAATTGTTTTCAACTATTAGGAAAAGCAAGAATTTTGATCATTGCAACCAGAATGTAATTGATAGCCCAAATAAAGGAAGTATTCAGATGGAAACTATGGCACATCTTTTTCACAGCTGTGGGGTTTCGTTACCTCACTACATTATAGCTGTCTACTGCACATTTCTACCATCACTCTACAACTTATTGACCATTCCAACTCAACCATCGGTACATAGCAACTTATAACTAAAAGGCACATCTATTGTGGCAAATGTGATTCTGATTGTTACTTCCTCTGGAATCCATCCTCATGCTTGCTTTACTCAGAACTGTATTTGCATTACTTGACCATGTAGGGGTTTGCACCACAGAAAACAATTATCATATAAAAACTTTTTTAGAAGCAAGTTCAAGGAAGAATCCAAACTTCTATGTTAACTGAAGGTTTTAAAAAACAAACTGTAAAAGAAATAAAACCCCAACATAATTACCTACAAAAAGACCCAACTGTTATTTATAGGGCAAAACATAACTAAAACAAATGCCTGTGAAGTTTGAAAAGTCGTACTATTTGCTCTAGATATGTATATACCAAGAGTGAAACTTTAAAATTTTGCAATTAAAAAAAGTGAAGCATCTACTTTTTATAAATAATCATTCCTTATGTATTTCAGTCATTTTCTTCTCCCCGATCAAAAGCACACAGACTGGTACTGGCTCCAGCATCTTCCTGCAGTACAGGATAAACAGGTGCCTTAGGTACACAAGTACTATACAAAGCAGAAAGCTAAGCTGAAACTCAACAGTAAAGATATGATTTGGGATTAACTTAAGAGGGTTACAAATACAAGCTTCTCTGTCCACTTAAAAAAAAATTATTAAGTACCAAAGAATATTGTTTCAGACTAAATATTCTTGTCACAACTGCACATACACACAAACATGGAAATTTCAGGATTTACTATTTAGTTGCACCATACCATAAATTCTTGCAACTAGTTTCTTTTCCCTTTCAGTACCCAGTTATTCCACTAACAAAGCCCAAGAGAAAAGCATTTTATGGTGGCTTATTTTTTAGATTTATTTTTAGAATTGATTATTGTAAAGCATGAAACGAGGTATCCTTAAACACAAACAAAATTCTAATGCAATTTGAAAATAAAAGGCCAGAAGCAGCTGACATTCCACGCTCAATGCAGATCGGTGGAAGCTGAATAAACTGAAAAGCTGAAGGTGAAAGCACAGAACATGTGGAGTGCCTGCAAGAGGAGATTCTGAACTTTCTTTTGTATTTCCCAGTATCAACTGAGCACAGGCAGTGTCTCATTGGCTGCACTGTGCTACACAGACACACAGGTGTGAGAACTGCTTCTCATTGCAAGAACGGGACAGTTAATGTGGACAGGAAAGGTTACGTTATTTTTTATTTTCAAGTTTCATTGATAACTATGCAATGTTACCGTAACCTTATCTTTTTTCCAGCATTATTTCCTTATTGTGTACAAAGTAAAGAAAAAGGAAGTTTCCTATCCTTGATATTAGCATATAAATGGAGCTAACTGAGGTTTGACCTAAGTGGGAAGACTGGGTGGGGTGAGTTCCCACCTTTGTTACTGTTATCCCTTTGCAAGGTGTTTTTTTAAAGCAAGACTGGTATAACTGGTTTACATTCTGGCACTGGCAACTTCTCAATTAACTCAAAAGTTAGAATCTGAAATCGCTGCAAAACCTGCACCATTTTCATAGAGCCGTGAGGCTCACTCTTGACTGCAGTCTTCTTCTTTCCCCAATGCAAGTATCTTACAGAAGATATGCCTGTCTTGAATTCAACTTTGTGCCCTTTCCAATTGTATAGCAAAAAAAGGTTGAAGGAACATGAGTTTTAAGTTACATTCTTCCAGGTTTTCATCAGTAATTCAGCGCTTGTCTGCCCTGGAAGTTTACTGTAATGGGAAAGCTAACAAAGTTATAGCATTATTAAAGCCTGAAAAGGTGAGATAAGACAACTGTCAAACTGTTTCATACTTCTGTTAACATTTACAACTACTATTCTTGAAAACCAGATAGAAAGGATACTTGATAAAATGGGGGCACTTTTTCTCTAAAACTTACATAAATATTGTTTTTAAAATGAAGCAAGTTTCTCTGTGCAAGATGAGCCATGCCATTACTGACACTTTTTAAAGTCTTAGCAGAGAAGTCATTAGGGCCTATTAAAGAATAACACTGTGACAACCTGCTTCCTGGAAAACTCTTCTAACAGAAAGACAAAAGTGAAAGAAAGGAGAATTCATGGCCCTAAAATAGACAACTTTAGGAAGATGAGCTGATTTAAAAAAAATCACATATTTTTAGAAATATTTTTAAAAGGCTTTTATCTCTTTTGATGAACTAATAGGGATTAAGAACAAAAACTCAACTAAAAAAAATCTCCACTGTGACAGCAGAGATGAGAATATAAGCTTTGTGC
Source organism: Microhierax caerulescens (assembly GCA_035590215.1). Lineage (NCBI taxonomy): Eukaryota > Metazoa > Chordata > Aves > Falconiformes > Falconidae > Microhierax > Microhierax caerulescens. The sequence goes on from JAVJGJ010000061.1 coordinate 43,703,843, forward strand.
AACTATACCATATAGTTTCAGAAAATTTTTTATCTGCCAAAGCAAAACTATCCATTATGATTTTGGAAACTAATAATTCAACAAGAGTTCCGTATTTCAGCAATGTGCACAGTAGTGCTAGCAAAGACTGGGCATCAGTTGGTATGAGGAGTATTTAAGTACTAGAAATCAGATACTTCCCCTTAAGAGTTCTGGTTCTGGGTTTAATTTCTTTAAAAGATGCTGTCTTAAAATTTAGCTTCCTTATCCCATCTTTATGTTCCTCAGGTTTTCAGCCTAAAATTATTATCTATCAGCTCAACCCCATTTGTCTGAATCATAGAATTTTTGTTCTCTTCACACTTTTTTCATGGAGTTTGTGGTCCAAGGAGGGGCAGGAGGAGTATGCAAGCTCCCATATTTTAATTTTAACTAAACCAGTCTTCAGTTCTTTCAAATCCTTCTGTAAGTCTCCAAATTACCCTCAGGATCCTAGTGTATGTATCTTTTCACCTATTTTAGTTTCAAGTTTCTTGAACATGAATAATCCTTCTGGAACAAAAGGGGCAAACCCTGTATTCCAGGTGAGGCCTTATCAGGACATTCCCAATGCAACAAAGATTTAAGGGAATCATTAGAACCACTGCAAAGAAGGCCTGCCATCCAACGATGCCACACTTAGCAAAGCATTCAAGTATTGACCAACAAAGAGATACAGCAGTCACATGCTCACTTGCTGCCAGGCAGAAATGTTTTGTTCCGTTAAGGTCTTTACAGCTCTTACTGTGCCTTCTAAACAGGAACAATGCAATTGGGGGGTGGGGGTGTGAGAAAAACCACACAATAATTTATCTTCAATATTATCAAGTTCCACTGGGTCTCTTCCACTCTTTACCTACATTAAACACAATTCTGGAAGTGGCAGGAAACTAAGGCCTTTACCCAGATATTAACTTTGTAAAAAGATAATGAAGCTAAGAAACATTAATTCCATTTCACTGTCCCAAGAAATCATCTTTTTAGCAGCAGAAAATGGGAGTTACCCATTTTTATGACAATTGTTTTAAACTCAGGAAGCCACATTTCCATTGTGAGCATGCGAGCACTGCTTTATGAAAGCAGAAGCCACGCAGACCCTTTGATCAAAGCACTGAGCAGACCATACTTCTCTGTTGTAGAGGAAATTCAAGAGTTAGCCACTAGAACACAGCACACAGGAACTATGAACTGGCCTTAAAACTCAAAACTAAGGCTTCTAGCCCACAGTTCCTCGATATTCTTTTACTTAAGTAATCTGATCTATGCATCTGGAGAATTTTCTCATATTCAATTATCTGGTTACAGGGATCCACTTACATAGAATCACAGAATCATTCAAGTCAGAAAAGACCTTTAGGATTGTTAAGTTCAACCGTAAACCTAACACTGCCAAGCTCACCACTAAATCATGACCCTCAGCACCACATGTGCAGGTCTAAATACCTCCAGGGACGGTGACTCAACCACATCCCTGAGCAGCCTGTTGAAGTGTTTGACAACCCTTTCAGTGAAGAAATTTTTGCCAATATCCAATCTAAACCTCCCTGGCACAAGACTGTCTGATTATGATCAAGTAGACATCTTCTAGACACAGTCCTTATTCTCTGATTTGTTAACCTTCCCCTTAAACCTTCATTTATTTGTTTGCTTGTTTACTCATTTTCAACTGTTTAAAAAATATTATTAATTCTCATATTAGAATAAGTATACATCATCTGAATTCCAGATGCTGAAAAATCTCTGTATACACTGTAGGAAGAACAAAGAGGATCCTCCTTTGTGCTTCTTTCTACTTCAGTGCAGCAGGCCACAAAAAGCTTAACTACTGATCTGAGGCTTTATTTAGTTCAGTAGTATTAAAAAAGAATTCAACTTCTAAGTCCTTTTTGGTTTTTTTTCAGGTAAATGTGTCTGTGAAACATGCCAGTTTGTAGCATTGTTATCCTCCCACTGAAGAAGAATTCAAGCTAAAATGCAAAAAAGTTCAGAACGCTTAAGTATGGGGGGTTTATTCACATTGCCGACCATTTCACACAGCTTGACAAGGTGAGATTCCTAGACTCAGCTACTAAGAAAAAAAAAAAAAAACCACCTTTGGAAGAAACAAAAGCTGTGTGGATTGTCAAAGCTCTGTCAGCACATCACACAGTATTAGGCCATGAACCTTTCCACATCAGGACCTTTCACTGTTATGATGGATGAAAGCAATGATGTCAGCAATGACAAGAAGGTCTATATCATGATTAGGTATTTTGATCAAGATTCAAGACTTATAAAAAAGAAAAATCTTTTGGCAAAGCTTGTCTAAAAGTGCTGAAAGGCTTTTGCATCACTTAATTTTCATTGACTCCCACATTCTACAGACATGATAGAATTTTTCTCTGACTCAGCACTTACAGGGATCAGCAAGCACACTTACGACTAAAAAGCGTCAGCTTTTCTATATAACCTTCCCGGTACGTCGCTTCCATACATTTGATAAACAAGAATTATGTCAAGGACATTCTCTAATAACTGGGGACATGCTGATTAACAACTCTACCATGCCAGTATAAACCAAATAAAGGAACAGTCAGTAAAATCACAATACTGTTCCTCTTCCTGTCATCATCATCAGTGGAATATGGAAAAAAAAAAAAACCACCTAAGTTTTTCTTCCAGCAAAAGAAGCACCATTTCATCTTTTAACGTCCATTTTGCACTGAAGAGAAGGTCTGAGTACTACTGCACTAGAAGGGACTTTATATCTTTATCCTGTTTAAAAACTGACTGCTACCTAGAGATTGCATACTTGCTCTACAATATTGTAAGCTCCAGCAAACAAAGGAGCAGCAAGACATGACTTCAGCATTTATGTAGCTGCTCCTGCCTGCCAAAGAGGCACAGTAATAGTTTTGCATACAGCCAGAAATCTCAGTCACAAACAAAACTTCACTGCATTCTAAATGACTCTGGAAAACTTGTACCATATAAAAAAGCAAAAGTCACACAGAAACAAACCTAGCTGAGGGAAAGAGAAAAACAAGGTTGAAAGAGCCAGTCAAGGGAAGAAAATAAAAAAACAAACCTATGAGAAAAATTGAAAGGTGTTTGCTTTTTTTAAAAAAGAAAAAATTAGGTTAACTAACTGAAAAACAAAAAACACAATGCAAATGAGAAGGGGAAACAAAATCATACAGGAACGAAGTGACAATTCTTTGTACAGGAATGAAGCGGTAATTCTCTGCATTAGTAGTATTATTATAGTTACTAGAACTGTTAACACAAATAGTTTAAAGTTCTTTTAACTGGGCTCCCCAGTTCAAGAGAGACAGGGAACTACTGCAGAGTATCCAGCGAAGGGCTATGAAGATGGCAAGGGGACTGGAGGGCTATGAAGATGATAACGGGACTGGAGCATCTCCCTTACAAGGAAAGGTTGAGGGAGCTGGGGCTGTTCAGCCTGGAGAAGGCTGAGAAGGGATCTTATCAATGTCTACAAGTATCTTAATGCTGAGTGCCAAGAGGACAGGGCCAGGCTCTTTTCAGTGGTGCATTGACAGGACAAGGAGGAAAGGGCACAAACTGCAACACGGGAAGCTCCTTCTGAATATGAGGAAGAACTTCTTTGAGGGTGACAGAGCACTGGAACAGGCTGCCCAAAGAGCCTGTAGAGTCTCCTTCTGCAGAGACATTCAAAACCCATTTGGATGCAATCCTTGTGCAATCTCCAGAAGTCCCTTCCAACCTTGACCAGTCTGGGATTCTTTGATTAATTTTTCCAAATTCTCACCACTGACACAGGAACCTTTCTTAGGCATGAGTTTACTATCACAGCCAGCACAAAATTGAGACATCATATTTAAAAGGTCGGTAAGTCACTTCTAATAAATCCCCAGCACTGAAATCTCATCTAAACAATATGCTACAGGGAGGTGTGAAATACAGGTTTGATTCCCAATTAAATTATATCAGGTACACAAAGCAAATACAAGCCCTATTCTGAAAACTGTAACAAGAAGCTACTTCTTTCCATGTAAACTTATTCCCAGGTCCTTAAAAGAAAGTAGTTTGATCTCTAAACTCTGAAAGCTGGGCTCCCTCTGATGTGACAAACAGAAACAGCCTGTCTCCTCTCATAAAAGTAATCACGAGCTGCAAGATAAAGCACTTTAACCAAATGAAATTGGAAATTAACCGGTTATCCATTATAGCTACATAAGAACATCCTTTGCATCACATCTTGTCTCTGTATTTTCACATCAATGACAAAAACACTGCCCTGCCTGTTAGCAAAACCAACTAATCCAACTGGCAAATATATGTATCTCCTATTCCTAAAAATTAACCAGACATGGAAATAAATTCTTGCATACATGGTTTTCTGACACACTATCAAGTATCTCATTGAATCATTCGTGGAATCACAGAATGGTTTGTTGTTCCAACTCCCTGCCCCAGGCAGGGACCCCCCCCAGCAGCCCAGGCTGCTCCCAGCCCCATCCAACCTGGCCTTGAGCACTGCCAGGGATGGGGCACCCACAGCTGCTCTGGGCAGCCTTGCCCTAGTGTCTCACCAGCCTCACAGGGAAGGATTTTCTTTCTTAATGACTAATCTAAATCTACCTTACCAATCACCTGCCATTTAGAGCCTGAGATATCGTGGGAGAAAAGGACCACCCAAATTGTTGTGACACTGAAGAACTAATTCAGACCTAATGCAGAAGTAGTATTTTTGAGATAAACACAAGTACTTTTTACAGTTATTTGCAAATGTTCTCATGATACATGTAAAAAAAATTTCATATTAAATACGTAAGAAATTACATCACCTGAAGCTAGCAGGACATAATGTATTTTCATAAAACAGAAGTCACAAATGGAAAGAGGGGGAAGCCTATGTAATGCAACTGAAAGCTTACTTGGCAGAGGACTACCAGAACCCAAGAACAAAACCACTTCCAGAAAAAACAACCTTGCACAATGCTAAGATCATACTATTTATCAATACATATATTTCATAGGCACATCAGAAAAAACAGTAATAGATTTAACAATAAGACCATTATAGTAATGGAGATAGCTTTTACCTACAAATATTTATTAGGGAACAACAATCTATTAGAATTTGAATTCGCTCTTGCACAACTTGTACCTTCTTCACACACAAATGTGTAACACTTTTAGGCACTGTTTTGCTCAGTGGAACCAACAGTCTCCATCTATCTACAAACCAAGTCAGCATAACACAACGTTCAAACACACACACACACACACCCTTCAGTAAGCCAAACACCTACAGTTTACAGTTCTTGCTTCTTCTTCCAAGATAACAATCGCAGGCTCCTGCACTGGCATCTGTCATACAAAACTGATCACTTAACACTTATTTTTCATATCACATAGTCATATCACATAGACAGCAATATCACATTCCCTCTCCTGTATTTCACAATACATACTCTTCAATTCTGTCCTTGACAATTACGTAGTATGCTGCTTTTATGCTACTACAGAAGCAGCACATATTCAAATCTGAGTTACATAGCCTTGTATTGGTAGATGTGATTAACAAATACCTAGTACTATTAAGATAACTAGCAGCAATACACTAGAAAAATGTATCAGGATATGAAGAAGCTGTGATAACAAAATATCACATCTGTGGTTCAAATATTCCATTCTCATTTAATAGTGCTTAGCAAAATACTTGATTTCAATTAAAAACCTTGTAATAAACTTTATAGGTTTCTATCACTCTACTACATTTAGATTAGAACAGTACTCTCATTAATCACAGTGAAAATTACAAGATAATGGATCACACAGTATGTTTCCTAGATGTACAGTAAAGGCAACATTACTTTTTGAAACAACCAAAATGGGGGTTGTTATTGCAGACAGATTTATTTATTGTTTGTTTGTTTAGCTTCTGAAATTTACTGCCTTACCAAAAAGGCATTTAAATTGGTAAACCGTATCTTAGCATGGCAAAGAACAAAGGAAAAATTTTCCTGACTTTCAAAATCACACTATGTTTACTTATTACCCTTTATGTCTTCATATTTGCAGAAACAGAGTGTGATTATTAAAAGGTAGAATTACAACCGCAAAAAAATTAAACTAGTGAATATATTTTATCAAACAGTGACTTTAAAGTAACATATTACACTTTAGGAACAATAAAAGGTGTCAAATCTGTCAATGTGCAACTACAAAAGCCTGCATCACACCACAGAAAAACAACAGTACTAATGGACATCTTCGGTTGTTTATCCCTCACTGTCAAAACACATGGCACAAGCCATATGACAGGCACACCTAGCTGATTTATCATATCACATGGTAATTGCAAGTGTAAGACATGTTACCTGAAGAAAAAAAATCCCCTCACTGGTGTGTGCAGTCCGTTCATAAAGCTTCCTAAACAACCCACTTCAGAAAGTTCACTTCCATGAAACTAAAGGCAAAACCCACCCTCCAGCTGAGACTACCACACAAAATTCTGTAACAGAGAAGTCACGTTGCTCCCTGGTAGCATGCAGGATACAGGCACTGAGAAAGCCACCAACTAGACACAAGATGAACGCAGCCAGATGAACGAGTCTTACACACTACAGGAGCACTGACAGTTATGCCACAACTATATTCCCAGTAAGAAGAAAGCGTTTTCCTTCTCTCAAAGAGAAAATAAGTACTGTTTTAGTTTATGCCAATAGGGTCATTTATACCATGGCTCTGTAATGCCTGGTTAAGGAAAAAAGGCAGGTACAAGTGATTTACATTTAGTTGGACTTGGTAATTTACTACAAGCTTAGCAGCAAGTTCTTCAATTCTGCCTTTGATGGATTACTGCATGCATTTACATTGCCAAGTTCTTCCTTACCCAAAATGTGAGGATAGGGAGAAGGGTTGATTTTTCTTGTATTAAAATTATCTCCTTTGTTTTTCCCTGTAAACCAACAATCATTTCCATTCAACTTTACCCATGCCCAAACAAAGACACAACTTTCTTGTCTGTAGCTCCATTATTCTGAGGAAGAACAACAAAAAGAACTGAAGTTTGACCTGTAACAGTCAACGTTTCACTGTTTATCACACAGTTACTAAGATCACATGCGTCTGTGTTCTCTCATAACATGATGTAACACGATATAACAGCAGGACAAGAAAAGCCATTTCGTACTTTCCATGTGTCAATGTCCTTAAGGCACACTTTGATAGAGGCCTCCTCCTCCCCTCTCAGGACATTGTGCTTTAACTGTCAAAACAGTACAAACTAAGAAATAGCAGAACAAAAGAAGTTATCTTTTTAAAGAACACATTGGGTAGACTGTATTTAATCCTCATGCATCTTACTCCAATGAAACTTGAAAGACCTCAGAATTTTAGAATACTTTGCATCAAGACCATAGCAATATTCTACTTTTCTGGTCAAAAACTTATGTCAGAAACTCTGCATGTGCTCCCAGAACCATTGTGACATAAAATCAATTTAAACAAGTCACCAAAACATCCTAAAATACAAATATTCATATGGCAGAAAGAATTATGATAACTAGTTCAAAGAAACAGAAACTGCACACAGACATTTCTCTGTACTACTGGAAAACACAGTTTCATGATATTTATGGTCAAAAAATACTGACAGCACTGCAGTACCAAAACAACAGACTATAAGATATCACTGGAAGTTGGAAGCACAAAGTGAGCTAACAGTGTAACCTCTTTCTAGTTAAAAGAAAACTGAGAATTAGGTAGGAGTGATGCACATTGCTGCTAGGAATGCCAGTGTTTTTTTCTGTACTCCTCTTTCTCCTTTCCTATGAGCCAAGTCTTGCTGAAGTGATGACGTAAATCTTGGCCACAGTGAATTACACACACAGAAAATAAAGACTCTAGAAATAAGGAACTAATGGTAGTCATAAATTTTTTACTTCAAACCATTCATGTATATTAAATGCATTATCTTAGCATCATTCTAGTACAATAGCAATGGCATGACCTCTGACGGTGATGGTGAACAGCAGCAAGACTTACTGCAAGCCTGAAGTAGCCTATTCATGGCTACCTATTGAAAGTAACTATAGATTTGTGTTTCAGATCATTTTCCTTCTGCTTCCCTACACATTCTGGGAAAAACTAAGCTTGCAAGTACTTTCTTCTGGTCTGTTTTTCAGGTTCAGGGTAAGAACACAGTTTTGACTCAGACTTCTGCTAAGACCGAGGTTGACAAGGTAACTTAGGAACCTGTAGAAGAAAGTTTCCTGCTCAGTGAATGAAAGAAAATACTACAAAGAAAGGGCACCAAAACCTGAGTGGAAGGGACTACTGCAGGGCATGATGGGGCAAGAGGCCACAAGCTAGCCAAAGTCCAAATATTTATCAAGTGTGTCTTAACAGAGTATCATTCTCTTAATTTCTTAAAAGGCTGGAGCTTGAGCTAAAGAAAGAAACTTCCACCACTATTTAGCACTAATTTACCTCTCCTATTAATGGAGTGCAAAGCACATCTAGCATATCAACAGAAATTCTAAGGGCAGTATTTAGAAACTGCTAAGTATCAAATAATATCCGAGTATCTCAGACAAAAAACATTAAAGCAATTTATTAACAATTCACTCTGGAAGAGATTTATTAACAATAATTTTTCTTTAGAAAGAAAGATGGTCAAGATACACATTTGTTATAAAACTTAGCACACCTGCTTTCAGTTTGTGACCGACACACTTCTGCTAACCTGCTCCTTGACTGCTTCTTGATGGCCCATAAAAACTAACCAGGAAAGCAAGCAACAGGGAAGTTGAAAATCAATCATTCTGAGACCACCCTCTTTAAAAGATGCAATTTCTGATTAAGTCATTAGTTGCTATATGTAAAATATTCCATTTAAAACAAAAAGGGAGGGGGACGATGATGACAGGACACAACTTGAATGTCTTTTTTAAATAACAGAGTTGCTCCAAGCCCTTTAAAATTTGTAGTCTTACACTTCTGCTGTTCAAAATTAGTTAAATTTCTACTAGTCTAATGGCACCTAACTTCTGTTAGCTAAGTCAAAGCATACTGAAACCAGTTTTTCAGCAATGACATGACTTCTTTTCTAACATCAACAGAAGTTAATTATTGCCACATGCATGAACCAGCGTGATTTATATTACAATAAAGCAGCCATTTGTGCAGGCTTCTTAATATCTGACAAACAGGTCATACTCTTGTTAGTCTGGTTTACAGTTTACAGTATGGAAGTGAATCAGGTATTATCTACTGCATAGTTGAAATCCAGTCCAAAGTATTTAAAAAAAAAAAAAAAGAAAAAAAGAAAAAAGAAAAAACCCAACCCTTCACTTGCTTTAAAAAAAATATCACTATACTTTTTAAAAAACCTATGGTTTTCATTTACATTTGACCAAATAAAATAGCAAGTTCTGCTTTTATTGATGAAACTGCAGTCAGCTGCTCATAATCTAACCATGTGCACAATCTGTTTCACAGGACACTGTTAAACACACAGATTCTGGTTCTGAAAAATCCCCAACTAAAATGAGAGCTCTGGAAAACTGAATATTATGTGCATGTGTTTCATAAAGGCAAGTTTTCATTTCACACATCAACGCAAATATTTGTTCTCTTATGTAATACTGGAATGAAAAGATAACAACAAATATGCATGACTTGCATTACCATATCTGCACCCTCTGTAAGAAATACTTACATGTGAACATGGGAATGATTCTAAGGTATTTTCACTAACAGAAATAATTGGATTTCTTACTGCTTGTAGTTACATATGTTAACATCATTCTATCCATGTCACTTTAAAAGTGACCAGTATTTTCTAACTGAAATAATACCGAGTTTATTCTGAAAACATATTTTCAATCATAAAGTAAACTTTAACATCCAGTGTCCACATTCTATTATGCACTTAACACATGTAAGAAGGTACCTACCATGCAAGTTTTTTACTACAGGTTTCCTTATGTACATGCTACTTTTGGGATGGCAGAAAAAAATTCTCCTGTGAGCGGTATTCCTATGATGAATCCTTGCATTTTCCTACTGCCATAAACCAGATCCTCTCTGGGAAACACAAATCCACTGCAACAATCCACCTGGCAAGCACAGTAATATGACAGCAGAGATATACTTGCTGGACAGTGCACACACACTGAGGAGTCTGAGAACTGCTTGGGGCAGCGGTGAAGTAATGCTAATACTGCCTACCGTTTCCTCAGCTGGCAGGTCTAATCTGTGCATCTTCTTCAATACAGCGATTATTTTCAGAAAAAACCTGTAGAACTTTAATTGTCTAGCCTAATTTCAATTATGACTAAAAACGAACAGCAAAAAAGAGGTACCGCATGAAACAGACAGGCACATGGACAAACAGGTGAACAGACAAAGTAGGATTTTACATGTGTTAACTGGTACTCAAAAGAGAACAAGCCATAATGTAACCTTCTGTATGCATAATTAAGAGTACCCAGAAGCATCACAGAAGCAGTTGAGTTTTATCAGACATTACTTATACCATTTCATAAACACTGTTTAAGTTCAAGCTCTGTTTATAGTCAAGTGTGTAAATACAAGTTAATCTGCATCTCCAACACTAACAAGGCTCTGCGTCCACGAAGATAACTATTTAAGGATACTCAAAAACCCGCATTACGTAGAATCAGTATTCGAAAGAGTATTTCATTTTAACTAATGCCATTTTGTACATCACAGGCAGCTTTTTAGTTGAGATGTTAACTCACATCATTAAGAACCACGATGTGAATAGTGTACATGCATCAAAGCTAAACTTCTAAGAACAAAATACTACCATACTGAAAAGAGTATCATACTCACTGGATCAACAGCCACATAAAAACTTTCCTTCTTTCTCTGACCATTATGACTAGAAAAGGTAGTTATGTTTAAAAAACAAAAGAGCTAAAACTTGGAATGTGCCCAGAGAAAAACAGCCAAAGTTTTTTACAGCCTACATTCTTCTGACTACTCGATTAAGTGGGATAAAACATTTTTCATAGTACAGAAAGTATCAATGAAATGACAAGACGGCTGAAATCTGGTAAATAATTTTTAATGAGAAAAAGCATATATACTTGAGTTTTGAAGAGAAAAAAAACCCAAATTACTATAAGGTATTAAAATAGCATTAATGTCACTAAAGAAATCATTAATAGAGCCCAGTTACCAACTAAATCAAAGTTGTGACTCTACAGAACACTTTTACATGCTAAGCTCCTTTAAATGTCAATAGGTCGATACCTATTTATGAATGCAGGCACACTTAAATCTATTCAGGATATGTATTTACTTAAACTAACTGCATCTAACTTATGACACATGCCCTACATCTAATGGTAGACTTGTATAGTGGAGTCACTAAAGATATTCTTAAGTTTTTTTTCTAGCAGACATAGGCCCCAACTGAAGGAACGCAATTGACAAAGAAACATGCACTTTAACAAAATCAGGGAATTAATCACTTCAGCTGGAAAAGGCCCTTAATATCAGAAGTTCAACCATTAACCCAGTGCTGCCAAGCCCACCACTGAAGCACGTCCCTCAGCACCACAGCTACACGTCTTTTAAGTACCCCCAGGGGCAGGGACCCCACCACCCCCTGGGCAGCCTGTCCCAGTGCCTGACCACCCTTTCCA
>JAVJGJ010000061.1:43717521-43733590 GCA_035590215.1 Microhierax caerulescens
TTTCGTGATCACTATGCCCAGGGTGGCCTCCAACCGCATCCCCCAGCAGTCCTCTGCTCACAAACGGCAGGTCCCACAGGCACCTTCAGTGGTTTATCTACTTTAGTGAAACGCTATCTGGGAATAAATGCATACCTTCTTATTGAATCAAGGTGTATAAGCAATGTTAACCCAATATATTAATAAGCATGCGGATCTGCTCATTTTCACTTAACAGTTCTCTGAAGTAGATACAGTTTACTTCAACCAGATACATTCCATTCAGAGAATAAACATATCCAACAAACTGGAGGCCTTAATTTTCACACTATATATGAATTGGAGATAAACTTAAGCTCATGAGCAGACTTGTTTAATTTAGCCTAACCAAAGTAAGATGCTTCCTTGTAAGTAACTACAATCCAAGAAGTTCCTCTAAAAATATCATTGTTATATCAAAGTCACAAACCTCCCTCTTAAGAAAGCAAACAAACTAAAAGCTTTGTTGCACTAGAGCAAAATGTATTTCAACACTTCAGAATACTACCCGTCTACAACATACAAACTTTCAAATTCCTAGCAGTGCTATTTCTCTTATTCTTGTAAAGTTAAACACAGTATATGCATGTATGGAATGGCCAATCCTAACAGTTAAGTCTTTTGTGACAATTAATGCACTCTGGTTTCTGTGTTCAAAACAATGTTGTACGCTATTTGGAGCAATGTCATCGCCAAGTATAGTTCTACGATATTCTTTTAAAAGCTGCATTTCAGAGAGCAATTACTCCACCAAATACTCTGCTTATTAGTACTATGTTGTTCACATTGATAGCACTGATAGGTTACCTGCTACACTCAGAGATAAAAACCGAGTAACATGTTCACACGAGTTTTTGATGTGCTTTTAATCTTTCACGGGTGATCTAAAAGGTAAACAGGCTGAGAACTGTATGTAGCAGATGACCTCTTTTAGCCTTTTTTTATGTACAAGTTACAGCAGGTCTTCTCTAAACCAGAGGCAAACTCTTACGCCTTAACTACTGTAAGCCCCACAAGACACCAGTAGTTTCAACATCTTTATTCATTACTCTAGCCGAACACATTAGCTCAAGTTTAACTGCCATTTACTCACAATGCTGTGTGAAATCTTTAGGATAGGACATTTTTCATTTCCTTTTATTATAATAATATCAACACCATACTCTGAGTTGACACCTGCTGAGGTTTGCTTTTTTTTTTTAGATCATAATTCATAAGAAACCAGTACTTTATATGTAACAGTTTTGTTGTTTACCACATTGCTATCACAATTTTTTCCCAATGAAAAGAATGAACTTGCATTGGCCAAGGAACTAACCTATTTACGCACCTTTTATGTTTCACCAGCAGTTTCACATTACTTCCATTCCTAAAATTCTGGTCAACACTGAAGACCTCTTCAGAAAGCTCATAAAAACATATTTAAAATACATCCAAGACAAAAAAAAACAACAACAACAAAAAGTGCTGAATGTACATAAAAAGTAAAACCTCTTTTTAAACACAGTTCTAACAACATGCTGCAAAGCCTTGCTCAAAATTCTCTACCGTGGATAAATTTCACCCCAGCACCTCTGACATTGTTTCAGATGGCTTGGGACTTCAACACTTGTAAAGCAAATTCAGAATTCAAAGTTTACGGTAGAACTGGATTTTCTTGTTATTTTTCTACTATGTGCCTTATTTTCTACCCTTAATATGTGAATTGTTAAATCTTAGCTATGAGATGCATTATGCACGCACTGAAAACGTTGCATTTTGCAATTCTGTGGTCTAAATATTTAAATGTTTATATATGCTACTACACAAACACCTACACACTATCCAGAGCTTTAATAAACTTGCTAAGACTGATGAAGTAGTAGTTCCAGTCACCAGAGAAATATTCAAATATAATAACAACTATATAAATGAATCAGTCTATAGTTTCAAAATGTCCTCTTAAACAAGAGGAACAATTCTAAGAAAAAAATCTACAATAGAACAATGTAGTCAGGACTCTAGGAATTATTAAAATTAGTCTAGGATTAACAGGTGAGGCCTGTAAGAATTTAGTCCATAGCCCAAACATCAGTTCAGTTTCAAAAACAAAGGGATATTTTAATAGCATGTCACTGGTTTTTAGAATGCTTTATTTGGCTAAAACACATGTTATTTTGCTTTTAAGACACCTGTGCAGTTTGGTCTGAATGAAATTTTACCTCCCTCCACCAAACATTTACTAAATCGATGACTAAAACACATCCATGAAGATATGGAAACATACACAATTTAAGACAATATATTTATGTATCAAATCCTGAAAACACTTGTCAAATCAAAAAATGAAGAAGTTCTTCAAGTCCTATCTTCTACTGACACATTAATCTGAGTACTTATGGCTTGTTCCTCAAGTCCGTAACAAAAACCCCATTCTAAAGTGCTTTGCTTTTTTTTCCAAGTCAGAGTAGTCATAAAACGGTAAAGCGCAAGTTGCCAGAAGTATTTATCCTCCCCTCTCTAACAACTCTTTTGAAGGGAAGAGAAGGAGAAACCAGGTCAAGACAGTCCAGTTGCTGGCTGCTGGTTCTCCAGTTCTGCTTTTGATCCCATGCAACTGATACAGTATCATGAAAACTAATAAAATAAAAAGGATAAACAACAGCTAAGGGTAGAAGTGCTATTTCAACAAAACAAACAAACAAAACAAGCAAGATTAAAAAAGAGGAAGAAAAAAATTACCTCTGAACTCAAAAATGCAAATAAACATGAATTACATCATTAGAAGCCCTGTAGTAGAAGTCAAAAAACAGTCTGTGAAAACCACATAAGTTATAATCCGAAGCATCTAACTCTTCATTTATAAAAAAAATCTGTCTGCACAGCATGAAAACTCTTCATCATCCAGCAAAATCCTTCTTCTATCTTTCCCCTTTCTATGTAAGGACACACATATATACTGACATACACAGCTGTCATTTATTTGCTCCTGCATATCTGGCACCATAGTAAATGAGACTATCCCAAGCTCATTTTAGAACAGAAACCGCTTGGTTTCTTTCCTCTTTTTCTTCCTGAGCAGCTAGCCCTGAACTGCCACAAGCTGCAGAGAATAAATACAAGGTATTCTCAGTAGGTACTACCCAGTCATCATTACACTTGGCCGCCTGCTGTCTCAAGGGAGAACAGAATGAGGGTGCTGATCGGACCAAACTTTAATAATGTCTCTGCCAGTAAAATACAGCAAAATGCAAGGGATTCCTTTGCTCTATGCATTGTTCTTTAACTGCCATTTCCTGGGCAGCTTTTCCTTCTGAATGTTCTCCTCCTTTGATTCCACAATTTCTGTATTGTTTTTCACTCTGCTGAAAACAACAATAGATAAGGCCTACAATGATCTTCCTCGACCCACCCCACCCCCAGCCAATGTTTCCAGCTAGCTTGAGGGAGGATTACACATACTTAATATTAAAGTGACACTGCAGCATGCAGTTAGTTCAAGACTGTTTCTTATACATGGAAAATATATATGTTTGGGCTAAGAACCAGGTATGGAATGTGCTATCTTCCTTCAACTCTCCCCTTCCAATTGAGAGTATGAGATCCAGACTATTTTTGAGGATCATCTTATCAGGTATAGTGTTACGAGAATTTAGTCAAGAAGCAGAAAAGAAGAAAAATCCTCTTCATCAGAACTAGTTTCCTAGAGATGGAGAGAAGGTGAAGAAATACTTACATGGCAAGAGTGGGCTAAAGACTGAGTTTACAAATATCACACATTATATACCTGAAAACTAAATATACACACATACAGGGAAGGAAACAAGGGGAAACCCTGTAAGGTTGATGGTAGAGTACATGAAATTATTCTCCATTACATTATGTTAATGGCAGAATGCACATCAACAACTCAATGCCAGAAGAGCTCAGTAAGGAAAAAAATGAAGGACAGGACAGTCAGTGATAACTGAAAAAAACGTGGTGAATAAACACAAACCAAAGATGGTTACCTTTCAGTCCCTCACAGAAACACATGAAGAAAGCTCTATATTCATTTAAAACTTAGAATAATTGTCGTATTTTTGGCATCCTTATTACTCCATCTACACAAATTATCAAAGACACAAAACATTAAATATTAACAAAAAACCCCTAACAGCAACTACTTCAGAACAGATGTTCATCCACACAAGTAATAAACATTTTGATAAAGAATAAAGGTATATATCCTTCTCTCAGAAGTCAGAAGTATGAAGATTTAACAAACCTAACACTGCATTTCAATCACCATGTTCAGCAGCCACTGATAAAACACATCTTCCATTAATGTATCTTGGCATTCTAAGTGTGTTGCCATCCAAGGATGATTCCACAGTTTAACCCAGCAGCAACTGAAAAGCACTGCTTTTTATTTTTTGTTAATATGCTACTGGGTTTTCTTCCACTGGGTTATTGTAAGTTCCAATATTATATTTCAGTCATTTCTGAAATGCCAAAACATAATTTTCTATTTACTTTACTATTCCAAGCATGACTTCATAGCACTTGGTCACAGTCCCATGTGACAACTTCTATATGCTCTTTACTCATATGGGAAGTGTTCCAAACCTGATGATTCCTTTCATTTTTATTTGCTTTTTATTCTACTTGACAGGGTGACCTGAATTAATATAGTGTCCTAGACATTTCCTGTTTTGTCCTTTCTTTTTTTTTTCTCCCATCTCCCAGTAAAGCGTCAAACTTGCATTGTGACTGCTGCTGAACTGATGTTTTTAACAGAACTATGCATTATGACTCCAACCTCTCTACCATGGCTGGTAATTTTAGAACCCATCACTGTGGATGTTTAGTCCATGTTATTCTTCCTGCTTCCCTCTGCCCCAAGTGCATTATTTCAAATTCATCAGTGATTAATTTCATGCAGCCACTTAAGTTTCCCAAGACTCTTCCAATTCAGTTTAATCTTTTCATAAGCATGGTGGTTTTTCACCATGATAAAAGGATTTTCTTGTTAATAGATAAACCCAGCCTGTGCCCTATATGGTCTTTTCAAATCACAGCCTACTGAAAAAAAAAAATATATATATATATATACACACATATATATCTCCTGCATTTTAGCCACACCATCAAAAAAACTGACATGTCATTGTACAGACAAGCTACCCAGTAGCAGAGATCAATGTGTCTCATGAATCTGAAGTACAGTTTGTAAACACTGTTCAAAAGGTCTTAACTAGGATGAGGTCTTAGCTTACTTTTAATCTGCATGTGGTTGCTGCTTTTTCAGAATAAAATGTAATAAACAATGCAGAATTTCAGTAAACCAAAATTCTATAAAGCATTTGGTGAATTCATGCTGGAAGTGACATTTTCTTACAAAATTGGGCATAAACATGAAGTGATCCGATATCACTTTGCATATATAATGCAACATTTTTTGACTCAGTTTTGCATTTTCATGTCCACAAGCACTACTATGGATGTTCAATAAACAAGTAGTATCTTAACTTCTATTATGATACTGCAGTGGGATAGGTTACAGCCAACGGGCTCAGGGCTAGACAGCACCAATCACCACCACAACTGCCAAAGAAATAACTGTCTCTTCAAGAAGTTGAAGCAATACAAAATGAGAGGTCCATTATGCCCTTTTTTCAGGGAACAGTTGAGGCCTTAATAGTTTTCACCTGAAAAATGGACATAAACTGATTCTGTGAATGTCTTTTCATGGCTAGCAAGACAGGCAAACAACTCACAAGTACCAGTCATTTACTCCTCATCCTACTTCTTCCTCTCCAAGTAAACCATCACAAACTTAAGAATTAAAAAATATGAATGAAAAAGAATTTGACAATCAGTCATACCAGCAACTATTCCTCCTTACCAAGCCAGAGAAACCTTTAAACGCAGTACCAGATCACTGGTACATCCAAAACAATACATGACTCTTCATTTCTACCCTTGACATCCTGTGTTCATAAATAACATCACTAAGTAACACAGGTTACTTCTCTGAACTGTTCCTTTATTTCTATTAGGCTGACAAGATCTACCAATCGGTCTAATGCTGTATGTAACCAGGGGTCACTGTGCATTTCCAGGCTCACTAAATCCTAACATGATAAAATGCAACTTTTGCTTCTGGACATCAAGTGCTGTATACCTCAAACATTCTTCTGAGACACCTCTGAAAAAGTGTGTGTTTAAGTGTTTGTCACTGCTTTGTACAATCAGCAGTTCTCACTAAACAACATTATTACCACTTGCAGTGCTGGATTTGGCCAAGAATATTGATTTACTATTTCTGGATCACCTTCTGTCACGGGGTCTCCCCCAGTAGTTAGCTTATCATTTTTTTCTTAAAGCATCTGAAATTACTATTATAAAGAACCAGACTTTAAACTTGGCACACAAATAGCTCTTAAAATTCAAGCAAACTTTTGCAGATAACTACAAATTGTTTATTGAGTTATGAATCCCTCAAATTATATATGGAAACAGACAATTGTAAGGGGTGGCTCAACTGAAAAACAGGATTCTGTGTATATAAAGAACGTAATATAATGAAAACAAAGATTTATACAGATCACCTAACTACTCTAGCACTCAAATTACCTATATTGTTGCCTATGCTGCTGGAAGCAACAGGGACAACAAACATTAAATAATAAACCCTTCCGCCAGTCCAAGTTTTACAAAATTAACAGAATGCAGGCCAGTTCTGTTGAGATACATGTATGAAGAAAAAAACGTAGCTCAGCTTTAGCAACAACTATGACACAGATCATTCCAGGACGATTGCTCGTCTATTTTAAGCTCTTTGCAAGATACCAAAACTAAAATAATTTTATACATTAAGCATTTAGAGGCAAAGAAATAAAAAAAGTGATTGCCCCCCATGTGCCTGAAGTCTTTGAACTATTAATGGATGTCGCAAAATACATAACTCATTTCCTTGACTGCAAGAAGACTGTAGGCTACATTTAAATGGTACGCTGTATAAAACACTTCTATCAACAAAGACTTTGCAATATGCTGTATATCTTTAACATAATTGTTAACACTGAAAATATTCCAGCATCTGCAAGAGTCAAAAGATTATAAACTTACCTCAATGATAATCAAAAACAGCTTGACACATAGAAGAACATCTCTCAAAGACAGGCAAGTATTCCAAGCTGCTCTGTATATCTTTATCACATACAAACAAAAGGGAAATCGCCTCGCATCATCTGTTCCTTTTAGTTCCTCATGCCAGGAGAAAAAGGGGCATTTTATAACTGACTTCACTTACTAGTGCACTTAACATTAGTTTTACCCTAAACTAAGTGACAGCGAGTTCCTTCCTTCTCCACATGCCCTCTGAATACACCTTTGCTTGACAAATACACTCCTTCACACGTAAAAAACTACTTCAAAACTAACCCTCTGGACAATGCTCAACTATGGAATCAATACTTCCCACTCTTGTTCAAAAATACATTTGGTTCAATGAGGACAACTTGCTATACATTTAAGCCTTAAGGGGGGGGGAAATAAGGCTTGAAAAGCACTTCTAGAGAAGAAAAAAAGCTGACAACTGCAGAAGAATTTAGTGCTAGTATCAGTTAAATGCCAAACAATAAAGGATCTTCAGTAACAGTTTGTTGTCATTTTAGGAATATATTCTTTCCTTAAGGCTCTTTTCTAAAATTTACTTCTCCAAACACCCCTACATACATTAAGTTGCAAGTAAACTATAAAAACCCTTTAATATTATTTTTATTTGGTAGCTATCGGAAAGTTAGGAGAAGAGGAGAAAAAAAAAAAACCGAACCACAAAACCCAAACTTGCCAAATGGAAGGCCCCCAGTATGCCATCCAAAGTCTCAGCAGTTTGTGACAACCTTGTTACGCGTACAAACATCCACCGACTTTGCTTAAACCCTATCCTCCAAATGTTTATCAGATACATTCAAGGTATGGCTAAATCAGAGTGCTTTCTCTACTAAATTGCCAAAAAGATAAAAAACTGTTGGAATGTATTACTGGGACTTTTGCAATAATCTACATCTTTCCATCTTTAAGACTTTGGATCTCAACTTTCTTCCCATTTCTCAGACTTTCTTCAGGAACAGTAGTTTTTTAACATGGTCTATATTGACATAGTGAAAAAAATTCAATCACTGTCTGCTGTTGTCAGATTGTTAATGACTACTAAGTAGACTACTGGGGGGGGGGAACAACAACATCCATTTGTTTCTTTGGAATCCTGCTTAAGGTAAAGAGCCCAAATGGCAACTCTTTATTTTTTCTAATACCAGATTAGGCAGGTAAAAAAAAACAGAGCAATTCTCCTTGCCTTGAAAGCTCCTATAACCGTGCTATAAAGATTTTGTTTCTGGCATTACAGCTGTCATAGAAGTTGGGTCCCCAAATGACCTAATTATTAAGCATTCTTCTCTCCTAAACCACACAGCTGAATTCTCAACTATCCTCTGATCCAGCTCTTTCGTTAACACTGATAAGAACCAGTGAGGTGCTTACGGGTAACTCCAAGGATGAAAAATGATCAGAGCTGCAATGGAAAAACACAGGTTTGCATTTCTTACAGTTCAGACTTTTTAAAATTGCTTTAACTATTTAGAAAAGACCACAGCTGTAGGGAGCGCTAGTATCTTTTATTTAATCAAATGATACAGCTTGAAAAACTAGACTCTTGGGCATGTATGCCTGGTATTTTTAACTCACTGGCTCTAACACAGTTGTGAACCTTCCTTAATGTTCCAAAGGAAATAAGGATGTCCAAAAAAGTGAGTTTTATAGTCAAAAGTATAGTTGTCAGTTTAGAAATTCCAGTTACTAGGACAAGCAAAGATACAGAAAAGTTATCAAACTAAGTTCATAAACTAGTGGAAATGCCTCACTTGATTTCTAACCTGGAAAGCAAAACTGAAAGGGTGCAAGGGAGAGGATCAACTTTGCTAACACAGCTTACATATATTACTAATCAATATTTCTAAGTATGTATTTTCACATTATGACAACAGATAAGCTTATCCATGTAAAAGTACCATCATTTCTAATATATCCATTATTTTTTCCATGTAATAGCAAGACTGTGCTTACTACTGTTTTACTACACCATCATTTTGTGCAATGTAATCACATTATACTTCTGGGTTTTCCTCCAAAAGCACTGGCATACAATGCATGAAAACCACAAAAATAAAACTGCAACTACAGTTTTAGCAAGGTAACCTTGGCTAAACCTAACAAAGACTTCTTACTCAGAACAACAAAAGCTACCAAAGGACTACCAAGGTTGGCTGACGTTGCTTTTTTAGTCTGTTTACATAACAGCATATTGTATTTAAGATGTATGTCTCTGCTCTCTCTTACAGGATTTTTTTGAAGCTCACAGTTTATCATTTTATTCAGCATTTAGTTAAAATTAAATATTTAATACTGAGGTTGCTCTATGATGCAAGCACAGCTAAAATGAAAGGCATCTGCAGTGACCAGATTTCAAATGCAGGTAGATCAATTAAAAAAAAAAAATGCTCAAGCACAGCCTCCATGTACGAGTAGAATGGTTTATAACAGCTTGCAAATGACTACGTGCCTGCTGTAACTAGCTGTTTTTAAATTATGAAAATGCAACCAATTCATTTTAAAGCCAAATCCCAACACTATTGCTACAGGGAGATCCCAGTAGTTTTTGATTGTTCTACATGTTAGTTCTGTTAAGGATACAAATAGCAGTAAGCTTCAGAACAAACAGGACCACACCATCCACCATCGGTGTTTCAGGCACTAAGTCCATTAGCACAGCAGGGGTTGTCAATCTCTGGAACTTTCCTGTAACAGCTCAGGCAATACAACAATGATCTCCCAGCCAAAAAAAATAAATCTAAAAAAGACTGAAAAAACACTCCATAGCATACACAAAAGCCCCTCTGCCAAGCTAAGGCTTTTTTGCTTTAGCCAATCAGATGGTCAGCCCTGACCTGCTTGAAGGCTTGCTTCAAACACTTAAAAACATCAATCATAAAAACAAAGACAGGACATTGAATTATACAGTATTAACCTCCAGGGTTTGCATACAAAGACCTTAGATTTATTTATGTCCTAGCAGGTTAAGAGCTTCAGTACGCTGTTCTTTACACCAAACTGGCTGCCAATTTGATGAACCTCTCTGCCCTCAGCAGGAGTACAGCATCTTTGATTAATGAGTACATGCTTGTGGAAAAGTATAGGAACAGAAAATGGGGCAAAATCCACATAATTATGTCCCTATGCATCTGACTGACCATTGCAACCATTTTCATCAAACTGGTTTTCTTTTGTACAAGGTAAGACTGAGGGCTGAGGAGGGGGTTGTGGTTTACTTGCAGATCATATTTAGATACCACACACCACTGTTCTAATATGTGATGCATTGTTTATTAAAGAATCTTTCAATGTTAGAAAAACATGAATTAATACAAATAGATAAATAAATAGGGTCACAATCAAAAAAGTTAGCTATGTATTCAAAGTGAAGGAAAAAATACTCCCTTGGAAGATTTCAAAAGTTTTAGCTTCTCATCCAACAGTCTCACAACTGAGATTCAAGCTCAAGAACAACTAGGCAGAGTATTTTGTGACTTTAAAACACTGTATTTAATAAATATTCTAAAGAAAATTTAGCTTACACTTCCTGCAATTTCCAAGAACACACCAGTAGGGTTTTCCATTATCCAAACATATAAATTCTTCATTATCCCTTCCAACAATTCCAGAGCAGAAGTTCTGTGTGACACTCCAAAAAGACATTATCTGACTATCACTGCATTGTTTCTAAACTTACCTTCTTTTCCAAGGTTTTATACTGCAAACATTGTGCGAGACAAGACTTCATATTCAGAAGTCCTATTGATTTCAATGGGACCATGACTAATGTAAATAGTCTATCAGGTAGACCAATTTTTCAGATGGTGCCTTTACATTTTTAGTAGTTTGGATTTTAAGGTTTTGTGAGATTCCTCCCTCAGGGGCTAGAAAAACCTCTGCAATCTCTTGATGCAAACTACCAAGGCTTAACCCATTCAGCTCTTTACAATGCCTGACCTACATCAAGTGAAAAGAGTCTCATGCCCTTTACACACAGAGAACAAGACATACAGGAGGCCCTGCTCGATGTAAGTAGGAAGGCAATGAGAGAGATTTCACATTAATGGCAACAGGCACTATCCTTCTGAAAGAATGAAACACACACAAAAAGATGTGTTGGGCTTGTCAGTAAGTCCATACTTCCACAGTCCATGTCTGAGAAATCATCTGTCACTAAGTAAGGTTTTTTTAAAAAAATGTGTAATTTGATATTTGTTTTCCTAACTGACCTGAAAAAAACTTCACTTCAGTGCAAAAACTAGTATTAGGAATTTCATCAAATGCATAAAATACTGTTAAACTAAGCAGAGGAACACTCTGTATACTCCTTGCCTTGTTTCTACATTAAAAAGCTAAAACAAGCGTAAGGCTTTCTCATTCTATGAGGGTGTTTCTTTCATCTGGTGAATGTTAATATTGCAATAAAATAAATCGCAATTTCTCTTCCCCCCAAAAAAAAAACCACACCCAAAAAATCCAAGTAATACTGTAAAATTAGTAAGTTTTTGGTTTATTTCCATTTAAATCTCAAGAGAACTTCTGTATCAGACTTTTAAAAGTATACTTGATCTTTTCTTTTTAAGGAACAGTTCAAGACAATGACATTATACAACTGTAAATTTAGGGCAGTAAAGGGATAAAAGAGTAAGCAAGAACTTAGCACAGCCAATACATGACACTTTGTCAACTGGATTAAGTGTTCTACATTTTTTTTAAACTAAAAATTGTACGATTATGAAACACAGTAACAGAAAAGTACTGCATCTTGCTTGGCCCTTCTGTACAGGCTGGGTGAAAACATGGTCCCAATTTATTTTAATGACTATATGTGCTCAACTCAGCTACTGGTGTATCATTACTCTCTGCAGAGTAACAAACATCCATTTCAGTTTTCAAGGCAACATCTACACAACACACAACAGATTAAAGTCAGTGAAGACAGCTTTTCTTTCTACCCCTGCCACCAACTTCTTGTCATGTAGGTAAAAGACTAAATCCTTCCATGCATCAGAGTCCTCATCTGTGTAACAGTAAAACTAATACATTCTCACCTTCATAAAAGTATTAAGAAACACACACACACAAAAAAAACAAAAAAAATTATGTAAGCCTACTATTTTCCTTACACAAATCCTTCTGGTGATTCCTTGTCCATTTGTTTGTTGCTTTCTTCCCTCCCCCTCTCCTCTTTTTTTAAATAAGCAGGCAATATCTGGGGTGGGGGAGGATCCATTTTCTCTAATCAAGATGCACTTTCATCCTACCATTACAGAGAAAGAATACAATAAAAGTAGTTTTGAAGTAAAAATGTAGCAGCATAACTGAAAATTTTTAAAAAGCATAAATGTCACATCACAAAGACAACATCTAATTTTCTTCTTTGATGTGATGGGGAAGATAATCTTCACATTATGCAGAACTCAAAATGCAGGTATCTTCACCACAAACTTCCAATTTCTTTAAAATATGCTGACCAGCACATACTTACTACATTTTGTCAACACTCAGGACATTGTAAACTACCCAACAATCACAAAACCCACTGCTGTCCGTTACACGTGTGTCAGCGTTTCTTCTGATGGCAATTTATAATCACAAACTAATTTATAATTGATGTGGTATGACATAATTTATTGAATGCACTGTAGTAAAACAAAATTAACTCAGAAGTCAAATCATGCTTGGGAGGAAACTGGTAGACTTTGGGAATCTCCATGGAGCTGAATTATCTAAGTGATGAAAATATGAGTACCACTGTTGTGTAATCTTCTATTACAATAGTTTGCTGGTTAAAAAAAAATAAAAAACCCTACAACAAACAAACACACACACACACACCAAAAAAAGACCCCACTATTTAGTTTTGGTTAAAGATACTTATATTAGGGACTGGGGAGGAAGAACAGAATTGCAGTGAAGCAATTTGAACAGTGAGATGCTCTTATTGTGTCAGGGTAGGTGTGTGTAGCAAATTGCATTTTTGGTTGTGCTAAGTCTACCTCGCAGCAGCTAAAATCTCTTAACCTCAAATATGCCATTACAAAAATATTATGACACTAAAAGTAGTCAAGTACTAATGCCTGGTTTCCCTAATTCAGGGAGAGGAGACGGAGAGCACAAACTTCCTTTTCTTTGCAATGGTGATATTCCACATCTTGTGTAGAAACAGAGAAGTAGCAACAAAGACGTTAACAACTGCAGTTCAAGCTGGGAGTGACTGTTCTGTTTCAATCCAATGACACCATTAATGGCTTCTTAGCAGTTCCATCAAATCAACCAGCTGTCAAGTTGATGCATCAGAAGGAAGTTATGCACTCCCATAAGAAAAAGCCACACATCAGGATGTTTTGCAAAACATCTGCTCCTTTACACTGCAGTTCTACAATAAACATGCAAACAAAGAAAACAAGAAAAAGGGCAACAGGACCTAAAAAGAAAGACTTCCACTACTTTGCGTTTTCAGTGTCTCCCAAAGAGACAAAAAAAGTCAATCTTGTAGCCCTTTCTTCTTATCATAAGGTCAGTATAAAGATTAAACGAATATACTGCAGTGGTCAACCAATGCTTATTCCCTCCATCATATAAAAAATACTGCTAATTTATCTTTTGAAAATGCAAAGCATCTTATTCCATGTTCATGAAGATTTTTCTCACCAAAAGCTACAAAGCATGTATTCATTACCTTTCCCCTAACACTATTCAAATAATTTTATATTGTTATTGACAACCTACAATACTCCACAAGAACAAATCTTAAAAACAATTACTTTCTGTGGCAACACTGACTTGGTAAGGAACCCAGCACAGCAGTATTCAGTTAAAAAAAAAAAATTAGGATGAGAAATACCAGTACCACAATCTAGTTTATTTTCAAAATACTTTAGTCACAAAACCTTATTTTGTGCTACTCAGAACAGACTTGAGTCAGTAATGAAAAGGGAAAATTGCCTGATCCTCCAAAGAAACAATTTTTTACCCTCCATACAAAGGACTTCAGCACAACCTGACATACATACTCCACTGCTTGCAAGGAATTGGTACCATGTATGATTTAAATATCCCCTGCTTGAAGCAAATACAAAATTTCTTTAACATCTAAGAGATCCCTTAACAACTCCTAATGCTTCCTCCATACACACTTAACAAAAATCACCTTGGTTGCCGTTTTCTTAGTATTATATAGTTGATTGATTTGTAGTACTATGACAAAAATGTGTACGTAGTTCATTATAGGTATGAGATCGTTTTCTGAAACTACTTATCCTCTGTTGCTCACCGTTTATAATCTGTCAAATCTTCTAGACCTTTGTTGCATGTATAATTTAAAACCATCTGTTGTACATTCTTTCAACTACTTGAACACTTTCCTCTACCTGATATCCACACAGCTAATAAATACTGAGTTCAACCACAATTTCTGATGCATTTAAAGACAAAACCAAACAAAACAAACAAACAAAAAAATCAAACCACACACACACCCCCCTCAAGGTAAGCCTCTGACATTTGTTCCAACATAACCCGAAGGACACTTTAGGTACATCATTCAATACTGACTTGGACAGAAAAAAGAAGTCTGACATACTAACAGCTATCCCTACTACCACCTATGTTAACTGTTGTTAATGTTTTTCCCAACCCTGAAGAGAAAGAAAATGCAAATTAAATACAAAATAAATAAATTTCATGTTCTCAGTAGTGTGATTGTAAATATACAGCAAGTAAGACGAGTATAGGAAAAAGAATGGAAAAGCAGAACTTTACTCCTTATCAAGTATCCCGTGTTTCTCTAAGTCGTATCATGTGACCAGAAAAACTTAAGAGATTTTTTTTAAAAAGTGCAATTAAGAAGTATATTAGCAGAACAGAACCTTTTATTGTTTCCTTTTTCACAACAGCTGACACAAAGCCTGCAGCCAGAGGTAAACACATCTGTAAATATTTTTTTTTCGAATTAGTTTAGCATAGTAACTACGTTTTGCTACCTACATTATACAGTATCTGGAACATAACCCAAACCACATGGTAATACATATATTATATAGGAACTTTCCAAGCAGCACCTTTTAACAAAATAGCTTAGTAAGTTTGTTCCCTCCAAATATGCCCCCCAAATCTGTCATTTAAAAACAGAACAACTGGGTATTTCCATTCCTTATCCCAAGTTGAAACTGTTTATTCCTCAGGGAAGAGTCTGTACCGAGTGTTCCATGTAAACTTCACGTCAGATTCCTATCTTCCGTAAACAAAAATAACGCACATCTCCAGATGATTCGTTATTTAACATAAGAACTCTGGAATGTTGTTTTTTTTTAACTAAGTGAGCATCACGTATTATATACCGGGGGGGGGGGGGAAGGCACGGCGGTGAGAGAAAAAATAACCGAAAAGCACGATTATTTCCCTACCTGTTACAAAACCAGACGCCAGATAAAGCAGCATGTTAGTCTTAACGCTCCCTGAACGTGCAGGCTCAACTAGGCACTTTTCACTTTAACGCGCCGTTTGCGGCACGTTGTTATCAGGAATTCCGGGGGAAATCACAGGCTCTTGGAAAAATTCCCCTTAAACTTTACATGACGTCACTGTCCGTCCCTGTAACATCTCCTAAACTTTGAGTCTCATCCAAAAGGACTTTCGGGATTTTCACTCAGTCCTTCCGAAAAAGAGACGAACAGACTTGGGAATAACAATTTGCCCAAGATGGCGAAAGGCTCGTTGTTTAGAGGGCAGAAAAATGGAGGATATTGTAATATACACAAAGGGATGAATTTCAGCAACTCGGCCCAGGGCTGCAGCTGCTTGTTTCTCTTTGTAAGGAAGCGGCACGCACAAAAGATGAAGGCAGAGGGGCCCGCCGCGGCCCGGCGCCCGCTCCCGCCCCACGCCAGTGCACCCCGCGCAGGCAGGCGCGCCCGCGCTGCCGTCGCGGAGT
>JAVJGJ010000061.1:43734960-43752810 GCA_035590215.1 Microhierax caerulescens
GCAAACCAGAACACCAGAAAGAAAAAAAGCGACCCATTTCGAAAGAGGAGACATTTTACAGAAGCCTAGCAAAGCAGAAATCCACCGTGGAAGTAACATTCAACTTGCATGCTCTAGACGAACCAGGCAAATTAAATTCAAGCGAAACAGGCTACAGGGGCGGGGGAATTAAAGTTACGGGGAAGTATTCAAATTCACCGGCTATTGACACAGGAATTAAAAAAAAAAAAAAAAAAAAAACAAAACAAACCAAAAAAAAACCCCACCAAAACGAACCCAAACCACAGTCCAGATTCTAAACACCAGCGTTCTCGCCTCGCCTGCCACATCTTATACAGGTGATCTGTAAAAGCTGCGTTTCCCTATGCCAGCCCCCCCCCGCAGGCGTGGTACCCTCCCCCCTGGCACAGCCCCAGCCCCGGGCAGGGCTGAAGTACACTTGGGAGCCGCGGCACTGCGCCCCGTAAACCCTAACGCTGTAGCTTTAAAGTTACACCGCCGTGCAGCGGAGGAAATCTCCAGTGATTTCAGTACAAGCTAGTAAAAAAATTGCACTCGCAGAATTCAAGAATATGCATAGCTCCTTAACCTTGTTAAATACTACTACAAGCATTTTAAAAATCAACGTTATTTCTAAATAAAGCTGATCTCAGCATAAAGAAATATGCATATGTAGAAAGATGCCATTGTTTTCTGTTTCCTCTTCAGCCACTGGCTGTGATTTTAATTGTGCTGGAGGATCTTCATTAGTATTAACACATGGGGAGATTTCACAAAGCTGCTTCATTAGGGAAAAAAAAAGCTTGGCAGACTAGCTCTTTTTGCATGCAATGAGAATGTCAGCCTTACCTCGGTCATTTGTAACATAATAAGTGCAAGCACAATGATTGCAATGCAGGAACACGGGGGGAAGGGCAAAAATGCTGCCTAATACGGATATGAGAAAAGAAAGCTTCTCATTACACAGTAAAATGTATGCTAAAAATTAGTGAAGATGATGTCTCATGAGACTCATGCTAAATACATTAATGTGCTGATATGTTTTTAATTGTTATTTTTGTACTAGTTTATTTTGTTCCCAGGATTCACATCCAGCAGCAAAGGCTCGCTAGCATTTATTGATTTTTTTTGTCCACCACATTCCCGGAATACAGATTTTAATCATTTCCCTACACCACAGAGTAATTTCATTAAAAAATGGAACCTTCCATCCCCAGAAAGGCATTTAATTTCAATGACACACAATTTCTTTTAGCAGCAAACTGTCTCAACAGTAAAAGCTGGCCTAAGGTTCAAATGCATAATTTAGTCCTGAGTTCTCCATGCTCTGCATTCCTTTGAAGCTATAATTTGACTAACTACCTAATAACTGTAATAAGGACAATGATTTCCTTTATAATATGTTATTAACCCATATTTAATTAACTCGGAGGCCAAGCTCTGTACATGTTTGATTGGGTCAGTACCTCTCTAACCTCAAAATTTACTAATAATGGTCTGGAAAAAAAGTGTGTGGGATAAGAATGAGTATGGGTACAATAAATAGCTGCTTTGCTCAGAATGTTATGCATCAAAAACTCATGCATTTTCCAAGACAACAATATTGTCACTCAGGAGGTAACAGGAATTTTTAAGGGGAAACAAACAATGAGTTTAGATAATTCACTATCAAATCTACTGGTGTTATTCATGTATTTAATATCTTTCCTTGTAACATTTAAAATAAATTTTAGTATCTATTATTATGACTGCTCTAAATAACCATTCTAAATATATATTTTGCTGTTAATTAGGCAAACCATAGTATCTTGTGAAAAATAAAGATGTGCGTATGTTTGGACAATGTTATGTAATCTTTGTTTTCTGTAATGCTCAGCAGGACAGAATTTAATCAGCTTGAATACAGAACCGCAAGCCCCAACACATACTTCTTCTCTTCACTGAGTTCAGTCAACTATCCAAACTTAAGCCACTGGGATATATTTGACATCAAAATGTGAACAATGTATTTCTCATTGCACTGAATTTGGCCTTCAGTCAACAATTTAAAATAGTTTTAGATAACTACTAGTATTTTATAGTCCACACCAAAATATTTTTTTAAAGTTATTGTTTTTCCATTAGTCACAAACACATCATTTTGACTATTGCAAAACTTTTTACATTTTAAAAAATGTATTAACAATTCCTTTGTTTTAATATGCCTATTCAACAGAAGCTGTTCTTAATGGATGATAGTGATGCATTTAAAGTGATTAACTATTACATCAGAAGTGCTCCTAGCTTTCAAATTTAGCTGTTCTCCCCCAGGCAATATTAAAGCTGTAATTATCAATTTTTAAAAATGCAGATTCAAACTGCAGCGTGTATACTGCAAAAGCAGGATTCTTGTTTCTTTTGCTTTCTTTGTATGATGAATTAATCACAAATAGTTACCCTTTGCCTTCTTTTCAGGCTTCCAGTGTAAATGCCATTAAAAAAAAAAAACAAAACAAAACTCCACCAACCTACCAAAACCCACAGTGCACCATGTCAGAGTATTGTTTTGTATTCCTTTTGTCTTTTCTGCAATAGTTATTGACGCTATCATTAACTATTTGCACCCACCAATGCATTCATAAACTTAATTGCTGAATCAGGAGAAGACAAATAAAATCAAGTAAACTCCATATTTGCAGACATGTAACCTTACACATTTGCATAATTATACTGGCGTCACTAGGACCATCTATGTACCATACATAAACGTCTGGAAAGTCAAGCCCAAAATTCCTATGGAACTACATAGGCGGAGTTCACTGTAATGATCTCCGCAAAGGCAACGCCAGCTGAAGAGGTTCGTCTCTTCTCCACCCCATTTCACAGATTTACAACCCTTCATTTGTAGCAATTCATCTGTTTGTGGGGCCACACTCCAAGGTCAGTGAGTAAAGTTAAAACCCACACAAATATTTCCAGGCTCTGATCTTGTAATGTGGTCTATTCTAGGCAGACCTTCTTGTCCACCTAAACAAACAAAAAATCTTTGGAAGTGTTTTAAAAGGCTATGCAGTCTTCGCTAGAGGCTACAAAGCGTACTACATACTTCCATTAACAGGTGTCCTGGCATGGTGTTTGCAAAGTATGTATTTTATTATCATGTAGTAAGACAGATTTGACACACACTAAGGACCAGCAGAAAGTTACCATACAAGAAAACCCAAAGTTTTTGCAAGGTTAGTAGGCTAGTCATTCCTCCAATGAAGGGTAGAAACAGCATTTAATGCATGATGTTAAAAAAATATAGAAAGGTCGATTTTAATAAAAAAATGAATAAATCATTCACTTTTCATCTGCAATCTATGTTTTAAAACATTACATTCAAAACTAGTAACAGTGTAAACCGGTTAAAAGCATAGCCTTTTCGCTGAAGTTACTCTGTGTTTAGGAGGGTTATTCTCCTCACAGATACTGGTTGGTGTTGCAGAGGTGATGCTACCACTCTCTGAGGGCTATTTATACTACTTAACATCTCTAACTACTCCTGGCTTTATGCTGTTACACCCCTGGTTTTATTAGGGGTGGCCTTTATTAGGTGACCTTCCCAGAGTGGTCAAATGGGGATCTACTCCTCACCACAATGGAAAAGGCCAAGGAGTCTTTAAAAGCACAAGTAAGTGTATATAGAATATAAACCAAAGGTAATAGTTTTGCATCTGGGTTGATGTGTTCACCACTAAGTTGCTTCCATTAAGAAATACTGTTTAATTGCTGAGAGTCAGTAGGTAGGTAGTTTTTCTTCTGAAGCTTTGCAAAGGTGCTGAGCCAACCAAATCCCCAGAAGAACAGCCATAAGTGTTTGCACAGAATACAGATTTGAAGTCAGATGATCTGAACGAGGGCCAAAGTAAGAACTTCCAAAGGATGGGAAATAATCTAGACTGCAACTTCACACATACTACCGAAGCCTAAAAATCTTCCCTGAGGAGCTTCTGCATCAGCCTATGTTACAGACAACTTACTAGACACATTTGCCTAGCAAGCGTGGTCCTCTTATTACACATCTCACTAAAAAAGGCAAAATCAGCCATGAGTTAATTTTATTTCCCTTCAGTCCTCAATTGTTAAAAGGTACTTCTGCTCTCCTTAAAAAAATACAGAAATCTATGATTTATTCTGCCAGCTCCATTTTAGCAGTGTCTCATACTCCAGCCTTCTTCAATAGCTCCTTCAGCATCCCTTTCACGTCTTCTCCCATTTGAAAGCCCCAAGTGTGAACAAAAGTAGTATTTTTACTAACCAGTTTAATCACTAACAATGAGAAATGTCAGTTCTTTGTAAACAATGAAACTATTAACCCTTTGAAAGTAGACAGATTTTTAAAAAATTCTTCATGATGTTCCCTCTATACTGGTATTCTCATTCCATTTTACAGTTAAAATATATGGTTCTGTCTTGTACTTAGAACCAATGTGTGATTCTAAGTACTAGAGTGCTTTCAGCTGCAAGATGTTTGGGCCAGATATCCAGGATGTAATTTTGACCCTCAGAATGAATGAAAAGTAAGCTCATTTTAATTTTTTCAGTCAGATAATAAAATACTTCTACACTAGGAAAGACTTAGTTTGTTTCTATTTAACCGGAAAAACACCAGCCTCGCCAATAGTAGTGTTAGCAATTAAAATACTGAAAATCTTTTATTACTGTGAGAGCTCACCTTGTTTTATCAAAATCTTTGCAAAATAAGGTGACCAAAAGAGACATATAAAGACAAAACCCCAGGTTTTTTTCAATCCTTTTTTTCTAAGCCTTTTATATGAAATAAGACAGGGAAATACTAACTTGCAAATCCAATTCATTTTTCTCTTCTTCCAGAAAATCAGATGCTTTTTGCTATTTAGGCATATTTGGCATTTCCCTTTCCCTATATAACTCTACAAAATACTTCATGAAATAGATTTGTTAATTTTCTTTATGCCTATGAAGGCTTCTTTTTTCTGGACTAAAATTAAAGCTGAGTTTTCTCTGACCAAAGGACATAGTGTGTGTCCTCTCCTGTTCCATCTTTAACTACAAGGATTACAAAAAGCCCACCTCAAAATTTAGTGTGGATCTGTACTAATTACACCCACAAGTGAAAGAAGCTCTTTCAGGGTGGAGTACAACAGCTGTTACACAGCAGACAAGACTACACAATAGTTGAGGACAGGAAGTGATGGCATCTCTTATTAAACTATAGCTAAGCAGGAAATAACCTTATGTAATTAGCTAACTTGGCATCTGGCCAGGTCACAAGGATTAAGAAGTCTTGCAAAAAGTTCAGCACACTCTTCATTAATTGTCCATGAATTTGATTTGAAAGCACAGCACATTACTGCTGCGTATATAGTACACTATGCACCAAAAGAAGCCATGACAAATTATTTTGTCAGTATGTATATATTCAACTTGCACTTGGGCTATTAAAGGTAAGTTACCTTCAGCGTAGTTTAAATAGTTTTATCCATAAAGTACCATGCAATTGGCTAACTTTAAAGCTACATCAGATTTATATTGTCTAGCTGATTTTTAGTATATAAAAAAAAAGAATAATGCACAATTTCTTTTCAAAACTCACCAATACTGTGACACAAGAGAGACGGGGTTTTGATTGTCGGTTGGTTGGGTGGGTTCTGGTGTTTTGTTTTTCTTTTTTTAAGAGATGCATGTGGGCCACATTTTACTTCATTAAGATATCTAGTGCCTGCAAAGCCTTTAGTTTTGAGGCACAACTGTCTTTCTTATGCAGTTCAGATTCTTGGGCTTCTTGCTCTTCTCTTAGTCTGTCCTTATCATGTTTACAAAGAACATTGCTAAAGACATTATAAACACACTTTTATCTTCTAAGAACTTGGTAGTGCATCCATAAAATAGAAAATACATAAATGAGAATAACTACAAGAAAGCTAACCTGTAGGATAAGTCAGATGAATTTACAAAACCATGTTCATAAAGAAAAAACCCAACATCCTAAAATATCAATGTTCATCCAGCATACATGTGTATGTTTGATAAAATTAACTCCTCATAACTTTTAGTTGCAAAAGCCTCTATTAACTACTTCACAGAAAATTATTTAACTTAAAATAATTAAAATATTATTTTAATTTGATACTTTATCACTGCAGATAATTTCATTGATTTGATTAAATATGGTGGATACAATAACTGGTGAAGTAATTAAAGACAAAGTATGCAACATGTCAAAGTGTTCTGACTCATCTCTTCAGATAATGGCTTTTCCAACAATGCCGTTAAGTAGAAGAAATACTGAGGACATGGGTTCTAATGTCCAGAGTGTCCTTAGCATAACAGAATCAACCAATTAGTATATTTAGTTTTCCCCCTATGTCATAAATGCTATTTTAGATGACAGCTAAATTCAAAGGCAAATTATACAGTGATTCTTAAAAGTTAACATTTACTTGATCTTTCTTCATTGCCTTATAAACAGGAACCCTTAAATTTGAAAACTGCTAATAGTTACGTCCCTTTCATTGATAAGGACTGAGGTAGACCACTAACAGCTGAAACCATAAGCTTGTGATTCCAAATCATACAAGTTCCACCTTTCAAACAGCAGACAAAAACCTTTAAGGGAAGAGTTTTGTACTAAGGCTAGTTGTACATATTGCTAAAGAAATAAAAATTCCAGAAACTCATTGTTTTCTATTAATCCGGTTTATAATAATACAGTTTGTAGAAGAGTTCAGAAGTATTCTTCCTGAATGCAGTATTGTCTATTGCCATTTTTAAAAAACGTTCACCCTATCTCCATGCTATCAGAAACTCTTGCTAATCCACTATTTCTTAATCTGAGCACATTTTCTGCATCATCAAGTTGATTTCTTAACTCTTCACACTCACTTAGAACCCTCAGAACATCATCACCATGCATGGCACAACATAACCCAAATACAGATCAGGCTTCTTTCAGGACTACAGAATGCTGAACCACAGTTCTAGAAATTATTATTGCAGCTATCAGAAACCGAATGTTTTTCAAAAGTGTCTGAAAGGATTGAAGCAAATGTTAAGGAAATTTTGTACCATTCCATACTAGCATTTCTTGATATGAAAGCAAAGATGAAAAGGACCTTTTCCTCACTAATGAAAATTTACAATACCCTAGGTTTATTTTCATATGTTTGGGGGTATTTTTGGCAAAGAATTGTAACAAAAAGCTGCTTACTAATGAGAAAAGCAGAAAGCTGACATATGCACGCTGATAACTCAAAACTTTCACAATCTTGGCCTTCCTGCTATCTTTTCCCTCCTTCTCTCCCCTCAGATTATACTTCTAACTTCCTTTGTTGAAAGTTAAAACTGCAAAAATTCATTACTATCCCCTACAGAGAGCTTTTGGCAAAGCTCTAGGACAAAGCCTTGCCTAAAGCACTCGCTTAGATGGTAAAACAACTAATTTGTGGTTCTGTGAAAGCACATAAGAATTCTCATAAGTGGGAAAAGTATATAATGTTTGAACTTTTTATGAATATAATAAATACTGTTCTTAAATTAAGCATATCACTTCAAATTTTAGCTTCTAAAAATTAGGTTTCTGATCACACTTTGATCAAAGAAATCAGTAAAAATTCCGTTGATGCCTCTCATGTCATTTTTTAATATAAACAGAGAAATACTTAAAAAAAAACGGAACCCCCAAAACAGCCCAAGCGTCTAGCCTTGAATTTCAACATTAATCATACTCAGAAAATATAAATAGAGCTGCACAATAGATAATAAGAAAGACAGCATACATTCATAAAATGCAAGAGTTAAAAATAACCTCGATGCTTTTCCCAGCATTTTTAATAAGCTATATACACTAAAACCAACCTCCTTTTCTATGGCACTTCAGCAGTTTACCAAAAACTTTAAACAGTTATTTAAAAAAGAAACCAACAGTGGAATACGTGTAGTGTTGATCGCTAGATCCTATAGCTTTTCTCTGATTTTACCACATCAGTGGCCTTTGGCCCACATCCAGCCGTGTTTTTGATTTCTAGTTATTGCAGGCAGTGCACTTACTAGACCCCACCTGGGTTTGCACGGTCCCAGCACGAGCCCTCACGAAGCATCACACCGAGCAGCATCTCCGTCCCTCCATCACCCCTGAAGCCCCCAGGTTGTCTCCCCGCTGTCCACCTTTTACCTCCCGCTCATCCATGGCCAGGCAAGGCCCACTGTAAGCTCACAGGAACCAACCTGGGTTTTGCCTGGTCAGTGCCGAAAGACCGCAGGGCCCTTGTGCTTGTGATGCCTGCACCACAGCTCTCGTGCAGCCACCCTGCGTGCACCCCTTGCCTGGTGGCCCTCACCCACCTGCTCACCCCCTCAGCATGCTCTCGGACCTCCCCACCACCAGCACAGCGCCGAGGCAGCGGGGTGGAGCGGCGGATGCTGATTGGCCCTTCAGTAACATTTGTGGTGATTGGCCAAACTTAAAGGCCGGCAGCCATGCTGGCCTGCCTGGCTGCAGAGGGGACAGGTGGCCTTGCTGCCTGGGTGTGCAGTGTGGCACGGCAGCAAAACTGATGGGCCTAACTGACCCTTGCTTTTCTGGAGTTTGTGTTCCCGCTACAAAACCTGCCTCTAAGTGCCTGAAAACACTTGGGTCCAGGTCCTACTTTGATTATTAAACCATCTCTCTGCTTGAATTGGGATTTGCTAGTGTAAGATCGACCGAGGGTGACCTCATGCTCAACTGGAGTGGTTTATTGCACAATTAAATTCTCTCACCTACCTCACTTGTTGGCAATGATGCTTCTAAAATACAGTGAAATTCAGTTTATGTTCCTTTGTTTAAAATGTGTGCAGGTGTCAAACAGGGTGGTGCTTCAGAATGAGTCAATTTATGTACACAAAAACTGTTAGGCAATAACCAGTGAAATGTTTAATGTAAAATATGTGGAAGTTCAGAGTAGGTAAGAGCATATTTACGCACAGAGGAATCAAGGCAGGCAGTAGGGAAAAAGGAGTAGACATCAACACACAGTTTAGATGGAAAACAAAAGACTTGGTTATTTTCTTTTGTTTTTCAAAACAGTTACGCGTACAGCTGAGTAGGTGTACTTGTTTCTTGAAAGATTATATCTATGAAAGGACTATGCAAAAGCTAAATGAGTCATATTTATTACCTTTTTTCACCGCTGGACATAGCTCTGTTACTGAAGGTAATGGCAGAAACGCTTTTCAGTCTATTAGTATCTGAACAAGAGGTTAGGGAAACATTTTTTAACATTTGGGGGCAATGATATATGCTACACTTGAAATGAGATGTGATTTTTGGGTGTAGGTGCAGTCTGAACTATGAAGCCAAGAAGCTTTAACACAGTCAATATAAATACAGTCCATGTAAAGCAGTAATAATAATATTAATATTAAATAATATTGAGGCCTCTGGACTAATCATGAGTGCAAGTCTTAAATTTTACAGCAAAAAAACCCAAGCCAGTTTTGGATCCTTTTCTCTACATACATACAGAAAGAGAAGAATTCTGGCCATAAGATGCCAATGTGGAATTTGAATGAAGAATTCCAATGACAAAGAATTATATAAAAGACTTGATCTCTATTGGACATATTATCTGCTGTCAGAAATCAGTGTTAGTAGTAGAGGCAGTTTAACAAGTTTATCCGGTGTTGAACATAGTTTAAGAGGAAGGACAAACTGCCAACAACAGGCAATTTTCCCATTGCAGACTAACCTCAAATGATTTCATTCCATGTACTTCAGTGCACATAGAAGACAGCCAAGAAATCTATAGATACTGATGACTGCAAGAAAGAAGATCAAGGTAAGTCTCAGTCAACCCTAACAGCTAACCTTAACAGTATCATTACAGTGCTACTGTCCAGAGATATAGATGCTGGCAAGGAAACTGCTAGCAAAGAATTCCTTTAGTTACATTTGAAATCTATCACCAAGCAAGTCCTCAATAGTCTGTCTTTTCCTCTATGGGACATTTATTAAGAAAACATGTTTACTAAGGAACACACTGAATTTCTGAACCTGTTCTTACCAAGCATTAATTTCCATGTTACAGGGTACAAAAGGGTATGCTTCTGCTCTAAGACCTTGAGCTATATGTGGTTTTTTCCTAATTTTTTTTCCATTAACTCTACTAGAAGAGCTCAGATAAAAATAGGGGTGTGTGTGTGTGTATTTTCCCCAGTGTCAAACATACTAGTTCAATTCTCTGAGCCATACTAATTTCCACCAATTTATCTTAAGCCAAATGAACTGACAAAAGTAATCTCAGTTTTTATTCTTTTCCCAACTTTTGCTGCATAATATTAATTGAATTGATTGATACTTTGTCTTTTCATAAAAGTCTGAGTTCTATAAGCACACCAGCAGGTATTTACTATTAGCTATCAAGTTACCTCTTAAGATTGTCTGAGACTTACCTTGATCTCCTCTCTTGCACTCATCAGCATTTATAGATTTCTTGGCTGCCTTCCATGTGCACTGAAGTATATGGAACCAAAATAAACTGGGAGGCAGGCTCCTTGGTCTAAGTCTCAGTCTCATACAAAATTTGGGGAAGTTGAGAAATGAGGCTTTTTGTAATCAAGTCCAGACACTAGTTGGATTTCAGTTAAGGCTAGGTTGAAAAAACACGGCACAACTAGCCCCCTAATAACAACTTGGGTTTTGAAGGGCTGGCTTGATGTAGTACTTGATGTAGTCAGCCCTGGAAATTCTATCTTCTACACCGGCCCATATGTTCTTAATTTGAGTGGACTACAAATGGTGTTCATGAGATCCCCCTCAGTCTGATCTATTCTAAGTGCAGCTATACTGGCTTCAAATTCTGTAGCTTCCTTTGTATATTTATACATTAAAATGTATGCAGAATAGTAAGTGCAACTGTCCATCATCTTTTGAGTTGTTTTTGCTTTGACCCAGGAAAGTCAAAATTCTAAATACCCCTCTCTCATGGATGTTTGAAAATCCACACCGGAGGGCAGTACCGGGGTTGCTCATATGCCCAAGAACTTCATTAAAAAAGACAACTATAACCAATGTGTATGTCTGTAATAACGCTGCAGTGCAATAGGGAGCTGGATGGCCAAGGAAGAAGTGTCTGGATTCCTAAATCTTGGATGGCAGCAGTAAAAGAAAGAACAGATTTTTGGAGGGGAGCAGTGTGAACTGACAACTTTGATTTCTATGCTATTGGTTTAAATTTTTCAGTAAACTGAATAGACAAAGATCTCAGATTTAGCTTCCTTGACAGGGACTACAAATTTGACGGCTATTAAATGTCAATCAACTGTGAGCTGAGCAGGCCTAAGGACCAATAATTTACATATATTATAGAAATAATCCTGCATCTCTTCATTTTGCTGTTATATAAAAAAATATCGTCAAGACTGCAAAGGCAAGCTCTCTGCATTAAGAACAAACAGAACTAAAACTGCATGTGTGACATTAATTTGGCCTCCTTGTGCTGATGAGCTTACTATTCTAGTGTGGTTTGGTGGGGTATCGGGGCTGTACACAAAGGAAGCATTTGTCTATTGAATTCCTTACTAATTTGCTGCAGAAATTGGAGCACAGAATTAATGAAATATTGAGTTGTTGGTCTTTAAGTTAAGGAAAATGAACACCACAAGGAGAGCAGGCTTTCTAACCGTACCTCTGTCATGAAATGTTTTTTCTTAAACCGAATTTTCAGAGCTGGTCAGTTATTAGTCTTCACTATCTAAATATGCACTTTGACTACCTGTTTTCTGAAAGCATAGGGTATTCACAACTGCAATTGACATGAGTTTAAAGTTTGAGCAAAGATCTTCACAAAACACAGGCACTTGAGATAAGTATCCAAACTGGTCAAGCGAAGTTAGCAGATATGTATTCCAATATGCCACATATGAAAAATGAGAAAATAATTTGTAATATGCATAAACCGGTATGCCACATCAGGACTATTATTCCAGAATAAACTGTTATGTAAACAAGGTCTCATGCATGGCTTAACCACCGTATTATAAAGAATCTACTTTAAATTCATGTCTGCTTTTGTTCCAGATTAATTTTCACCTATAAAAAAATCATTACCTACAGCCCACTCCTTGCTTCTGAATTGGTAAATTACCCATGTGCCTTTCTGGTGTGTACATTGCTACAGTACAAGAAGTAGAAGCTTGTTGTCCTTCATTTTGTACACACAAGCAATTGCCAATATAATCTGGCTTTGTAGTTTGACTTCAGTTGCTTTCAAACAAGGCAATTGATTTACAGTCAATGCAGTAACAAACGTACAAAGACTTGTTTAAAATATCTCCTTGTAATCTGAGGTGTATTGGCATTGCTAAAAGTACACGGCAGCAATTCGAGACTTATGTCTGGAAAGGTAGTTTTGTTAAAGATTCCTGCGCTCAGAATGCTGGCATTTCTGACAGAATGATTTTGCTCACATGTCTCAACCCAAAGGTGATTTTTATTACTGTTGCTTTGTAACCGTGGCAAATTAAATCAAAATATTTTCACAAAGTCCTCACATTGTGAAAAAGGTGGCAAATTTATTTTATTTTGTCACTAATTTCAGGAGTATTTCTGTTTCCCTAAATTAAACATTTGATTTTCCATAAGCTTATTTCTCAAATTAGAGATTTCAGTCTAAAAACTATGTAAGAACGCATGCGCTGATTCCATGTCCTATCTCCTGTTAACCTTTTGTTAACTACAGAAAAAGCTGTTAATATGGCCTTCTGGAAGAGGGAAATGAAGCTAGGCTTTGCTAGTTTCACTAGTTGTGGAGCTATTTTAATTTGTGTTTATTGACATCCTTAAAGCAAAACTGTTCACCTGAATATTTATGTTTGCACAAAATACAAGTTTTCAGTGAACAGAAGAATCAAGAAAGCATTACTTCTATGGATTTGTGCCCTTTTATTCCTCTTTTACCACAGTAGTCCACTTTACCCCTTTGATATCCTCTCCCAGGGCAGGAGACAACACGTGTTATCCTAATGTCAATCCACGCATGTGTTGACTGGCCAGGAGATTTGTTCCAACCAGAACGTACAGCACATGCATCCTGCCATCCTTTTCCTCTCAAAAAGTATTGATTCCTATTACTGTCCTTCATGCCTGGAAAGACCCAGCCACTGAGACCTCCAGTAAGTTTTCTTTCTGTCTGCTTTTACCACTCTCCCAGGATCTTCACTGAGCATCTCTGTCCCAGCAAGCAACTTCTCTCTGTTCAGGCTCATATTTAGAAATCTCTGCTGCCACGTACCCTGGCTTTATCGCTGAAATGTCTATGTTATTTTGTTGTTCACCTCTGTACAGCCACTGATTCTCAGAAAACTTGCAGGAACATGGTTCTTAGATTTCTATCCATCTTTCAAAATGGGTTGAAATTGGTCAAGACATTGAACCATCAATGTGACTGACAGGGCGTTTGTATGTGCCTCATTTCCTTGGGAAAGCATGCTAGAATTACTGGGGCCCTCAACCATGCTGGTGAGAGCATCATAACCTATGCAGGGGTCAAACTGGCTCCAGTTATAGGGTAAGCAGAGACGCAGTTGCCCCCTTCGTGGACACACCTACATTATAGGCTATCCATCAGGCCTGGGCACATCCACTCTGTGATTTTACAAGAAGCCTCTAATATAACACTGGAATTTGTGTATGCTGAATGTTTACCACAGACAGATATGCATGAAAGAAAAAGTAACTGGTGAATAATTTACACAATTATTCCTGCCTTTTCAAATCCAACAGAAGGGGATAACCAGGAATGGCTAAGGAGCAGACAGCAAACATTCCTGGAAAGGCAGCAGGAGGCAGCCATGTGCAAGGAGAAAGGAATAAGGCAGGCAAAAACACTTGGGTATTTTTGGAAGCTAGTGGTTTCTGACATCCACAAAAGATCCTCTCAATATAAACAGAGGCATGTTGGGGGGGAAAAACTTAATGACTTAGGATCACAAAAAGGAATCTCCATCAAAATTTG
Source organism: Microhierax caerulescens (assembly GCA_035590215.1). NCBI lineage: Eukaryota > Metazoa > Chordata > Aves > Falconiformes > Falconidae > Microhierax > Microhierax caerulescens. The sequence continues at coordinate 43,748,955 of JAVJGJ010000061.1, forward strand.
TTTCAAATAAATGTTTAAGATTTACTCTGATCTTCACTTGAAGTTAATCTTCTAACCAGGAGCTGAAGCCTGCCAAGATGCACTTTGACACAGTGTACTCAAACTAACCGACTGGCTCAGTATGTAAAACTAAGCTGGTACATGACTTGGGTGTAAGATTCTCCTGGCTATCTTCTAAACAAAGCAAACAATTGCCACACACAATGGTTAATAGTTTCAGAAAGGTTTCATTTTAAGTAAGTAAATGATAAGAAGGTGACAGTTGATTCCTGGCATTCACATGTCTTCCAGCGGCATGGGATGAGCTGTTTGGCTGTGTCCTTAATGGACGCTGATGGTCGACCACAGAATCCTCCAAGAATGCATATATATTGCTTTCAGTATTTTTTTTATTGCCAAGGACTGGAGAAGATGCTGGTATACATACAATTTTTAAATAAAATACTTTCAGTACAAAATGGAGGAAATTTCCGCAAAATAATACAACCCTTTTTTCAACTTTTTGCATTATTCCTGTAGTTTCTTCCATTGGCTTTGTTTCCACAAGATAAAGACACAAGTTTCTCATGTTTGTTTTTCTTTTTACTTCGACAATAATGATGGTTTCTCACGAGTCTTGGGTTGTTGGCTCTAACAAAATATTCCTTTTCTCATTATGAAGTACCTGTGGAAAAAAGCATATATTTGGCAAAAGTGGACAAAAATGTAAAATAAATAGTTGGCCAAGTATACTGTTAAAAAGCTACCCCACTTTGTATTTGGAGCACTCCTAAATCAGTTGCTATGTATACGCAACACAGAGGAAGGAAAGAACACAGAACAATTTTACAAACTTGAGAAAGAGATGTGCAAGGGAAGTTGGGTGGAATAAGTAGACTGTTATTAAGTGAATTACTGTATTAGTGATTAATTTTTTCCCTTGGCATATGTCACCTTTTCCTCTATCATTCAGAAGCAATCCTGTCAGCATCACAAGCGTTAGCCTTCTACAGGGAGTGGACTTACCCCACACTGCAGGACTTTTTTCCAAATGCTGTATCAGCCCAAACTGCCATGTCTTGGCATGTAATGGCAGGTGACAGTGAGGCACAGAAAGCTTCACTGACGGTTTTAGGGATCATTGTCACCAATATCTCAGCCCAGGATAATAATCATGTATCTGATGAAACGACACTGCAAAAAGCACCAAGCCTATTAGTAAACAAATCTTTGAAGAGCCAAAATATCACCTTTATTTTAGTCTTACACAGAAGCCAACAACTCAGATTCTTGTAAAGCACTTAATATTATGGTAATCAAATAGGCACCTGTGATCCCAAGGCTTTGAACATCAGTTTTATCCAGACTTTCAAAAATCCTAGGTGAATCTTCAGATGACTCTAGGCTTTTAAAAGCCTAGAACTGTTGCCTAAATGACTTCTGACAAAATTGCTAGGAGGGTGTAATATGCAAACTCAATTCCTGTGTTTTGGTCATTTGGGATTTTTTTTTTTCTTCCTTTCTTTTTTTTAAGGTCAGTTTCTATTTGGATTCAGAGCCATAATCAATGTTAATTGAATGTATTTGGTTTGGATAATTGCTTGGATGACTATTTAGCATAAATTAAACATTACCCTTAGCTAGTTATGTTAGAGCTGACAATGATAAATGCTGACTGATTATTTTAAAGGAGTACTGTATTTATTTTCGCCTCTTACTTGCAGCTCTTAGAGCTTGGTGATGGTTCTCTCTTCCCCTACATTATTGCTTCATATGAAACTGCCAGTCATGCTTATTTATTAAGGCAAACAAAAGAACCTAAATTTTTGATATCAAATGAAAGATATTAAGTGATTTAACTAATTCCATGAATGTGCTTAAACTATGAGAAATTATTAATATTTCTTACCATATCTGTACTTTATTTTATTAAGTGACAATAATACAGAAGTTAAATGACACCTTACAAACAAAACACATGATAAATTTAATTATGTCAAGTGTAATCACAGGAATCTATATATATTATCATGAGAATATTATAATTCTGCACAGTAAATAGAAGTAGATCAAGTTATGTTATAAAAAATTTAAGATACAAGCTTTCTTTTTGTCAGATCTTTATTTTGCTCTCTGAAGCTAGGCTGAAATCCAGAGTTTTTAACTTCACAGATAAGCAATAATCCATAATTCAATCCACTATTCCTGAAATGCAAATATTTTTCTTACAGGATCTACATTATTTAAATTCCAGACAATATTACTTGTTCAGCAATATGCTAAACACTTATTATAGCCTGAGCTAAGAAGACAGACAATTTTGAAGATGAAGCAGGAGGCGGTTTAAAAATCCATGACTGATTTCAAAGCTGACCAATGCTTAATTGAGGCTCAGGAGGCAAAATGTAAATAACATCAACTTTTATGATTGTAACTGAATAAGAAGTCTCTAATATTTTATAATCTTTAACATTGATAATGACATACAAACAAGCAAGACTGGTGTTTTTGCATGCAGTTACATGGATGTAAGCCTTATTTGCAAGGCAGACAAAGAAAAGGAGTAAATATATTAGAAGATGCAATGTATATGCTCAAAAAATTAGAGGTTAACATCCCCAGAACATACACTCAGCCGTTTCAGTGATGTAATAAGTGACCTTGCCTTTACATTATGTTCAAAAAGTACGCATAAATTACACAACAAAGCAGCACAATGTCTTGCGACACAACAATTTCTCAAAGGGTATTTAAAAGTAGCTTGAGAGTATTAGGATTGGGGTGGTACAGTGTGTTGCCCCTCTTTGTACTTCACTGGGATACAGTTAATCAATAAGAATTCATTTATAAAATCGCTTCAATGTGTAGCTTTCCAGAGCAAGGTCTATTCATCTGAATGGGTTTCCTTACAAGAGGAAGAAGAAATAGGAAGAATACATAAAAATCTGGTTTTACTGCAGCACAAGGTTTCTGATTTCACCAGCGTTACTGTGTCAACTGGTGCTAATAAACTGTTACAACAAAGGGGGGAAACCCATGCTTCATCAGTGAGGAAAATGGATACTGAGATACAAAAAGGAAAAAAAAGCACACAACATGATATTGTGTGATTACACAATAGAGTCATTAAGCCTGGAGTATGTTTTAGAAACCTTTTTCTACCTAAATACAGGATATGGTATTTTAAGGTAAATAAATTATTGTGAAAGCCTTATTTCTGTTCTGTTAGTAGACTATTGCTGTCTTTATTTCCTGGAGATGACAGTTTTGGCGGTGTGTGCTTTCAGCGGAATCTAACAAATCCAACAAATCACACCAATACAACATTGTTTGCAACCCCACCTAGTGGTCTTAGACTTAGGCATTTCCAGTGGGTTTTTGTAGCTGACAACCTGTACCTCCAGAACTGTTTCCTTATTTGTTTCTGGCTATAATCTTCTTATTTTTATACTTGAATATTCAATTAAAAACTAACTTCATTTTATTTACTCAGGCTTTGCAGCATCTCTATTATAGCAGCAATTGTTTTACAGATATTTAGCGACTTTCATCCTGGACAGTCACAATGTTTTATAACTGTAACATAACAAGCCCAGGTGCAAACTGTATATAGGGATCCTGTTACTCGGTGCTCACTGAATCCATGCTTGAAGTGGAACTCAACACCTATCTGACAATATCTGGCCACATTACAGACCATTTGAAACGGAGGGGAACAGTGTTCAACCTGAAACTGCAAAAAGTAAGATAGAGAAATACTTCCCAAATGAGGATATCAGAGAATCACAGAATCACCGGACGGTTTGGGTTGGAAGGGACCTTAAAGCCCACCCAGTTCCCCCCCTGCCCCGGGCAGGGACCCCCCCCAGCAGCCCAG
>JAVJGJ010000061.1:43763722-43775192 GCA_035590215.1 Microhierax caerulescens
TATTGTCTTCTGTGGCAGTAGTCAGATTAAGTTCTAGCTGGGCTTTGGCCCTTCTAATTTTCTCCCCGCATGACCTCATGATGTCACAATTAAGGCAGTATGATAAAAAATTAATCCCTTTTTATGTAAGGTGCTCTATATAAGACACCCAATGGTTTTAGAAACAGTATTAAGAAGGAAATAATCTAATTAATTTGTTTCAACTTGCCAAATTGCACACAAGCTTGCCTTAAATCAAAGCGCCATATATCACTCACTGTAGATTCTGATTTCAGGTTCAGTTCTTCCAGGCAGGAAGATTCAGATTTATTTAGGGGCACATATGTAGCAGCAGTAAAGTTAGCTAATCATTTGGCTATTTTGTAAGCAGTGGAGATAGCTACCTCTGCCTCCAGCTGAATTAATTTGCTAACATGTTCTGTGCTGCATGTGTTGTTTATGTGCTCGTTATGCTATCAAATCGCCATCATTAGAGGGCTTAAAGATGCCTATTTTGTGTATGCAAAGAGACTTTGGAGATCTGTAGTAATGTTTTTAGCTACTTACAGTGGCTGAACAGCAATGGCCTACAAAATGCCAGTGGAAGAAAAATAGTCACCTACAGACAGACACAAGAGGTTTGCTACTTTTTTTGGTTTTGCTTTTCTGAGTCCTATTCCCAGATATAAAAGATTAAATTCCACTTCAGCACCTAAATGTTTCTAGACATGGACCTGAGTAAAATTAGCTGGAATTTTGAGTTCACCACATCACGAGATCGTTCCATAGCTTGGTGTTTCCAATTTGCTGTACTGATACCTCCAACATCCATAAAACCTCAGACATAGTGAAACCAGTAAGGATACTTGCTATGTGCCAGCTATATGCCTTTCATCTCTAACTCTCCTTTTGTCAAGCAACTCTCCAGCCTAATTAAGAGACCTCTCCGCAGGTTGATCAAACTCACGCTGCAAGAAAGGAACAATGCAGTAATTGTCAGCGATTTAGTTTGACACCTTTCCTGCTTAATTCAAAGAATGTGAATAAAGCACAAGTTTGCCTATACGGGGTCAGAAAATTAGCATCTCCAGGCCAGTAGCTTGTTTCCAACAGTGTCCATGTGGTGGGTTAACCTTGGCTGGCTGCCAGACACCCACTAGGCTGCTCTCCCACTCCCCCTCACTCCCAACAGCTCAGGGGCAGAAAGTAAGATGAAAAGGCTCATGGTTGGAGATAAAGACAGGGAGATCACTCTACTTACCATCGGGGCAAAACAGAACTGACTAGGGAAAAATAATTTTAATTTATTGCCAATTTAAGATTGAGCAGGAGGGTGAGAAAGAAAGCCAAAATGAAAATCAGTCTCCCTCCACTCCCTTTTCTTCCCAGCCTCAACTTTACTCCTTTGTTCTCACTCTTCTGCTTCCTCCCCCATGAGTGGTACGGCGGGGATGGGGAATGGGGATTGCACTATTCAGCAACAAAACGTTACTGTTATCAACACAGTTTTCATCATGAATCTAAAACACAGGCCCACGCAAGCTACTATGAAGAAAATTACGTCTATCTCAGCCAAAACCAGTATGCACTTCTCTACTGCTCCTTCCTTTTCACACTGTTCTCCTTCTCTGGCATGAGGTCCCTCCCACAAGATACAGTCCTTCACAAACTGCTCCAGCATGAGTCCTTCCCACGGGCTGCATCATGGGTCTTTTCCACACAGTACAGTACAGTCATTCAGGAAAACAGTGCTCCAGTATGGCTCCCGTTTGGGCCACAGGTCCTGCCAGAAAACATGCTCCTGTGTGGACTCCCCTCCATAGGCATGGGGTCCTCTGTGGGCTGCGGTGCAGGTATCTGCTCCACCGTGGTCCTCCGTGGGCTGCAGGGTGTCAACTTGCATCACCATAGCCTTCCCCATGGGCTGCAGCAGAATCCCTGCTCCTGAAGCACCTCCTGCCCCTCCTTCACTGACCTTGGTGACTCCAGGGTTGTTCTCACATTTTTCTCACTCCTCTCTCATACAGGTGCTACACAATGTTTTTACCCTTTCTTAAATATATTATCACTGAGATGCCACCAACATCACCAATGGGGCTCAGCTTTGGCCAGCAGTGGGTCTGTCTTGGAGCTGGCTGGAACTGGTTCTGTTGGACATAGGGGCAGCTCCTGGTTTCTTCTCATAGAAGCACCCCTTCAGCCCCCCCTGCTACCAAACCCTGGCCACATAAACCCAATACAAGCTAACAGCAGACATCTAGTAAGAGCACAGGAATAACACAAGATACAGTGACAGGCAGCTTGTCTGATTTGCTTTAGAATATAGCATCCAGAGGAGACACTGTTCAACCCTCCTTCTGGGAAGCAGTGTGAAATTCATTTCAGACTGAATCCTTAGGTGTCTGTACTTCTTCATGCTCTGTCACTATAGAGCATGTCGCTACTATCAAACCCAAGTACAATGTTCAAAGTTATAGAACTTAGGGATTGAAAATGGACTAGGATTTTGTAACTCAGCAAAGGCAGAAATTAAAGTCAAGATGATAGGCGTCTATAAAGTCAGAACTTGAAACAATTATTTGCTGTTTCCCTTATTGCAAGAATTGGGAAGTATCAAATTAAATTATCAGATACCAAATTCTAAACAAATAACAAGAAAATCCTTTTTTTGCAGAGTGCAAAGCTGAGTTCTAGGATTACTACTACAGGATGTACAAAAATATCCAAAAAGTTCCAAAAAACCAATTAAGTAAAAATATGATCCATCAGAGGCTGTTGAAAAACATGGGTATTATGGCCAAATTGCTGAAATCTGGGATTGGTGAAACAGGAAGGTTTCATGGTGTACTTTGCCCTGTTCTTAATAATCTGCTAGATGTGTCTACCAGCCATAATTTGAGATGAGATACCACACTGACTGGACCTTTCATCAGCCTAATATGGCTGTTCTTACGTTCTAACAAGGCAGTGCAATTCAGTTCAGTCTTGAATCTTGCAGTTCAGTTCAGTCTTCAATTCCTTTCTCACGGCTACTCACCCAGAACTAGATCCTCCTTATTTCAGCTTCAGCCTACTCACTTCTTAGCAAGATCCATACCTACTTCAAGGACAAATCTCGCAAGAACATCCCCTCACTGTATAAAATGGAGACTGAGAAGACATTGCTTGTAATGTGTGTATATGTACACTTACTAACATATGTGTGTGTATCAGGAAAACTTCACACGTTTCAGAATTACTTTTACATTTTTGGTTCTAAGTTCTAGAGTCTTAAAAAAAATGATTCCAGCTAAGATTGGAATAATCTTTTTTTCTCCTGTGATTTTGCTCTACTTATTATTTCAGAAGGGATTTTCCATTCTATTTGTGGCACTCCAAATCATCTTTGGAGTAAGCCACAAGGCTATATTCCCTTTTTTTCAAATGAGGAGGGAATATGTGTGGAGGCATGTTATAGAGCTGACAGCTAATGTTTTATTAACACTAAATCAATAAGAATATTATTTGGTAAATTATTCAGTCTTGCATATGCCCCTGAAGACTTGTGTTTAGCATATTTTGAAAAGTAATTGGCTACATTGTGTCAGCAATCTAATATTCAATTTGTAGGAATTCTTCTTTCCCACCATTTAGACTCATAAGCATTTTGGTCTCTCAATAAAACAGGTATAGAACATAAATGGACAACAGCACTAGAAACATGGTTGCATTATTTACAAGTGTTCCTCTACTGGAATTAGTGTACAAATTGCTTGCGTGTGCTTTGCATTGGGGTAACACTGGAACAACTGCAAGAGCAGCAAGCTAACTTTTTTGCTTCATAGTCACAATGATTTTTAGGCAAAGACAGAGAAAATAACCACCTCTGCTTCTTTCACATATTTAGGAGATTAAAAGAGCAATGAACTATAGGAACAGTACAGTTGGGACACCATTGATAGAACGATAACAGATGTAGAGCCAGCTCCTACATTTCCATCAGAACTCCACTTAAATGGAAAGGATCAAAAGATTGCAAGTGGTGGGGCAGAGCTACCCAACTAGAGCTATCTATCCTCATGTAACGTGTGTACCCTTGTGTAACGTTACACATCCAGAGATTACACTCATAGAGACTAGCAGCACTCCTCTTTGTAAGACCACATGCATATCCAGATGCTAGTGCCCACCATGGGCTCTGATAAGACCTTGGTACTAAGTTGCTTACGACAGTAAGCATGTGGGAACATATGCTGGATGCTGCTTTTGTTCAAAACGATTAGGTCAGCCCTGCAGCATAGTATGCCTAATTGTGCCAGGGCCAGGACATACGTCACATCTTTATTTCAGTCATACTCATTTTAGAAGCAGATGAAGGTATAGCCCTGCTGACATGCAAAGCATACTGGGCTTTACCAGTCATGACAGGCAACGTGGAATGAATCGCACAGGTATGCTGCCCCTTAGTATTTCCTATTCATTAGTCATTGTAAGTATTAACACCCATGTCTGTTACTTATAAATGTCCTTTCCATCACCCCCCCACCCCCAGCTCCCTCTCCTTGACATTGAACAGTCATGCAACAGCCTGTAGCTTTGGGCTTTGATAAGGCAGAGTATGGGACTGTAGAAAGAAATGGCAAAGCTAAGCACTCTCTCAAAGCGATGAGCTTTACTTTCATAAAGTATGAAAATATTTTAGGGTTATCTAGTGTGAAACCATTTTTTTCTGCTGCCAAACACAAGCAAATCATATTGACCTCACATAAAGTACTGGCAAAAAGCAGATCCTGAAAGTCACTACATAACAGCAGTATGCTATGGACAGCCTGTTCCATTGGGAGACAGGAAAATAACTGATATGGAGGTCAGAACAACTTAGTGTGATTCAGCACACGAACAGTAGGAGAGCGCAGAAGGAAAGGCTGGACCTGCTTAGTAGGACTGCACACTGCACTCAGGAGCCTGCAGCAAGAAGCATCATGTGCTGTCTGAGAGTCCCTGGAGTTCATTCACATCAGATGAACACAGAAGTCTGCTTTGGGTAACTTGCCTATAAGACAAAAAGTGAAAAAGAAAAAAAGACATGAAGCATTAACCCCAGTTATGTTCTTGCTTGACCCTTCATGGCATCTGAGAAAGAAAAGAAATCTTGTAGCATCAGTCTGTGTCTTTGAGGACAAAATAATCAGCCATCATAAAAATGAAGACTGAAGATGTGTGTCACCACTTGTTCCCGATGTACAGCTCTGGGCTGTGTCTCTGGTATTTGCTGTCTTTTCCCACAAACACTGTGAGTGCCCAGTACCACGGTCTGTGAAACACTGACAGTGCACATCACCACATCACTAACAAACCCAACAAAAGGCAACAAAACTGCCTCAGTTGTCCAGTATCCCACAGAGCCAAGGAGCATCTTTACTCCCCAATCTGTTTCCAGCATTGTCTATGTTGTCCTCTTGTTATTTCCAATGCTTTCTCTTGAAAGCAAAGGTGAAGATACGCTGTTTCAGGCTCATCTGGGCCTCCCTGATAAAAACCTCCAAGAATGCCTTTAAACCAAAAGCAGAAGTCTGACCTCATTGCCTCTCTTCCCCCTTCCTGTCTCTGCTGACGGGTGGATCCCCATCCTCGGTCAAAACAAAATCCTTTTCTCCTTTAATTTCTTTATCATAAGCTGGTATAAAATAGACACAAGCAAAAATATGGTTTGTTTTTTACTATTACCAGGTAAACTCTAACTAGGCCTTCATTGTATTTATGTACAAGCATTTTCATTTTAAATCAATAATTATGTATCTTTTAAAAATTACATTACTTTATCTACCACATATGCGCTGTAAAGCAGAAGAAAGTCAGGTGGCCAGGGAGTAGATATTGGAAATAAATATATAAATAAACTCAAGTAGTTATTTTGAGAGGGAGAGAGACAACTCTACTGCCTGTATTTCAATTACAGGAAAAGCGCAATGATCCCCTTGTTGTGTGTACATGTAATTAATAATTCCTGATGCTTTGCTCCTCCCACTTCCTTCTCTGCTTTAGCACTAAATTAGTCACAGTAACACAACAACAATAATTATGTTGTTCCTGGATTCTGGTCCATTCTCATCAACACAGTAGTAAACACAGTAGTAACATATTGTACTCCCTACCCTACTTACATACTATCCCTAGTAAAAGACCTCAGATAGATTTCAATAAAATCTTACATCGTTATTATTCTTGTTCAAAAACTTTTTGAACCCCATATGTTTATGTGTGTATATACATATGTGTATATATATATATATATTTAGGGTTTGTGCAATTATTTGATTATTATAACTTAGGCACATAGATATCTTAAGGATATCCCAGTCTTCCTAAGTTCTCAGTAACAAAAATTTCTTCCTGAATGACAATAAGTAAAAACATTTTCATCTTCAAAGGAGTAATTTCTACTGCTCTAGTCTGGGTTAAGCAGTAGAAATTAACCTGGGTTTTTCTGCACCTGCAGAGATCAGGTATTTGTAAATCTGCAAGCACTGTCCCTGATTGAAGAAATCACCCCGGATAGAAAGATGTAAAAGAAAGTTGATGCCTAAACATTCTGAAATGTTTTGTCACATTTTACTATTAGCATCATATATTAAAAAAAAAGTTAATCAATCCATGGATGTGATTTCAGGGATGAAGAATTATTCTTAGTCATCAGGATATTTCTATACAAGATATATGTAGTTGTGGGTTTTTTCAAGCATATAATAAAAGCTATTGGAAAGAAGAAATTTATGGTTCTTGTTTTCTGCCAAAGAATATGTTAGTTCTGAATTATTTTTTTTTTTAGGTTTATATATCTCTGTGTAAAATTTGCCTTGGCTTTAGAAAGACAACATTCCACTGAAAGGAATGAAAGAGAACACAGGTATTCTGAGAAGACAAACCAGCAGAAGCATTATGATCAATGTTTTTAATGCAAATCAGCTGTAAGAGCTCCTCAGTGAATAAAACATTATTAGAAGCTGAATTCTATGCCTCATAAAGCTTTAGACTTCTTCCTGACTTGGGGTATGCAGTAGAAGAAAGATTTTAAAACACTAACACTTTCTATAATATCAGAATTCTTTAAGTAGTAATTACAGTAAAAAAAACAAGTAACCACTTCTCTAAAACAAAACCAAATAATTTTTAGCAATTCTAAACTATTTATGTAATTTTTAAGATGCATTCTTTTAGCTTGCAAAATGTACCTGTAGTCAAAACCTAAACTTTTGAAAGAAGATACAGTTACACTTGGTCTGTCTACCCAAAGTATTATTACCTGACAAATTTAAACTATTAATACGTTTTAATTGCGATCTATTTTACACTATTCTAAATGCAAATAAAATTTTCTTGAAATAAATTTGTAACAGAATGAAGTAAATATTTTTATACTTAAAAAAATTATCAGGAACACTGGACAATGATTTTATTCTGGGTACTGAAAAGGAAGTATAGATTTATAAGGTAAAGTAACAAGAAAACCTTAAAATGAGTGTGTACCTCAGTGTTTTATCTCACAGAACTGGAATCTGTATGGGCCAAAATTATTTCAATTTGATTTCAATAAAGTTATAAAGTCTTTTAGTTTCAAAGCTTTCCATATCAAAATTTGTTTTCATTTAAATTAGTTGCCCATATCAAAAAGTTTAGAAGCAGTGATTTTGACCTTGCCTTAAATAATGGCTACATTCAAAATGACTGCATTGCATATAATTTTGATAAATTATTCATTTCTGTAAGAATTATGCAACGTTTCTCACTGGTAGTATTACAGTAGTTTCTTTAAGGCTTCATCTGTTCCAAATTCTTTTATCTCTGCTGCCATAAATTCTTTTTTTGTTGTTGTTTTTGGTTTGGTTTGATTTGGGTTTTGTTTTGTATCATTACCATGTTCTTTGCAGTTTGGATGGTTAGAATGAGCCTTTCACAGTCCCCATACAAAAGGTTTGTTTAAGCCGTGGACTGTGATTTGGATCCTCTGAGGACAACTTTCTAGTTCACTGGCCACTTTCAGAAATCTTTCCTGTGTAATGTTTACAATATATAGTCTAACATGAGCTCTGCTTTACCTCACATTGCAGTTTTCCCTCCTCTGTAACATGTTCTGAGCTTACACAGTGCAGTCTTGCTGTTTAGCAAGTAATCCAGGAACAACCTCAGAACTCCTGGCAGACTGGAAGCCAGGGAACCTACAATACACTTAGTGTTATGCTCAGTAACTATAATGCACATGACAGCCCGCTGGTAAAGTACAACACAAGGAAGAAAAGGCAAGGGTAAAACTAATTGAAGATAACCCTTGGAATCTGTATGGAGTCAACTGTAGCAACTATCTCCATAGCACTTGTTTTAGCTGATACAATTGAAAGGACAAGTCCACATATAACCTAATGTAGCTCTTCAATGCAGAAAAAACACAGTAAAGGGGATGATTTAAGATTGCTCTGGTTTTGTCTGTCCCTAAGTTATTCAACCTATTCCTTTTCTGCAGCCCAAGTTACACGTACACAGCCAATGCTGTATTCCAAAAACTGTTATTTCACAGTAAGTGCTGAATGGACAGGCTTTTGACTCAAGGATGCATTTTCCTTTTTCTAGGACACAATGTTCGCTATCCATGGAGGTCTTCCTTCTGCCTGTGCCCAGCTTTACAAATGTGAATGGCTACTGTAATATCTGGGACCATTTTTGTGAAGACATGCCACATCCAAAAAACTTTTCTTGATTTGGGAACTTTTCACTGCCATTTCTCACTGAAAGGAGAGGGTCAAAATTGTTATGATGTTGCCTGAAGTCCTTCATAACCAATTACTAGTCAAGATGCAATCTACGCTGTGTTAAAAAAAAAAATAAATTAGTACCCTCTAATAAAATTCTTGCAGTCTGGTCAGAAATGCTATGAAAACTCTTTGGAAAATGGCATCTCCAGGTGCTCATTAGAAGTGAATTTTACTTAAGTATGATTTACCAACATGAGTAGATTAAAAGTAGACAACTAGATACCACCAATTTCAGATAATCTTAAAATTCCAGACCATGTTTTACTGAAGTTAAGGACAGACTCTATGAAAAGTTAGTCATTTGTGGGAAAACAGCTTTTGTGAGAGTATGTAAGAATGGACAGTTAGGGATAGTAACTCTGTTAATACTGACTTGAATCTCCCTATTTCCCTATTCCTGACATGCTTAAAAGACATAATGAAGCATATGTACTCTAAGCCTGCTGCTTTGCCATTTACAAGCACATTATTACACAGGCTTTTGTGACTTCAGCCACTATCACCCAACATTTTGATGTTTTCCTTTGGACAAATCCCAAACTCTATCCCATGCTCATTAGATGGTGCCATTTTAGCAGTAAGTCATGATGTAGAGAAATCTTTGTGCAATGTGATGATATTGATCATTATATCCTAACCTTTCCTGATTTTGTATATTTGTAACTAAACTGATTTACTTATGCAGTGTTGTAATATTACAGGGTAGATCTTTAATCCATTATGCAGATTAGAAAAAATGCAAGCCTATGAGCTGAGGTGATAGTATTTTTTTTTTTATTCTTAGAAGAGGCACAAGGTTGTGATGAGTATGGCCAACAAATGGCTCATCAATTGCTAATAAAATGGTATTGCATCAACCATCAATTAATACAAATTATGCATTGCATTGGACAGGGCTAATGTGGTGAATGGTGTAACATCTTACTTAGCACCCCCAGTAAGTCCTCTTCTGACGATAGTGAGACTTGAGCTGAAGAACTCTGAAGTTTTGTATTGGATAGAGCTTACCCTACTTACTTTTTAATTTGCTTTCAAAAAGAAAAGCATAATGGACTTCTCAGTTGTGGCTGCGATCCATTCTGACTGCAGGAGGGCTTTATGCTCTGTCCTCTACATTCACACAGTCATTTTACTTGATCTGTCAATTACAGGTGATTTCTGTGTGACTAAAAGACAGAATGCCTCCTTTAAGGATTGAATTTAATGTAGATCTGATTCTTTCTATAAGTGTTTTTGTTTGCTAACCAAGGAAAAGGGCAGCCACTGTTGCTGGAATGATTCATGAAGTCCATTCCCAACTGTCCTCTTTCCCTGGAGACGGATATGCCAAAGAAATGGTATTGGCAGGGGCAGCAGCCTGCTTCTGGCTTCTGTAGACAAGATTTTTCCAAGTCCAATAAGCGTTGCTTTGGGCATGCTGCTGAAAGGCAACATGCCCATCAGCAAAAACCCAGCAGCCTTTCTCTCCTACCAGTTTTTGTTGAGGTGGCTGCTCTCTCTGTCCGCAGCTCTTGCAAGCCCTTTGTCCTCATCTCCAATTCACTAGTACGTTGCCCACCATTTCTCTGTGGAAGAGAATCAGTGAACAAAACCCAACCAGTGAACAAAACACAGTCCAAACATATGGAAAAACACATTTAAAAGCATGAATGGGAAACAAAATCAAGGATAGTGCTAAACATAGGACTATCCTATAATTTAGAGATGACACTTGGCTAATTTCTAACCAGACTGGCTGGTCTTACGTGTCCCAGATCTCTCTGAGCTATTGCACACATTTAATTTATATGTGTTGTAGCCCTGTGCCAGGATGTTTGGTCATGTTTTCTGGGGTTTTGGGCTGTTCCTGTGTATGCCTCCCAGCCTTTTTTTTTTTTTATCTCCCTTAAAGAATGGCTGGCCTGCTACGATTGCCCACCCCTTTATCTGCCTTGCAGCAATGCAGCCTTGGGCGCTCGCCGTGACACTGGGACTGGGGAAAGCCCTGCTGACAGGTGGATATTGGATCAGTACGATACTGAGACTTGTGACACAGTGATAGCAGACTAGACTCACTAGTAACGACACGGCCTGTCTCCTGCAGAGCCTGGTTCAGAAAACACAGTAGCATGAGATCTCTGCCACATCTGTAGCGGGCAGGGACACTGCAAACCGTCAGTTGTTTAGGGTTGACGCAGATTTGCGAGGACTTGGCATTTTCAGTCCTCATTTTGTAAGTCATGCAAAATCTTCTCAAGTAAAAACGTCTGCCAACGCCTATTTATTTCAAGACGACAAAACTGAAGTCTGAACACAGTTAAAATGAACGGCATCGCCACAGCTTGGCAGCTGAGGCTTTCTCGGGTGTCCCCACCACGGCCCTCAGGGGACCCATATCAGATGCAGGTGACGTGCGGCGGCTCATGAGACACAGCGATGCATTTATAACACAGTATTGCAACTAGGAGGAGTACGTAGCATCGGAAGAAGCTCAAACCTCTGCTTGCAGTTTTAAGGCTGAACGTTGAATTTGCAAATGGAATCAGACTGTGGCTTTCGGGATGTTTCCCCATAAACATTTCTTAAAAAAGAAATCCCGTCTTTAACACGAGGATTTTTCGGATTATCTCCGTAGCGCAAAGGGCCGCGTTGTCAGTCGTCGCACCACCTCACAGCCGAGAGCAGCGCTAAGCGCGGCCTGGCTCTGCGCCGGCGCCACCCGCCAA
>JAVJGJ010000061.1:43785370-43809245 GCA_035590215.1 Microhierax caerulescens
ACTTAGGAGACAAAAAAGTTTTGCTTTTGTACTGATACATAGAAATTATTTTTTCACTGCTTGCATGAAATATAATTGGAATAATAAGGACTAATTTGCAAGCCTTCCCTACCAATAGGACAATCGGATTATTAGACTGTAGAGAAATAAAAAACTTGAAGTGATGATAAAAGGAAAGTGTTTAAGAATTGTAGAAGATAACTATAATTTCAGTAGTGTGGTATTTTTTTAGAAATAATAACTTGATGACATACATTTTACATTTGTTGTCCCATATATCTTACTAGGACAGATCATGCTCCTTTTGTAAAAATATTTTAGTAGGCCCAAAACATGACTTTTCTTCTTCCCCATGTCTTTGCACATGTTCTTTCATGTATTAAAACTGATGACCAGGACAAGACAGATGGCTTGCTTTAGTGGCCAAAAAGGCACTTTTGCCTTTTTGCAATGGAGACTCTCTTTCTACCTGTGTGGGTTTTTTTACTTAACACTTGAAAGTGAGGTCTGTAGTTATGCCCTGCTGCTGGAGTATCTCAGTTGGGGTAATGCCTCAAAAGCCTTTACTTCAACTTCTTATTGTCCACAGTCAAATGAGAGGATGGATAAAGGAGCTGATACTTGCTAGAAAGTAGTTTAAAAAGATCTTTCCTTTTGCCAGTGGTCCTCTCATAAGCCTGTTTCATTTCTTCTTGGGTATCCCTTGAGGTTTCTCCTGAAAGATTTCCAGATTTGGTAGTGCCTCCACTTCTCTGTATTTTCAATATTCAGATCAGATACTGAGTTCATTTTGAGTTACAAGATGCATATGATGAGCATGTTGTTTTCAGGAATCCAATGTATTGAATAGTTCCAGTAGAGACTGGGGGATTGGAGAAACAGACACCCATGAAACTCCTTGGAAGCTTACAACGTCCTCTCCAACTCGCTACTCAGGGACACTTGATCATCCACGTTCTGGAAGATTTTGGGGAAGCAGAAGCAGATTGGTGAGAACTGTTAATGTGTAATACTTTTTAAAAAATGGCAACAACAACAACAAATGCAAGGTTTTTACCTTAGCCTTCCTAATCTGCAAAGCTGCTAGCAGGGGCTCACTGTAATGTTTCTAGATAAGCAGGTGTTACTAAGTCAAGATGGATGGAAAGCAAGAAGGTTGCGGTGTTAAGAAATTAGATTATGAAAATAATGTATATTCTTTACTAATAGTTAAGAAATAAAGTTAGAGTGGCGTTGCAAGTATCGATTTACAAAGAAAAGATCAGAGGGCGATTAGAATCTCCTATGTGTTGTAGTCCTACAGATGGCGAAATTAATGTTGTTTGTACTCTGCTTGTTGCATCAGGTTTCTAGGTGGAGTGGGTTGTGGATGGTACCAGCTTTGGGAGTTAACACAAAGTTCATGGGTGTGGATGCCTGCTTGAGAAAACTTAACTGTGGAGGAGTAGCTCATAGTCTGACTGTGCTTACTTGCGTGCTGCTTACAGCACACTGTGAAAGAAAATGGAGCGTTAACTGTCACCTGACTGAGATCCAAGGCTCAGGCCTCAACGGCTTGTCTTAACTGAGCTCCAGAATGTGCCTTCGTAACTTCAAAAATTAAGTAGTTTGCTACTTCGCAATGCTTATGCACTGTAAGAGGGACAATAAACCACTTTCAATTGCAGTAGAAATATTAAGATGAGAAAAGCGAGAACTGCGAGGATGCTTGGTGGGAAGATACTGAACAAGTGAAAATTCAGCTCGCTTTGAAAAAGAAAGATGTTTGGGTCCTTAAAGGGTGCTTTCACCTTAAATAGATATTTGTTTTCTTAGTGTGATTTAAAGGTGAGGACACTTTGAGATAAGTGGGAGGGAGGGAGGAACTGTTGTGGAGTTGCTGGCCTTCAGGGGAAGTTGTAGATCTCTCTACATGTAGTTGAAATGGAAGTGAGTCTGTGGTTGCAATTGGCCTGCATATCTAGTCAAGTTGGTGTTGCAGAGTTTTCAAAATGGTATATTTTTTTCCCCATTAAGGTTAATTTTTCTCTTAGATTAGGTTCTAATGCAAGTGAACATTGCAGAAGACACTTTTGAATCTTCTACTTATCAAATAGCAAATGATTAAAAGATAAATTATGTGTTAAACAGTTTATTCATGAGGGAATTTGACCAGGTTTTGTACTTTCTACTTAAATCCTCCTTAGCTTTAAAAACTAAAACGTTGTGGCATAAGCTTAGTAGAAAACATAACAAAATAAAAATAAAACATAGATAGAACATCCACTCTAATTTGATTGATCCTTAAAGGATCTTGGTTTTCGGTGCTTTCTGGAGCACAGACAGCTTAACTGAGCTGAAGTTTTTTATATCAAAAAATAAACCAAAACCATTTCAAATAGAAAATTAATGCCTTGGCTGCAAGTATCCAGACTAACAACTTTACAGACTATTCCAGCTTCCTTAAATTTATTTTTTTTACTAGTTTCTGAAAAATGCTTTATTTCAGTGCTGTACACTGCAAAAATAATTTTATACATTCTTTACTCTGAACTGATTCAGTTGCACTTGAACTTAATGTAATCAAAGTGTATCTAGTCTAAATAGTTTGCTAGAAGCCAGAGCTGACTCCTTAGCTAAGTGTATTTTAGGTTGGTGAAAAGTAAGCTGGATCTTAAGTTAAACTGTTATATAAATTAATGAAGGTGATGGGTATTGGCCGTTTCTGGACAGCAAAACGGTGTTTCCTTGGAGATCTGTAAAGCTATATTTGATCATGTTTGTAGCATTTCGCAAGTCAGGAATACCTTTTTCCCCTGTTAGCCACATCTATACAGGAAGAATAATGCTGATTGTAATAGAAACTGTCTTTTGCTCATAGGACTGTATTGAGTAAATCTGGAAATACTGATCAAGAGCACAGGCATAGATCCTACGTTATTTTTAAATAAAAAGGCTTTGCATCTTAAAGTTATTCTTTACTGTTTTTCTGAGTCTGTAACATTTGTGCACTTTTGTTAGTGTAAGTACATCTGAAATACTGTGTCTGTAATTTTTTTATTTTTTTTAATGTTATTTCAGTCTACGTCTTCTTCCTCTCATTTTGCATCTGGGTGTTACGGTGAGTCTGAGAGAACTCAGGGAGCATATTCAAGACTGCATAGCCAGCAGCGAGATAGTGATTCAAAGAGACCTAAGCTATCTTGTACATCTACCTCTTCTGTGAGAAGTAATGGCTTGACTGCCTTTTCAGGTGAGAGGTTGATTACTGGAGCTGAGTTACATGAAAATTTTCTGAGTAGTGAGATCAGGTTTTATCAAGTTTTAAAAGACTTTATTTGAAATATTACAGTTTTACTATTTTTAAAAACCTATGCCTAACAGAAGAGTGTATTCACAGTGATAGCGGTATCTAAAGTACTGAGAATGCTGTTAACATGGTCTTTTGAGAACCCAGCTGTGCTTATGTAATTTCAATATTATTACCTGTACTTACTCCATTTGCAGTAAAGATGAACTTTGTGGCTCAAATGTGTCTTAATTGGTTAAGATTTCAAGGAAAGAATAAGTGCAGCTGCTCTTATTTTGTGAGTCAAATCGTGTTGGTAAACCTGTGTGTGCCAGGGACAGCAGAAGGGAAATCTTTACCTTGCTTAGCATTGTGTTCCAAGCAGCATAGTGTCATGGCTGGTTCGAGCACTGTTGTTACGGGGCAGGGAAGAAAACGTTATTTTTTATCAGGGCCTAAACTCACTTCTATAGGCCAGGCAAAAAGAAACATTCTACGCTAGGAGCTCTTTCCACAAAAACTGAGATTTTCATTAAAGCTGTAAATAAGTATATGGTATTGGATAGACATAAGTTAAGCAGTATGCTAACAAAAGCCTAAATGTTAGGAAATAACAGGCAGAAACTTACTAGAACAGTATTTTGAAACAGACAAATAGATCCATTCAGGTTACCCTTGTGAGTATGGATTGGTGTTCTTTTTGTATCCCCTTTTGAAACCATGCATCCATTCAAATAAAAGCTAATAAATTCTTGCTCAAAACACAATATTGTTGATGCTGTCTTAGTCTTTTTTAAGAAAATGACTGCCATTAACATTTTTCATAATGGTGTAGGACTATTTGTCTTTCCATTTGAAGATCAGTTGGTCATCACACTGCTGACCATTGAATGCTTGAATTTGGATTTATAAGTTAGCAGTAAAAAAATCAAAGTGGATTTTTCAGAGCCATTGAAGAACACTTTTTTGAAACAACAGTTCTGTTCACAGCTGAAGTGTATATGGTTCCCTATTTAGTTGTTGGTGCTGTTGGCAAAAAAACAGGATCCCTTTTTAAACTGACGTGGTTTTCTATATGAGCAAGAATAGTATTACTCATTGTTCTTAAAGTTGTGTCTAAGCTGCATTTATACCTTTCTGGAAAGTGTATTCTAGGAGTATTTAAGAAGCATCAGTAGAATGGCAGCATTTACGAAGTCTTAGCTGCTGTGTTGCCGTATTGTTTGTGAAGCCTACTTAACAACTAGCTACCATTAGAAAGCAAGTTGCTATTTCTCTTCCTCCTCATATCTTGTATGAGTGTTAATGGGTCTGACTCTTCACAAAAGTATTATTACTTTTTTCCAGTTCAGCTTTCAGAACTCAAGTGCCAGAGTCAGCAGAGTGCTACTTACTATTGGCTTTATGTTGGCAGCTGGCCACCTGATCAGCTTAGTGGTATTGTTAAACTCACTTTTGATACGGGTGTAACCAGAATGCATGCTTAAGCACCAGTTTTAATGTTTTTTTTTTCATTATTACAAACCCAGGGGATTTACTTTACTTTTACTTTCCAGATTCCTCTTGGAGGTACAGTAGGATTCCTAGATCTTCATCAGTGATGCTTGGCTCCCTTGGAACTGAGCTAGTGAGAGAGCGAAGAGAATTAGAAAGAACAGATCTCTCCGTTAATAACCTGGTGGATCACAGCTACAGAAGCAGTGAATTTTCATCTTCAACATGTACGTATTGTACAGCTGAAAGCTCGTAAACCCATAGCTTTCATGTCTGTTAGTTTCTTTGCATGTTCTTTTAATGTTTTCTTCAAAACACAAAGCCAAAGGTTCTATTTAATTTTAAGGTACCCTTTTAAATAAAGTCCATTGGCCACTTTCAAGAGTTGGCTAAACTGTCAAAGGATATATGAATGATCTAGCTTGTGGATGCATTCAGTTGTAAAAAGATGGCATTGTAGTTTGCCACTGTAACTGTGTGAATAGCCAGTAAGTGTCGTCTTGTTCATCTTCAGATCTCTTTGTACTTAGGTATAGGAAAAGAAATAATGTTACTTGATTCTGGAAAGGGTTTTCACAGGGGGGCCTATATCGTATTCTCTCTTTCCATTTGGGTTCACAATTACCGAAGATAAGAGAAAAGATAAAAACTAGTTCCAGATTTCATCCTGCAGCTTTACCTCACCAGGAGAGTGTATTTTAATGTTATCATGTTTCTTTAAGTGGACAGTTGGAGTTTATCTGGTAGAACCTAATGGGAGAAATGGATGGGTGGACAACCCTGCTTTGTACTGTCTGTGCTGCATTTCTAGCAGTGCTCTACAAAGACCTCCTATGTTCCCTGCTGTGTAATCAAAACCATATGGCAGATGCTTCTTTAGTTAGTCTGCCAGATGCATAAACCTCAACAGTAAATGGTGGTTGCCATGCAGAACCTGTTCTGGGGGGAAAAAGAAAAAAACCCAACAAAACCACCCACAAAAAAAACCCCAACAAAACTACAGACACTGAAAGCTTCAATTCCAGAATGTGTAGAGAAAGCTTCTGCCTCCTAACTTAATTTACCTATGCTTGTTAAGTAGTTAAAATATTGAAGAAGTTTCCCTTCTTATGAGGTAGCGGGCTCCAGCAGCTTCCTCCTTCCCCCTCTATTCCGCCACTCCCCCCACATCTAGCTATTTGAAGGAAGGAGACTAGCTGATGTTAGCCTCCTCAGCTGTTTTGTGTAGTGTTAACTACAGTTGGATTCTTCTTAGTGTGTTGAGGTACTTGCATCATATTTACTGAAAATAGGCTTATAAGGATCATAGAATGGTTTGGGTTGGAAGGGACCTTTTAAGGTCATCTAGTCCAACCCACCCTGCAGTGAGCAGGGACATCTTCAACTAGATCAGGTTGCTCAGAGCCCCATCCAACTTGACCTTGAATGTTTCCAGGGATGGGGCATCTACCCACCTCTCTGGGAAACCTGTTCCAGTGTTTCACCATGCTCATTGTAAAAAAAATTTCTTCCTTATATCTAGCCAGAATCTATTCTCTTTTAGTTTAGAACCATTACGCTTTGCCCTGTTGCTGCAAGCCCTGTTTAAAAAGTCTGTTCCCATCTTTCTTATAATCCCCCATTATATATTGAAAGGCCCCAATAAGGTCTCCCCGGAGCCTTGTCTTCTCCAGGCTGAACAATCCCAGCTCTCAGCCTTCCCTTACAGAAGAGGTGTTCCATCCCTCTGATGACTGTTGTAGCCTCCTCTGGACCTGCTCCAACAGGTCTGCGTCTGTCTTGTACAGAGGATTCCAGAGCTGGACGCAGTACTACTGGTGGGGTCTCATGAGTGGATAGATGGGGAGAATCACTTCCCTTGACCTGCAGGCCACTGGGAAGCACTGGGTGATCAAATGTACAATTAATAAGCCGGAGAGGACACAACAATGTGGTGATAGTTACCTAATTGACTATAAGTACTCAAGGTGGAGAGCAGGTGGGATTACTAATCCAGAATGATTAAACCTGATGGTGTTTAAACCAGCTGTATAGCTGAACATGTGAACTAACTTAGTTCTTTCATTACTTTGATACAAACAATAGCTAGATAACCATTTTGGGCTGGAGCAGTGGAATTACTGTATTTCTAGGATTTTTTTATTTTTGAGTTCTTGGTTTAAAACATTGTATTAGTAAATACTTTTAATTTAGATACTGCTCAATTTCTGTAATCCAAAGTCCGTAATTTTATGCTACCTTTATGTAGTATTCATAACTGCAGCCTTTGATGTGCTTACAATGAGAAGAGTAAGGATAGCTTGTTCTTAGAGGTGGGGAATACACTTGACTTTATCCATGCATTTGTTGCAGGTGCTCTGGGATCTGCTAAATTGCTGAACTTTGATTAACTTGTATTTCTCAGTCTACAGGCAAAGTGGACCTTTTCCACTTTGTGTACAGTTCGTTGTTTTTAACTCAGGTGTTGTTCTTATGTAACTTCTGACAAATGGTCAGAATTTTCATATTCATGTATAAGAAAGAGAGCCATACTTTGATAATCTGAAGATTTTTGAGGTATTAGATCCCAGATGGATTTACCAGACTGAAACCAGCCTAGGTTTCAGGTTAACTTTAGAATTCTGGTAAGTAAATTTAAATTTAATACTGCTCTGGAATCTGTCAGATTTGAAAAAAAATTGAGTAAGAATCACAAAATCCTGAATTTCTACATTTACACAATAGAGTTATCCATCTGGATTGTAACAATTGGAGGACATCTTGTGACGTTATTTTCCTCTGCTTTTCTGTAACAGATCTTCAAGACAGGCCTGCCTCTTCATATGCAGAGGGAGCAAGACCAAAAGAGAACTCATTAAGCGCTTTGAGGCTGAATGCATCCATGAACCGCCAGTTGCCTTCTGATCATCGGCCATCTTTTTTCAACAGAGACTCTAACATGAGCTCTTCAAGATCCAGCTATTCTTCAAGACAAAGGAGAAATGAATTGGAGTCTCCCCAGAGGAGCATGCAGCCAGCATTTTCTCTTACTGCCATGAGAGATGAAACTCCTTCCTCGAGTGGTTCTGAAAGGGTTTTATCTTCTCAGAGGTCACTGAATGAGCCTGCAGCTGACAGCGAAGGGAGGCGCACAACCAGACAGCTGCTGTCTCGTTTAGCATCTAGTATGTCATCCACATTTTTCTCCCGAAGGTCTAGCCAGGATTCATTGCATACAAGATCATTAGGCTCTGAAGAGTCAGCGGTCCCAAGAGTTCAAGCTTCTACTCTGCCAAGCAGTAATGGAGCTGCAACTCCATTGTCCGAAGTTCCAGGACTTCAGACATCTGAAGCTTCTCAGGGATTTAGTTTTCTTAGGCGAAGATGGGGTTTATCAGGAGTTTCACAGAATCATAACTCAGATTCAGATGGGGAAAGTTACAGGCCAGACTCTGAATATAGGAGCACGGGATCCTGGTTATCGTCATCTCTGAGGAACAGATGCACACCTCTCTTTTCCAGAAGAAGAAGAGAAGGAAGAGATGAATCCTCAAGGATCTCTACTTCTGATACAACAGCTAGATCACAACATGTCTTCAGAAGAAGAGAGTCAGGTGAGGAGACCTCTCTTGAAGCTTCAGATAGCCCTCCTCGGGCTTCTGTTAGCAGACCACCAACACCTGCAGTATCTGGTATTCCTGCAGCTACTGCCTCCCCACCACATTCAGCCCACATTAGGAGAAGTTCTGGAACTCTGCCTGGTTCTCTCTTTCGCTTTGCAGTGCCTCCAACATTAGGAAGCAGTCTGTCTGACAATCTTATGATAACTGTAGATATTATTCCTTCTGGCTGGAATCAGTCTGATGGACAGGAAAGTGGCAAGTCTAAAATACCACCTTCAAGAGATCCAGAAAGGCTCCAGAAAATTAAAGAGAGGTAAATTAGTATGTTCTTTTGAGATAAAATGCACCTGACTTAACATGAGAGAGTTTTCTGTAACCATGATGTTAAAAGGAAACTTTCCTTCTAAGAAGGTGGCAACTCAGTCCTGTTGCCTGTGTTCTCACTTTTGTCTTTAGAAAAACTTGTTTTAATCCTTGTGGGTGTTCAACAGTTTAGTGAATGTAATTGTCATTATAAAAAGTCTTACATGAAATGTGTCACAGCACTTGTTGATGTTTCTTCCTGCAGCCTGCTTTTAGAAGATTCTGAAGATGAAGAGGGTGACTTATGCAGAATCTGTCAGATGTCCTCTGCAAGTTCTGACAACCTTCTAATAGAGCCATGCAAATGCACTGGCAGTCTGCAGTATGTTCACCAGGAGTGCATGAAAAAATGGCTGCAGTCCAAGATTAATTCAGGTAAAACAGACTCTAGACCAAGGTAGATTTCCAGTTACATTGGGAGGCTTAATATTAAGGGTAGTCCTCCTGGTTAAAATTATTTGAAAAATGAGCAGTTGGGGACAAAGAACAGTGTGGCACTTCCAGGCTTATTGTGTGTCTGTGCAGTTTCTCATGTGATTAGTTCCAAGAACTGTATTTGCCATTTAGAGAATTATGTTTCTGGGATTGTCTACTAAGACATTAGAAAAAATATAATATTGCAGAAGTGTAGCTTTAGAACTACTTACCACTTTTCCCCACCCTTCCTTGTTCACGTGGTTCTAGTTTTTAAGACTTTTGTAGACATGCTAACTGTAGCAGAGTGATAGGGATTTGAAAATCCAAGTGTTTTTCTACTGTAACTGCACTTAAAGCTTTTTTTTTAAGATACTAACTCCTGTTCAAGTCAGTTAAAACTGCTTATTCAAAACAGTACTTCAGAGTGCATATAGTTGTTGGGTTTTTTTTTATAAAACAGAGATTGCATACTGTACCAGTGTTTTTGTAATAAATTGATTGACCAATTTATAACATCTATAGTATTTTTAAGATGTAAAGACAGGTGGCTTGGTAGCAGACAGGAAAACAGTGAAATACTTTTTACCAAAGGAAGGTGCTAGCACCTGTTTACTTTTTTTACTTAATATCAGAGGACCCACATCAGAGTAGGGATGTATTAGAAGCCTCAGCCTGTCAGAGAAATTAATTTGCAGTATATAACTACAGAAGATGTAAATTACCACAAACTTGCTTTGTTCATCTTGTTGCTTATTGGAGCAGTTTGTTTTAAACCTGGTACTTTAAACCAAAGTGTTACGCTGAAATAACTTTTACGCTATTCCAGTATATTTATTACTACTTTTGTGTATATTTGGATTACACTGTAGCATTCAAACAGCCCAAGCAGTGATTTTATGTCAGGCTTTCAGTAGGAGACGTCTGGTGTCCAGAATCAACATGAGGCAAGATATGTGGAGTTGGATAGAGAATAAACATTCTATAGTATTTAAGTTCTGACAGTAGCAGATAGTCACTACATTTGTTTTAGAGGTTTTCTTTTCTTCTAACCTTGCTCTGCAAAATAAACTCAAAATACTAAGTTACGGTTTGTAATGCTTGTATAATTGTATCCTCTGTTGTTGATTGTTGCAACTTGACACTGATTTTGCCCCTGTCCCTCCCCACCAGGTTCTTCTTTGGAAGCAGTAACAACTTGTGAACTGTGCAAGGAGAAGTTGCACCTGAATCTGGAAGACTTTGATATTCATGAACTCTATAGGGCACATGCGAATGAACAAGTTAGTATATTTTGCCTAATTTGGTAAGTGTTCTTTTAGTGCTGGGAGGGTGCTCGTCTTTAGAGAAGGGAAATGCATCTCCTTTTCAGAAGGACTGTTATGCACAATAAGGAATGTCAACATGGAACAGATTTTTCCCCTCAGTGTTCAGAGAAATTCTGTCTTCCTCCTGTGCTTCCTATAGCTGAGCTTTCAGTAAGTGTAATATATCTCTTACCCTTTTCTTAGGTGCAGATCTTATCTAGCTTTGCAGTCTAGTGTCTCTTGCCACATAGGTGCGGTGAGAATACTAGTATGATGAGATTGGATGTCACATTAAGTCATGAATTGTCTTTGCTTTTTCTGAGAAGTTCCTGCTGCTCCCTGAAGTCCTCTCCTAAATCAAAAACAAATGCATGCCCACTAATATTACTCTCACTACATAAAATACATTATCTTAGAACTATTGGATTATGTAGTGTTTAAAACTGAATAAATAACAAACATCTGGTGTTATTTTAGTGAACTTTATTCAGAAGGTTTTCCTTTTTCTCTGGGTTGTGTTTTGTGGATATAGAAAGACAATGAAATTTGCCCGCCTCAGAAGTTGAAAGAAAACAGGAAATTACACTAGTTTTGGAGCCAATCATCAGCCTCTAATTCTCTTACTATTTAGAGTAAGCTCTTACCCTAGTGCTGTAGTAGTTCTGTCACTTAGGCTAGACTCTGAAAAGTCTTTCTTGAGAGTTCCATCATCTGTTTTAGCACTACTGATTGTTCCTTTACTGTCAATGTACTTAGATAGAAATAAGAACTTTGAAACTTTTTCCTAAGGAATTGAGACTAAATGATCAGATCAGCAGTAGCATTCTGAAAGTTTTTAATCTTAGGAGGAAAAATAATTTCTCAAAATATTTATAGCATTACAGAGTTCCTATAGTATTTCCCTTTATTTTGGCTTTCCATAAAGTGTTGGGACCACTGAAAAGAAACCGGCAAAATTTGCTGGTTTTATGTTCCCCAGTGGTATAATACTCTGATTCTTAGACTCCTTCCCATGAACTAGTAGTGCTGACTGAAATTTTATTTGTAGAGCTTTAGTTATCTTCAAGGATAACATGTTAGATCTGGGGTGGATGGGAAGAACCAGAAATATAAATAGCTTTTTGGAATTTCAAATTTTTTAATACTACATTTCACTAATTCTTTTGGAACAACTAGAGATCAAATATATAATTTTTCCAGTAAAATTAAATTATTATTCTACTTTTTGAATCGTATATGCAGATGTATCACTGACATTCTGAATGTTTCTTTTCATCTCCTTTAAGGCAGACTATGAATTTATCAGCTCTGGTCTCTACCTTGTAGTGTTGTTACACTTATGTGAGCAGCGCTTTTCTGACATGCTAGGAACTGCAAGTGAGGCCAGCACACGTGTCAGAGTAAGTACGCAGTGACTTTATGGCAGGAATTGCTCGTACAGAGAACTCGGAACTAGATAGTTACCAGGAGTGAGCTAGGAGTAGATACCCAAAAAGCATGCTTATTTAACAAACTTAGGTCTGAAATGATCAGGATTTGTCAGTGCAATAACACCATGCATTGGAAGCTGAAGGTACTACTTCATTGTAGTTACTGTGTTGCAAAATCATTTTTGTCAAGGTTGTTGGTAATTCATTGCTTTGCATGTATTGTCATGATTGTTTAGAATTTATGCAGAACTGGAAGGTTAACCTCCCTGTGTACAAAAGATGCAGTTGAGAATGTTGGACTGTCTTATTTGATTAATTTTTCTTACTATGCCAGTTTACATTGCAAAGGTCTATACCCTGCAGTCTTTTTTTGCTGGATTGTGCCTAAATATGTACTTGAATATTACTTTCTGCAGCTGACTAGCTGTATTACGATTTTCTGGCATTAGTCAGAACTCTTTATTAATGGTATTCAACTGGATTCTTGTTACTTAAGTGGCTTGGCTTAGAAATGCAGTAAGTACACATTTTACCATTAAGAGATCATAATGCAAAGTTATTTCTGCATAGTGACTCATTCAGAAATCCTGTATTCTTACACATTTATTTGATACTAGGTAATGAATCAGTGTTCTTCATCAACTGAGCTCCTGAAAAGCTGATGGTTTATTTATTTATTTAATTATTATTATGTGGAATTGACAATATTAAACTTGTCCAACACTTCCTGGAATGGTTGCTAGCAGGTACTAGGCCTTTGGGGTAGATGCAGGACTGTGCTCTAATTTCTTACTGTATTAGAATAATGGTCCTCTTGGGTTTGTTTTTTGGTACCCATCTAATGTAGAGCTTGTAGTGCATGATCCACAAATGAAATGTCCAATTTTCTCTGCTACAAGTGTAGAGACATAAAAGACATATGATCTAATAGTAGCCAGCATCCAATGCAGGTTCTTAGCTTGAGTGTATTGCAGAAATACCATGTTTTTACTGTTTTTTCATCAGAGATGGCATTACACAATTGTGTGACGCTGCATTTTAAACCAGGGAGAGCACCGATGCATATTCATGCCCAGCATACAACTGAGCTATGGAAACCGTAGCGTTATATTCTTGTTCTATTTGCTGTGTCTTAACATCTGGACTGTCACTAAAAGAGTGATGTAGATTGTCACGGACAAAAAAGCACTTGGCTGAGACTTTGAGAATTGTCTAAGGAACTTGTATTCTTAGGGATTTTGGCTTTGGGTTTTGATACTATATACTTCTAAGATTAAACTGCCACCAATGCCTAATAGTAATCCTGCTCTTGAACTTTATAGTTAAAATCTTAACTGTGTTTATGCATTTTTCATTAACCTCGTTCAGTCAGAGGGCTCTGTTTTGCCATATTAATAGTGAAGTAAATGAAATGGATGCAACTAATGCAGTCCTTACAGATCGTGGGTTTCTGCATTACAATTTCTAGGAACAATTTTCATATAACTGGCACTTGTTTATGTGTGCTACTTCTGAAAATATTTTACAGACTGTAGATCATGAAGATGATGCCAGTAACCGCTGCCAGAAACATTTGACATAGAGTGAAAGCTGAAATAACTGTGCAGTAGCAATTTGAAGTCTAGTGTGTGGGGATTTATATTAAATTTTGCATTGACTTTTGTAAGTTGGGCAAATGGGTTAGGATAACGGACCTCTGGGGTGAAGCTTTGGGATGGAAAAAATGAAGAAAACTTTGCTAACTTGTTGCAAATTTCTGCAGATAACTTTGCAACTTTTAAACTACTTTCTCTCTGCCTTGTTTCTAGTTTATTAACCTTGCAAGAACTCTTCAGGCCCATATGGAAGATATTGAAAGTAGGTGCTTCCCCTCTTCTCCCATTAGATCAACTCGAAAGTTAAATGAGTACAATCCTCCTTGCCAAGATTCATAATACTGAACTTAATTACTGAAAATCTGACTTTACCCAGCAGTGGTTTTTCCATTATCAGTAGAATTATTCCGAGGGGGAACTGGTTTTAATTCTCCATGATTAATTTCCCAACAGCATAGAGTTGTTTAGACCACAGAAGTGTTTTCTGCGAGTGATAACAAGATTCCTCACTAGATACAATCTGGTTATTGTAATGCAGGTAGTATTTTGTTACAGGATTGGTGGTGAGCGACCATCAGGTTGTAGCCTTTTACATGAGTCCTGGTAGAAAAGAAACATTTAAAGTTGAATTTCACTGCACTTAAGTTACCATACTTACCTTGCCATTTCCTCTTTTCCCCTTGCTTTTTTTGCCCTCTTCTCCCCTTGCTTTTTTTCTATCCACGCACGGGTTTTGGTTGTGTGTATTCCTTGATAAAACCTATCCACTTCAGGAATGAAATTTAACAGTCGCCAGTTTTCACAAAGAACTAGCCTGCTTTTCACCTAACGGCTTCCTCAGTGTACTTAAATTCAAAACTATATCCTGACTTCTAATAAAGGTATTCTGAATCTAATAGGCAGTGGAAGGGTAGTTGATCTACCTTTTTGTTTTCCCTAGTGTGCATGTGAATGTCAACATTCAAAGTTCATATATGAATTTTCAGTGCATAGGATGTATTTAGAGTGTGATAAGGAATGTTGTATGTGTGTGGAACTCTTAGTTCAAGGAGCAGGTGATTATTTCTGTGTTCAGAACAGACAAAGATGTACTTGAGTGCAGAACTTATTCCTAAGTTATGTGCATCCTTATTAGAATAAAAATTAATGAGTGACATTTTACACAGTAATTTGATCTGTATTTGATTCAGGCTTTACCTAACCTGCAGGTGAGGAATACAGAGTTTAATATTTATTATTGATGCTACTTTAGTTACATTTCTCTTTTAAGAACTGGGGAAGTGAGGAGATACGCGTTGCTTCTTTCTGTGTTCCGAGATGGGGCAAGTTACTCAAGTGTAAATACTTTCTTGCCTGCAGAGTTTGCTTAAGTGGACAATTACATTCCTGTTA
Source organism: Microhierax caerulescens (assembly GCA_035590215.1). Classification (NCBI taxonomy): domain Eukaryota; kingdom Metazoa; phylum Chordata; class Aves; order Falconiformes; family Falconidae; genus Microhierax; species Microhierax caerulescens. Next base: position 43,800,236 of record JAVJGJ010000061.1, read on the forward strand.
CGGACAAGCAACACTTTACAAACCTATTGTAGATGTGTGTGCTGACTTTTTTTTTAATCATAGTTGACAAGTATGTATTTGTCTTTTAATTCAGCTTGTGACAACAAAATCCTATGCATATGTGGGCTTTATGTTCATTTTGCATATGCTGAAAGAATGGGGGTGGAGCGGAGCTGCTTCCAAGTAGGCCTGACATAATTGCATTAAGCAACGTACATATATATGAAAAAATTTTTTAAGAGTCTCTCTGTTTGTTTAGACTTCAGAACCTTTCTAAATATTTTAGTATCCAAGTTGTTAACTTTGTGAGTAATTTCTTTTCCTTGTGTTGGGTGCTGCTGTTATGGATTGAATATGTTCTCCTCTGAGTACTGTTGGAATTAGCCACTGTAACCACTACATACAAGTTGAATCTCTGGCGTAATTAAATTTTTCTTCCACCTATTTTGAGGAAGAACAGCAGGAGGGCACTGCATTTTGTAATGTTGAGTTTTGATTTGAAAATGCTGTATTTTTCTGACACGAGGTGTATTTAAATATTAAGCTATGTAATTACACAAGGTTTGGGTGGGTGTTCAATCTGCTGTTTGATTTTATAATATTACCTTTATTTACACTATTCATCTTAGTGTTCTAAGTTCACAGAGCTTTATAAAGGCTTCTGATTATACTATGTTGTTCAACAGCTTCCGAGGATGATTCTGAAGACTGATGCTGGTAGAACCTTCATACTGCAAGAGATAAATAGAATTGCTGCAGAAATGCTGAACTGGCAAGAACAACATCAACATGCATTTGTTTTTTTCCTCTCCTTAGTAAAAAGTGCATTGAATATTACTGTAGTTTTGGAAGTATTGTTGAATTCAAAATCAGCTGCTCAGCAGTGGGACTCAGTGGACTTGCAAACTACTCAGCATGTGCAAGGATTAGATAAATATAAAGCAACTTCCCTTTTTAAATGATGAGGGTGATGTGCTTTGTTTTGGAAGACAGCAGATTTTGAATATTTAAGGAAGCTATATCTCCCTTTATGTTTCCTTCCTACTGTAGTCAGGTTTCTGGTTTTGTCTATCAATTTTTTCTCCTCTACTGGCACTAAGTGGTTATAGTGAGTTTCAGGGTGAGGGTGGGCAGGGAGGGTGGGGATGTCCATGTACTTAATTAGGTTTTGTTTGGGTTTTTAAAATGCCTCTGTTGCCACATTATATAATAACTGAGTGCTTCCAGTGTTAATGAATGAACAGGAGGATGAGCAAGATACTGTTGAGATTGGGTTTTGGTTTATTTGAAGATTATTATTTAACTCAAAAAGCAATAAGAACTTGCAGTGGTCTTCTAATACTTAGTGATGGCTTTTTTTATGTACTGGTTTGGAAGTTGGAGATTATATTTGATATTATGTGGCTGTTCCGTTACGGAATATTGCAGGTGTAAACTCTTGCATTTCAGCATTCCTGGCAGATATGCAACTTCATAAAGACCTAAGGTTGTTCAGTTTAATCAGACTTTTTTAGATCCCACCTTCACTGTTCAAAGCACTGGTTATCAATGTGTTTTCTAGTGTTGTCACTTCTTTATAAATAAAGACAATAGAGGTATGCATCTCTACTGGTATTGTCCATTTTATTTAAACATGGATATCTACCAGCACTTACACTTGAAAATTTAGAAGGCTATAGTCTGTGGTATATCTTTACTAATGTTTGTAAATTCTTACGCAGATATTTAAGATTGTATCTGACCATTGAAATACTTTATATGAGTGGTACAATAAATTGTCATACATGTACTGGAATTGTATTTCCTATAAATATTTGTTAGCTTTTTTAATTACTGTAGTACAAATGTATCTGCAAAGTGTGCAGTATGTTGAAATACCTTGAGTTTAGTTTATTGTTACAGTATGTAAAACTAACTCGTGCAGAAGGAAGGATGTGCCTTAACAGCTGAAATGAGCTCACATGATTTTAGGAGTTAACTTCACTAGCATTACATAAGATGACCTGTCATCTGTAAGACTTGAAAGAAAATGGAATACTAAAGAAATTGCACATTTCTGTGCTCCTTCTGGTAACCTTAGGCATTGAGTATTCAGTGCCAACACTCAGAAGTATCATTCCAGCAATTGGTTGAAATAGCTCTCTTTCAGACACCTGTTTGAAAAGTGAAGGTCCGGGCATATGTGAAAGAAAATGTATTCTAACTCATTTCTGAAGAAAGTGAATACAGGTTTATAATAAAAGTTAAATGTTTAATCCTTTCTGAGTTAGTTGGTATAGCTTACTAAACCATCAGACAGTGAAGCAGACAGTATTTCATATGCCCTCAATACATTTAGAGTGAAAAGCATGAGCATTAATAGCCTACTAAATTGATTACTTGAAGAGTACTATAAAAATGTTTTTATGTCCTTTTAACAAATAGCATTCCAAGGAGGTGAGCAATTTTAAGTAGCTGCAGTTCCATGTACAAATTGAGTTCAAGTGAATTGTCACTCTGTTGTCCTGCAGCCTTGCCTTGTTGAGCTCCAGTGCAAACAGAGGAGTGACATGGGGGAATACCACGGTGGAATCAGTGAAGACCAGAGGTTCTGAATGCAGCAGCTGGGAAGAACGCTGCTGCCAGCCCCAGCTGCTTACCCTGAGGAGAGCTCTGCCTTACAACCCAGATCCCCACCTAGCTATAGAAGGGTAGAGGCTGGGAGCAGCCACAATTTGCTGTCTTCCATAGACCTGAGCAGTGAGATCTGTCTGTGGGGGTGTCTGTATAAGCCCTTGTTGGTCTGTGCAAGTGCGGTTTGTGTCACCCAAAGCATATATCTGCTCACATAAGTGTCCGTGCAAGCGGGTGTTTGTCTTGTCTGCGGGTGCTGTCTCATGCCTGCACCATGTTCTCTCCCTGGGTTTGGAGACATAGGGAATGGCTACAGCTTGTTGCTGGTTCTAGCTGTTTCCAGGGGTACCTGATCCTCAGTGGTGGGCCCAGATCTCCCCAGTGAGGCCAGTGATGACAGGTTGAGGTGTGGATGGCGGCATGGGGGTGAGAATAAGCTGCGGAGTTAAAAGTGCCTTGCCCCACAAATAAGAATTTTTAATTGTGGGGGTTGATGGGGCCCAAAGGTTGTGCAGTGCCATTGTGAGTCCTTAGTGCTGCAGCTCCCTCGGATGGAGATGCTTGCAAGTGTCCATTCTGGGGTTCTGCAGCTGCTTTTGTGTTGAGGGGGAGGGGGTGAGCATGTTTTTCCATGTCGCAATTCTGACTTTTGCTACTGTGTGTACTGCTCTTTTGTTGTGTGCCAGCTTAATTTTCCAGGTTGCTTGTGCTGCACTATATTTCAAATGTCCTTTGTGTTGTGCATCGTTAGGCTCTTCCCAAACCTGGCCATGGTTTTGGCTGTTCTGCCACTCTTTCATTACGAGGAAGTTACTTCAGGCTTGATACCACTATCTCTGGACAAGTGTCTTTAACACAGGATGTCTAGAAAGATGCTGGAACTTAGCAAAGGAGGAGCAGTGAAAGTTTTCAGTGAGCTTAATGAGCTCAGAAGAACAGAGAAGCCTGAGTTCTGGGTCATCTAGCATGTAATAAGGTAATACTGGAGTTGGAAGGGTAGGGCGTTCAGTTCTGGCTGTGGTATCTGTTGTCGGAAGTCGGATTAGATGATTGTTGAAGGCTCCTTGCGAATGAACTATTCCATTCTAGAGTCAGGTGGGTTATGCGTGTGGAATTCTGTGTGCATCGGGTTTGGAAAATGAAGGGGGGGTGTTCCCTGTGGGCCAGTGTGTGTGCTTGCTAGCTCCATGGTACAACTGGTAGGATATTGAAGTCGTGGGACCTCTAGTAAAGGAAGTGGGTGCAGGCTTTGTTGGTTGCTGCATAAGGGTGTAACCTTGTGTGTCTGGGATAGGTTGCTGGATTGAAGATGGAATTGGCTGGGAGGTTCTAATGCACCTCTGTTACAAAAAATGACTTGCAGTCTTGGCTTTTTCTGCAGCATGAGCACTTGAGAAGAATTGTCAGCTGAGGCTGGCTGAAGAAGTTATTGATTGTGCCCTTGATTTCCATCAAACGGCACGGAAGCGGGTAAATACAGAGAATTGCCTTCTACTGTACTTGGGACCTCCCCATTTGCCACCCTTCCCCTTCCCCTCACGCTCCCTGTGTTCGCCTTCCAGCACATTGCAGGTTTTTTTCTATCTACTAACTAAATATTTTTCTGTCCCTTATTTGCTTAATCTCTCCTCTCCTTACACCCTTTTCCTGCTCCTTGTCCCTTTCTTGTTTGCAGCATCATGTTTTCCAGCTCCCTCTGTGTGCCTCTGTCCTTCCTCCTGCCTTTCTCTTCCCTTTTATGCCCCTGTCCTACTGCATCTGGACACTGAGCCTTGTGGCAAGCTCACTGTCAGGATTTCTCACATAAACGTCTCCTGCCTCCTGTGTGCCCCCCAGGTGTGTTTGCAGCTCCTGGCTCTGCCCAGACGCAGAGGAGGGGGTGATGTGCTGTGGGGCTCTGGCAGCGGCCCCTGTTCCCCTGGGGCAGCCCCAGGCTCAGTGAGGTTGAGGATGGCCCTGGGGCTCCAGCTGTAGAAGGGCTGCCTGGGCACCGCTGCCTGAGGAGGGAATCCAGGGGGGTCCTGCAGGCTGGTGCCCTCAGCAAGGAGTGGTTAGGCCCAGCATTCAGTGGGGATCCCTCCGAGCTGTCCTCGGCAGAGCGCGTCATCCACACATGGTGCGGGGAGCTCGGTGTCTCCGTGGCTGCGTGAGTGAGCTGCTGGGAAGCCTTTTGGTGGAGGAGCATCGAAGCGCCTGCCACCAAGATGGAGGGAAAAGTGTTGGGATGGTGAAGGTCTCCTGCTGGTGCCAGGACTTGTGGAGAGTCTTGCCTTCTCTTGTGCATGTCCTGGTCCATCTCTGTCACCCTTCTCCAGATCTCTGCCTGCTGCCCTGTCTGCCTCCAATTCTGTCTCCCTCTTCACCAGCCCACCTACTCCCCAAATGTAGCAACTCTTCCTCCAGCTCTGCCTTTTACCGCTTCACCTATTAATTTTCTTCTGTTTCTCTCTCTCCCTCTACCTCTCCCAAATTTTCAGTACTTTCTTGTGTTTTTTGTACCCCATTGCATTTTAATTTCTCTTTCTAGGTTTCCCTCTCTCCCATGCCCTGTGCCTATTTTTTAACTATTTCCTGCATGTCTTGTACCCTGCTGCTTTCAAAACTTTCTTATTGTGGTTCTTCCTGTCTATCTTCATGTCCCTGTTTTTTTAATATTTCTGTGTTTCTTGTACTCAGTTTAAATTTTCTTTCTACATTGTCCTCTCTCCCCCTCCCTGTGTGTAAATGTCTGGGCTCTAGAAGGTTTCTAACATGCAAAGGCACCCTGTTCATAGAACGGATTTTAGAATGTCAGCCCCCTGTCTAAATTAAATGCCTGCCTGTGGAAGATACAAAAGCACTTTCAGAAACCACCTCTTCCCCTTTGCCCATCCTGACATGGGGCCAGTTCCTTCAAACAGGGACTTTCCCCAGCAGGGCTGCTTACAAGGGGTGGGAGCCGCTGCCACCGCACAAAAATACCCCCAGCCCCCCTGATTCTGGGTCTGCAACATGGAAAACAACATGGGGCACCTGGGAAAGCCAAGTCTCCTGGGTTCTGTGCAGCTGGAAAGCTTTTTCATGCTGAAACCAGAACTCCCCAGTTGTTTATGATGCCCCATCCATGAACGTTGCTATGCACATAGACCCCCACCCCCATGTCTGTCAGCCTTCCCCCTCAATCCCCCCCGTGTCCATACCTAAATTCACCCTCCCACCTTGTGTCAGGTCTGTGGTGTCCCTCTTGTCACCCCCCGGGGCCTTCTCCAGCCAGTGTCACCTCCTGTCAGCCCCCGTGCCTTCGGTGGCTCTCCCAACAGCCCTGGGCACATCACCACCCCAGGCCCTGTTGCCCCCCAGGCTGTCGCAGCCTGCTGTCCCCTCTGGTCCCCACCAGCTGTTCCCTCCTGTCACCCCGAGCCTGTCCCGAGGCAGCCGGGGGGAGATGCTGGAGCTGTGCAGTGTGATGCGTGATGCCCATACCACAGGGGCAGCGCAGGAAGGGGACATCTCGGGGTGGCGCAGTGTTGTCCTTGTTATATTCCTCCATGTTATTCAAGATTGTTTATTTTGTATCTGGCTTTTTCTTCACTTGTTTGAATGGGGCTTCCTCTGGTAGAACTAGTGCCAAGAGGAAAAAAGCATGCAGTCCAGTCGTGACAGTGTGCACTTCACCTGTTATCTTCCATAATGCTTCATGAAATGGCTTTTATTGTAATTCTAAAGCTTTGGTATTTTTTTCAAAAGCTGTGCAGTTACGGGAACACAAGAGAAAGGGTGAGTGCACTAGCTAAGATGATAAGCAGTCTAGTATCTTCTGATTCTACTTTGAATTTACAAAGACACAAGATTCTTATCAGGGTCTGATGTGGTAATTCCTGCATGTCCTACTTCTACCAATAGTGGATAAATTAGATATATGTTCTTCTTTCAGTGTCTTCTGCTGTAATGGGCTCTCTTGGGTTTTTTGCACCTTCTAACAACTCAGCCTTGGGAAATCCTTCCTTCTCATCTCCTTCTCTTCTGGTGTCTTCTGTGTTCATTTCCTTTGCCATCTCCCAGGGGATTTTGTACTTACTTCTCTTTGGATTTTGTAGGATTGTTGATGCCATGACCTCTCCCATCCAGAAGGTTCTTCAGGGTAATTTCCAGCCCTATCATGATTTATGTGGCTCTGTCTCACATCCCTGCAAATTTTCTTGTCTGGTCCCAGGTGGACCAAATCTATCTGGAGAAACAGGTCGAGGTTGAGTGTCAACAGCATAGACCTTGTAAAAATGTTCATACTGTTCTCTGTAGTTTCTTTCCCATTCTCTGTATCTTTCCTCTTCTGATGGATCTTGGAAGTCTACAGATCTGCCAGAGTAAGCTTTCACATCATATGATGGAACTTCTGTGTATGTGTTCAAAACACATTCTCCTTCCCCTTAAGTTGTGGCCCATTTAGTGGGGGAGTGGCCTTTAAATACTGGACTGGAGACCTTTACCGCGCTTGGTATCTTCTGTAGGGGGTGGTCTCGACAGTGAGCGGAAATAACCGTGTGACCGTGACCGGGGATAACCATATGACCTTGACCTACAACAACAGTTCTGACTCTTCTTTCTGCCTCTTCTTGGATATGGTGGTGATTGTGAGTAGGAATGAGAGGGGGCACGACTAGATGATGAAGAGCAGGAGCAAGGGTGGGAAGAACCGGGTCTTGACTTGGAGTAGGTATGTGAACTTCTAGAGTGAGATGAAGTGGTATAGGGAGACTTGGACCTTAAAAAACAAAACTCAACACAAAGGAAATGTATGAAGTTAATTTAAAACAGTCATACCTTTTTTTTTTTCTCCCAAATTTGTTTAGGTTTGGGGTTTTTTCCTCTCCGTACGCTTACGTCAAAGCTTCTTTCAGCTGCTGATATACTGCTACTGCAAACAGAAGAGCATGACAATACGTCAAGGTTTCTGCTTACGAGCCAGAGCAGCTGCTGCTGCGGTAGTGTAAAAACACGCAGGAAGGGTAAGTCTGTTCCCACTCACTTCTATCGCATGGACTACCCTAGCGATGGATGGGTTTCAGGGGTGTATACTGGTGTCTACTGGTATGTGAACATACAGATGTGTCACTACCCAGCAACTACCTGCAGCACAAATCACTTTTGTTGCAGTAAGATCAAAAAGAGCAAGTCTTAATGGCTACAGCGTGGCATCAAACATTAAGAAAATAGGATTTAGCCTGGAGACAGTAAAGCTCCATTTGAAAATGCCGGCTTAGTCTACTTAACTTCTATATACTAAATACCACTATGTATTTGGCAATTTGTAGAGGATGCAAAATACCCCGCTTCAAGCCAGTTGTAGCCAGATTTCACACATACCTCTAGCTCTAACCAAGGACAGTGACCACTGATTTTTTCAAGAAAAATCCTAGCTAAAAGCTTCTAAACTCGGTCTCTAGTAACATGACCAAATGCCATTACTCTGGGAAAGGTACAGATGGCATTACTAGCAGAGAGCTCTTCCAGTTCCTGCCCAAAGTGCTTTTTGAGGGCAGAAGACATCAGCTTTCTTGAGTTTTTTCTTCGTAAGTTATTCCACGTATGTTCATTCCTCCTCCAATTTAAGATTTCCTTACACAAGTCTGATCTTTTAATTCATAAGAAAAAATTTAAGAATGTCAACAAAATCTGAGCAAAAGGCATCAGTTTGCAGTCCAGGCTGAAATCTGTGTACCCACGTGAGATTAGACAAAAGAGAACATTAAGGCAATTTCTTTCATGTATCTTCTCCAAAGTGCTTTGAGGTGACAGAGCACGGAGACACAAGAATCTACACCTGTCCAGTTTCTAGCCTCCTCAGGGCTGTCAGGAGGTGAAGGATGTCACTGCAGAGCAGCTCTGGCAAAAGAGACACCTGTTCCTTCTCAACTGCTGCCCAGTTATAACTCTCAGCCACCTGTACTCCCTGCCATCTTTGAGCTAGCAACCTACGTGTGGGGCTCCCATCACTGCTAATCCCTTGAACCATCCAGTCCACCTAAGGGTAGAGAGGTGGGCTGGAACTCCTCCTTATTCTTCTAGACAATCTGCTTCTCATTTAGGGACATGCAAAGCAATTACCTGGAAAATGAATGCCTGCGCTCCTCCTGAAACTTCTCATTCACCATCAGTTCCATAGAAGAATCATTTGTGAATGCATCAGGTTTGGACTTTCTCTTTCCCCTGTTAAAATCAGTTTGACCATTATTACAATTATAGTTGGACCTTTATTCCAAACAGACACCAAGAAACAACACACGGCCAAGATGAGAAAACGTATACTGCATGTAATGCCAAAGGTGAACATCCTAGTCAAGCAAAACCAGTTTAGAATTCCTACAAGATTCAGGGAAGGTTCTAGAATTCCATTTGCCTTGCTTGAGTTTTGCGTGTT
>JAVJGJ010000061.1:43828927-43881319 GCA_035590215.1 Microhierax caerulescens
CGATCGGGCGTGCCTGCCGAGGCCGTGCTCGCCCCGCTGCGGGAGGCCCTGGCCGCCTGCCGTCCCGCCCTGCAGGTGAGGCCGCAGCTCCTTCTCCCCTCCTGCGGGGGCGCGGAGTCGGGGGGGCCCGGGCTCCCCGCCCTGCGAAGCCGGCGGGGGGGCAGGGCCCCGCTCCTGCTTATCTTCGCTTCCAGAAACAAGTGTGCGACGACATCGGGCGCCGGCTGACGGTGCTGGGGGGTGCGTGGGCTCAGGGGAAGCTGTCAGCCCCGGTGAGGAGGAGGATGAGCCTCCTGGTGCAAGGTGAGGGGCAAGGGGGGCTGTATCTAGGCCAGCACCGGGGGCACCCGCGTGAGGGCTGGCCCCACAGCACTGATGGGTTCCCTCTTGCATCCAGAGCTCCAGGAACAGCACTGGGACGTGGCTGATGAGATCCACCGCTCACTCATGGTGGACCACGTGAACGAGGTGAGCCAGTGGCTGGTGGGTGTCAAGCGCCTGATTGCTGAGATGAGGAGCCTGCCTGCTGCAGTGATGGATGGCAGCACCGAGGTCGGACCTAGCCAGGAGGATCCCTGATGCCAGGGACTGGGCTGTGAACTGTGAGCAGGACAACCTATGCCCAGGGCCACCAGCAGAAGGGCCCACACTGAGGGAACGTGGGTGTTTCTGCCTCCCACTCCTCACCCAGGAAAAATGGGATTTTAATCACTGCAACATTTTAGTGATGATTCACTACATGACACTTAATAAATGGCACTAACCTCCCCTAGCTGGAGCCTGCTCTGGGGTTCTGGCCAGTTCTCTCTGGCTGGTCCCAGGTTCTCTCCCAAGAGCATCAAGAGACAAGGCTCCTGGGTGAGGCTGTCGCAGCTTCTAAGCTTGCCCAAAAGCACTTGCCCTGGCTTTGTTTCCAGCCCACACAGGGAAGTAATTGCCCTGGCAGCACCCCCAGCAGCACTGAGGTTCAGTGGGCAGGTGCTGTGTTTCCCTGCTGAACCAGCTGGCAAAGCCTGACATGGCAGCAGGCACAGGGCCCAGCTCTTCTGCAGCAGGAGGCAATTGCCCCTGAGGAGTTCTAGGCTGGCTGGAGAAGCCAACCTGCTGCAAGCCCAGAGCAGCCCAGCACAGCCAGGGTTTGTGCTGTCCATGCTCCCCCATCTGGGCTTTGCCCCTCCTGGCACAACTCAGGCCCAGGTCTGAGACCAAAGGGACCTGGGTGGCCTCAAGAACAGGGAGATCCAGGAAGAAACATGCTAGTGCTGCCCAACCAGGTCAGGTTAAGCCCAGGATGTTAATGTTTACCCTGGACAGCAAGCAGATTGCACCATGCTGGTCCCTCCTATGCTCAAAGGAAAACCTTACCAGCTGGCCCCACCATGGCTGGGATGCCACACACAGCTTGCCCCTATCTTGTGTTCACCATTCCCATGCCACAGAGTCTTGGTGCAGGAGGCAGAGATCCTCTCCACCCTAAAATGGCTCCTGGTGCTTCTTGGGTCCTCTTAGCTCCCCTCCCCTGGGCTCTGAGAACGCAGCTAAGCCCCAGCACAGAGATGCACCAGGTCAGCACCAGGGTTTTATGGTGTTTATTGATCAAGCATGAGCTCCTACGCAGTTGCACCAGCCAGTTGTGCTAGAGCCTGAGGTGTCACACATCCATCTCCAGCATCAGAGAGGGCTGCAGCCAGCTGGTCATGGTGCCAGCACCTCCATGAGGCCCAGGAACAGGCCCAGCCATGGCCTGGAGATGGGGAGCTGGAAACTCAGATGTCCATCTCAAACTGGTCTTGATCTGCAAGGGTATGGAGGGATACAAGGCCAGGGTTAGGAGATGGGGCTGCCTTGGGAGGAATGTGCAGGCAAAGGGGTCAGGAGCTGGAACTGGGGCTGAGGTGGGATCTCCCCTTGCCTGTGCAGCCAGGCAGGAGCCCCTTGCAGCACATAGACAGGGGTTGTATGCCTGGGCTGCTCACCTGGCATGGCTCCTCCGCTCTCATTCTGCTCCTTGAGCTCCTCCAGCTTGGCGAGGCTGGACTGGGCCAGGGATGTGACACCGGGGATCTGGGGCAGGCAGCAGGGAGGGGTCCTGGCCACGGGTGAACTCTTGCACTCCAGCAGGAACTTGCGGTCGTAGATGATGCGGGTACCTGCCAAAAGCAGGGGACTGTCAGGTGCTGCCAGCCCCTGGCTGCCCCCATCTCTGAGCACTGCAGCCTGAGCCTGGAGTAGGGAGTGGGACCCAGCACCTGATCATGGCTCTGGAGCTACTGTGGGGCTTCCCACAGAGCAAACTGTGACACCCACCCTGCCCAGCAGCTCCTCCCCACATCGTTCCTCCCCTTGCCACTCCTGGAGCTCTGCCAGCTCTGCTACATGCCTCATGGTAGCCGACACCCCAGCCACCCCCTGGAAGGCAGGGCCAGCCCTGGGGCACCCGGCACAGCCCAAGCCCAACAGCCAGGCAGCTCCGCAGCGCACCCTGCCCAGAGGTGGCTGGCTCAAGTGTGGCTCCCTGCAGCTATCAAACAGCAAAGGCTGGGTGCCCCCCTAATGGCACCATGGGGGGGGGCTGTACCTGGGGACCCATCCCCATTGGCTCAGCCAGCAAGCCACCCTGCTGCACCCTGCACAAGAATAATGCACTGGTTTCAATGGGACACCTCCTCCACTGTGCCAGCCTGCTGGGTATACAACCCCAGGGCACAGTACCCACCCAGGGCATGTGCTGCCTCCCCCCACCCCCCGTGCCCCAGTCACCTGCCAGTGATCTCCGAAGTCATGCCAGCCCACATGCCATGTCTGCAGTGCCCTGCACCGCTTCCCTGCCAGGGTCTAGCAGCAAGGCCAAAGCTGTGCAAGCTGGGCTCTTCCCCACACCACAAACATGTTATACAACCCCCACCTGCCCTGGCTCCACCAGCACTGGGCCTGGCTCTCCAGCCCCTGATAAGCTTATTGGAGTCACACAATGGAGCCAGTGTCCACAGGGTGGGCACCTTTCGGCTAAGCTGAAACATTCCCAGCACAAGAAGTGGGCACACACTACCCTGAGGACAGGCAGCAAAGTAAGGACCTGGGCTGGAATGTGGGGCAAGAGGGCAGACCTAGGGTACCCCTGGAAGGAGGTGCACCACCCAGTACCTTCCCCCAGAGCTGGTGAACTCAAGGTGGGAGAAGACTTTTTGTGCTGGCCCCCTGTACCTCCCTCAGTTCCAGTCAGCCATACCTGGGCACAGCCTACCTCCAAAGGACCAATGCTGCATCTACCACCCTAGCAGCACTGCTGACAGACCGTTCCCCAGCAGTATAAGCACCACGCACTGCCTGTGCCTGCTTCCCTCAGTACCATGGGGCAATGATGGCCCTAACTTCTAGCATTATCTTCCTGCAAAGCTCTGGGGTTCCCTTTTCCAGTCCAGGTCTGGGCTGCCAGGGAAGCCACCACCCCATAGGCCTGCCTGGATCTAGTGCCCAGACCAGGCACCCATGCCCCAAAGACCAAGCTGCAAAAGGTAGAGCCCAGGAAGGGACCCCAATCAGAAAAGAGCTGCCTAAATAAGGCAGGGATGGGGTAGCTGAGGCCATCATTCCTTCCAAGGGACTACCCCATTCCCATGCTGGGTCTTACCCCGCAACGTGGTGGAGTAGAGTGTGCCACACAGTGTGAAGCTGTAGCCATGCGGAATGGAGAGATGGTGGCTCCCCAGAATGGGGCAGGAGGAGGTGGTGGTGCCTGTTGCAGCCATGAAGCCCACATGGGTGGAGTGGGCTCCCCAACACTCACCCAACTCACCCCAAGAGCAAACACCTACTGCACTACAATACCATCTGTTTTCAGTACAATTACGGTTAACACAAGTGTTTCTCCTTTGGCACTTGCACTACCAGGGGGGCAGCAGCAGTTTAATGTTTTTTGCATTTTTTCCTCAAATGCTAGGAAAAATATCTGAATGTATCACGCCAAGCATTTCTGAGGCTTTTTTGCCTGCAGTGCTCCAATACTGCTTGTGCACTTTGGGTTTTCAGTACTCCTTCCTCATACTTTTCCCAGGGAAACTCTGCTGCTACATGTAGGGATTTGTCTGGAGAAGGTGGAGGAAAGTGGAGAAGTCTCCATCTGATCTGAGGGACCACCAAAAGTGGTCCATTAGATTGGACATTATGTGCACTGCAGTTACCTGCTTGAGGAACGAACCAAATACTCAAGTGTATTTACTGCATCACCACTGAGCAAAAAGCAGAAATAAGCATAGTCCAAGAGCAGCAAGTGGGGAACTTCTGCACCTGGCTACAGAATGGATGTTCACCCTAAGCAGTGTGCAAAAATCCCCTTCTTACTCACAGAAAGGCCTTGAGGAGCTCTTACAATATTTGAAGGGTTATGGGAAGCTTAGAATTGAGTATTTTCTCTAGTGGAAAGTGGTCTTTGCTTTCCTAAGATCTGCTTCTAGGCAGCTGGTCACAGCAAGTCAGGTGAAGAAACCCTGTGTTTACCTACAAGCTACCTATTTACCTTTGCAAATTAAGATGCCATCAGTTGCCACATTGTCAACTCAGCCCTAATTTCCAGCCCCTGAACAAAACCTGATCTCTCAGGAGTCCAACCTGGAAAAAAAGAGTGCTACAAGCAGCAGAACTAATCCAGAAGGAATAAAATAATGAACAACTACGTTCACACACATAAAAAAAAGGCTAACAACTGTCAGGAGAAAGGACTCAGCAAACCTTGTATCACAGATGACTGCAGATCAAAAACCCTTCCCCAAACCCCAACTGCATCCACATGCCAGTTACGTGGCCCTGAAGAGATGCATCACTGGGCATGGCAGCAGCCACCAATGACAGCAAGATACCGCCTGTTCCAAAATTCTCACACACAACCTATAAATACTGTTTGCCTTTTATTGAATATTCAGGTAAATATTTCACATTAATACAGGCTACATAAAGTAGAGCCACTATACGACATTAAATTTACTCAGCTTTTTCTTTTAAGTCTGTAAACAAGTATACATGTGTTTACCACCCTAAAAGGTTGAAATCATGTAATTAGCTAGTTCTCTGCTGCATACAAGGAACACTCAGTAGTGTTTAGCCAAAAGCACTAGTTATGTCTGCTTTTAAGTTCAAAATGGCTAAACTAACTGGAGAACAAAATCAGCTTGTATAGGTTAATAAATTGGTTCTTATACAATGGGCTATCAAGTTTCCACTAGAGCCCACAGAAAATTGCTTTGTCAGGCACATCAAAAAAATCCCCAGGGTTCTCCAAGATCATAAAGATTCCCAAACAAGGTTAAAAAAGGATAGACCCCCTAAATCAGTTGACGTACTTGAGATGCATGTTTCCAATGTGAGGTGCCCAGGTGCCAGGCCAAATCTACAGCAAGAAATAAAAAGACAAGTCAATTATGAAAACAAATAAAGGTTCCTTTAACAGTGTTTAACCACTAGAGGGCTAGCTTAAAGCTTCCCCCTAAAATACAACCAGACTGTCCAATGGCTGGGAGCCCTCTTCAGCTCTGGCAAAGGTTTGACTAAGAACCTGCAAGATGCCAAATACAGATATAAACCCTCTCACTGACGACAGAGTAGATTACCTGGCTGAGCAGTGTTGAAATGCAAAAGGTTTGGTACAGATAGCACCATGTATGTTTTATATACATACATGCACTGTAAAGGAAAAACTCATCCAAACAAACAATCTCAAATCTAATATCAAAGAACTGAAAAAAATGTCACCTATCCAAAAATGAAGAAAATAAAACAAAGCACAACACTGTAAAAAAACCCCAGGTAAGCAAAGGTGAAAAGAAGCAGCCACACTACCTGCTGAGCATCAGTACATTCTGTTGAGTTCTGGACAACTTTTATCATGGGATTCCAGGCAGGATCTGGAGTATGGAGCCCATTAAAGAGGGGGCCTCCTGGGCCATCTGCTAGCTGAGGATGCGAAGGTATTAGAGTGCCACCATACATGGAAATTGGTAGGCCCTGAGGGAACAAGAGAAAGCACCAACAGTGAAGACGATGGTGGTTCTGAAGGATGACCATAGTACCACGTTTGCCAAGATGACAGAGGCAGTTCACATCTGTACCTAATGTTCACCTACTGGCAAGTATATCAGCACGGTGAGGACATTGGGCATCCCTGCACACCTAGGCAGAGTATTGAATATGATGACTATTCAGAGCTTGAGATTCAAATCAGTTTATCCATTTTTCTGAAATTACCCCTTGCCAGTATGCAGGAGCCTCTGCACAGCACTTTCAGGTGACCCCATAGAGCCAGACACAGAAGCTGTATGAAGTGACGTCAGTGCTTCTTCCTCTCACCTCTGCAGTATGCAATAACCTTGGTGCACACAGGGTTGCAGCCAAGGGCTGCACTGCAGCAAAGCCCATATATACAGCTTGAGTCTACAAGGCTCTGAGCTGAAGACTTTCTATAAATTATTAATGGCTGTCTAAAATACTCTTCCAGTTCATGAAGAGCAAGTTACAGAACAGGTTTTTACATTGATATTTCTTTCCCATGTTTGAATGGCTGCTGCTCTGCAATTTAGAAGATCCCAAGAGCACATAATACAGCTACTTTTGAAATATGCTGTGAGCAGGTCTGCTGTTGTCCTGGACATTCCTCCAGTGGTGGCTGAGCTGACTAAAGCTTGGCTACATCCATCTGCCTCAAGCTACAAATAAGGCACAGACTTCAAAGTAGTCCTCTGTCCTGCTGCTTCTTTACGAAAGGCTTGTAGTACTTGTGGGCACAATTTGTACTGAAAGCATTAAGCAAATCTTTAATGAGCCTCAAGAGCTGAGCAAGCCTTATGAAATATTTCCTAGTGACCGAGCCTCCAAGAAAGGAAACAGTGGAGAGCAATGAAGGCATTCAGCTATTCGATAGGAGAACATCTGCAATCTACAAATTCTAGTTTTGTTTAAATGTGCCACCAGCCTTGGGCACCTTTTCTAGTCAGTATTAGGATGAAAGGACATTCAGGACTAGGTGCGGCAAGCAATGATAGAAGAGGCACACACATACACCATAAACAGACAGAACAGGAGAGATAACAAAGTCAGTCCTTGGTCATTTTATAGACTAAATCCAACCCTCTGTAACTTACTTTAGAAAAATCCACAAAACTATTTGGCATAGGTTGGTGGAAAATATTAGAGGGAGCCACTATTCCAGAATCATCTCTCTCCATTGGCTGATGCTGAGAAAATGTGCCTGGGTCTGACAGCTGCTGATGCATCGGGTGATTTCCCATGACAGGCTGAGACCAACCTGACAAGCCTTCTGGAAAAGAGGAGATCGAAAATGGCCAATTACAATTCACTGAAGATACTCTGGAGTAGAATTCAGATGCTGCACACACCTACATACACCCAAAGGCTCCCAGAAAACATGCAGCTGCAGAGGTATCTTAAAGCTCTGCTCTGAGCAAAACCAGACTTTCCACAGCCTATGCAAAGCAGGAAGATTCCTGCAGTTTTTAGGCTAGTAACGCATTACAGCCAATGCAAACACATAAGTTATCTGTAGCTGTAGCATCAAGGTCTCTCCCACGGAAGCCGCAGCAGGCAACACTACATAAGGCTGTACGCACATACACTTCCTTTCCCTCCAGCTCCTGCATCCTCTCATGTTACACAGGATCACAGAAAAAAGTTACACATATGACAGGGGCAAAACCAGGGAAAGACGAGAGACTGGTGAGGCCAGGGAAGTTTGGCCAGGCACCTGTCATTTGCATGTACATTCATCTTGATCCTCCAGACAAATGTGGATATAACGGGAACTATTCATAACTGCAAGTTTCAGGTGTCCACAGCAGAACAGCTAAGATCCAATAAACCTCCAAGCACTTGCAAGATTTCTTGGAAAAAAACACAGCAACGCTGAGACACTAAGTTAACCAAAGTATGGAGGACTTCACTGAAAAACCTAACCAATACAGGACTATTAAACATTTGTCTTTAAAGTTGCCAATGGAAACACTTTACACCTCAAACGCCACGGCTCCTCCTTTCCACAAAAACCCTCCAACTACCAGGAAACTGAACATAAAACTTCAGCCATTTCAAAGTCATTCTTTTAAAACCCAGGCTGCCTGGAACAGAAGTTACCCCATACTATTCAAGAGTCATGAGGACATCAATGCAAAAATCAGCATCCACAACTATGTGCTTCTGGATGCATTAGTTCCACCACAACTAACATTTTTAAATATTAATGGAAAGCAAGCTAAAAACTTGGACAGAGGCAGGTGTCCTTTTGGACCAAGAGTCAGACTTCAAAATGGATGCCCTTAACAGATAAAATGTGTTTGCTTTTTAAATTCTGGATCAATAGATTTAATGTGAAATTTCTGAACTGTTCTCAGGGTTTAAAAATATACACTGACAGATAATCTAGGTTGGGTGAGAACCACCTACATTAGGAGAGAAAACCACAGCACCTTTGTTGATGTGCATGCTCCCGCCACTGACATCAGTTTTCCCTTCAGGACATATTACGTGGAAATTGATTACAGACCATGGAACTTTATTCCTCCTCCCCAACTTTCTTTTCAAATATAGTATTTCTGAAAGGCCCTAGAAGTTTCTTTAGGCTACCCCAGGCTGTACAACAGACTTACCAGATACACTGTTAACTCCAAAGGACCAAATACCACTATGACCGACAGGAGCTGTGAAGTTGGTTCCTAAGGGCGTAGGAGTGACAGATCCTCCCTGTCGAATTCTAGCAAGCCTTTCTGTCCCAATGGGAGGGGGTACCTTTCGATCTTGATTGGCATTACCCATTTTTGGCTGGCCCAAATTAGAAGGTGCAGAAGCAGCTGAAAGGGGTGAAGATGATCCTGAGGAAACTGATGGAATAGGAGATTCACCTGCTGAAAAGAGTATTTCTCTTGCTTAATTACACACAAAGCACACAAGCCCGCAAGCATAAATGCTACCACTCTATCCCCCCAATATCTCAAAGCAAATAATAAAAAGGTTTTAAAGGCTTTTTTGGCAAGCATTCAAGTTTTTCAAGGAAATTCTATTTATATTTTAACTCTAAAAATCAACATTAATATTAATATTTTCAGCCATTACAATCATGTGATATGATCATGACATAGCAGTACATCTAAAATAATTACAAGAAAGAATAAGAAACATGGGAAAATTTCAGGAAGAGGTGAAAAAATCAGCCAAAATACCATAAATATCTAAACAGTCTAGTTTTGGTATCCACCACTTCTAGCAGAAGAGGAATTAGACAGCTTCCCAAAGCCATGTATAACATGAGAGCATAAGTCCCACTAACTTCAGAAGCGTCACTAACTCTTCTTGGGAAATCCAACTTCCTTTGAGCACTCCTTTAAACATTTTGGTTTTTAAGCTTAGAGTGGCAATGAACTTGCATGCACTGACATGAAAAGCCTCTTCACTTAAGATTCTGAATCAAAGACCCATATTTTCTGTAAAGCTACTTCTATGTTCTTCCCATTAGGGGGAAAACCCAGTGTTACCTTGGATGATGCTTAAAGGTTTTAGAACATTTTAAGTAACGAAATAATTCCAGAATCCCAATTTAAAAAAAAAAAAAAAAAAAAAGAAAAAAGAAAAAAAGGCAATTGTAACTTCAAACCATGGGAAACATGACATTTTCACTCAATATTACACTCACACTATTTAGCAGGGAATCTTTACCTTGGTATAATCACCTCCACTCCCCACAGCTTCATAGCCTTGCCTCTCAAAGCCTACAATGACTGATTTTTTTTTTGTCCAAATATGCCTTTAGCAATGCTACCAGAACTAGTGGCCATTTTACATGGGAAAGACCACAAAATAGTACAGCTTGGGATTTGCACACCATCATCACAGCTGCTAGAACAATTGGAAAGCATTTTGTGCATGACTAGGTGATCTCCCCTCAAGTTACAAATCTACTAAAGACAATAGCTATGAATTTATAGTTAACTAAGACAGACCCATGAAGTTCCTACATGAATTTGTTGCGCTTGTCCAAGGATGTGGTGAAAAATGCTGTCTGTTAAAGCTGGGAGTCCCAACAGGCGCTGGCCCTTGAAGGTAAACCCGTGCTCCTTGTATGTTTGCTGAAAAGCCTGTCAAAGGACCTGAAGAAGAAGTTGTAGAGCTGTTGGATGGATCTAGAGAGGGTAAGCCTGAAATAAACATAAATTTGATTAAATATCTGTCTTTGGGAACCTGCTTCAAAGCACCAGAGAGAGCTAGTGCTCCAAATATAATTAAAGCATCTCATCACCTTCAGGGGTATCTGCACATGGTAAGTTCACTTTACAGGTGCATGATTCTCCTTTAGAAACCGACAGAAGGCATTTCTATATGCTCTCTGGTTTGGCCTGAAGTTTTGACAAAACCAGCCATCCCTTTGGTCACTGAAAGGAAATTATCACAGCATGGAGGACAAAGGAGGAAAGCTGGGCGTGGCAAGGATCTTAGCTTACAAAAAAGCCACGCAAGTCAAACAGGGATACAGGGCTCTGTGAGAGTCCCAGGGGAATCCAGCACCAGGGAAATAGTTCGCTGCAGTGTATTTTTTGCCATCCTATAGTTACGTTCACATACAGATCAGTCAGAGAATGCTGTGTCCAGAGAAACAGGGCTGACAATGCACAGCACAACAGGTGGGAGGGCTGCCTTCTACAAGGATGAGTGAGAGGAAGGGAGAGATAGAGAGAAAGTTCAAAGTCTCACAAAAATTATTAGCAAGGGGCAATTACAGCTTTTAAATAAGCCAAAGCTTTTAAGTACTTTTCCAAATATTGTAAAAGCTTTTATCACACATTATTACCTGAAAGCAGAAACAGGTATGACCATATGTTTACCTGAGTTTTGGGTTTAGTTTCAAGGGCCTATTAAACAAGACTAGTTTCAAAGCCACTTAAACATTTCAAAATGACCACAACCAGGACCAGCCGATATTGCTACACAGCAAGATTGAAGGTTGTACCTACTTATACCACAGCAGGCTGCAAACAGCAGTGGTGACAGGCAATAGCTTATGTCATAAGACTAGAGGTGCACCTTTCATCTCCTGAATACATTCCTGAAAACCAGGTCTTTTTCCTTCAATATTATCAACCAACCCAACCCAGTTTACACTTCCAGAAATGCCAGATCCAACCTGCTCACGCTGACAGAAGTGACTCACTGGATTTGACGTAGGTATTTTTCTCACTAGCTCTACTCCAAAGGTTAAAAAAAGAGAAGTAAATCACCACCACCAGAACATGAGGTGCTCAGATGAGCAAACCTCAGTATGGGAGGACAATCTTTCAGGGTTTGTAACAGCACAAAGTACAAGATGGCTATGAGGAGGATGCTAATGCCTGTGCACGCTGACTGTAAACACAATTTGACTGATCTGCATTTGTCTAGAGCTGTAGACTGGCCTCCAGCACAAAGCCTAGCTGTAAGCAGACTGAAGCCCCTCCAGCTGAGCGCGCTCCCTGCACATCTGCCATGGAGCTACAAATGGGACACTGC
This sequence comes from Microhierax caerulescens, assembly GCA_035590215.1. NCBI lineage: Eukaryota > Metazoa > Chordata > Aves > Falconiformes > Falconidae > Microhierax > Microhierax caerulescens. Next base: position 43,840,463 of record JAVJGJ010000061.1, read on the forward strand.
TGCTAACCCTTCATCCACTAAAGTCAGCTCTGAGGTGGTCAAAAAGTCCCTACAGTGACTGATTACACCACCAGTGAGAAACGTTTCCAGCTGGTTGACAGATCACCGAAGATCCCGAGTCTCTGCCCCATCAGAAGGGGTAACAGAGCTGCTGCTGCCCATGAGGACTGCTGGTTTCCTAAACAAGAGAACAAGGCAGAGATTATGACAAAAATAATTCTTCTGCAGAAGAGAGATGCCCAGCTGTATCTTTTGAAGGCTTGGTAGGATGGATGCACAGATTTCAAAGTGCAATGACTGTACAGACAAGACCATTCCAGCACTGCTGTGTGTTTTCTACAGGTTGAAGGAAGTATGACAGCCAGAGATGCACAACTTCAACAGAGCAGTCAGTTTTCTGGCTATAAAGAACACTTTTTATCATCATTATCTTGCCTTTCATAAAATTGGATAAAAAAAACCTTTGCTCAATATTGAAAATCACTTCTATGAACAATGATTTAGAGAATCCTGATTTCAGCAATCAGCTGCTTATTTATGTACTTAACAACAAAATCAGGTTTTGTAATACTAAAACCTTTTGCCATACCATACTCCGCAATTGCTTGGGCCATGAATTCAAACTCTTCATCATGTTCTGAAAGTGTAAATGAGCTTTTGAGGCTGGTGTATCAATTTCACAGTGTGCTTCAAAATTCAGTCTATCAAAGCCCCCTGGGCACTTCAGCAGAAACTGGTTACTGTAAGGACTACCTCCACCTTTAGAGAAACAGCTCCAACACTTGGTTCTCCATGTAGAACAGGGAGCCCATCCATTTCATGCAACTTCATACTCATGTGCTGCTTCCTATATTGGCATATTTCAAGTCTGTGATACTTTTTAATGCCACATGAGCAAGGTCTCAAACTCCTCCTTACAATGCAGAGAAAAGAGGTAACAAATCGACTTCTTTTGGTCTTCTCCACAGCTTCCTCAAATGGTTGGGCCAAATCTGCCCTCAATCTGAAAGCTGCTAGTACAAGACATCTAAAGACATAAGTGACACAAAAGGCCATTTCCAGAACAGATCCACAGCTGGTGAGAAGATAAGCACGTGTATCTGTGCCTCAAAGGAACTGGTGAATCAGAGAAAACTCAAGCTGCAACAGCGCTTACCCATGAACAGGAAAAGCAAAGTATCCAAACTCCACCCTGAGGTAACAACTTGTTAAGAAAAAGGTGGTTTAATGCTCGATCAAATTATATAAAATCTCCATCAGATCAGCTTAGAAGTGATCACCCAGAGATGCTGATTTGTGGGAAAATTTGCCACAGCCCAACTCTGCAAGACAGGCACAAAAGACAAACCTCTGCTCTGTCAGATGTAGAGTCATAGCTGAGATTAAAGGATCAGCGCCCACCTGCTTTGATGGCCATTACTACTCACACTCATCACACAAAAGCGTACCAAATTGCCAGGTAAGGCCCAGACTGTTCCTTGTCCATCACACTGCTGTTGGCCAAAGCGTAAACCAGCAGTGACTGGCCCTTTTCCTGCCTTCTCAAAGTGTCGTGAAGCCTGTCAATGAACCCTATGGAAACAGCTAAGGCAGTCCCCAGTTCAGCCCACCTTAGAGCCTGAGCTGGGTGGAAAAGTCCGTTCCCCTGGGAAGAGTCAGTGAATGAGATGGGTGGACAGACCACAGGACAGCACCTACACTCCCAGTGAAGGCACCTAAAACTTCCTCAGCCTACCATCCCCCACTCCTTTCCTCACTAGCACACCTTCAAAACATTCCCTTCTCCCCAGGCTCCCCTCATTCACCCACTGCTCTGGTGTGACAGAATTTATGACTCTGAAATGAAGGTGATCAAAAGCAGTACTAAGTAGAATGGCATTAAATGAATTAACTACGGTCCTGACTAACCCAGACACCTCCTGCCAGGCAGAATTTTAGTGGCACATGCAGTTATACGCAGCTTTTCTTCGCTTTGCAATATCCTAACCCAATCCCAGCTCAGAAAAAAACCTCAAAAAACCACCAGTGTTCTGTCCAAATATTTTTGTGCTTCAGTCGAGCAGAACTTCACACTTGTCTCCCCTAAAGTCAAATGCGTGAGCTTTCCTTGGGTATCTACCTAACCTTCTTAACTCAGGGAAGAAAGAGATTTAGATTACCTTTTAAATACAGTCAGTTACTTAAGGATATATAAAGGACTAAGAAATTCTTCCCAATGACAATCAGATGACCTTAGCATAAAGGAACAGCAAATTTTTTTGCTGCTATGAGAAGTCCCAGTCAGCCATCTTTGCAAAGGCAGGATGTGATCATCACAAAACTCAGAAGATACCATTTGCCACAAGCTTCCTTCCCCAGGGATCATTCCAGCAACTAACAACCCCCAGGTTAGAGCACTGCAGAAAAAAAGCTGAGCCAACATAAAAGCGTTTCTGGAGTCTCCTGAGAAGGGTCTGGCAATTCATTATTAGCAGACTGATGAACAAGGTCATTACTTTACCTTACACAGCCTTAATTACATCTGGTTCTGCTTACTGCACTGGGACTGGAGGCAGCCCAAGAGCTTGAGGTATTCACTCACTTTGCAGACCTATACAGCCCCAATTAAAGTATTAAAAAAGTAGAGTCATAGTAAATATCCCAATTTTGTGGTTAAAGCTAGTTAGAGAGAAGTGTTCTGGTTTTCAGAAGCCCTGCACATTTGTAACTCAACAGAGAGGAATAGGAACACCAAAAAATCTTTCCTCATCACCATGTCTTCCAAATGCCCCCTTTCCTTTAGTCTGAAAGTCAAACTACTTGACTCATCGCAATCCAGCATTCAGGTCCTGAAGCGTTAGCCCAAATAGCTAAAACACGCACTGTAGGAGTGAAGACAATTTCAGAGCAAGGCTCTCTAGCTACCTGGAGCTTCAAGGCACCATAATGCCATTATGGCAAGAACGAAGGGGAGAACAGGGTGGCACAGACTAGATCTCTTGAGGGCCCCTTCCAGCCAAATGGGTTCAGCATGCCTGCAGCATAGTTTTAACACTAAGATGATAATAATCCTTTAGGTACAGCAAGGGCAGAGAACTCACTGTGAGTGTTCCTAACCCATTTCAAATAAATGCAGACAAACCTGAACTGCTATACTTAACAGTAGAAGGACAGTAACTTCCTAATAAAACACACCATGCTGTAGCACACCAAATCACAACAAAAGCTTATTAAAATCCCAGAGCTGATGAGTCAAGCTGGAGTCTCAGATAATATACTGAACAACTGACACAGTCACTCATACAGCTGGAGCCCGTCAAGAGTCCTGGCCCCAGTGTTTCAGGTTTGGTATCACCCAACCCTATATTTCATCCCAACTTAAAAGTTACAATTCTGAACTCTACAAACAGGTGGAAGTATTCCTGTGTCTTACAGAGGGCAAGCAATGCAATGTCTGCAAAGTTCCAAACACCTAACATCCTAGAAGAGCTGAAGAAAAGAGGGGAAAAAAACAATCAGTGTTTTAAAGAGCACTTGGAAAATATAGGCCATCCTCATTATATTAGTATTCTCTAGCTGTCATTTGTAAAGTACTTCTCAATCATTTTGAGATTCTGAAAGTCTAATGGTTGGAGAAAGTGTTCTGTCCAGTGCATGATCTTAATGACTTACCTACAGGACTAGCTGAAACCTGTTGAGAAGGTGGCCTGAAACCAGGAGCCTTGGAGTTATCAGGATGCGCGTTTTCCACATGTCCTAGCACAGAGTTATTCAGAAAGGTAGACTGAACAGTGAAAGATGGGTCGGCTGCTGCTCGGGTAGAGAGTGGACAGTCTCCCCATCCTTGGTTAGCTGGCACCTGGTTGCTATCAAAAAGACTACTAAAGTGATTGAAAAGCGTTGCTGGCCCAAAGGTAGGAGGCAATGATTTGTTTGCTGGGTTAATGTGCATCTGAGAACCGTTCATAACGTTCATGGCTGATGAAAGCTGCACTGCAGCAGGTGGACCTTGAGAAGGTGCCAAAGGAACTTGATTCGTAACAAAAATAGACTGAGGATCTTGATGGAGGTTTGCATTTGGTACCACTGAATAGAAAGAACCTCTGGACTGCATCCTGTGAGTAACTCGAGGTGCTGGTACAGCTACTTGAGGTAAGTTACTGTTGTCCTGATTATCTGCAACAACTGACCTGGGTGACGCTAAGCTTAAAGGAGCAGTTTCTGAGCTGGATGAAAAAGGCATTGACATGGAGGGATTGATATCTGACATGCTGGTTGGCAGTATTTCATCTTGGACATTATTTAGCGGTGCAGGGCTGCTCGACGGGTGAGTTTCAGTGACTCCTGAGTTGCTGCTAGCTGACATACTGCAACTACTTGCAACTGAAGATGGTGCACACTCATTTGCAGCGAGCTGGTCTGGTGCTGGCACCTTCTCTTTGGGTGCTGAGACAGCAGAGAAAGACTCTGCTTTAAGTGCGGAATGCTGTGTTTGTGGAGCATTAGATGGCTGAAATGCTGTGGGCACTTGCCCATTGTTTGGGGGGGCAGAGGAAACTGAAGGCAGAGTGCTACAGGTGCTTGTCACAGTTGAAATTGCTGTTGCTGCAGCACTTGTCTTGGGAACACAGGCAAACAACTGCTTTCTGACCGAAGAGGGAGTCCGATTACTGGTAACACACAGCGGTTGAGTGGAAGCAGCTACAGAAGAGACAGTAATGGGACAACTATTAGTAGCTAATCCAGAAGAATCTGTCTGTAAAATATTTCCATTCTGACTACCTACACGACTCGAACTATTATGCTTTGGAGAGCTGTTTGTGCTGCCAGGATTAACTGGTCTCACTGGGAATGGTCCCCAAGTGTTCGGTGAAGGTGAAAAAGTTCCTCCAAACTGGGCCATAGGTAAGCGAGGGTGCCGGATCTGTTGCATAGTTTGAGCAGCCAGCAAGGCAAAATGAGGGTGAGAATAAGCTAGAGGAAGAGACACCGGAAAAGATGAGCGCACATTTGCTGGGACATTCTTGTTTAATTTGTTAGTAGGCTGGAAAGTAGACAGTGTTGATGACTGCGATGTGACTAGGGGCGGTGCTCCAAGAGGAAAGGAGTTCTTGTTTGAAGCAGTTGCAGTGCTGACTCCAGATGAAAAGTTTGCATGGATTGATTTGGTACTTGAAGCAGGTGTTCTTATATGAGTTTTAGGAATCAAGTCTTCCAGTTCCTTGGCAGGATCTTGAATAAGGGCATTGATGAGTTGCACTGCGTATCGCGTTGACTCTGTACCGCCCCTAGATTAAATACAAAAATATTTAGCTTTTGCAAAAGGAAACCCCACTTCGTGCAACATTCCATAGCCACAATTTCATACTGGTATGCAAGTCTATTGCATGTTTACTCCAGTGATTTATTTCTTGACTTTGGCATATTTTAAGGATTATCTTTAAAGAAGCAGACCTTCAGCATTTCTTGACAGCACTAACATACCTTCTATTTCTCGTAGAATAGAACCATGCAGTTGTCTGTCTTAAAAAGCAAACTCCTCAATAAATGACATTGTGGACTAACTCAAGACTTTAATTTCTAGATACTGTACCTTATAGTGATCATTCTCTCTCCATTCTTATCTTTTTGCTTATCAACATCAATATGGGCACCAGTCACATCTTGAATTGCTGTGATGTTGCACCCACCTCTTCCCATTATTCTAGATACAACAGAAGCTGGAACAGATAATTTCTTTGACCTATATCACAAAGATCACAAATTTGTGAAATGTATTCAATACTTCAAAGGCATGCAAAAATACCTTGCTGGCTAACAGGCGGCTGATGCAATATTCTTAAGTTTCAGGGCAGCAAGTGGTTTTCTGCTGATACTTTCTTCACCCTTTGGAGCATCTCTAAAAACTCCCCCACTCAAATTATTCATCATGCTCAGTACCTGACAAGGATTCTCCAGAAGCGTTTTATTCCACCACTGTTGTGGCACAGACATATGTGCCTCACACTGCTTCAGAAACACTTTTGGATTTTACCTTATCTTGTGTACCTTCAAAGTGAGACAAATTCTTAGCTTATCAACCTAAATTTACATAAATAATACCACTTCAAACTTAAAAGCCCATGGCGTAGCTACTATGACTGTTTATAGCAAGGGTTTACATAAGAAGGTGGTTTCCCACTGTCTTCCCAGTGATCAGCTGTGTAATACCACATGCATTCACAAGCTTTTCAGTATCCACCTCTCTCAGACCTCAAGATCTGAAAGTTTATTGGTGATGCTACACAATGGTGGATGGCAGGTGGTTAAACTGTGCAGCTCTGTGATTTAAGGAGCAGCTGGAAGCCACTGTGAAGGCAGCACAGATTTTTGGAAGCAAGCTCACTGTCAGGCCACAACACTGCAACCCATGTGTTCAGCAAAATAAGTCAATTAAGAATTTTTCTAATTCACATGGTATTGGTGGGTCAGTGCAGGCATACAGTACTGGGAAGTCTTTGAACACGAGCTATGCTTGCAACCAGACCCCAGCCAAGGTCTCTCTGGGCTACCACTGTCCCCAGACTTTAAAGGCCGGACCTCTCAAGCCCATATTCCACTTTCAAGCTCACCAGTGATGTGCAGTAGTTCAACACTGAACAATTAGAGGGGATTCAAAGGTGTTTCAGAAACCACTGTGATCACAGTGCAGGTGCCTCCAAACTCTGTACAGATCAGCACCCCACCACCCCCTCCCAAACACCTTCCAGTCTTGGAAGCGTTGAAGTAACTTGATCCTCAGGAAATTGTTTCTCACTTAATAGGACTTAAGGAACCCCGTTTTACTTTAAACGCATCTAAATACATGGAAATGTTCTAAAGCATCACGTCATCTCATCAAGGTGTTTTTTCTTTCCCCCTCTCCTGCCAGAAGAGCATTCTACAACCCTCCCCGTTCCCAGAAATCAGGTCCTCAGAGCATGCACTCAGGTCTCTTTCAAGGCTGTTTCATGCTTGGGGCTTTCTTCCCCCACTCCCACCTCCAAGGCTCCTCTCTCAAGCTGGTCATCCCAGTCACTCCCTCCCCAAACCAGAGCTTCTATCATCACGTAACTTTCAAGGTATGCCCACATTACTCACAGAGCTCCTAACTGTACCTTGGTCTGCTTCTACCTCAGCCCACTAGAAGAAGCTAGAAGCTCCATGCCACCACCCATGGAGACATTCCTCCTACAGGAGAGGTCACCCCAGTGCCCAGGCTCCCATCCACCACCATCACCCACTACTGTTTCCCTCCCTACCCATCAAGCTCGATGGTTTTTACCTTGAGAAGTGCTCAAAACAGTACCTTTTTGCTCCCGAACAGCAGCGCCCTCCTCTCTGCAGCTGAAATTGCTCAATTGGTGTTGGCTGCAGAGTGTTGCTAGGGGGAGGGTCTTTCAAAACTCTGCCTACTTGCCTGTCAAGGGCAGAAGGGATGTTTTCATTGGTTACTACCTTGACAGACATCCCTTCCAGACAGGGGGTTACTCAGGAGAGAGGGAAGGAGAATTGTTGAGACCAAGAGAGACTTTAAGAGAGGAAGACATGCAGATCCTGGGCATTTTGCATATGCATCTAAAGTCACCAAAAAGCCCTCTGGTAGGATAAATGCTTCAATCAGTCAGAGCACAGCAAACACCAGTGCTGCACTGGACTGCATGCTTTATGGTCACGTTCTTCATAATGCAAGGCCTGACTCCTCATGAGATGAGGAAAGGTTGGAGTCTGGATGCCACCTCTAGAATCCTACCACCTCCAGCAGAAGAGCAGACAATACCCAACCAAGCAGTTGAGTTGAGCCTATGAGACTCAAGAGACCCAGGAGAGACGGAGCAGCTCCAGGGCCAATGGTGGGGTCTGTGTGCAGCCCTGGAAAATTCTGCTGCCTGTTTAATGGTTTCATGCCTGCATGACTCACCAACTGGTGGGCAGCCTGCAATCATACATTCAGCAAGGCCATGTCACAGAGGAGAACCCCATTTGTCAATACAATAAAAGGCAGAGACCAAACCAACTCTAAATTACATTTTCAGATTAAATTGCCTTTTTAACCTTTATTAAGAACAGTCTGTGGCTTCCACTAATCAATGCATTAAATTCTTTGTACAATTATGCTCTGTGCACATAGCCTAAAAATCTCTAAAACAAGCATATCTGGTCACTACCATTGCAGAACACAAATGCAGGAGGGCATTATAAGTGCACCCAAAGCATCTGACACTTCTGTGTTCATGCTGTATTCCTTTTTGATAGAGGGAACAAAAAGAGGAAAGCCAGGTGATCACTTCTAGTTACAACTAGTAGACATCATAAAGGTTACAGCAGAAGTACTGGTGTGTTAATAGCCATATAATAAAACCCAGTACATTTTCAAAGGGAAAGACTGCTTCACTGAAAACCTTTAAATCTAGTGGCATCTCTAGCACTCACTTGAAGGCGACAACATTTTCCATGGAATCAGCAACCAAGATCATTGCCCAAAGCACTATGAATTTTAGCCTTGAAGATCATCCATCTCTCCTCTACTAACATCCATCCTGCCTTTAGTTCACATGCAAGCAAGCATTGGTTGCTGGGGCTTTTCACTGCCATCTGCTCCCTCCCCCCTTCATTTTATCCTCACATCCTTTACTCCACTGAAGTCATAGGTAAAATTTGACAACACAAAGGTTAAGTCAAATAACATGTTCATGACATATTGACCTTAAGTTAGTGAGGAGATGCTAAAATTAGGATGCAATTTTTTTAAGCTTGTGGGACATTCTAATCCTTGAGAATAACTTACAAGCTGAAGAGCTCACAGACAGTTTTTAAACACAGAATTGAAGTCTTTACCTTCTAACCACTTCTTTCCAGCCTTCTTCTCTCTTCTGGCCTCTTTTTGGACTAGTCAGATTCAGCTTTACATTTGGAGAGGTCAGAGGCAGGGAAACGGGCTTATAAGTAGTTGACAAAGAATTTGAATGACCTTCACTGTCAAGTCTGGGAACAGAAATGTGCCAATTATAATTTACAGAAGAAAATGACAGCATTACAGTATACATTTCTGCAGCTTAAAACTACTAGCATGAACTGTTTTCATTCTTATTTTCCACCTGGAACAACTGTTGGGTGACTTCATAGGTAGGTTTTTTACCTTCTAATCCACAGCCTATATCCTTCCTCCAATAAGTGGAGTGCTAAACTGAGTGAAGTAATACCAGAAGCACTAAGGACATCAGAAAAAAATAGTTTGTAACAGGTGGCACACAGCCACTTAGGCACATCCTGATTATGTGTCTATACTATGTCCTCCTTTTCAAATAGCTTTTTAATAAATGGTACTTTTAGCAATAATGTCTTTTTCTTACTAAGTACTTGAAAATGTCTGTTTTTCAGGTCTTACTGTTACAGATTCCCTGGAAAGTGCTTCTACCCCTCACCCCGTATTTTATGCATGGTTAACTGAGGCACAGATATTTGAGCACATTTATGTACTTAAGTCCCAGTGACATCAATTTGGAAGCAGGTGCCCAAATATCATTACCATACTAATACAGCTGCAGCAGTTCTAGTGATACAAACATCACAAAGTTTGGGTGAGAGAAAAAAATTAAAGAGAACAGACAATCTCTTGTTAGGCTAACTGACCTATATGGAGGTGAAAAAAAAGCAGCACTGGGAGCCCACAAGTTTATCAGCAGCACTGAAACATACTCAGCAATATTCAAAAGTTATTGAAAAACTAGCCTTATGTTATACTAGCAAATCTATGGCATAGTTGGAAAATTTACAAAGGACCTCATGCTTCATCTATCTTTTTTTTCACAGCACTACAAGAGTAAGGGGAGGGGGATAGATTTTTTTATAAATTAATCATACAACTAAGTAATTAAGCTTGCGGGACATTCTAATCCTTGAGAATAATTTACAAGCTGAAGAGCTCACAGACAGTTTTTAAACACAGAATTGAAGTCTTTACCTTCTAACCACTTCTTTCCAGCCTTCTTCTCTCTTCTGGCCTCTTTTTGGACTAGACTATCCTGCTAAGCATCACACCTTCTCTTTACTACACGCAAAGTTTTATTTATCCATTTTATTCCTCATTCTTTACCATATTTTACATTCACTGGGTCTTCTTGCAGGCAAATTGTTTGTTTATACTACATACAAACTTCAGAGATCTATCCACATTTAAGTAACCCAAGCATACTGATTATATGAAAAGCAATGTTTAGACAATATGCCTTTTAAAATAGCGTCTTCTCTCTTTACCTTAGTAAATTCTAGCTCTCTGATAGTACACCTGCCCAAGGCATTTGAAAGTTCTATCGAGAACTTTACTTGTTCTCAGGTAACTGTAAGATCAAGGCAAAAAGAACAAGAAAATGCATACAAAAGAAAAGAACAAAGTCCATTGTGAAACAGTGATTCCTGGTAGACTTTAAAAGCTTTTTTCTGCTTTGAAAATCTCTAGGTATGTTTTCAGAAAAGTGTTACGAACTCTGAGTTTCCAGTTAGAGTAGCCTTGTATTTGGCATGTCTATGACTAAAGAGAAGATGAATTCAGGAAGAACAAATTTAGAAATTATTTTCAGACAAAGTTTGCCTAGTGCAAGAGCCAAAGAGCACCTGCAGAAGTTAATAAAATACACTAGTCCCATTTTGATATTTACATACTGTCTTGCTTCCTAGGTGTACTTTATCTAACAGAAACACCACTTCCAACAAGGAGTTAGAAGTATGCATTTAGTAAATCCTGCTGTAGTGAACTGCACAAGATTTCAATGTTTTTTTAGGAGACCTTGGGCAAAAGGTTCATGTTCATAAACCAGAATGTAGACAAAATCTGGTTTCTAACATTCCTAAGGATAATCCAAAACATACACCCCCCAAACACAAGAGCTGACAAATCCACTCATTCTGCCCCTAATTTTAATCTAGGGGGAAAAAAAGAAAAGAAAAAAAGAAACCCCCTTATGCTCTCAGGCAAGTGCTTTAATCAGTCTGGCAAGTCCTATCCTAACACCTGCTGCTATTTTTGATGCTGTAGTGTTTACGTTCTTATCGAAGATGGGTTCTCAGCCAGTCAGTTGTCCTGTAGATCAACCCCCATACCCCCTCCCCTCCCTTAATGCAGGAAAAGAAAAAAGAAAACTATGGAGGATCAGACTCATACTGCTTATACATAAAAATAAGCAAAGATTACAGATTCAGACGGGATCTAAGCTTTTTGATTCAGACCCATGACCTATCTAGAAACTGGTGTTATAGAAGTTATTAGCTCATTCATGATCTTCCAAACCATCCGTATAGTCCCTGTACATTCACCAAGTTCTTCTGAGTCTCACCTCTGGCTTGTCAAAGTTAAATCAAATTGGCCATCAACCTGGCAGGTGAAATGCTCAGAGTCATCAACTTCTTCCCTCCTTAAAACAAAGAAATTGCGATTCAAATGAGTTAATGATGAAACCATAAAATAATCAAAATGTAATGCAACCACTTCTGTAAATCGATTATAAATAAAGCTGGCATTTCTTTTTTAAATTCCCAGCATATTCACTTTAAAATCTATTCTAATAAAGTTGACAATGCAACATGGATGCTTAAATAGCACAGAGAGGTAACTGGCTCCTTTGCTGAAGTAGTATTAAAAACCAGCTAGCCATGTCAAAAAAAAAAAAAAAAAAAAAAAAATCTTACCTTTACCATTTCAAAGAGGTTGCATACAACAATTTTGACAGTGTTATTTAAGAGCTACGCAAATAAAGCAAACTCAGTCTCTCAAGACTTCGGGAATGTACCAGTTGGTGTATAGCTTGAGCTACAAAATTTACATTGGCATAGGTAAAACTGAAACAACAGGGAAGCAATATGGCAGTCTCACCTTGTTGGTGTTTTTGAAGCAGAGCTGCTCATTTTTTCTTCCTGAGAGGGGATAAGCAAAGAGGCATAGCGCCGCTCAGATGAATTTGTATCCATTGTGAAGTTCAACTCTTGGCTTTTACCTCCACTGCTACTTTCACTATTGCAATCTGTGCTATCCAAGTTATCTGAATCACTATTCCCACTTGCACCACCACCTCTTGGCTCTCCATTTATTTTATTTTTATCTGCTTTTTGCTGTGCTAGAGATATATGCTGATCTGGTAAAATTATCTGCATGTTCTGAGGAGTCTCTTTTGTTTTATTTTTCTTATTTTTTCTGTTTGTGCTGGGGGTAGTCACCACATTAGCTCTCTTCTTCCCAAAGGCATTTGTGAAAGTAGTTGAAGTTGCAGAAATTCCAATTGTAGTCGTAGTAGTTGCACTAGGAGGCTCTATAGGAACTTCTTGATCCACTGAAAGAAAAGCCGTTGATATACTGTCAAAACCCACAAAATACAGAAATCAGTGCTCTGACTGAAGACACTACAGCTGAAAAATTATGTTCCTTCTTGAGCTGTCAGACTATTTGCACCACATTCAGCTGTAAATCCTCCAAGAGCAAAAGACTTTTAGGAACAAAGAAGGGTGGACTGGGTGTGGGAGTGGTGAACAAAAGACAAAGGGGCAGAGAAAAAGTGAACAAAGGAGTTCTGCCAGGAACTCTGACTGCAGAGGGAAGAACCAGGGCAGAAGCAACGTCACAGTACCAGAGAAGCCAGCTTTCAAACAGATTCCCTTACCCAGATGATTAACAAAAGGCATCCCCACAACTACATTGTTCACAAAAACACTTTTTCTTTACCTTCATCATCATTTTCTTCTTCATCATCATCTTCTTGCAGTTCCAGAGTTTCTTTAGGCTTGTTTTCTTCATCTTCTTCTTGTTTTCTTTTTTGTTCCTCTTTCTTCTTCTTTCTCTTTTCCTTTCTTTTCTCCCTTTTAGCTGCAAGAGCTTGTTTTCTACTCTCCTCTCTTGACTGTATAGGATAAAAGGTTCCATATTTAAAAACATTTTCACACAGACTGAAATATACCTAGAATTCAGATCTTCCCTAGAAATCTGAGAGGAGGGAGAAAGGAGAGACCACAATGAACTAGTATTTTGCCATATACTGAATCATTATGCAGAAACTGGGAATACCTTATGGAACAACAGGGCTAGTTAGTCCCAAAACTTCTAAGGAATGACAACAAAATAACAACAAAACCAGAGGTACTATAAAAAGTATAATTTTACTGGATAATCAGCAAATCTCTGATCACTTCAGTCCTTTCTCAAAAAACATTGAATAACTTCATTAATACGTTTTGCAGAAATGTTCACAAAGATCTCAAAAAGATCTCCCAGAGTATTTTACAGAAAAAAAACTGCTATAATTTTAACTGCTGTTTTTTTTTAAAAAAAAATATATATGGAATCATCCAAATCAACTACTGTAGCTTTGCACAGCAAGTTATAGGTGTTTAACGAGTCAGCCATCTGGAAAATGTAATGAACTAATTTGGAGCTTGTTTGCCAAATACTGTAAAAGACTCCATTAAGAGAGCCCACTAAAGAGTGCTAAAGAAGCATCTGCATTACTCCAGAACACTTCACAGTACCCTCGGTGAGGAAGAAGTTTATTTTTTCCACTATCTGTTCAACTCCATATAGCTTATTGGGCAGCTTGAAAGCTCTCTTTTGTAACAGTGAGTAGAAGTCCATAAAATGCTTATGAACAACACATCTTACACAACATATACCATGTATCACACCACCAAGACTGAAGACCAACATTAATCACACATCACCTGTCCTGAAGTAATGCAAGAGAGCTACTACCTACAGTTAACTATTGACAAGTCCAAGCTTTATTAAAAAGGACAACAGAGTGGCTGAAGCAGAAGTCAGTTCTAATTTGCCACCCTCAGTGTATGCTTCCCTTTCTGTGTATTAGAGGAAAGAAAGCACATACAATCACAGAACGAAGAACTACTGCCCCAAGAAGCATCAACAGGAAACACAGCCTATAGATTAATACATAGTTCAAACAGCTATGCTACACAACAGCAACTCTCTACTCACTTTTTCCAGGTCTAGCTCCTTCAGCAATATAGTTGCATTCTTATTTGCTTCTGCTGCCTGCTGGTCTTTAGCTTTCACAATTGTCTCCACACACTGGTGACACTTTTTCAACAGGTCCTGGAATGCAAAATTGTCTTACTACCTCCGTAATAAATTAAAATTGATGAGTAAGGCTTGTTCTACAAACGTGAGATTAGCTTCCCTGTATTCGTAGACATACAGACTATTTCAACAGAACAGGACTCTGCTGATTACTTTTTTTTTTTATTCTGTATTAAAAAGGAGACATACATAAACCTCTGAATCAAACGCACATGAGCAAACATGTACATTCAGGTTTTGCATACTTAAGAATTTCTCATGCATATATTTGCTGAAAATAATGAACAGGGTCTTTTCCTGAAGTTGAGCTCACCTTGTCAGTTATTGTCGCTATGTATCGCATGCATTCAATATCCGAAGGAAACTGGTTAACTTCTTTCACCAGGAACTGAACTACTTTCACATGCCCCTAGAATAGGAAAGAAAATTCTGATCTCTTGTATACAATTGTCAACATTCATCATGAAAATACAAGTTTGATATCTCTTAGTCCAGTGCAAAAGACTAAAAATGAGCAAGAACATTTCTGGTAAGCTGGTGTTTGGGAAGAAAGGTAATTACTGTTTGCTCAGTGTTGCCAGCACATCTGCTCTTCTACATCACAGTGGCAAAGACAACCTCTCCCACAAGTAATTTTATTTTAAAATACATGGACCAAAACAGGCCCAAGGGCAGAAGCAGCTGTTCATGTTTTTAGTAACAGCCAAGATGACCCTCCTTAGACCCCACCTGTCACCCCAGCCCATTCTTGCTACTCACAACACAGAGCTAACTTAGATTGTTCAATCACAAGGCAAATCTAATCAGGGAATGGGCCACCTGAAGACTATCCTGGCAAACACATTCCTTTGCTGCTGGATCCACTCATTGATGGGGTATACTGTGCAACCACAGAGAAGCACCCAACTGTTGTTGCACCTGAAGTTATTTGAAAGCAGTGGAGCTCAGTATTGCTGTTTGTCAAGAAAGCTGTACACTCAAGTTGGTATTTTGTTAAAGGCCAGACAGCTACAATTAATAAATTCCTCAGCTATATAGCTATGCTCCTTGCATTCAACAACATAACTGAAGAAACAATGTTGTTCTTGCCAAGAAGAAAAGGTGGTGACAAAAGAGCCAACTACATAAAGCGTCCCACTCAAGAACAAATGAAGAACAGAACAGGAGAAGCACAGAGGAATTAGGACAGCTTATTACAGACTGGTATTCTGCTCACCTCAAAAGCAGGACTGAAACAAGCAGTTAATCTGCAGAAAGTTAGAGGGGACTATGGTAATCTCGAAACAGTAAAATCTCAAACAGTGCAAGTTTTTGGACAGTGTATAAATGGAAATCATAAAAGTTAACACTGTTTATGGAACAAAGTTTTTCATCTCTCAAAAATTAGATCTGTGTGAAGTACACAGATCATGATTACTTCAAGCAGGCATTTTACCAAAACAGTAATTTTGCTGTGTTAAATATTTAAGTTTTCCAAAACCAAGCATTCAGATTTAAGACCAAATGAGAAATTCTTGTTTTGAAAACATTTAGCATTGAAACATAACATTGTTGGTTTCCTACCTTGCGAAACGCTGACATAAGAGGTGTAATTTTCCGATTATCTGCAGCATCCACATCTGCTCCTGCTTGCACAAGCAATTGAACCACATCATAGTGACCACCATTAGCTGCCAACCACAGAGGCGTGTTTCCTTTCTTGTTACGAACATCAATATGTGCTCCTCTAATAAAACACACGTGTAATCAAGTGAAACAAGGTATGAATAAAGGTGGAAGTCAGGAAGTAAGGCCACGAAAGATCAGAGTACAACTCTCTATATAACTTCAATTACAGTGACTAGATAGAAAAATTCTGTCCCTGAAATCTGCTGTTCTAAGGTGCAATGTAAGCAATGCAGGAATTATTCAAACCACCTCACAAAAACGAACACTCACTTCATGTAGCCTACTGCGCCACAGCAATGCAAATAGCAACCATGGGTCTTTTAAATCATCATTAATGTGGTGGCTGCCCACAGGACAAAGAAGCCCCTTCAGATTTCAGCAGTGCACAGGGTTATGATTGAAGAGCTCAAGAGCTACTTCCAGACTTTGCCTCCCAAGTGACAGCTGGGAAATGCTCATATGGGAACTGTGGATAAATACACAGTCAACAGAGCTGTGAAGCCAGACAGTGTTTGCCTACCTCTGGTCCCAGCTGCCTGCTTCATTTGCTTCATTTAATTAACACTGAAGTAGCAGATTAAACCAAGATAACAGTGGAGAGTAGGGAACAGATACCACATCCTACTTCAGCAGCTTCCCATTCCCTTTACTATCAGATGCAAGAGACAATGTAAACAAAGGCACCCTTGCCACAGAGGGATAGGGCTACAAAACAAAATGTGCTGCTAATGACAAGGAATAATTTACCGATTAATCAGGAGCTCACAGAACTTGTAGTGACCCTTATCTGCTGCAATTGTTAAAGCTGTATCTCTTGAGGAAGGCACAGGCGGAGCATTAACATCTGCTCCTTTATCAAGAAGAACCCTTCCAACCTCTGCATATCCTCCTGAAGCTGCTTCCATCAGAGGTGTGAGACCAGTCTGTGCAAGGAGAGTAAGTTACACAATGTGAAATTTGTACAACATACTTTGGCTAAGACACAAATGATTTCTACACCGGGAAATCATATTTTTTTTATTTAGCTGCTTATACTTGGTTTAGAAGCCTAACTTTCAAGCATTTTCTCCCTCAAAAAAGGCCCAAACAAAACAGAAACCCCCAAAAGAACGAATACTCTCGGGGTTTGATTTATACAAACCCAGACAAACTGTTGATTAAGTACCACCAGATAACCTCTCTCAACAGCAAAAACAAAGTTTACAACAGAATCTGTAAAACACAGATTCGAACAGATCAATGTTCTAAACAGAACAAATGAAAACACAAGTGTTTCTAAGAAAATGTTCAGAAACTAGCTTTGTTGCTTTTCCCTAGCCTCCCTTAGTGCTGAGACTGATCTGTGCCCAACCTGGATGCCAGGCTAGACTATTAAATAAACTTATACCATCTGTTAACATGCCAAACTGACCATTTGAGAGCTGGCTTTTATCCATATCCCCATTTCTCCAGCCACGGTCATTCCAGAAGCAGGCGGGGCAGGACAGACAGCCATTATTTCAGCAGCTTTAGGGGTTACCAAAAATTCCTTTGTGCTGGGGAAATCAGTCTGGCTGTCTACACAAGCTTAAAGCTTGCTTTATGGCAGGAAACACAAAGCTGTCCCAGAGTACCAAAGGATGGGACCTGTAGAGCATTTCAGAGGCACAGAAAGTCACAGTACTGAAGCCATGGGTTCTACAGTAATGTGAAAGTTTTACAAAGTTTGATTGCACTACTGTTGTAGACAAGAACTCTGTTCTATATGAGAATCACCAGAAGCAACACTATTCTCTCCTGCCTAGACTTTACTGATATGTAAAAATATGTATAACCACCTGTTCTGTTTAACAAGTATCATGTCAAACTTAAACTTGAAAAGTTTTAGTACTACAGAACAAGTCAATCTAAGTTTCATTATGAACTCAGAAGGGCCAGTCAGCTTTTCCTTAACGCAGAAAATTCATCATCATTGATGTTTCTATTAAAAAAAAAAAAACCAACACCTTATTTCAGAGCATTTAATAAGTCCTCTGATGCAGTAAATCCTCTGAGCCAAGACAGCTCAAAGTAACAGGAAAATCTGAAGAAACTTGATGACTCAGAGAAATCACCTGTTAGGAATAAATCATAAGGAAAAGTGACTCACACACTTACCTTTGCCCTGTGCTCGACATTGGCCTTCCTATCCAGAAGTAGACTGACCACCTCTGCTCGGCCTTGGAAACAGGCCAGGGTGAGGGCTGTATTCCGGTTGGTCTCAATTTGGGCATTAATATCAGAGCCCATATCAAGCAACAGTTTCACAGCCGGTACATGGCCATTCATAGCAGCCAGCATCAGAGGAGAAATACCTAGCTTACTACCAGTCCTAAAGGGAAAGAAACAAACTGCAGTTCCCAGAACCAGAGGAACGCTCTGGGAAATAAGTGTATCCAAGAGGAACAAAACGGTTTTTGTAAGCCAGAAAGAAACATATAGCATAGACAAATATAGACACTGACCTAAAATACTAGCATTTTTTAACTGATTCAGAGAAACCATTGAAGTAACTACATGCAATAGACAACTGCAATTTATAAAGGAAAATACATTTCAGCTTTTAGACATCCAGATGGCTGAAGCACACATCAGCCTTAAACTACATATACTAAAAATGAAGGCTACATCTGACTAATTCATAAAAACACATGCTTCTAGCACAGCTGCATTTCTAACTTGCTTGAAGTGATAGAATATATGTAAGTTTTCTTTAAATGAATGAAGGCTTAAGAGACATAGCTGTGTAAATTTGCTCCTCTTACTGAAAAAGACATCTTCAAGCAAACACAGAGCGGGCTCAAGTGCTTTGGGTCAATCCTTTACCTGGTTCTACTGGAAACAGTTTGATTTCTAGATCCCAGAATGGTGGAAAAGGGAAAGAATAAGTTTGCAAACTGTAATAATGCCTTAAGATTTAGGTAAAAGGGAGATGAAATTTTTGACAGTTAAAAGCAATTTAAAAGCACTAAGATAACATAAAGGATAACATCAGTGCAGAATGGCTGCAAGGAGGTCTGAAAGCACTCCGAGATTCCAGCCTATGCCTCAGTACATAGCCAACAATGGAGTGTCTGTGCTACACTGCAGTTCATCTGGTGTACATAGTACATTACCTTGAATTAATTTCTGCCCCCGCATTGAGAAGAATCTTGATGATATTAACATAGCCACCAGATGCAGCAAGGCTTAATGGC
Organism: Microhierax caerulescens; assembly: GCA_035590215.1. Lineage (NCBI taxonomy): Eukaryota > Metazoa > Chordata > Aves > Falconiformes > Falconidae > Microhierax > Microhierax caerulescens. The sequence continues at coordinate 43,859,420 of JAVJGJ010000061.1, forward strand.
GTATAATCAGACACATTCCTATGTTCTTTATTTGCTCCCCGGGCCAACAGCAAATCAACAACCTGAAAAGACAAGCATGCATATTAAATGATACTGTGGCTTTGATGATTATTCAGGAAGTGAAAGGATGTTATCGCATCTTCAGACCTTCCAAGTATGCTACCAGTTTCCATTGTCAATAGGTAAGATTCTACAGGAAAACCTCTCTTTTGCTTTACTTTTATCTATGTGCTGTACAGACTTAGCAACTCATTAATATATCAGGTAATCTCTGTGGGTTACAGCAGTGCAGCACTTGTCTTCCAGGAAGATTATTTTACCTAATCAAAGATGCAAGGCCATAAAGTGAAGCTCTTCTTGAAGTCTGCAAACAAGGGATCTATCCCACTCCCATAATGTCTCACACTGTTTGAGCATCTCTTTCAAAAACTCCCACAACTTTAATTCAAGTGACACCTGAGCCAAGTTTGACTATCTGTATTATATCATCTTTCCAATAAAACACATGGTAATGGAACAAGTGTGAGGAAGCACTTCTCTATCAGAAGCTGCTTAAGACAAAAGGGAGGAAATGAAAAAAATGAGGAAATGAAAAGAATACTTCTGGTGATGTATTGCACTTTAGTGGACCTTATTTTATTACTAACATAGGCTAAGTGATTTTCAAATCAGCTAGAAAGAAGGTTGCCTCAACAAGTTGCTAAGCCAGAAACAGAAGAGGCAGATTCTGGCACAAGGAAAAAAACATAAAGAGGAAGAACAAAAGACTTAAGTAGTTCAATAAGCAATGCTACCACAGGCCAAACTGATGTCTCCTTTTATGTGTGAGTAGCACTTTCACTGTTAAAGATCTGCAATTCAGAAGTCAAAGTGGAAACTCTGAGTTTTGGCCAACTGTTTTAAGCTTTAGAAGTTCCCAAACTTAGCACTCCCATATCTGGCACAGAGCCCTTTGCCATCTCCATGCCATCTTCTAAGCTAGTATGCCCATGACTAACAGAGGAAGGATTTAACAAATCTTATTTGGGCCAATAAAAAAAAAAAAAACAAAAAAACAAAAAACCACAAACCCAGCTCAGAGAAAACTGAAGCATCCTTAAAAGACTAGTATAATGTATCCTACATTGCATCTGCACTTATCAGGTCTGCACATTACCACTAAAACTATGTACTGGCAACAAAATTCCAGTTTCTGTCCTTGTGTGCCTGCACCAGCTGTTTTAGTTTTGAGAGTAGGGAAAAGCATAAAGGAAGTGTGAAGTAAATACAGTTATTCGTTAAACATCTCTACCTCCCTCACAGAAGTAATCTTGCAAAGATACATCAACAGAAGAATGACCACAACTTACAAACATTAGCTAGCAAAACTGGAACACCCAAGGGAGAAAAGAATAAATCCCCTTTCCTCTTGGAAGAAAAGAAATACCTGAAATAGCTACACCCATACAGGTTAAAAAGACTTCCAGAAAAAAGATGATCTATTATACCATCGGAAAAAAAAAACCTCCAAAAAACCACCACCACTGTAGAAAAAACTGCCTACAAAACCAATTCAAACCCACTGAGGACAAGTATGTCTATACCTCTTGGCGTCCACCAGAGCATGCCAACGAGAGCGGAGTATCCTTTGTACGTTCAGACTGTGCTTCTATATCCCCACCTTTGTCTAGAAGAATTTCCACTACACCAACATGTCCAGCAGTTGCAGCCAGAATCAAAGGTGTAAAACCTAGTAACAAGAGATCATATTAAAAGCAGCCTTGAGAATCTCAAAAGTTTTAAAGCTGCAGAAATGCACAAAATGGTTAATTCACAATGACATCTATTAAGCAGACGTCTTCCCTGGACTGGGAGCTTCCTGGTATAGGCCACAATCTCCGTCCCTTTCCTATAGCTTACTCTTCTGACCCTGACACATCTTATTCCAGCCAAATACAGCCAAAGACTCTCCAAAAGAAATATAAACAGTACTTGCACTCATCAATTTGGATTAAGTTCTGAACAACTCATCACTTTAGAGAAGTCACAGCTTTCCACTTAATTCCTGTTTAACAAAGCTCCAACAAGTGAAAACATCTGCACTGTGCCTGTTGCTTATTTCCAGTAGTCAATGTGAGCTCCAAGGACAGTGGCAATGTAGGTTGTTTTTTTCTCTCAGCTCTACAAGATTTGAGATTTTGCTGAACTTAGTTATTGGTGACAATAGGATACACAACCAGGCAACTACTCCCCATTAACTTTGTCAGCCAAGATTTGCTATTTACCGCCATTAGCTGCTCTATCTAGTATCTAAAGTCTTTTGTAGGAGGTGGATCATAAAGATAAAAGCACTTCACATCTCACATATCTGCTTAAGATACCACTCAGATGCAGCTCCTTTTAAAAATAAAGATAGAAAGGCAGGCAATGTCCCTGCCTATATGTAGCCAATATTTCTATATGAAGCACAAAACTGCAATTCTACATTTTTGCATGCTGTGGTAATCCTCTGGAGCAAAGAATCCCAAATCCCAATTTGAAATTTGCTGTTTCAAGTTGTAGTTCATGGTCAAACTGGTTTACTGTTTTAGCTTACCCTTCTTATCTCTGTGTTCAATATTGGCACCACGTGCTATCAATACAGATACGAGTTCTTCATGACCTCCCGCACAGGCAAGGGTCAGAGCAGTGTCATGATTACTTTCAGTCTTCACAGTTGGGAAGAAAAAGAAGCAGATATTCAGAACATAAAAATACTTCAAGGGAACTTTTTTATACCGTACTAGATTTTTTTTCCTTTCAGAACTTATCAGAAAGCAAATCCACTCAAAACCAACTGCAATTACTCACATGTGCATCAATGTCAACTGAAGGATACATAGGGAGCACTGACTGCGAGGGCACATTGCATGATGCCTGTGAACAAGGCTCAGACGTAGGGGATTCAGTAGCGTGCGAGGAGCTGGTGGAGCCACTGGGCACTCTGCTATTCACAGCTGAAAAGTAACACCAAGTTATTGATCCACTCTTAGGAATGCCACATTCTGTATGAAAAATATTCAGTCCTGTTTAACTGCAACAGTCTAATAACAAAACAGTAATGGGGGGAAACAAGTGTTCCCAAACCCAAACAAGTTGGTGTCTTACACAAAGAAGCTTTCTGGCAGTTAAACAGTGTAAGCATTGTCTCTGAACTGTGTTAAGTTAGAAAATATTTTTATGAATTAGTCTGTATGCATTACAAGTATGAATTATGAAGGTTTTTTGTTATCCTTTTCAAATTGTAACCTTCACTGATAAATTCAATCATATGCTCAGTTTAAGCAGGCAAATGATTCATCACTGAAGCACATACCTAATGTGCAGAAATACAGTCTCATTCTGGAATTCGGAATTTTTTTCATGTAAAGGTTAGTGCACACCTAGTCCCCATAGCACGTTTTCAAAGCAAGATGACTGACAATAACTTACACTATTAAATGTGTCTCAGAGTTAAAACAACCCAGTAAATAAGGGTAGAAGAGAAGCAGACAAGAGGGGGCAGTCAACAAAAATAAGAAAGCTGAAAACTGTCTGTGCTCCCTAAAATTTATCCTGATTGATCCATTTGTAAAAGTTTTCATCCTGAAGATCTAACACAGCTCAGGGTCACAAGGAATGAAACTTCTAAACTTTCATCTTTTTAAAAAAAAAAAAAAAAAGATAAATGAGACTCCAATTTTATTCAACTAGTTTTAAATGAACCTTTACCAGAACAAACAGACATATCCCTGCACATACGTACTGCAGGGCCAAGACCTCTGCCTACCTTCGTAACCAAATGAGAGTCTGAGGGGAGCCTGAATGAGTCTAAGGCTCAGCTGGGATTACCTGGCACGAAGGTCTAACAAACCTACGCACTAGCTTTGAGGGCACTTTAACCATAGTAAGGCATGCTAATATAGCAGCTGGATTTGACAAGCATTGTCCCTGCTGGACTGCCAGATTTCTATACCTTGCAGTCTCATTACGTGGCGTACCTGGTTAGTGTTTTCATTATTTGAAGACACACAGTACCTTGTAGTATTCCTGCAACAAGCAACTGATGGAAAAAACTAACAACTGCAGGTAAGCAGCAGCATTTTTAGTCCAAGTGTTTCAAGCAATAAGGGATGAGCTCAAACCTGCATACAACTTAAATTTTTGCAAACCTTCCCCAGCTCAACCTTCCCTATTCCACTGACACATTGCACACCAGCAGCAACTACTCAAAGGAAAGTGGTGCAGACTAAAAAGTCTTAGTAAAATCCTCACCATGACCAGTAACAGCACTAATTCAGCCTACAGGACTGCATACCACGAGACAAAGGAAACACAGATTGGAGAAAGTTTAGGTGGGTCACTTCAGCTGGGTTCTGGAAACATGATGAGGGGTTGTCACTGAAATTTTTGGAGGTAACAAGTTTTCAGCTGTAGTTTTTAAGTATATCATTCTCCTTGGTCGTAAGCAAAAACCAGCATTAACATTTGGCTACCACATTTAAGCAACGAAGTACTGTATCTGAACTGAGAGTTGACTTTTGCTCGAGAACACTGTAATGTGAAGCAAACCAGGTTTGTATTAAAACTTTCCAATATAAAAGCTCCCACACTTCATCTCCTTACTATAGTTTACCACATATAGCAGCAGATGAGCATTACATGCAATACAGTTGTTTTGCTCAATGCACTGAAGTGCAAGATACTAGTTGGATTTCTAAAGATTATACCTTCCAAAACACAAGACACCACATCACCTTTTTAAGGACTTATATTAAATCAAGCTGGTCCTTCCTCATGAAGGACACTAGCCAAATGCTTTCAGATCTTGCAACAATAAATGTATCTAAAAACATGTGCATGGGCTGTGCATACAAAGCAGGGTTATGCAGAGGGGCTCCACCTGACCCAGTTTAAGGGTCCTTAAAGTAATATATTTAGTGTTGCTGTCAAAGGTTCCACAAATTCTCTACGTTTCACAACCATGACTGAAAATGCCCAAGTATTTCTTGCATACTTTACATTTTCATCATGTGGTTGAAACACATGAAAGTGTGCGAAGTGCTTCACGTGCACAGTAACAATGTCAAACATGAGAGAGAAGACCAAAGGCAGTAGAAATGTAGATAACCCCTGTACTGATATCCGAAACTCTTGTTTAAAATAATATCTAACAAATAGTCCTACAACGCACACTGATTAATCATCCCCTCTACTGAGTTTACAAAACTACAGGATCTTCTGAAGTGTAATTATCTATTTCCTTAGTGTGGCTGGCAAGCTGGCCCAATGGAGCATCAACATAATTCAAGCCTTGTGGATCAAAGCATGTCTGAGAATTTCTACCTCCAGTTTCACGGGGCTGATTTAGCTCAGCCCAAGTTACACAAAAACACCCAGATTTTTAACTCGAAGTTGACCTTGCAACAATGGTTACAACATCCCTTCACATACATTTGTATGAAATTAGAGTTAACTTGTATTCCCCCAAGTCCATTTCCGGATTACCAACTTTTATCACAGATGGTGGGACAGCTACTGCTCCTATGAACCCCATGCAGGGAGACAAGGTCATCCTACCAATGGGACACAATGGGACAGCCACCTCTCTGCCTCCTGCTACCAGCAGCCCAGCCATGACCTCTGGGATGGCTTCATCAGTCTAACACGGGCCCCAGGAAAGTCAAGGATGTCTTGCCAATCACTTGTAGTTAGAAGGTCATACTCACAGTGCCAGAAGCTAATGTGTAGTTTCCCCATAGAGCAATACCACCATACCCACTCCAGACTTCTATCTCAATAACTGGCATTAACGCAGGAATAACTGCAGCAATATAACTTAGCAGTGGAGAGCAGCACTGGCACTGCCCGAGACCCCAAAGTGAAAGACTAGCTGGAGGGCATAAAACCAGCCATGGGAGATTACCACCTTCAGCATCTCTATGCCATATCGCAGGATGTTAATGGACTAGAAAAACACGTGGCTTTCATTCTCTGAGAAGACATGGGGAAACTTTGCAACATGCAGGAAATGTTCCTTCCTACTGAACAGGCATTTTGTCTTTTCACAGGAAGGGCACTGACAAACACATTGATAGCCAGACATTGGGTTAAATACAATAAAAGCCAAAAAACAAAACCCCAACCCCACCCCACCCCCCAAAAAAAGTCACAATGTGCACCTCAAATCTTTATAAAATATTCATTCTGTGACATAGGATTTTGATGTCTCCAGAGACTTCAATATTCAAAAGATTTGTATTAAAAAATAAATATTACTCTACACATGATAAAATCCAGGTTCCCCACATTTGAAGAAGGGCTTGCCAGCTTCCAGAGTGTCTTTTGTTCAATCAGTGTGAAGTTGAAGACAGGTCTCCAAAGACACTGATGACTGTTTTCGAAAGTTATGAAAAAGTATCACAGGACCACAAGTAAAACAAAAGGAAGAAAGAACTTGGTATTTTATCTAAGTAAGACTCTGGAGGCACTGGCAGAACCTCAGTCAAGCAGCTCTGGATGAGACTGCAGCTGTAGTCTGGAACTGCTTCTACCTAACCGTTGTCATTCCATGAGCATGGACATTCACAGACACTGGACTTGGGATTTCAGTTTCCCTTTCCTCAAAGGAACCGGGATTTTCAGGACAAAGAAAGCAGCCCTTTTTCATGACCAAGCAGTCTTTCAGCCTGTCCACACAGCTTCTCAGTAACATGTTACTGCACTGAGGCTTTTGCACATTGGTAACTTCATCTCATTTTATCAGTCACCATTTCTCACTCCAGATTATCCTAGTAATCAGTTTTACTCCAAGCAGCAAACCTAAATAAAGTAACTCAGTTGTCATCTTCCAAATAATGATCTTAAAATACCCCAATTCTGTATAACTGACCACAACCATAATTTCTGGACTAAGTAACATGTTTCTCAAAACATGCCTGGAATGGGAGCTTGCAGGAAGAGAGTCAGACAGAAGCACACAGAGATGCCACCTCCTGACTAAAAATACTGGCTGATTAGAACAAACAGGAACAAAAATACTCGAACTAGAGACAAAACCTAGCACCAAAGAAAACAAAGTTCCTCATCCTGAATACCTTAAAACAGCAAAAAAAGCCTCAATTCAGATACTGCCAATTAAGAAATCTACTATGGTAAATGCATAATGTGAACTGAAATGAAACCCCAACTATGAAAGACAAGATGCTTCAAGTACACACAAACGCGTACTAAGTAATGAAAATTAGATCCAAAACATCCTCTCCTATTGGAAGATGTGATCCAAAATAATTCACTGCTTTCCCACCCTAAACTGCACAATGCCTGTATCTCTTCTGTAAACCCAGTTTTGACTTACTAGTCACACTTTCACAGATAGGATCAGTTGCAAGACTTTTGTTTCAACACATCTAAATAAACTCCGTCACAACTGAAATGTTCCGGAGTGGAAACAGCTCCTTCATTTTCAGATTCTACCTGACTTTCCAAAGGTTACTGTTACTTCTGCATAGCTTTGTGAAAGAGGGGACTTGGGTACATGTCTACCAGTGACTACCAGTGAGACTTCTAGCACTTCACACCTTGACATCAACCACCTCAACACCTAGCTGCTGACAAATTACATCAGCAGACTGGCAAGATAAATACTCCATTTATGTGTGTTGTCACAATTAAGTTAGTCAGCAAAATAAAGATTTGAGGCTTTGCAGAAATACAGCTTCTCCCTTACAACTAGTCTCAACTGAGGCTTTGGAAAACCTGCCTCTTGTATTGCCACTGGTAAGAGCAGCAGTAAAAGGTGTTTCAGTGCAGAGGCCAAAAAGCTGATTTAGCATTTCTTTTCTTCTGAAGCAGATCTAATACAAACTGGAATATTCAGCAGCAATAAAAATGTTCATAGCTCTTCTAAACTACGAGTCACCCACCACCATTACTGCACACCAAGGGCACACTTCTTTAGCACACCCAAGTGCGAGACACCTTCTCGAAGAGAGAGACTTCCCACACACCAGGCACAAGCCCCTTAATTTTATCTGGCATCTGTAGCACGCATGTAAAAATCGGTTCTCATAACAGTTTCTATTGCTCAAAACTTCTTTACAGAATTGAGGGCTATTGGGCTAATTTGTCGAAAAGACTTAAGTGTGGTTTACATATGGATCAAAGAGTTTGGAGTATGAGTAGGTAGATTTACAGTTTGTTTTTAAATGTACATAAATTATAATCCTACTGTATCTCAAATTTACACAGGGATCACTTTTACACAGTCTGGATTTAAGAAGTGAGCAAAATACCCAATTCTCTTTCAATAACAACTTTTTTTTTTGGGGGGGGGGTTAAGTAAAACTTGTGAATTTCAGAAGAAAATATATTTCAATAAAACAATATCAATACATTTTTGTAAAGGCCTCTGGAATGGAACAGCCGAAGTTTCCTCAAGTTGCATTTCTGTAAATACAGCTTCCAATAACTGTAGAAGAGCATGTTATTTGTATAAATTTTGGAAATTAGTAAATCTCATTTCTTAGCAAAAACGAAACAATTTCTGAAAATGAACGGATGTCTATTCAGGATTTTTAAAAAATTATTTTTAAGATAAAGCTTTTCCAGTTAGTTGCAATCTTTTTTCAAACAGCACAGTTCTTGCATTCAGCTGATGCAGCAGTTATTCATCTTGGGTGCACCGAGTATTGGATGTAATAGACTATTGCGAACCATGAAAGGGTATATACTACATGGTCTTGTGTTAGATACGTTGAACTGCCAGCAACAGGAACTGCTCCCAAAATTAAGCCCTTGTTGATTATGTTTTGCTTTAACCATTCAAATTTCCCCCTCATACACTCCAATACTAAATCTCGAGTAATAAAAATCAAGAATATTCCAATTGCATTTCTGGTTTAGTGTTGGCTGAATACTCTGAAGAGCACCATACAGTGGGTTGCAGGCACACTAAGACCTGCTCTCTATAATACAAGAGGCTTTCTTTGAATTCCACTGCACAGCTGAAGGGAGCTGGTACAACACAACACACTTTCATCAACTGTGGTTTCCATGGAGGTTGCAAAGTTGCAGGTAGCCTCAACTTGTATGAGATTGATGCAGTTACGACTCTAGAAGTCCACAGGAATGCCTGGCAAAAGTTCTTACCACATATTTCTACAGCCTTGAAATGAACATAAGAGGACAGGGCAGTGCCTACCAAGGTGGGGGGCAGGGGCAGCGAAGACAGGAAAATAAGAGCTGAGGGACAGACACCAGGTACAAATAAAACTGAAGAAACACCGAATTAAAAAACAAAACAAACCCCAAAAACCACAACACAACACAACACACCCACCCACCCCCAAAACTACAGACCAGACAACACCGGCTACATCCTACATACCTCCAGCAGCACCATCAATCCTAGTCAAATCCATGAAATTAAGTCAAACAAAATGATACCTCTTTCTCCACAGGAGACTCACACAACCCAATCTGTGGGAACCTCCATTCCTCTTCACACCGTTATCAACAAATGGAAATATGTTTGGATTTTTTGCTTTTCATCCAGAAAAAAGGACACATCTTTTGCCATGTTATATCTAACAAGCAGATACAGATTCCTGTATAACAACCAGGGTTTAGAGGGTATTCTGAAAACACAAGCCATTACAGAACTGAGTGGTTGTGCATGGATTCCAGGTTGTGTTTAAACTGTAGCAACACCTCAAGCAGCAAGGAGAGCAACACATCTGTCCATGCAAATGACAATAATTTGGCTTTTTCTAGAGATTGCTACTACACTGACGAAAGTCACTGAGGTACAAGCCTGTATAGAAAATTCTACAGAAGGTATAAAAAACTGTCACACTTTCAGGTCTCCTAATGGGCACTACTAATAACCTGTGATAAGGCTTTTTAAAGAAGCACAGAAAAAGATGAGGCCAAAGGGGCTAAACCGAAGTTTTGCACTTTGGAAAAAAGATATTTAAAAGTCTCATGTTAGAACTGGAAGTCACTGTTAGGATTAATAGCACTAATCAGGAACTTTATTCTTAAGCAAGTATTCCCAAACTGGAAAACCCCAAGATGTTTTTGGAGGGAAGGAGAGAGAGGGAAACGGAGTACACAAATTAATGCAAAAATAGGTACATTTCTTAACCCACCTGCTATTAGGTCATCAAGAGTGTCGGTAAGCGTCTGTGCTGGAGTGGCAACCATTAATCCGTCTGGTTCTTGAACTAAGAGGCCCTGTCCAGCAATTTGCTGCTGCTGTCCTACATTCTGCTGATTCCCTAATGCTTTCTGAAGTTCAAGAGACTCTGTCCCATTATAACCTAAATTACCAGAATAATTACATTGCGGTGCTGGCAAAGGCTGGGTAGGGACAAACTCTATTTGTTCAGCAGGTGGTTGAGACTGTTGTTGCTCATCATCTTTAGACAAGATTGTGTCAACTTGAGGGAACCCTGAGAAGTTACCCTCTGGCAGACCCTTATTGGCTTCCACTTCTGGGAAGACCCCTGTAAGTGGGCACTGCTGCTGCAGGGTAAGTGCTGTGTCTGTCTGACCTTTGGTCTCCAAATATTCTTTGGTAAACTGCTGCTGGGTTTTCATCTGCAACTGCCTTTCCACCTTCTGCAGCTCCTTCAATATTTTCTTCTTCTTCTGTACTTGTTCTTCTCTGTTCTTTTTAAGTTCTTCAATCTTATCTTTATTTAAAGGTTCACCTTGAATTAATTCCAATGATTTAAGTTGTGCTTTTTCAATAGCACTAATTCTCTGTCCAAGTTCATTCAGCTTGCCTTCAGTCTCTTCTACTATGCATTCCAAAGGCTGGTATGGGTGAAAAGGTGGCAGTAGGTCCTTATCTGCTACCTGCAGGGAACTTGACTTCTGCTTGGATGCACCTAAGCACATGAAAAATGTTTGAAAAAATGCCATGCTGAAGACACCCCAAACCTCCCCTCTCACCCACCAAAAAAAAAAAAAAAACCAAAAACCAACCAAAACGAAAAAACCAAACAAAAACAAAACCACCAACCAAAAAAAACCAAACCAAACAAAAAAAAAATTTACAACTAACACTGCACATCTGTCAAACCACAGAAAGGTAAACCCTACACTCCATGTTAAGACAAGAAAGGACAAAGCATATAGCTGGATTTTTCAATATTGATTCTATTATCTCTGTGAACACAGCTATTTAAATCTTAAGGAATAAGGAACTTTTATGGTTTCTGACACATGACAATGCATCCAGGAAATGCAATCAGCAAGAAGAATAAGGCAATTTAAATAATTTACCGAGTTCCCAAAGTTGTTCTGATGTGCAGAGCAATTAAACTAAGACTATTTTCCAGAGGCCAACTTCCAACAGCACAGTTACAACCAAGAGTAATCTGTATTTGAGAGAAGACTAATTCTATAGTAAGATCTTTTGAACTGTATTTGCTCCAAACACTATAGCATTCCACCCTCCATGTTACAAACAGATCCCTGCCAGTGCAGACAATGTATACAAAAAATCTTTGAAGGTTGAGCCCCTTTTTAAAAGTTCTGAGACAAAATTAACAGCTTGCTTGCCTCCCTCTTTCCAGTAACAAATTAACAATTCTGTCACTATTAAGACTTAAAACTTCAACATAAATCTAGCAAGGAACACCAAGCCAGGGCAGCGCTTCTCTGAGAGCTCACTGCCTTCAAGCAAGCCAAAATTACTTTCCCGAATGCCACACCTGTGAGGCCTCCAGTCAGATCTTGCTCATAGGAATTTATTAAGTGCTGCAATTTTAATTATTACTTCAGTGCAAGAAACTTTAATTACAAATGTGTAAAGTTTTAGCCTGATCAAATAATTTTCTGCAGTAATACTTTTTTGCTATTCCCAAACAGTGATTTCTGTAGCTTAAAAAACCCAGACTCATAAAATCAATCATTAAATGGGGAATTAAAATTATGTACAGTTTGAGCCATGGCTTAATAAAGTTACCTACACATCACACAATTAAGTGAAAATCTGGGTGCAGGAATTAAGTGCCAGATCAGTCACTAGCTCTGGAAGGATTAAGTTTCCTCAAACACCGATTTATTTCTCTCTGGGCATTCCTTCACCAAAACACTAATGCAAAAATGACTTCATTTTGCATTGCTGTCAAAACCAGTGTCACATACACCTTAATCTGAAATGAATCTTCCTTTGAGGAACTAACTGAAAAACCAAACAAATGTGAGAATTTTTTTCTATAGAGAGATTTTTCCCTTATAAAAAGAAAGAATATTAAAATAGAATTGAACCAACTCTGTGCTGAATACCTTCACCAGGCTCTCTGGAGTTAAAGCAAACCATATTCTAAATTTAAGGGAAAAAACAACAATCTTAGCCCCAGGAAATACCCCATCATCCCACAAATACCGTTGACACACTTCAGTAAGCTCTTTACACAACTGCCTTGTAAGTAGTTCCAGCTGAATACCTATTCCAATAATTACTATTATTTTGTCTCTGCACTGTGAGTCCCAAGACAATTTTTCAGAAGACAATAAAAAATTTCACTAAGATTTAGCAATAACTTGCTTTGTGCTGACGGATGGATATTTAGCTCAAGCCTTCTATAAGCCACTGGCTATTTGGCTTTGTAGTGTACTTAAGAGTTTATATAGTTACCCTTTAAATTTAAAATATATGACTTAAGTTTTGCAGACCACTCTTGAAAATTTTATTTTCACTCGCTAAAAATGTCCGAAATGCTTGTCTATATCTTTGTTAGAAACTAATAAAAGTTAGTTGCCATCTTTTGAAACTAAACTGCTCCGCTGCTGAAGCAGCAGAAATGTTATAGAAATCTAACTGCAAATTAACCCTGCCTTTAAGACGCTGCTAAAATGGGAACCCTTTGCACTGCTCTGTTTAATGTCATTCCTAAAGTTACTGTATCTACCGTTTCCATCCTAATGCAAAGTATTCCCACAACCTGGCAGCTCTGGACAGCTTCCCTCACTCTGTAGGAAAGAAAGCCTGCAGTTCAAAGAGTCCCCACACGCTAAAGTACCAATATTGTCCCCCTCAGTTAAGTCCCACCGGGGGGAGAAAACAAGCCTGTCATAGGAAACTTCTACAAGCAGAAGTAAAGAGCAGAAGGTCTGAAGGCTGGGACTCAGCAGAGGAGCCAAGGCCAGTCTCGCAGCAGGCAGTGCTCCCCAGACAGCAGGTCAGACCAGAAAGGACCACAGAAAGTTGAGACAGTTTCTGAAGACAGACATTAGGAAACCAGAAAGTGAAGCGCTGGGCTCTCAAGTTTCAGAAGAGGTGCAGAGATTTAATTTAATCAGCTTCTAATTAGTTAGCTGGGCCACTTTCCAGGTTCCAGATCACCCTTTCCATGCCAGAAAATAGTTGCAACCTGTCTTCTTCGGGATACTGGAAGAGGATGAGCAATAAGAAGAAAGATTGCTAAACCTGACATGCACACCTGAAGAGCCACTTCAAACCAGAGGTGGAGAAGACACTGTTGGTAGCTTTGAATACATAAGCATTGTAATATATTATAACATTGGAAGTATTTTAAAGTAATGATCTCCTGTTTTATCCAAATCTCTCTTACAATACTCTGAAAAACACTGTGCCCATTTTAGTAAATAATTTTGAACAAGATACTACTTCATACTTTCCTGCTTGAAATACGTGAGTGCAGTAAGACTTAAAAATCCAATCGTAGGCCAGATAATAATTACTTGAACTTTTTATCATTGTTCGTTTACTTTTTTGGTGGAGCAATCTTGTACACAACTAACCTACTACAAAATTAAAGCTAGCAATATTAAGTAGTCAATCTAGCTTCTAAAGCAACTGTTTTTGTCACTTTTAGAAGACTTGTTTAGTATGAAATGAAGACTGAAGATCAATAAAATCCAGATGTTGCTACACAAATACCATCTGCCTTCAGGTAATCATGATTATAGGACAAAGACTTGTTCAGTTGGCAGAAAACCTAGAGTGGTTATGGGCACTCCAGGAAAGCCAGAGTAAGAAAATTACTGTTTCCCAATTTATTTTGTGAACAGTAGCATCAATTGCTCTTTTATTTTTATTTCCATATTCCCACAGGTTCTAGTCCGGTTCATAACTTGACCAACTCAAGACTTCACCACCATTCCTGCAGAATCTTTAGCCAGTTTTTTTGAACATCACACATGACCTGGGGCAAGACCTGCTTTACACAAACAGAGCTTCCCATCCATTTCTCTGCTGTCTTATTATTTTCTCCAGGAAATGAGAGGTAGACGTTTCCTAGAGAAAACTCCTCTACTTCTCCCAGGCACTGCTGATAATCTCCTAAGTACCTGAGTTGGAATAGTCCATTCACCCAGATAAGCCTCCCACAAGCACCATTACTGGTCTCTTGAGCACCCAATATTATGCAGGGAGGACTCCATTACCAGTTTTTAATGACTTCTGGCTGCAAGTAATATTTTAAGGTCCTAGACACTGTGAACAAAAGTTTGAAAAAATAACCTTCATATTCATAATCATCAGATGGCTCTCCTAAGCAATTAAACTCTTCTAATTTGAATTTGCTTAAAACATATTCACTCTTTTTAGGGTTGCTGCTTATGAACAAGTCCAACACCATATTTCATCCTGAGTGCTTATGATTCATTCTCGAGGAACTTGATCTTCTAGCCCTGGCTTCTAACCCATAGATAGGATGTCACCTTCTCCCAGGAAAGAAGTAATTTATATGCCCTTTCGCAATGAACGGAGTAGCACAGATGAGATGCTACTGGTCCAAAATAAACCTACCTAAACCTAGCTTATTGACTTCAATGACATTGTTATTAGATGTACTATCTACATTTGCTAACATGCAAATCACAGTCTCATACTGTACAGTGGTAGCACAGGCAAGTATTTGCACTGTCCTCTGCAAGTCTGGCTGAGATATATACTCTAAGGAAGTATCCAAGAAACACGAAGTACATAAGTAATTTTCTTACTTAAATGAAGCCTAGTTCAGATCTTACCCTAAAAGCACTAACTGATCAATTAGCAAGGACAGACATTTGTTGTATTTTAGAGCAAGCAACAGAGGTTTAAGAAAACGTACAGCTTTATTTTTAAGGCCTTTTCAAAAAATTAAGACGACCCAGGTTTTTTGTTGGGTTATGTTGTTTCTTTACAATCCATCATACTCATCAGAAAGTTTCTGGCAACACAACTTGCATTTCACATTAGTGGTTTTCACCTTGGCCACCACCTGAAATTGTTACATTATACTTCACTTTTTATTAGATGAAATTCTGGGACTTGCTGACAGCTCCTCAATCTCTGGAGTTGTTAATTTAAGGGGAAAAAAAAAAACCAAAAAACCTTAAAAAACCTGATCAAATCCAAACAGTTAAATTCCAAAAGATTTTTCCAGCGACAAAAAATTATAGTAAGAAAAAGGTCAATTGTAAGATACACATTTGTACATTCAAATGTATCTTCTCTGCTGGAACTGATGCCTAGTATATAAATCTGCATGAATCACCATGTCATCCTGATACATAATATTACTTAGAACTTAAACCAACCAACTAAAAACACAAAAAGCAAACAAAATCAACCAATAGCACCCCAAAACCAAAAACTAAACACAAAACAACCAACCAAAAAACCAAATTCAGTCTGTTCCTCACTTCACGAAAGGCAGATACCAGGAAACAAATCCATACTACACACTCTGTGTTGTTTTTTCTAACAGAATTGCTTCTTCACTGTTCTTGCAGTTTAGGGTTTTTTAAAACTCTGATTTCACTCAAAGTTGAGAGTTAGATTTGCAGTCTGCAATTAAAATTCACCAGCCTCACCAACCAGAATAAGATGAGCTCAATATTGAATTTTCATGAAAGTTCTGTATTTAACTACTACATATGAGTAAGAAATTCAGCTCTAAGAACCTGGGGCAACAATCAGTCAATCCAAATACACACAAAGTACAATAGTATATAATCTTGCCAATCGGGCAACAAAAAAATAGCCTACCTTTCCCAAGTAAATCAATCTGCTGTATAGTTTTTAATATATATTTAATTCTTCTTTATAAAGGACAGGACAATCTGTGGAGGGCTGTATGATCAGATGAGTTTGTATTTTCACTACATGGTTCATGCTGTTAACCTTGCAGCATTTTTGCCAATCTTTATCAATCCTGCAACTGTTTATATGGAAAACTTGCAGGGAATAGGTGTAATGTTACCCAACAGGCAATAGTTACCTGGCTGAAACCAAACCAAACTTAACTCAATTTTCTGACATTCAAAAATTTGAATTACTTTCCAATCTCAGTCTTCTTCCAAAGTTTCCTCTGGTGGCTTCACAGTATCTATATGGAAAATTGCCAAGATGTAATTAAATTAGTCAGTGGCAAGGTGGCTGAAGCTTCAATGGAGTAGAATTTCATGAACTACCATGAAAAGATTTCTATAATCTTGTGCTCTTGGGGACCTATATGTGTCTTCTTTTTAACTCATCTGCACTACTAAAGATTTGCATAAAAGAATAACAAGTCTTTCAGTCTACTAAGAAAGCATTAATGAAGTTAGAAAGCTCCTGGACAACCGGGGCAGCTGCTGACCCAGGCAGAAAACGTGGAGGAAATGGCAAGAGTTAATCAGAACATGCTGAGGCATGTGAAACAATGAATAGGCAGCTGGACTGTGCAGTAGAGAAGTCTGAAAGGAGATAGAATGGAAAAGCAAGAATGTCATCTTGCCTTCTTAACGCCTTCACCCCAGTGAGGACAATATAATCTTTCTAGTTCTGTTAACCTGGACCCTATTTCAATTAAATCATACATTTATGAGATCTCTGCCAGTATATAACTCAGTATGAGGCACAGAAGACAGATACTGCATTAAAATGCATTTCATGAATTTGTAGCTATTAAAGTTACACAGAGTTTCATTTTATTTCCTTTCTCTAAGCCCTACTGTTAGATTTAACATGAGGATACAGGGAATACTGCATACTGAAGGTCTAACTTAAAAAGCTTACAGAGTCCAAAACTCCTACTTAACTTCAAGGGAAGGCTGGTCTCCTTTCCAGGGATCAAAGGCATATGTGGGCAGCTTTCACATGACTAACTTAAGCCTATTAGGTCTTGTGGAATTCTAAACAAACGCACGCCAAATGAGAAATGCTGCAAGTTACTGCCCACTTAAAAAAAACAGCAGAGAAGTCTAATGACAGCACGTTGATAGGTTTTAAGCACTCAGTTAACACAATTAGCTCATTTATAAGCACAATTTCAGACTAACGATGAAATAAAAATCTGGAGAAAAACATACAAAATAACCGATACCTCACCCTGCAAAAATAGACCACTTTAAATTTTGACATAATTAAAACCACCTTACATAGTTCAAATATGTTGACTAAGAAAACCATTCTGCTGCTTTCCACCAACTTCCTGAGCCCCCCCCTTGTTGCACTAGCATGTTTGTTACTCAATGACGTTCTAAAAACGTATCATGGGTTCAAGCCACTTCGCTCACCGGGCACACTCTGCAAAAGACTACGGCAGAATCACAAACACCAATGAGAGCTTCAAATCTCGCTCTTATTAAAAGCATTAGCTTGCATTTACAGACTAGACACAATTATCAATGGCAACACTATTACACCAGCTGATTTCCTGAAGGAATCCAACAACATTCCTTTTGACCACTTTATGTGCTGGACATTAAGACCCACTCACCCTAGGGAACCAGATGCAAGGGCACTTGGAGCTGCATCATAGCCACTGTGCTTTACAACCCCCTCACAGTGTAAACCAGGACAGACCCACTGGTCCTGCAGAAATAGCACATTTGTTTTACCTAGTCAAAAGACTCTCTGTGTTGAGCTGCTGCATGAGAATTGGTACACACTGCTGAGCAATCCTGACTGTGTTCAAACAAGGGCAGCAGCAAATACAAAACACCATGGAAGGTATTTCCTGCCTCTTCCCCATGAATGCACAAAGAGCTGAACTTCACTGGGATTTCACTTTTACATGGACACAACAGACACATGTTAAACAGTGCACTAAAAAGCAAAACTTTCCCAGCACCTAGGAGTTGACATCTCTTCGGTTCTGTGAACTAATTCTGCCCCATCTTTCACTTGGTTTTTCTTCGGGTCCTTTGGAGGTTGCCATCTTTGCATATCACCTTTTCAGAGTCTCTCTAGATCATCATCAGCTCTAAAATGTTTTTTTCAGTTGCTGAACATTTATGTTGAATAATTATTTTGTCAAAGAATTTAAATGGCAACTATTCCACATCTTCTTACCTTACTGAAGATTAATAATGTAATTCAAATGTAGATCATAAATTCCTCTTGAAAAATCTCAAACCATATTTGAATCGTAACAGTAACATACAAGTGTATTCTAGTTTTACACCTGAATTGCCAAGAACTCTTCCAGAAGCAAGCTGTCGCTATTGCATTTCTTGAAAAATCAATACAGGTCTTTAAAAACTAGACCATGTTGAGATTAAGAAGGCTTGGTGCTCCTCTCCTTCCTCAAAGCAGTTAAGAGTTCATACAAAAACTCAGGGGGCTACTTCAAACTGTGAAGCAAGAAATTTATCTTCCCCAGGATAAACAATTTCCTTACATATGAACTTAAAACTGTTCCTCCCCATGGAAATAATGAACATGCCTCTATTTGTACTCTCTTGCCCTTGGTCTCCCAAAAAGCCTAATGATGAAAGTCTGGGATATTAAAGCCACATGTGTATAACAAGAATGGAAGTTCTGCAAAGAACACTAAGTCCATCACAGTTAAAGCAGCAGAGTGGTATCACTGCAACAATCACAGAGTGTTTATCACCAAAATACCATTTTTCCCCTGAAGATCTGAGATAACACAACACCTTTGCACACAGTTTTCAGGAATGCTTCATCAGACCAATGACACATCTGGGACTGTTACATCTCTTGCAACACATCACAGATTAGTTTTGCTGACATGCACGAAGCACGTCCTGGAACACTGAGAACAACTGCATCTCCCTTGTGCCAGTTCAAACAACACAGTACTGCTAAAAACATACCTGAAATATGTGCTGACATTTGAAATAAGTTTTTTTAAAAAGTTATTTCTTAAACTACAATCGACTATTTGGTTTTCATAATTTAAGTAACATGAGCCTTTAAGCTTTTAACTTTAGTCTTCTGACTCAGGATCATTTAATCTTCCATTGATTCCCTTGCATTACAAAATCTACTTCCAGAACACAAATCCACATTGCAATACTAAGTTATTTAATTGTAAGGGCACACATGCTGGTATACAGCTTTTTACTGTTATATAGCTTGTCCTGCTGAACCAGAAGCTGCACATTCTTTTCATTTGTTTGGTACACATTTTTATGAAATCAAAAATATCAAGTTTTCACATCCTAGGAAAATAATACAATAACTGCATTTGAGAAGTCACATGCATAGCACATATGCATGCATAGTGTCATGGCTGCACACTGAAACACCATCAGCTATGCAATTTTTTTCTCTTTTCTGCATCTGTGCCCCTGGGGGGTTTTTTGTTTGTGTGTTTTAGGAAGCACTGAGCACTTACAGAATAAAGAAATTACGCAAAGCTAGCTAATAGAGCTTTGGATACTATAATATTTAATATCCCCTGTTCAAAACTGTAAACCATTAGGAGTTGCAGTTTTTAACTTTCCACTTGAGAATCTACTTCTGTTTCTGAGCTGACTTAGCAGGTACAAAGAATTTGTTACAGAATCCACAGATGGAAACAAACTGCTAAATTTGCCATTTAATGACTGAAAATAGTTTTAACCAGTCAGTTCAACCATGGTCAAAGCAAAACCCCTGATGTTACAATTACTTACAAGAGTATTTTTAGAAATACAAAAAAATTATCCTGTAAGCAGATCTGCACTGGCATTTTACAGTGCCAATGAGTTTGCATTGCTACTGTAGAAACAGAAAAAAGTTTATATATCAGGCTCATGGCTAACAGTTGCTACTATTCTAGATGGCCAACATACAATATTCAAAAATTAACATCATACCTAGAATTTATTAATGTTTTTTCTAATCAGTCTGCAGTATGGCAGTTACTGCAGTCATTTTCTACCAAAAAAAATCAGAATAGGCATAATAGTATTAGAATAACCAGCGTTATTATTCAGTAGAATACAAGAAAATAAGCAAAAACTATGCACTACATTAAATACATTTCAGTTATACTTCATTAGAGGCATTAAAAAAATCGATGGAGTGGACTATACTGTGCATAAGCTCTAATAAAATTGTCCCCAGCCTACCAGTTTCCAAATTGCATATATTCTCCAAGTGGCTACATACTAACCTTTCACCACTCCCAAGAGAGGTGGCGAGTTCTCTTGAGGGGTTCTGTCAGGTTCCTGGGGAGGTACAACCATAGCAAGTGTATGCACCGGTACGCGTGGAACCTTAAAAACAAAGCCACAGACACACACACTGATTAAAAAAAACCCTTTTGAATGGACCAGATCTTGGAAGTGTTAATACAAAAATACATAATCTACAGCAGACCTTCATTCTACTCTTCCCAAACTGTGTATGCTATGCTACCTCTTAGAATGACACATCCCATGCTATTTTATTATGGATATTATGTCAAAGTTAACCATGTTACTCTTCACAAAATCTCGGGCTGCATAGGCTGGAAAATTGTTAAAATCTTTAGGCTTTTAATCAACTAACTCCACTGGAAAGCTACCTCTCCAGCTTGCAGAACTCTAAACTTATACAATATATTTTCGTTCAAACAACAAGCAAGATCTGGAACATTTGAGGGTGCTATCACAAGGGTTTAGAACTGTTGAAACAAAATACCGAGCAAATACAACCAAGAATATAATATTCTTTTGAGGTACTATGTTTAGGAGTATCCTGTCTAAGCAGCAGAAAAGGGAGCAAGGTTCATGCACTCTTCAGGACACTGCAGACATCATCAATCAACTTTCTCAGTCTACCACTTTCACATGTGCAGACTTTTTTTTTTTTTTTAGTTCTTTCCATTGTATGTGTTCACATCTAAATAAACATCTACTAAGTGCTTCTTTACAACATACATGGTGATATTTTATAAAAATTCCTCATGCCTTACCTGAGACTGATCCTGAGATGGAGGTGTGAGCTGGGACAAGTCTGCTGCAGGAACTGACAAAACGTTGTTTGGGTAATCCAGCAAGTAAGAAACAACATTTGTATGTCCTCCTTTGGCAGCTTCAATGAGCATTGTTGAGCCATCCTGAAGTGAGATTTTGGAAATAAAGTCAGAAGATGAATTCTGCTACCTGGTGTAGCACACAAGATATTAATTAGACCATTTAAAATTACACATTTACTAATCCATTACATCAATTACATGGTTCTTTCAGTATCTATGATAAATGCATGTTTTTAAGTGAATACCTTGAGTCGATGAGTAGGGTCTGCACCGTGAGCCAGAAGGAGCTCAACAACGGCCAGATGACCTCCTGCACATGCCAATGACACCACCGTGTGGTCATTATTAGCTGTAGCTCTGTTAACATTGGCACCTACAAAAAGATGATCTCAGAATTAAACAAGGAAATTCTTTAAAAGGAAAGTATCAAGTAGTACAGTGTTTTCTGGAATAGGATAAACTTTTCTAATCTTCCTAATTCATACACACTTATAGGATAAAAGCAAGGGATTTTGAATAACTGACGTCTTCTACACATCATCTTCATCTTCCTCATCTTGTAAAGACAATGCAACAATGACAGTAACAGTGGGCCTCCTAAGTGGTAAGAGAGGGAACACTTACGGCAGGGGTCCTCAAACTTTTTAACCAGGGGGCCGGCACGCGGATTAAGTGGCAGGGTCATCTGCGGCTGCTTGGTTTC
>JAVJGJ010000061.1:43881419-43898345 GCA_035590215.1 Microhierax caerulescens
CTGTAAATACCGAGGGGCTGGATTGAGGACCTTCGGGGGCTGTATCTGGCCTGTAGGCCGTAGTTTGAGGACCCCTGACTTATGGTGTAAAAAGTATTAACTTTCAAGTTTTAATTCTAAGCATTTATCAGTATCACTACATGGTCTAATTTTTACTGTTTCAGACAGTAATTGAGGATGTGTTTTTTCTGAAGGAGGGAGTAATTTTTTTAAAAAACTGAAAATGTTTACTGTACTTCAAATCTATTTATTAATCTATACAACAGAGTAGGAAAAGTAATAACAAAATATTTTGTGATTCATTGTATCATGAACCAAGTAAAATTCAAAACACCCTTAATGGTTTGACAAATGCTCAAATACACACAACCAGGCTAATTCTTAAGAAGGATCACAAACATGCAGAATTGTAAAGTGGCATTTTAAGTTTTTTAGATTAGTTAATTTAAACCAGTATTTTACCTTTGCTAATAAGGAATTGCACAGTGCATAAATGACCAGCTCGTGCAGCCTTCATTAGTGGGGTTCTCCCACCTTCGGATTCATGCTCCTATTGTAAAGAAGAAATACCATTGTTTTAGCTTTTGAACCATTTCATGATGGGACCAGAATTAACATGTTTCAGTAGATCTCTCTTACAAACTGACTGTAATCAATATAAACTGACTGGAATAAATTTTCATTCTACCTTAAATATTGAATCACACTGTAATTTAAATCACATTGTAATGTAAAAAAAAAAAATAAGATCACATCCATACCGTTATCATACAAGGAACTTTCCCTACTCACATATCCGTTTATATTTTAGTGTTCAAATGTGTAACATACTTGAGAACAGTATCTTGTTTCCTCCTTGGAAGATCACTATTGAACACAAATACATCCAGCATCAGGAAGTATACAAACAACTATGAACTGATGTGCAACAGTTCTGAAAGCTGTCACATGCTGCATGCCAGACCTTTAGAACTGCAATAATGTCTGAATTGCAGACAATATTTTTAAAGCAGTGAAGAGGACCAACAATAAAAACAAGACAAATCACTGCAGGTCACAAAAAAAAAATCTCTGAATAAAAAGACTGGAGAATAAAGCAGAAAGATGACAAAAGGATTACACAAACCAACAAAAGAGGAATGAACGACAAAAACTATTTTTCTAATTTAAAAGATTTCTGAATACTGGAAAGATGTGGTTGAATACAACTGTATTAGAGAAGTTACAGAACTAGAAAATTTGCCTGCTATGTAGACATGATCAATACCACAAAGAATGCTGACTAATATATATCAACGCTCCTGTAGCAAGAGGGGGAAAAAACATCACCTTCCTGAGAGTATATTTGAACTCTGAATATTCAGTCTGATCAATAGCATACTCGGACTGTGGGGTTTTGTAATTATGTATCTGGAAAGCCAAGCTCTAAATTCACTATTTACTTCTGGAATTGCATGGAATCACTGACAGTGAAAGTTAACATTTACTACTGGTAGCAGATGATACTTCTATTTACAAATATAAAAGGACAAGAATAGATCTGATAAAATCAACTCCTTACTGTAGTTTGAGTATTCCTGAAAATGCTGCATATGTCCTTTGACATATAGCTTGCTTTGGTTGCAAACTGCACCTTAACTTTCTGTTCATACACATGAGGAAGTACTCTCTTGACTGGCTCTTCTATTGGAAAATGACCCTGTACAGAAAATGTAAAACAATCCTTTGCCGTAACAGGGGTTACCCTAACCCTTCTCCTCTTATGTGCTTTGGGAAGAGCAGAAACTCTCTGCTCCTGCACCTTCATAAGAACTTTGTATTACTGTACACTGCTTTAACAAATGTTTAATTAGCGCTCTGATTTCTTTGCTTACTTGGTAGTATAATGCACACAGGCAGATAGGAAGCCTTACAGACCTATACTGAAGTAGCTTTTTTTTTTTATTTAGTAAGTAGATTCCATTCCCTGGGCAAATGACTGCTTAGCTGCCAATAAATATATGCATGCTTTTGGATTGTCTGATGTCAGAAGTATTTGCAGGACATGTAAAGCGTGTGTTACTATGTGGCCCTGTGATGTACCAGAATTAGTAGCATGCCCTTGAGCTCTGATGCTTAAGACTGTTCTTTGGCATAGTTGTTCCTTCCTCAGCCACTGCCAATAGATCATAAAAAGCCAGATGCTGCCAATTGCCTTATGCACAGTAAACCCCTGGTACTGCTGGCAAATCACTCACAAAGCAACTACAGATGCAAAGAACTACTCAGTGCCACTTCATTCACTGAGCAGGACCAGAACATTACTGCCCAAATAATTTGATACACATTTCTAAATCCCCATTGATGCAACAGCAAAGATGGCAAGAAGAAACATTTATCTGACCATTAGGTCATCTTAGCTATACAGATGTAAGACAGTAAAAAGTCATCCTATATTGCATTCAAAGGTAGCATTTCAGATAACTAGCAGCAAAATGTTATTTGCAACATTCTCTGTTTCTAACAGACTTCACCAGTGCGGTCTTAAATAGGGATGTCAGGAGGCTTCCTCATTTAAGTGCAATGCAGTTACTCCGCCCAGTTTAACCAACTGTCACTTCGTCAAGCAGGCAGAACTTCATCCTCAACTATTATACACTTCAAATACTTGCAGTACCACACACATCGGACCAGTCAAACCAAGCCATGTGTGTGCCCACCTGCTGTAGATCTTCACAAATCACTGCATTTTGATGGTATTTTTCACATTGGAAGATAGAAATGCGTATTTTATTTTAAGGTGAAATTAATCCTATTACTTCAGCACTTTATTTAGCACTAACAAAGGCCCGCAGATAACATCAACTCAAGCTTTAAGGGAAAACAGCTGGAGCAAACCAAAATAAGCAGCTAAGCCAGGGCAGTGCCTTTGTCTACTCACATCCTTTCTTTTACCTATAACAGCCATAAATTTCACATATTTTTTACCTGTAGTAGGTAATCAAAATCAGGACAGAGAACATAAAAGCTGTCAAAAAGCATCCCCCATTCAGCCTTCCAATGTACTTCTTTCTTGTTTTAATATGAAGTACATGGAAATGCTTATTTTGTAAGAACAAAAATTAGCACAGAGTGCTTGTCTCCAAAGACTATTTCCCTGGCTATACTCACTGTAGGACTCACAGTAGTATCTCTTCACTGCTCCAGTCCTAAGAAATACTGCAGTTACTATGATCAGAAAGAGGTATAAAGAACACCTACACCAGCGGTGACTAGAAAAGCCATTCTCTAAACACTGATGTGCTCTCCTGCTAGTTCTGCTTCAACACAAGGAAACCTGAGAAGAATTTTCTGTAGATTTGGGTACCAGATAGGAAGGAAGCGGAAAGCGAGAGTATAACCCAAATCAGGTACAAGTTTACATTATCTGCACCTCTTCCACTGGGACTCAAAATGGAGAAGAGAATCCAGTCAGTAATAATTATTTCCTTTCTAGATAAATCAATACTTCAGAGAGCAGAGCAAAAGCAAAGTCATCAGAAGCATCTTACAACAACCATTGATTTTTTAATATTTTTTTTTATTATTATTAATTTTGAGTTCTTGAGTTCAATAATTTTAGGCAATTCCAAGATCAGCTACATAAGGGCTTATACACACACATTATTACTCCCCTTGGTTCGCAAGTATTATTCATCAGGATATTTTTCTTGCTGTTTGTTTCCAATGCTGTGTTATTTTGAAGTTCTAGAACAAAATCTGCATTTTCAAAATAAAGGTCCAACTGCTCTCCAATTCTTTAACAAGCTTGTCTCATCCATGACAACAGTGAATATTTAATGGAAATCTGAATGTTATTCTAACCAAAATTATTTAGACAAAATTTTTGACGCAAGACAACAAACAAACAATACCATTCTTAACACTATGCCATTTTGCTGATTTTCAAGACTGAACTCCTATCAAGAGATACAGTATTCTAGTAGTCACCAACCTAACTATCCCAGATATAAATAACCTTCCTGAGATACGTAGCAAACCAGCAGAGGCACCTAGAACTCAGCCAGGCCTCTAGTTTAAAGTATGGGAAAAGGGAAGACCTTACAGGAAGATAGATACACACTAACAGACTTAACATAGCTACTTTTACTAGCAGACTCAGTGAGATAACTTACTGGATTTGTGAAGGTTGAGATACCATAAAAATAAGGTTTTCAGAAAACCCAGCAGAAGGGAAAATGCAGGACAAAGATGACATGTCTGGTCTACACAGCAAGTGCTTGCATTTTTGAAGAAAATTAGGTGCCTTAAAGCCATGCTTGTCATTAGCATGTATCCTGAGGCTGCAGCTTACAAGCATCAAAGGCCAACCTCACCTGATGCTTGCCCGGCTCTATGCCCTCCAAAATAGTCTTCTTTAAGTCCTCCTGCTTGTCCTGCGGAAGGAAAAAGAAGAACTCACGGCTCTTGTTCTACAAATAAATGTTGTTCTTGGTCATGAAGACCTGGAATGTGAACTTACATGGATCAGATCCACCAGCTGAAAACTCTGTTTTGCTGAAATTAGGCAAGCAAGCACAAAGGTAAGATCAAGCAACGCAGATCTTGCCAGTTAAGACTCCTACCACAAGCTATTCAGATGCATGAAGACAGCACAAAGGTCATACACAGCATCTCGTTAAATACAAGATGACTTTCTGTTCACTACTGGCAAAAGAGAGGATTTCATTGTATTTTGCACTATCCAGACGCAACACAACATCCAAAAGGTGTAACTACAAATACTAGCTTCACACATCCTAAAGTCTTTTGTTTTATTAGTAGAAGACTGAGGTCCAAGTCTAAAAGGATCCAAAACCCCTGACTTTCATGATGGTTCAAGAAACAGCATGGAAAACCATGATAGCTATGTTGTTACAGTGAGGGATCTGAGAAGTTATCTCCAGCATGGTTACATTCAAATCCATACAGTGTTGGCTACTTTTTTAGATATTTAAATGCTCCCTTATGAACACTGCATCAAACATGCAGTGTGCCACACACATAAAGAAAAGCGAGTTTTTAATTAAGGAGCTACGTTAGTGTGAGAGATGTTATCAGCTGAAGGCAAAGCAATGATCCCTGCAATGTCAAAAACATCTGTCAAAATACTCTGTCATAGGGGAAGAATCAAGAGGTAGTTCGGTGTGCCTGTTTTCTGTGGCTTTTTTGGTTTTGGTGTTTTGTTCGTTTGGGGGGGTTTGGTTTTGTTTCCCACCACCACAACTGGAGTTATATGGATGACAGGCAGACAGTTTTAGTCTTTTAAGGAAAGCCATGCATGGAATTTTAACAAGTGAAAAGAGCTTTGGGGAGCGCTTGAGAGTGTAAAATGAGAAGAATGCAAAGATGAAGTTGCCCTCTGGGTTCTCCTTCCATCTCTCAATTTCAGCATAAAAGCACTTTTATATCTACTTGTAGTAGAAAGATAAACTCCATTGCTAGACCAACTCTCTGTGCAGCAGAGACTCACGTACAGCTGCAAGGCAGCCCAGATTAGAAAATACCAATTTAAAACGCTTTTCTGTACTTCCCAGCTGAGAAAAAACCTGAGATTTTCTCACTGTCCAAAAAAGAACAATCTTTTGTTTTCAGCTACCATGCAACAGGCAAAGATACAACCACCTGGTCAAGAGCAGTCTCACTTTCAACGAGACTGGAATCTCCATTGCACAGCATTTCACCCAGGTTTGCTTTTACATTCAAAGAGAACAGGTATCTAAACTGGCAGTGTTAGTTGATAGAAAGGTATACAGCTTAAAAGCAGGATATTACCTCTCATTAAGTATCACAAATATTCTTTGTGAGCTTTACAGTCCTTAATCTAGCTCCTGTGAGAACATACATGCACCAGGCACGTCTTAACCTTTTGCAAGGTTTGAAATAAAGGTAACTGCTACTAAAGACAAGGAAGAAGAAGAAGAACAAAAATTTGAAACCTTACAGGGAAACAAGTCTCTTTGCAACACAGGTAAATGACTGTGTTACTGAAGCACTGGTTATTTTGTCCTACAGCTATTAAACTTAGAACAATCAATTAGAAAAAATGCTTTTATCAAATCGTATTTCAGCCTTCTAATCTCCAAACTTTTACTCCTATTAATCACAGTATCTAAAGTAGGTGTTTTGTCCTATCTAAAGTAGTTTGTAAACCAGTAAAATTTACATTTGGTCCAGTGGCAGGAGTTCAGATCAAGATTGTCAACGTCTCTCGTCCTGCAGGCAATAAAGAAACTAGAATGCAACTAAGACAAAGATGGGATCACAGGCTGGAGTCTACAGATGTGCCTCATATTACATCATTCATACATTTGGCAGAAGCAAGTTGAATTAAAAAATGCATACATTAACAAGGAAAGGTGTAGGCCTGCCAAGTCAGCATTCCTACAGACTGTGACAGGCCAACTTTGTCCCTGTAAGGACATGGCAAAGGCATATCCCTTAAAGAAGGGCATCAGGAAAGCATCAGAACAATTGATAACAAGCCAGACTTCATAAATAATTAGTCACAAGGACACAGAAATTCATCAAAATACCACACATGATTGAGCAGCTCTCCAGCAGACAGAAGAAGATGAGTGTACTCTGACACTGTTCATTTCTAGTATAATTCACCACTGCAGAGTTTTAAGGAAAAATTAACCACCAACTGAAGAAAGTTCATCTCAGCCATCATTTTCCTTCAGTTCTCCTGATTATAAAGCCACATTAATGAATGTAACATAGCTCTCAAGATCTTCACTGGTTCTTGAACTAAATTATGTATTTGATAATATAGGCCAGAGGATCAGTACCTGAAAAGCAAGAGTTCCCATTTTCTACTTGCAAAAATAACAACCTTTTTGTGCTGAGATGTGGTGGTGATAATTGCTCCCAGTTCAGACAAAACTCCACTAGGAACTAGAAATCACTTATCATATAATGACCATAAGACAGTCTGGGTTGGACAGGACCTTCAAAGACCATCTAGTCCACACCCCTGCCATGGGCAGGGTCATCTTCCACAAGATCATGTTGCTCAAAGCCCCATCCAATCTGGCCTTAAACTCTTCCAAGGATGGGGCATCCACAACTCCTCTGGGCAACCCATTCCAGTGTCTTGCCACCCTCATCGTAAAACATGCTTAAACTTCACCTCAAGGTTCTATTCTGAGATTGAAAAAACCTCAACTGGACATGAGCAACAAAAGAATCAGGTCAGTAAAGTGAGTTGGGTAACTTCAGCAAAGTTGGAAGACTTAGGTTTTCAGTGAGCACAATACATGAAAACCCCTGACAAAACACCTTCTGCCCTCTGCTGATTTGGGTGATCCAGCATGAAAGATGCTCCTCTTCACACCTGCAGTCTCAAAGTCTGCACCTCAAATGCCACTCAGTCCTGACCTCCTGGCAATTGAAGAGAGACCTCAAAAGCCAAGAAAGATTTAAGGTCTTAATGTAGATTATATGCTTTCCAAATCATGGAGTAATGGCTATGAATTGGGAAGAAATGGGAGAACTGAAAGCAACATGGACTGACAGCCAGTGTTTATTGTTTCTTTAACTCAAGAGCATTTGGGGAAGATAGATCAACTTTCTTTCCTCAGTATAGAATCAGGGAGAAGAAAAATCCTAAAAAACTATGCTCCTTGCCTTCCTGGCCTGGAAGAAAACAGAATATGCACATGGCTCACAAAACAAAAAAAGTAACAGCAGCAAAATCCAGCAGTGGATGCATCTCTACAGGTAAATAAAATGGGGCCAGGAGACAAGCTTATGCATGAGATTAGGCATTCACACTGCTTATTCCTTTGTAGCCTCCCTGGCACAGTGCTGGCCCTGTCAAGAACCACAGGGGAGGAGGTCACCAGGGACTGCTCCCAACAGGCAACATGAATGTGTCACATGAACTTAAGTCTCCACTTATCTCCGAGGCCTCACACACTCAAAAACCCCTAACAAGACCTCAACCCATAACCCAGGGGTGTCCAACGTACCCTCCCAGTACCGTGTTATGAAAACACCACTTTGGAGGGCTACAACATAGCTGCTGACATTCTTACAGACAGGGCATAGCCCCATACTCAATGACCCACCAGGCCCAGCGCTACACAATATGGATAAATTCAGTGGGTGCCATTTGTCCTTGCAATCGGAGAAACAGGGCCGAGGGCCGTTTATTTTACTGTTTAAGACATGACCACTATTTTCCTCAAAAAGGACTGCTCCACAACAGGTAAGATGATGTATGTCAGGCTCCTCAGTTCCTGTGATATAAACCTCAGGTATAAAGGCTTCTGAAAACAATAAAACACCAGTGAAAGCAATCCCAGGAAAGACTGAAGTTGCAGGATATAAAGAAAGAAACGCAACAGGAGATGTTCAGACACAGCAAATGAAAGTACACCAGAGGGAGAACAAAATTAACTAGACAAATGAAGACAGGTTGACCAGGGGTCTAAGTCCAGACGTGCATTCAATTACCTGACCCACCACAGACTTCCTTGGACAAAACTACTAATGAAGATTTGAAATTTAGAAAAAATAATCTCCCACAATACCACCAAAGCAGCTTTTTCATACTTCAGCAGTAAGGCAACACACTTTGTAACTGCTCTGAGGAAGGTTTCTGAAGATAACAAATCTATTCAAAAGAGCTTACAACGTCTAACAGAGTAAAACAACACAGAGGTTTGAAAGGAAATTGCTCCAAACCTGAAGCACCTGTCATAAGCATCACTGCCATTTTGTGGGCAATCCCCATTTACTTAAAATCAGAATTCAAAACTGGTAGAATTATATGGCAGGTCTCCCATACACGTGCAATTTTCATCTGCCTCATTATATTTTTCTTGACAGCTCCGATTTTGACTGGCAGTACAAAGAAATGCAATAAAATAAACTTCAGGAAGGCACGAGATTTTTCTCACCAATACTGATCAGAACTAGATACTAAGGGCTACAAGCACTGCTCACCTTAGCAATGAGAGGAAAAAATAAAAATGACACAACTCTTAGTAATTTGAAGTGATATTTAAGCAGCAACGCTTGCATGTTTTGAAAAGTTTATGCATAGCAATTTATATTTTTGTTCCAGGCTTTGCTCATCACTATGAGGTAACTTCATGGATTATACCTTTTTATAACCAAGTACTTAAATGCTTTTAAATACCATAAAATCCTCAAAACATTTCCTGCATTTACTGAAGTGGCTGACACTCCGTACCCAACACTGAACTGAGCAAAGTACAGCAGGTGTACCAAAAAACCCGCACATACACACCCATTAAAGTGACTTTCCCTCCTGGCAGGAACATATAAAGCAGAATTTTACTGCAGAAGAATTAACAAGGCACGAAAAAAAAGTATATTCACAAAAAAAAAAAAAAAAAAAGAGTGGAAGTATTATTAAATCACAATTAAGAGCATTAATTTATTTATATTTGTAAATATAAACTTTAAAAACCCACACACTTCATTTAAGACGGAAATTTAAGTAACTTAATTAGGACGTTGATTTATCGGGTTCAATAATAAACTTTTCTGGCGCTCTTATTACTTAAAAGGAACAAAAAAAAACATCCAACTCCAACCCCTTCCACAAACAAAAAATTAGCAGGAAATATGAAAAAAGGGAGGAGAGGATTGGAAGAAAAAAAAAAACAAAAAGGGAACCAAAAGAACATTCTTCCCTACTTATATCTCATTAGACATAAGGCTTCTGAACTTCTTTAGAAGGCTAACATATCAATTTGGTTTTACTGCTTAAAAGCCAAACACACGTTATAATCCTGTAGCTGATGAAGAGGCAGTTTTAGGTCCCTGTCTACATAATGAGAAAAAAGTAAAGACAATTATGTAAACTTAGTTATGATTAAATGCATTACAGAAAATAAACACTCTGAAAGCAGTATGCTAAATCCAAGAATTACAAGAAGAGAGAGTGTTCTGGAACAAAGGAAAGAAATAATATGCTGGTCATTTAAAAGGGACTGCTTACTTGGGGGGGCTTTGTGTTGCAGTTTTAAGAAGTTAAGACTCACAGTGTTCAGAAACTAACACAAAACGAGAGAAGTAGTAGCTCCTAATACTAAAACATCTTAAATTCAGAGCAGTCGAAAAGATAAACTCTAATCCACAAGAGTCTGGGAATAATAAAGTAGCTTGATCAATAAAGGTAATGCAAAAATATATCCTGCTAAACAATTAAACTTAAGGATTATACCGAAATGAAGAAAATAAACTGTCACAAACGCCAGCTGTAGCTAAAACTTTTCACTTAATGGATGGAAGATTACCCAACACAAATTTTTAATTTTATTAGACCAATCAGAATATGCAGGCTTTTTGAAAAGTTTCTTTCATGACTTTTCACATCCATATACAAAACTGCTAAAACAGTCTTCTTGATCTATAAGTATATAAGCTTTGGTGTACAGTTTGAAACCAAAGTACTTTCCCCACAATATGCAGAATTCTTACCAAATCAGCACCAGCTTGAAGCAACACATCTGCAACATCAGTATGTCCATTTTCACAGGCATAGGTCAAAGCTGTATCTCCTGTTGCTGTGGTGGCATGCACATTAGCTCCTAGAAACACATCAGGTTTTTCTTATTGGATATCTTCTTATCGAGTATTTCATATCAGATAAACACAAAAATCAATGCACTTTATCTATGACAACATCTATATCCTACTGAACAACAGCTTCCACAGTCCCTGGGCACTGCTCTCATGGTAAAAATCACTCTCATTGTAAAAATACATTGAAGAGAGGGGAATATGCCAAGGCTTTGAAAAGCATGATTGGCAATCTAAGCACCTAAAACTATATGCTAAATTATTCCTAGGATCCCTCTACAGCAACGAAGATGGCAGTTGTTACAACAAATAAAAGTGAATCCAGACAGCTGTCTAAACTATCAGTTTGACAGGAAGCTACAGGCCAACAAAAACCAGACAAAATGCGTGTTACTGAACTAGTATTAATACTACAACACCTTACACTTCTATAAATTTAATTTCTTCCTTGCTCTTCAAAATCATTTCCTTTAAAATAATTTTGTTGAAATTACTAGCTTCATATATGACAGCTACATGAAAACTATGCATGATTCTTGCTACGTAATGCATTAGTTAAAAAAAAAAAAGCCAATGTGATTAGCCATTTTCTTATTTTCGTGGTGTGAAATTGCATCTAAAGACTCCCTCATGCCAAAACAAGGCTCCTCAATTAACTTTCTATGTTATCAGAAGCGGTGCAAGCAGCATTCCAAGTGAGTTGGTGATGGGTGTCACATGATGTATTACTGCACAAAGAGACAAAGTTGTTACTGTCCCCTGATGAGCAGGGAGTATTACTTTCTAGAATTAAAAATCCAGACAATTTTATGCTTATTCTTAAAAGTGCACAGAAATAAATCACCACCCATAACAAGGAAGATTTCCAAAATGCAGCTCTTTTTCTTTAGTATTTTAAGCAGTATTACTACACTTCAGTCTCTACCAACTTTAAACCGACAGATAAACATTGGAGTGTCATTTCTCCCCAACTAAGCAGGACTTTTTAATACTGTATAATGTAGTAGTAAAATTCATTCACCGCAGAAATTCAGCAAATTCCAGAATCTGTCTTGCACACTATTTTCCAGGGCACAATTCCTAAAGTACTGGTTATTCTAGGAGACCGACTGCAGATAATCGGGCTCAGCCAAAGCAGGAGTAGCATATAAAAAAAAAAAGCATTATCTGTATTAATATTCTGTCCTAAATGCAGTTAGCTGAAAACAATGTTCCTAATGAACACTGATGTTTACTACATATGCAACAGAATCCAGTGTTCCATGAGGCACTTTCCTACATCAGCTTCAAAGAATACTAAGGTGTAACACATAGGTTTTTTCTGCTTGCTAAGGTATCTGAGAATAGTTCCTTGTTCCAACACTGCCACCATCAAGCCCAGTTATCTTCTGAATCATACAGAACACAGTCTTCATCATCTGTGGGCGAGATCATTTGCACTACACACATACCTGCTGCCAGCAAGTATTTCACCAATTCAAGATGACCCTCTTGAGCAGCTTCCATCAAAGGTGTTGAGCAACCAAGTTCTATATCAGCTCCTGCCTTAATAAGGAAGTCGGCTACTTCAGAAAACCCTCCACAACACGCCAGAGTAAGAGCTGTTTCCTGTGTTTCTTCTGTCTGTGCATTTATATTTGCCCCTAGGAAACAAAATAGCTATTACTTTAACTGACCAGACACAGGGTAGGAAGATGAATGCTCATCACCTTCACAGTCTAGGTGTTCTAGATTTGCTGTGTAGTTACAGCAATGAGCTGTAACAGCTCACACTGTCGTGTATGTGACAGCCACACACGACATCACAGGTGTTTGCACAGAACACTTAATGGCAAATGGGCAACACTGCATTCTTCACAATGAATGCTCAAGAAACAACAATGATCTCACCTTGTGCCAGTAGCAAGGCTACCATCTCTTCATGGCCCTCCCGGGCAGCTTCCATTAGAGGAGTGTAACCTTCATCATTAACTTCCTCCAGATTAGCTCCCCTTTCAATCAGAAGAGCTGCTAACTCCACATGTCCACCACAAGCAGCCAGAGTGAGTGGAGACTCAAATGAATCTGCAGGCATATTCACTTGAGCACCACTGTCTAAAAGCAAGCGTGCCACTTCCACATGTCCATCCTACAAAACAAAGGCGAACACAAAAATCAGAAAAAAAATCAGAAAATCAGTTGTTGTAGTTGCAACCACTATCATACTAGGCCTGCAAATGATCCTAAAAAGACAGGGTCTTTTCACTTACGATGGTTTAATTTATTACAGTTATGGTAATACTTGGATTAATTTGACATTTAGGTTGCCACCTGCATCTAAGTTAGGTTTAAATGCATGAAGGAAAAAGAGACAGACAGATATTGAGGGGTTTTGGGGGGTTGGTTTTTTTTTTTTCTTTCTTTCTTTCTTGGGCCAGTAGGGAAAGAGTTGCAAGACTTGGACATTTAAATCTACACAATACCTGGGCCACAAAAGTAATAGATACTGAACAAAATACCTTAAGTAATAAACCCATTCCGTGATCAAACCTCAAAACAAGCATCAGAAAAAAGATCATTTTCATTGCAGTTAATCAATGGCTTCTACAGACAAAAAAAACCCTCCAACTGGCAGTTTCTAGATCCTGGGAAAAGTACCTGCAGAGAAACTGAAGGGGGTTACATTGAGGTAGGTAACAGGAGAGAAGAACTGAATAAATCTTAAAGGATACTGAGAAGTGCCTCAGGGTAAAGTGATCTTTGTCATAGAGGGAAGAGAATTAGGACTGCCAGAGCAGTCTGTTTGAGCCCTTACCAATCAAAGCATGTAAATGCAGCTGTCAGCTTCTCAAGAAACTTTTACTAAACTCCTCAAAGTTACTTCAATAGACCAAGTACCAAAAATCCATGTTTCACCTAAGGTGTGGTTCGTAGGGAGCCACAATACCTCTGAAAAGGGGAAAACGCAAAGAATTTCAGGCATTAGGAAAGAAGAAACACTCAATGGTTTCTCTATCCCACATAACTTAAAAAATTGGGACACAAATTTGTGTAACAGTTTGGAGAAGATATCTTGGAAAATTGAAAGAGATTACAAACCACACCTAATGAAGGGGGAAGGTTCAAGCCATGCAGAGTGCTCAGTGAGACATAGAAGGTCTGAGGGTCTAATCAGAGGCCATTTCATACTAGACCTTTCTTCAGCATACATAATTAATAGGATAACTTCAGGATGGAAAGAAAACTCCAAGTAAAAGACGTGAATCGAAGCATGCTCTTTGTGTCAATCAGGAGAGAGAAAACCACTCGCTGCCTTGCATACTGCAGGTGTGTGGGTATTAGGTGCACCACCATGGTCACTCCATTCGTCACTCAAATAAATATGGAATTCTTCCAGAAGGAGTAAACTGTCAGCCAGCTTTGATGATTTAGAGCCCTGTGTCATGACACAGTGATTCTCCTGAGATCTGAGAGTTAAGCTGGATTTATTCTTTAAACTAGCCCCAAGGCATGTTGACAGATTTTGTTAAGAGAACTAAAGAATACTTCTTCCTGAGGAAGACATAAAAATATCAATGGCAAATAGCAGACGTTATGTTGTGTCCTTGGAAGGAAATCCAAATATAGTTGGGGAATACTAAACAGAAGGGGGGGGGGGGGGGGCGGTGAAGACATTAGAAAACCGCTGTCTATGCCCAAGGTTCAAGCCAGAGCTGTCCAGGATAGGGCACTGATACTTCAGTGTGAGTTACAAAGTTATAAAGCTAAGAATTCCACTAATTCCCACAACTGAAGAACTTCTTAGATATTAAGAACAGCAACCTCAAGTGAACTACCAGACTCCTGTCCTGACCTCACCAGAATTGTCAGCCAGTAACTCAACACAGAGCTATAGAAAAGGGGGCAAGAGGGCTATCAAACAAGCAAACAAGCAACTCCTGTCAACACTTGTCTTAAATTGACCACAAAGCAGGTAGTAAGCAACCTGAGATTGACAGCAATCAAGCTTGTAAATTAAAACCAGGCTGTTGTTCTCAGAGAAACTGGGTAAAAGCCAACCACAACCTGATCTAAAGGCATCATCCTATGTGTGACACTGTCTTGACCAAAACATACTAAAACTCAGGCACTTACGGTACAATTGACATATCAGCTTCTGGTATCTGCAGCATTCATTAGTTGGAGAACAGTCAAGACTGGGAAAGGTCACAATAATTTGCAGGAATGGTTCCCTTTTGCAAGGGTGCAGCCAAAAGATAACAAGGAACAAATTCCATCCTTTGACCTAGACTTCAAAGGATCAATTTCCTCCCTGTTGCTTTTAAAGGTCAATACACACTTCATAACGCAAACTAGTCAAACATCCAGGAGCTAAAAATGTGCAAGCAACCCACACAACTTTATCTTCTCCAAGCAAGACACTTCACAGCCACCTAAAACTAAACCTAAACAGAACAGTGGGCCGATTAAAACATTTAGTTTGTAACCATGCTGCAATCTCCTTTAGGCAACAGCATACGCCCACTGCAACTACATCCTTCTCACTAGGCTCTCTACAGGGAAGACTATTCAAGGACACCATTACCATCTCACTATCGGAAGACTTCATCACAGCTTGAGACACTACAATCTGACCTTGGTCACTTGCATCATCACCTCACAACTGCAATAAAAGAACACTTGATCCTCCAGCTCTCAGAAGACTGGAGGAACATTGCAGCCTATCTTAACAAGCATAGGCTACTGGAAGCAAGTTAAGTTCTCCTCACTTTTCTGTGCTTCCTATGAAAACAAGATCCATGTTCTTTCAAAGAAGTTTCCTAGTTTGAAGAACAGATAAAAGATCACCCAAAGTCAGCACAAAACTGGTTACAGACATGCTTTGACACAACAGCACACTCTAAGATGAAGCTCTTAGAAAGGCAAGTTTTACCTCAGTGGCTGCTTTGGGATTATGAGTTGCTCAGGAACTAAGAACTAAACTACTTTTGACTTACCATTTTAATTTCGAAAGAAAAAACCTAACAGAACTATTTACAGAAACTTAGAAGAGAACAAACTATCTCTACATGCAAAACACTTCCTGCAGTGGTGAAAAGACAAGTCCAATGCATTAGTCATCTAGCTCAGTGCACTTCTGGAAGGCTCACACCACAGTGATCCAAGAGACCTTCTATAAAGACAAAAGGTGGAAAACCAACTATTCCACTGCAAAAGAAACAGTGACTTGGGCTCAACCTACTGCTTTATCACACTACAGATTAGGTGCCCCTACACTTCACATAGGGAGCATTTAAAACAATACATCACACTCCCAAAAATTAAGAGTAATTTTCCCCCGTGACCCGTCAGACTGAGAAGCTGGCCACCTGTGGTAGCTATAGTAAAGGCTTTCTTACCATAAAAACTAAAACACATCCTCTTGCAGACCCAAAACAGCTTGTTAACAAAGGCTCACTTTATTTTACCATCTCTTTCATTATCCTCTCATTGAAAAGGGAAGGTACAAATAAAGGCTATTTACCATGCAGGCCTCCATTAGCGCTGTGTGCATCTCATCTGTTTTATGCTCTTGATCAGCTCCAGCTTCAAGCAAAAAACGAACCATATCTAAATGGCCTTTAAATGAAACAGATCAAAATAAGCAAGCATTTAATATCATAAACTTAGTAGTGCAGAGAACACACTTAAAATCATTTAATTTTCATAGTTTTCTATTATAATTTTTACAAGTTATAATTCACAAACCTGCTCTTTTTAAAGGACTCTAAAAAAAAAAATACCAATGTAGAACAGACAGACAGACAAGTCTTTCCCAAAGACACTGCCCAACTATGAGATGAAGACAGACCTCTTTAATTCAAGTTTACACAACTGGAACTTTTCCTTGTGACTTCAAGCTATAAAAGACAACGCTTGTTCCTTATTCAACTGTATAGCGACATATTTCACTGTTCCAAGGCAGCATACACAATTGGGGGGAGGATTATCTTTTAGAAATAAGACCATGTAGATCTGAACTTAACTTTAAGCTTTTTTATCACAGCATTCACAAACATATTTCTGAGAACTAAGACACACACATTATGTCATATTACGTTATCTGACACAATTTTTAAAAGCTTCTACTGAACTTTACCAATACTTGTTTTCAACTCTGTTATGGCTTCAGTCATTTTAGAATTTGTCCCTTATACATTATTCTCTCAGTGAGCATCCTCCTCCAAGACAAGACTTAGTTTTACATAAACTTGTTAGGAAAACAAGGCAGCTCAATCACCTTGCTAAAGCTAATACAAGAAATCTCTAGTCAATGAAGATCTTACACTACATCACTTGAAGTTTTAGGCCACAAGAATCAAGAAT
>JAVJGJ010000061.1:43908106-43936345 GCA_035590215.1 Microhierax caerulescens
CCACCTCCAAACCATTGAGCCTATAATCCTTCTGGCCACCCCTGTTAAATATAGAGAGGATATAAACAACAAGGCTCAAACACCACAGCTCACACCTCACACATTAATGTAAACTGAATGTGTTGGTGGTTTAAAAGGGGATGTAATTCCTGTTGACTTTGCAGTTGCAGCAGGTGGGACAGCGGGGGATGGTCACTGTGCAGTCATACTGGGGCATCGATTTAGTACCAAACACATACAAAAATCAATATTTTTTCTATACATCTGCTTCTCCAGGACAGCTCACAGAGAAACTACACAGATGTCTACACTAACTATTTCTGGTGGCAGTGATGGTTTACACTAGCCTGCAGTATACATCAAAGTACTGCCTAAGGGAAAAAAAACAGGATTTAAGTCTTCACAACTCAGTTCTGAGGCCTCATCTAGGAGCACTGTAACCAAAGCTGAATACTGTGGTAAGCAAAGTGGAGGAGTACCTTGAGAGAAATCCACAGGATTTAGAAAAGTAACCCCTAAGCAAGGCTAAAAAACCTACAGATTTTGCCTACAAGGAGCAGCACCACAGCAGTTCCCCTCCACTTAGAAGGGTCTCATGAAGGAGCAATACTGCTGGGCAAAGAAGGAGGAAATAAGAAGTCCAGTCCAAAACCAAAACAAACAAGACCCCCCACATAATACACATTCATAAAAAAATCCAAAGTAACATGACTATCTGAAATTAAACTGGCTATCTCAATCATTTTAAATCACTAAGGCAGTAGAACACCGAGGTTAACTAGGCAAGCAGAACCTACACTTGACTATTCTCTTCATTTTTAAAGTTTACCTGTTGAAGCATTCAGACCCAGGATTTCTGAAGGCAAGAAGTCACACCACAGATCTAGAGTCCTGTCCCAAGATACTGAAAGCATCCTCAAGACCATTCTCCACATCTGCTCGAATCTATCCTTCCTGCACACAAGTGATCACAATTTCTCATATTATTACAGTCTCACTAGCACGTTACTGATTACTGATCTGACAGTACCTGAACTGAAACCCAGTCTTTGACATTCTGTGCTCCCTGCTGGTCAAATGGCACATTTTCAGGAACACAAGCCACCACAAAGGTTCTATAACATACCTCATCTTTTCAAGGACTAATCACTGTTGCAGAGTAAGTTTGAAAAGAGAATATGGGAGCCACTGCAGACTACTTTTTACTGAGAACATTCTACAGTCGTTAACCATATGGAGATGGTGACGTTCCCAACACAAAGTTACAACTTACCACTAAAATTAAGAGCATGTTCATAAGCAAACCAGAAGGAAGTACTTCCATACAA
Source organism: Microhierax caerulescens (assembly GCA_035590215.1). Lineage (NCBI taxonomy): Eukaryota > Metazoa > Chordata > Aves > Falconiformes > Falconidae > Microhierax > Microhierax caerulescens. The sequence goes on from JAVJGJ010000061.1 coordinate 43,909,435, forward strand.
CATGAGCTGTCATGCAAAGGCCAAAAAGCCAAATTTAAAAATTTGATCAGACAGATTCATTGGAGGTACAGGCTTTACAGTAATACTAAGAACAGTGGCCCTGGAAGTCACTATTTAAGGACATTCCTGAACAAGAGATTACTGGAAGGATAGAGAGAGGAAAGACTATTATTACCTGTGAAAGGGCAGGACCTTTTAACACTCGTGTGATTTTTGCTATGAGGAATCTGAGATTACATGCTCTGAAAACCATGTCTGTATGTTTTCACAACTTGCACATAGACATTGAAAGCCAGGAATAAATCTTAGAACCAACATGAATAACCTAGGCCAAAGTTGTTCCAAGTACACTGCAGTAAAGGCACAAGTCAGATACCCACACTTGAGCAACCATTCCCTTCCCTTCTATTTCAAGAAAAGAAACATTCTCACAAGAGCATCTGTTGCTCTACCCTCCCTAACTGGATAAAGCTCATATCAAGTATAAATAAAATACTGAAGTGTAGTCTTCTAGCTAGTACCTCATGATTATCACCATTTACAACACCTTAAAAAGAAATTACTCAGAGCCCACAGTTAAGTCCCTCATACTACGTGCAACTGGTGTCAACGTATGCTTTGAACATCAAAAGGGATTGTTCCAGAGGTCAAAATATCTAAGCATAAGAGGTAACATCCAACATTCCTCACCAAAAAATGCAGATTCAGTAGTGATTATGTTTCTTCCCAGTCAGTTTCAGCACATCATATATTCTAACACATGTGAGGCCATTCACCTGCTAGTGTGTCAAATTTATAGTTTCACGTTCATCACAAAGTCCAAGTCAACTTCAGCTCACATGGAATCATCTGGTCCCAGAAGCTCAAATGGATCCTCAGTTTACTTAAGATCTTACATCACTTGCCCCCAAAGGCAGGTTTTGATGGAAATGTGGACAGCTTTAAAAGCCCAAAAGAAGAAAGAAATCAGAATCATGGCACAGAAACGTGTCCTTTTTAACAGTATGCCAAGAACCTGCTTTAACCAGCATGGCATACAAGTAGCACCTCAAACAAGGTAAAGAGGGTTCAGGGAAGGAGAGAAGGACCTTTGGTTTAACTTCTTTACTGGAGTCCCCATTCAGAGGAATTGAGAAGTTCTAGAATGTCAAAAACAAATGCTACAGTCTTGGGTCTTAAGCAGTAACTTTACCATAAAAGTACTAATTCTGGCACGTCACACAGGTGCTACCACAAGACAAGGTGGCAACAAGGAAGAATGAGCAAGCACCGTTCTGTAAGGTCTCAGGTAGCTTAACATAAATTCTCAACACAGGTATCGCTCCCCTAACAGCACCTCAGATTAATTCAGTTCCAGCATGTTAAGAGAAGAACCTAAAGGAAGGTTTCCTAAAGAAATGAGATTTCTCACCGCCTTTAAATCCACATTTTAAGTTTATTTCTGGTAATACTTAGCACTGAAGCATCTGTAGTAAATTACCACCTACTATTTTCTGTAAATTCTAGCAGTGGTGGAAGCAAGCAGAGACTGTATGATTGTATCACTCATCTACCAACAGCAGGCTGCCACTCTATAATGTCGTAACTTCCTGCCCTGTGTATGTTAAAGCAATTTTCTAATTCCCCATATAAAACTAACAAAAAAGTGTGCACTTTGCTCCTGCTCTGATGATGTCAAAGTATCTTCCCAAACACTAGGTTCATATTACATCATTTTCAGACCCAGTAAACCAAAATACAGTATCAGCACACTCACCAAGACCCATACTGATCTTCCGGCAAATCCAGGAAAACACTCAACCAGCCATACTTTGTTGCCTGTGTTTAATGCCCAAGTAAGGTTCTTGTTGCCTTGACCAACAAACTTAAGTTAGCAGCCAGGTGGTGAAGCAACTGGAATCGGTGAGCACAGCACAGATGCCAACAACACATTCATTGCCAGACCTGTGCCCACTCTGCTCCAGGTCAGGCTTCAACAACTGCATGATGCTCCCAGCTCAGCCACTGCCAGCTGGAAAGACATGGGCACAGAAGCACTGAACACAGTTCTGCCTTAACAGTGGATCCCACTGATTATGTGGCCACACAGCAATGGAAAGAGAGACACACTTTAGTCTTGCAAAAGAGATTTCAACAAGGATGCAACACTAATTATTCAAGCCCATCTAAACTGAGAGTGGATTGTGCTGGTTTATGTTTTCTTGTAAAAAACAGTCCAAAGCCTAATAAATCAAGATATCTAATTCACAATATCAGAATGAGGGACACAATATATTTACAATTTTTTGAATGTATTTTAAATGTTTAAATGTGTTTTATTGTATGCTGATTGCTCAGACTAAAATCCTCAAGAAAGAAACCACACATTGAGTAAGTGGTCATTGTATATAGGAATTACAAAAATACTAGTAATTCATTCTAGTGTAATAATCTTTCTAAAAGTTTTACGCTTTTAAAAACTTTAAGATCAAGTGTTGTTAAAAATGTTAATACACACTAAGCTAAACAACATTAGACTTAGAAGGGAGGGGTTACTTGCTGAGTAAGGAAAATAACTATTTTAAGTCAGAGTACAGACTGAGCTCATTGGGATTTTTGGGTAAGCCGTTTGGTCCTCTGAACACATTTCTTCACTAAAGCAGTTAAAGTTTAAAACCCTCTTTGTTAAGTTAAGCATGCCTTTCTTAAATTTCTGTATGATTCTGGTGAGCCTTTGAAGAATTCATTCAATATTTACAGACCCTAATCATATCTAATGCAGCACCCAGGACCATGTGTGAAGGGAAACCCTTCAGGAGCTTGAAATCCAAGGATGCACAAAGAAGGCTTGCACTAAAATCTGCAAAGATTTTCCATCTGGAATATCCATATCACAAACAAACAAAAACCCCACCCCACACTAAAACCAAAACACCCCCACAAACCACAACAACAAAATACGCTTTGTCTTACCTCCCTATATTTCATTGCAAACATTATTTATACAGTGACATAAACTCTGTGCAGGCATAGCCAATTCTATATTATTTTGCCTTTCAAAAAACTCCACATTTTGAAATCAATTTCATAACAGGCAAGTCCTCTCCTGACACTCATGGCCTTAATAAATACATTTGTAGCAAATACCCTTTTATTGTATTTTTTTTCCACCTCATCTTTTGCATCATTCAGAAGATTAACTTTGAACAGAAATGCTCTTTCCAAGTTTTTGAATTCTCACTCCTGACATTTAAAAATGCCACATACTTCCATGATGCAACAAACTTAGATTCATAGAATCATTTAGGTTGGAAAGGACCTTTAAGATCGAGCCCAATCATTAAATACTTGCCATTAAAAACTTGCTTATAATAATCTTACTCTACCATCCCAATCCCAGAACATTTGATTATGGTCTGACACATCATAGAAAAAATATCTAAGCCAGTTGGCAACACCCTTTCTGATCACTACATAACAGATTATCACACATTACTGTGTCATTATGTATGATTACCCATTAATGCTTAAATAAGCATGCTATCTCATAGATAATACGAATCTCTTTAAATACCAATAATTATTTTGAACAGTAAGTTGGGTTCCCTCTTCTGCTCCAGATTCTTCCTGAAAGAGTCTTTCTGCGCTGTCTAATAGTCAAACTGAAAGACAGGAAACCTTAGTTGCTACTTAATAGAAACAGTTATTCCCATATGTGAATGAAAATGAAAAGAGACAAAATTATGGTGACACATCAGTCATGTTTTCAAAGGCCTTAACAATCCTCATTCAGACTAAACTAGTTCCCTACCCATCTTCAGCAGCCAGTAGCAGGGGCAAAAAAATAATTATATACCTGCTCTCTCTAATTGCTTCGATACATTGCCCATGTGCTTAAATTGTAACTTAGCTGACCATTACTAAACATATTGCTAAAATTCACAATGCTCTCTCAAATATAGCAGGGCTGTAGTAATTAAAGTTAACTGAACACCATATATGCTGTGTTTACATCTCTAATGTCTGTGTTCCTTATTTAGCCCTAGTAAAGAGGGGACTATAAGGTACCAGAGTAATTTGTCTTACAAGTAGCCATGTTCTAACTGAAAGATTTTTCCTTTCCAACAAATATAACCTCTAAAGGCTTTATAACCACACCCCTCAAAGTTTTTCAACCTTAACTAGTGTCACCCTGTAACATTTTTGGAAGGCTAATCTTCTTCATTACCATGCCAATACAAAAAATCAACCACTCTGAAGGCAGTGCCGTTCCCCGGGAGGCAGGGCTCAAAGTCTTCACAACCACCACAATACTTCAGACCACACCTACGGCCCCAGCTGCAGAGATTTTCACAACGCAAGTAACCCTTCTTGTGCTGCACTGTCAGCTTGCCTGAGAAGGCTGAAGCTTGACAGCTTCCTCAACAGATGATTTATCACCTCATAAAACCAAATAGAAAACCAAGAGTAGGAGAATATCCCTTCTAACTGTATTCTGCTGTATTTACCAGATTTCAGTAACATTCCCTGATTGAAATGGTAACCCTGAAGTTTATTCTGTTTCTGTGTTACCACAGAGGTTCGGTTCCTTGGCTGTTTTCTGTTGGTTTTAGTGTTAAACCTATTAAAGCGTTTAAGTTCAGGCTACTACAAAGCCAGTGCAATATATCAAAAACAGAGCTTGTCTTCTGACCCAAAATCTCTTTCAAAGATAAAATCTAATGAACAAGTATTGAAACTCCCCTCCCCGAGGTCATGATAGCTCAAAATCATGCATCAGCAAGATGCCAGCTTCTAGTTAAGATATAAAAATCTTCAGACAAGTGCCCAGTCTTCTGTTAGCTATTCCCTCTACGCTTAACAAGGCCAAATTTTTGGGGGGAGGGGGATGACACACAACTCAAACTATAAGAGAGTTCAGCAAAAGGTTGTGTTCATTCCCCCCCCCCCAAGATGTACCACCTAGAAGGGATTCTCTCATACAGAAGTAGCTTTAAGTTTTCCTAACACCTTCCTGAGATTTTAAATAAATAAATAAATAAATAAATAAGAAATCTCAATGCTTTTGCTGGAAATGGATCATGCAATTAAGTAAATGAAACATCCTGGCATGACACATGGTGGGTACGTAGACTACCACTGTTACTATACTCAAAAAAACTCACACCAGAAACCATTTAGAACAGACTAAGCTGCTACCATTTCACAGGACACCTCCAAACAAAAGACTGCCAAAAAAATCATTCAGAGATATCACCTAAACACCTTGTGTGCAGCCAAAGCTATCCATGAGCCTTTCTAATGCTTCAATCCTTTACAACAATGTATTTGCAGAGCGGTAACAGCATTTCTAAGTAAACTACTCTTATCAAAAGGCTGCTCCATAACAGTCCAACCCTGTAAGGTGCACTGCCACACCTCTATCCAGACAAAAGCTTCATGCATCTTCACACAGTATAACCCCTGCTTCAGGGAAGTCATGCCCACTACTTGGGTACATCAGAGCTTGATCAGGTTATCAAGCAGATAAACTCAAGTGCCATCACACAGCATGTACAGGACAAACAGGTGATCAGAACCAGTCAGCAAGGGTTTATGAAAGGCAGGTCCTGCTTGACTAACCTGATCTCCTTCATATTACAAGGTGACCTGCTTAGTGGATGAGGGAAAGGCTGTAGATATTATCTTCCTAGACTTTATGAAAACCTTATTTTTATGCTTGACATTGCAAACTCTTAATATTGTATTTGCATTTACATATATTTCAATGTAGTTGTCAGAACAGGAGCCAGAAATCACAACGACATTTCTCTCTGCTTTCCAGTATGACAACTCCAATAGTGAGATTTTCTTTTTTCACAATTAAAAGCAAGTAAGCATTTCTCCATATACAATTACCTCTGACCGTTATTTTGGAAGCATTTTGATGACAAGGGTTCCTTTCTGGGAACATCTGCTTTTATACCAGTGTGCTCAGATGATCTTAAAATCTGAAAACTCATTCTCTATACTTCAGCACAAACATGAATTCTTATTTAACTAGTCAATACCCATTAACATCTGCATTTCTTTTGAGAGTTTCCCCATTAGATTTTAATGTAGTCTCATACTGAAGAATTCAATACCAGGTTACCTAGTCAGGTAATCACAACATTAGCCAGCAAATTCCACTTTTACTAAAGCACGAAAGCCCCATAAGCAAATTCAGCAATGAAAACCCAACTCTACCTAGATCACAGATCTTTCTAGCAAAATCCCAATCTACCCCAAAAAGTCTGCAATTTCATGTAATTTCTCTGCACCAAACCAACCCACACATTTCTTTTGTTTTCAGAATGCAAGAAAGAACATGGATATTTGACAGGTATGGAATACCATACATATTTTAGTTCAAAATACTAAAATACAAGATAGTTTTAAACTTTGTGACAGCTGTTACCATGAGAGTTCATGTAGTAAAGCATAATACCAGAAAAGTTATCCATAACTATCTCCTCATACTCCATCTTACTTAAATTCCTGACCATAACAGACTTTGCTAAAGTTTAACTAAATTTTTCTATCAGTTTGATTTTTTCAAGCTTTCACTAGGCATCCATTTTCTCCCTTTGTATGAAATCGAGTAACCTTTTCTAAAGCTGAAATAACAGAAGTTCTCCTGTCCTGATCTAACATTTGCCCACTGCCAGAAAAATGACTCTGTGATCCTCCTTTTCCTGGGTTTTCCCAGGTGCTCCCACCAACCCCACCGTACTCACATCTGCAAAAAGAAGAGGGAGCTTTCCACCAGCACAGCAAGATGAATTTGATCAGCAAAGGGTCTTTCTAGCCACCACCAGAACTGGCAAGAGAAAACTTTGTGGCCAGGAACAGAAGATTCCTGCCTGATGGTGACAGCAAATAGCCACTAAACCACCTCAGCCACCTCACACACCTTTCCCCCCTGCTCATGCCACTCATTCAGAATATCCAAATTTTTATTCTTCCTAGTCAAATATCTTTTTAAAGAAACCAAGTATTTCCATTTTTCAAGATTTTGTTTCTATTAAATCTCTAGCAAAGAAACATTTACCTTTTTAAAAGGTGACAAGTTTCCAGCTACTATTTTCAACACTGCTGTCTGCTTACAGGAGCCAGGCCCTTCAGACACATTCATCATGTATGTGCATAAAATCATGCTGGCAACTCAACCAAATGCACTTTGATCCAATACATATTACATGTAGTTAATATGGAAGTGTCATGAATTGCTCCTGTGTCACAGTTAAAGATGTACTTCATCAAATGGCTTTTTCACCCATTTCACTGTAGACACTTGTCTGGAAGAGATATCCACCTCTTGGATAATTAAAAAAAAAAATTGCCAGTTTTGTCACAGGCATCATTTAAACAGCAATTTGATGGCTGAATTGCTTTAAAGCAAACTAAAGCTCAGGGGAGAACATGAGAGGGCTTGTGGTTCATCACAAAGCCTGAAGGATTATATTCAGCTACGAGAAAGCATTCATATTTCCTCTAGCAGAGTAGCAAATATTTAACACAATTATTAAATGAACAGACATTAATGCTGAACTTGTATAGACTGGTCTGAAGTGTTTACTCATCCTCTCCTTTTCAGTTTGTCTGGAGTTGGGTTTTTTTTGTTTGGATAGGGTTTTCTTGTCTGTTTGGTTTTGAAGTATCTTTGGAAGAATTAAGCTTTGGCTCAAAACCTAGCGAGTACGTTCCGCACACCTATGAAATACTACAACCAATCATGGCAAAAAAAATACTTGGTATGCACTGAAAGCTATTACACACGTGAACCCCTGGATAATTCTTACTCTCTGCCTTCCATTAACAGCTAGGCTTCCATCGACACGTAACTGCTAGTTTATCTTCTCATAATTCCACAGGATCCCTGCTGGCCAGAGCATCTGCTAGGACAGCACATTCAAAAGGCAACAAGATGGAGAGGTAAGACAGAAAGGAGGAGAGAAAGGAGGATCTTTGCCAGCCCCAAGATTTTGTACTGGAAAAAATAAGTTTAGTTTCTTCAAGGAACATGGCTTTTTTAAAAAAAGGAAAAAGTGTAAGTCAAAAGAGATTAAGCTAAACTGGATCTTTTCAATGTGTGGCAACAAAGGTTCCTACAAAATGTTTGTTCAAACTATTGTTTTAGCTTGCATGATACATCAAATTCAAGAACAGACATTTGAATTTGGCTTTGGAGGAGAAACGTTCTGTTCATTCATTATGAGTTAAGAGCAAATGCAGACCAGCCCAGCAGAAAAACCAAACCAAACACACACCACCACCCCCAAAAAAATAAGCCACACCCAAACCTCCAAAAACCTGAGCCACATCCACAGGGACTGCTAAGGAGGAACTGCAATAGTCAGGAAAAAACGATTATTCATCAAGAAATTGCTTTAACCTTGGGACAGTTGCAGCCCAGTAACTACAACTGTTGTAAGGCACAAGTCAAACCAGGGATGGTCCCCACAGCACAAACTACTCTTTTTTTCTAGATTTTCTCAGTCTGTAAAGATCTAATACCTACTAGGCATCTATATTGGAATATTAAGAAAAAAATTCTACATCCTATAGAATAGTCACAGTGCCCTGCCTGTCTTCCCTCAATATATGCACTAGTTCTACTAGTTCAGTAATTCTAACTACTGTCAGATCTTGTTGCACTAACTCAGGTATTTTTATTAAACAAGTCATAGAGTAACAGCTAATTCTACCAGTTCCAGTTAACTGTTGGGGTTTGGTTTGGTTTGGTTTTTAAATTAAAAACAAGCACTTTCACCCATGGCAACTAAGGCCTCCTTTCTAACTTGTTTTGATACTAAGAAAACGTATGGTCTTGCATTTGAAAGGATTATTCAAGACAATGCTAACTTTAATCCAAATTATAAAGGACAAGGGTGGGATTAAGCACTAGTTTATAAGTATCTGCGTTACTCGGGACACAAATTTGTTCCAGTGCCTCTCTGGAATTAAATGGAAGGTAGTATATATTACAGTTAACTAGTGGCTTATAATTTAATTTCTGAATTTTTTCTAACGACCAAGTCAGCGATTTTTTTAAGGGTTTTGTTTCCACCCTTAACATTGATAAAAGACAGCAACACACACCCGGAAAGATTTGTCGTGACACCAAAATCACAGTGAATTTCTTAGGTGCCTGTTGCATTTTTCATTGCCAGCCTTCTCTTCCCTCCCTCATTACCACGTTCCACAACATCTTTTCCAGGGCCACAGCACCAGCAAGTGTTCAGGTACATTTATACACTTAAAACAAAAGCTCTTCTAGCACTATCATGCTTGCCAGTATTCCTATGATTAGCTAAGGAAAAACGTCAGCCAAAAGCTCAATTGTTTGCCTGGCTTTGTTTAGCTTTTAAATGGACATGGGCTCAAATGGCAGACTCAGCACATTTCCCCTAGAGATGGGCAGTCACCTACTCACACCCTGCCAAATGAAGTGTGAGGACACACACACATACCAGCACACTCAACCAGATTATAATGATAGTATACAGTGCTAAATGAATATGCAAGGATTGGTATCATCTACCGAGTGCCCTAGCAAGACTCAAAGCAGCTAGGCTCCAAGTTCAGAGCTCTGGACATCAGCTCCGACATTCCTGTGTTTCCAGGAAGCATCCAGGCTACAGACTGAGAAACAGTCTTCAGGTTGCTTATACAAAGTAGTATTGAAACCCCAACTCATTCTTGAGGAATTTATTTTACTTAAGTTGAGACTGCAGTACTTAAAATATTTACCCATACAACTATAAGGGCAACAACTTTGTAAATGATCCAGAAGCAGAAAACATGACCTCTGTAAGGAAAGCTTCAAAATAAATTCTGTGCTTAGTGCCATCAAATATTGAAAAATTTACAAGGATTACTTCATTATTTTACAGAAAAATACCAAAGGTAACGGTAGGTAATTATTCTGTAATTCCTGATTCTTCATTTCATGCCTTATCAGAAAGAAAAACTAGTATTTCCTCATTTTAATTCTGGCAATTGCTTACCTCCAAGAATCTGAAAAGATACACCTCAAAGAGCTAAGACTGCTACTGAAACATGGAAAGGACGAACATGGAAATGGTACTGACCACTGTGGGAAGGGTAAGGAGCAAAGAAAATCCCCACATATCCCTGAGAACCACCAAAAGAAAAAAATTAATTCATGTTGAAGAGGGGCACAAAATTTGTATTCTTGACTTCTCACATCCTAAGCCAAATGCTTGAAGTCTCATCTCTACTTTAGGGCTTCTGACTTTCGAAAACAAATTACAGACACTCTCACCTATTTGGTGGTAGGAGAAAACGGCGGAATTACTTTATGCTTTTTGAGTAACCTAAGGTCAAGTTTCGTGCCCCTGCAGAGACTAACACCAGGGTATGATGCCCATGCACAAGAGATGCAGGAAAAGGGTAACTCCAATAACCTTTGAGTACTGTTTATAGGCAAACATCTCACTTGAACTGTTTTCTCCCAATTTCTAGCATTCAGTGAGAAAGTGAGTCTAAATGGGCTGTAATTGCTTTCCTGAACCAGAAAACGGCTCTGGCTCAGTACAGTACTCAGTTAATGTCTGGGGGAAAAAAAATGAAAAATACTTCTATGTTTTCAAGCGAAGAACCAAGAGTAAAGTTTGAGGGCCAGTAATATCAACTTAATGTAGCAGCCCATGGACTTTTAGCCCCCAGTTTATGCCAATTACGCATGGCAAAATAAGCCAAAAATAGAAGTCTTTTCAGAGGCTGACCAAGTACACCACTACTTTTAAAAAGAAAAATATCACTACCCTAATGGTGTATAGCACAGACTAATTGTACAAATTGTTGTTTCGAAATGAACATTTGAGAAACTGTTCATAAAAACCTCTCCTCTTAACTTTCAGTGTACTGTCATTACATAGACACTGTGTAACGGAACATCCTGCAAGTCAGGTCTCTGGGAATGACCAACCACCAAACATTAGGATGCTACAATCTTCAGAAAAAAGATACAGACTTTATTTTACCATGACTCAACTTGAAGAAAGAATGTTAATGCATCAGAAAAACACATCCCGCTACAAGAACAGTTCAGGGTATTCATACCATCACATCTTTTTATTCTTTGCAGCATCCTCTTACAGTTCAAAAATGAAAAGGGAAGAAAGAACACAGGTGCATAAAGAGATGCCCTTTCACCTAGGTCCATGTCTCTGAAGCTCTGCTTCTTCAAATGGAGGTTTTGTCCACCAGAGGTCACAGAATCCAACACATGACATCACAAAGCATAAATTTTCTGCTTTGTAGCACAATGCAGACGGGAATTGTAACAAGTATTCATCCAATGGATAGCTTCTGGATGGAGCTGCTTCACAGAGCAGGCTTGGAAAAGTCCAGCCAACTGATGTTTGCTTTAGTGAAATCTCTTCCATTATTTCCCTCTGGGTCTTTGCTCTTGTCTGTGTAAAGACTAAGATGAAGTTGTTCTACCCCTTATTCTGTCTCTACAGGTTAGGAAGATCAGGCACTGGGTATGCTCACTGTAAGAGATGGCTAATAGCCAAAAGCACAGCCACATTGCAAGTTTCTCCTCTTTTTATTATTAGATCTCCCTACATGCTCCTTCTCCTGCAGAGACTTCTTGCTTGTTTTTGGCAATACAAGATAAAGCCAACTGATAGTCATGCCAGGTTGGTTAAAATATTCTTGTTCACTGTGGCTTTCCTCTGTTACTCAAAAGCCATGCAATTCTTTGAAAGCTGAGACAGAACTTTAGACTTTTTAACAACAGAAATTCAATAAGGTTTTTTAAAGAACGTACCCAAACAGGAGTGTCAGGAAATACGCATGTGTGTATACATATTTACATGCATACACATATTTACACACAGGAATAATCAACTGCACACAAGCATAATTGTTCAGGTAACAGTTCGTGAGAAAAATACTGGTAGATCTAAAGTCAAATTCAACTTGTAAACCAAAGACAAAAGGTAGACAACAAACTGAGATGTATAAACAAAAGCACAGCTTGCAGGACAGATGAAATAACACTCCTACTCTTCATGCATCAATAAGAGCTCAACTTGAGTAATATGACTAATTTGGGGCAACAAGCTATAAAGAACCAAGATCACGTACAGAGACTCCAGAGGAGAACAAGAGCAGATGAAAGTCTAAATAACATGAGTTAAGGGCAGAGAAATAGTTGATGTTATTTAGCCTAAAAAAGAAAATAATTTAAAAAGAACTGAGGAAGGTAAGTTTGCAAGTTGATTCTAAGTGTGGCTGCATTGAAAGGGGGAACGCTGAACTTGGGTATGATGCATAAAACAAGCAGCCAAAGCAAGTCCACTAAAAACACACCAACTGCTTTACTACAACTTTCTTCATTCCCTCATGAAGTTCTTCCAAAGCAGCTTAGTGCCCCCTCGCTCCCAAGTTACATATTTCAGCATGTAACACTGAGTGAGGACTGATAGCCTGAAAAATTTTCTCATCCTAAACTGGCTTGGCATGCTGTGGAGCTTCCAGCAATGGAGATAGTTTGTCTAACTGGTTCTTAAAGCCACCCTTCAGGAACAGCACAAGCACAGCTGAATTTGCCTGAGGAGAAGAGAGAGAAGATAAAACTACATCTACTGAGATTTCTTTCAGCCCTATTTTTCGAGAAGTTTTAAGAAGCTGTACAGAATTTGAGGAAAATGTGATGGCTAAGTGACAAGTTAGTAATTGTTGTTTCTGAGATAATGCCTTGTCACACAGAGGAAAAAGTAGTTACAGAACTGCACTGTGCCTTTTGTTCCTACAGCAAGTATTTTCTTCACGGATACAAGGATGAATTTGTGCAATGAAAATTTTTTTTTTTAGTTTCCTAGTATGTTTTAGATCCACACGTATTTAAATACTTTGTATTCACAAAGAATATAAGTGACATTTTTATACAAGATGCTTAATGTACTACAGATTGTTTCAAATCAAGAGAGTTAAAAGTTCTTGGCTTCCAAAATAAGGTCTTTACAAGGGCAGAAAATTATTTACAACAGGCAATGAAGGTGCTCATGCTCCACTGCAAAAAGCCACTTGTTTCCATAAGTAGAATCAAAGACATGTGGCAGTATATCTTACATAAATCTGTCATTAATCTGGTGAGAACTAGCTTGACTTTGGAGAAATAAGCAGAATTTGATTATTAATGCTATGCATTATGTATTATAATTTGTTTTCCTATAAACTTGCTCAGTGTAATTACTTCCTAAATATACAATAGTAATACTTTCTCAAAGGTAAGTTACGAACTGAAAAAAGCAACAGATTCACCTGTTACTTTTCAGTACATGGTGTATTGATGACTCAGTATAATCTATTGCTTCTGGCACTTTAAAAAAATCCTAGCATTGTATTGAATCCTAGTATTGAATGCCATTCTAAAACTGATAGAAGAATGTATTGTAGGTCTGCCAACAAGAGCTCAGTTAATTCCTCTATGTGTCCCAAAACACTTGTCACAACACACTAACTTGATAGCTTAAACAGTTCTTACATAAACAGGTAGCAAGCCAGCCCTGTGTCCAATACAATTAATGTTACATCTCACAGTATACTTCCAATCAGCCCCAGAAAAGGTGGCTACATGTTCAGACTACCAATCTGATTTACCAGTCTGTCTAGTATGGAGTTAAGCAGCTGGCAGTAGTTACTGCCACCACACTTTGCCATTACATTACAGAACATTAAAAAAAAGAAATCTGAGTGGGGAGATTCAGACCCCATCTTCTGAACACTATCAAGCACTCACTTAATATTCAAACTATTCTGAACACTTCCAAACTCTTGTTTTTCTTTTTTATCATGTGCTAAGGAAACTGCATGACAGATAAATGCAGGAAATCATCAAAAATACAAACTTAAAACCAAGTCTGTGTAACTAAGTCTTTTTAAATAAACTATTAATTAAGTTTTCTTGCAGGAGATACAAGCAAGAGACACAGGCTTTTCTACCTCTTCACTCCTTTTTCACTCCCTGATGTACTTAAGGAGAGTTACATTTTTATGAACTCAAACTTGCAAGCATAGTAACTGCTTCATTTCACAAGGTTACCACCTATACTCCCTTCTTATAGAGGCATTACAAAGAATTATACCAGTAGCCATCTGTTTAGAGAGAGAAAGCACGCACACAAATAAACAGAACACAGAAAAAAATATTGTAGCACACTAAAATAAGATACATTCTTTGGCTGGTAAGACATTTGGGTCAACATAAGCACTTGTGAGATACTAGCTTTCAGTGACCTGTGGTTTAGGCTAACGTTCTGTATTTTTCCTGTTACCCAATTAATATCACAGACCAACATAAGTAGCTTACCTACAATATTGCTATACAAGATCTTTATTTACCAACTCTAGCACAAATCTCAAGACAACCAAAACAAAAGCTTGGTTCAATGTACTGTCAACAAACAAGATTCTCAACAGCTGTCCCACAACAGACCCCTTGTAGGGGGTATCAGCTCCCTAGTACAGTCCGCAGTGCTACGCAACCAGCTCTAAGCCAATGGCCACCAGTAGCACAAAGTCCAGTGTAAGCTTCTGCACCCCACTGCAAAGTGTGAACACAGTAATTTTTACTTTGACAGGTGAAGGAAGCATACATGTTTAAAAAAAAACAACCAACAAAAAAAAAAAACCACCAAAACCAAAGTAGGTTCTTGTCCTGGTATGAGCTAAATCCCATCTCAATTCAGGCATTACATAAGATTGTCAATAAAGCACTGCTTCTTTTCTCCTGGCCAAACCCTCCCTGCCTTCCTCCTTTGGCTGAGGCTACTCCAATCACTAACATGACATGAAGTCCTGGAAACAATACTGAAAGGAAAAAAGGTTTTAACCAGGAATACCCCTGTATTGGAACAGGAGACCAAAGGGGATTTTATGTTGCAGAAGAATCCAACTTGCATGAAAAATAAAATATGGCAGAAGTAAAATAGAAAGGAGAAGTAGAGTTCATAAAAATATATCCAGGACTTCGAAAAAATCATGTTAAAAAGAATTGCACAATACTTGTATGGTCATGAAGCACTAGCTGATAACTAAGATTACCTCTGATAGACTTATATATGACAGATATATGTAGATATAGATATATAAATATGCAAACAACTTAAAGAGATTGAAGAGTACCCTGGACAATTTTAATACTTCACAAATTAAAACTTGGAACTTTTTGTCTCATCTCTTCTCACTCCCCATTCTTGCTAAAGTTAAAATCTCAGAATTATCTTTGCCAAAGAATTCCAAAAGCATAGTGTTCAGATCTGGTAAGTTAACTTAGCTGTCCGATACCTAAAAGAATCAGTTTAAGTGTTATGACAATAAAACCGTTCTTCACAGCAAAATCCAACTGAGAAACAGCTGTAAAATACGAAGCTGGTGTATTTAATGCACTTTCAAAGTATGGGAGGTAATTTGAATAAGAGCAGGATTAGAATAGACTTTTTCTAATCTAAAAGTCTACTAGATTAGAAAAAAATTATCTGTAAATCATGCAAAGCTTCAGAGAAATAGAATATTAATAATTCAATTACATGCACAAAATTCAGTTTATCCAACTTACTCAAAAGCACAACAGATCTGTACGTTTCACATACCATATATTCCTTCCCACTCTGAATCTTTATATAGTGAAGGAAGAAAATGAGCAAGTCACTAATGTGCCAGTTTCTCAAAAGGCAAAAGTTTTCCAGTTAACAAGACAGTGTCAATTTTAGTAGCAGTGTAGCTTTGACCTCCAAATAAATGCCTAGAACGAAGCCTATTTGATCTTTCTTAATGAAAACTTTCTCTTATGTTATCAGTATACTGTGTCCATACAACACCAAGTATTTCAGATCAGATCAAATTAGGGTGAAAACCTTTTCTCGGTTTAAAATAAAAACAACCCACAGTCAAAAATGGCTGGACTAAAGTAAGACTTCTGCCACATTGAAGGCGGCTAAACACAATTCAAATTTGATACTGCTACGTTTTTACAATAAAGTTCCATCTTTGCTCAAATTCCAGAAACGCACTCTCAGATTCCCCCCAGTAAAAATCCTATTTTTCTTTTTTATTCAATAACACTGATAACATTCTAGAAACGTATTTGTTACGTTCCAGGAGCACAGAAGTGCAGCCATTAAATTGACAAATATGAATCAGCCGTTTTCTGCAGCCCTCACTACAGTTTGAAGTGGAGCCTGGATAACCCTTCAGAGATTAAGTTTCTAATGGATTAGATACCCACCTCCATTTAAATCACAAGTTACTTACTCATTAGCCCTAAGAAAAGAGGCACTAGGTCTATAAGTGAATCTTATTGATCATAAACAATGTGATCAAAGAATTTATCTATCCTAGTCTCTGACACTTTCTAAGGGGCCTCTCTGATACAGGATGAAAGCAAGCTGTGCATCTTTTGAACTGTTCTTTTAGACCACAGTTCACTCATCAGTATTGCTGGATCACAGGTCTATCTTGTCACATTCAAGCCCCTAAAGCTCAGGGAAACAAATACAACTTACTTTATATGAACCAAAAAACAACCCTTTGCTGTTAGTGAATAATGAATGGTCTTGGTCACATCATTAAAAAAAAAAACAAAAACAAAAAAAAACCACACACACCACACCACCACAATAAAAACAAACCCAAAAAAAAACACCAAACCCAAAGAGCAACTACGAGCAAGTTCGGTCCACAGCTTGGCAAGCGAGTAAATACAGATACACATACACACACTGGAGAGCATTCAATTTTACAATTGATGAATCTTGCTCTATCATTTCAGTTTATTCTAAAGCAGGCAGATTTTATCTGGGACCATTCATATTTTGACCTGTGTTCTGTACTTCCACTAAGTGATAACTTCCACTTTTTGCCCTCCCCCATTCCAACCCACCACCACCTCATCCTATCAACTTTACAAAGAGCAGTATCAGGCCTTCATGCCTGAATCAACTACTGAAATTCACCAGGTATCAACAGACACTTGTTATTAAAACTAAATTTCTCTTTCACCATTTATACTGCATTTAATTCCCTAAAGTCTCAAATACACCAAACCATCTATGTGAGGGTCTCTTGTAACCTTCAATCCTGTATTTCAACAGAAAAGACTGACGTATACAACTCTGCTCCCTGTCTAAGCATAAGGATGGACTACTCACATCAGTTTCATTAAGCAAACCCTTGGCTGAACACAGTTTCTCTCCAATATATCTGATTTTCTTCACAACCCTCTTCATAAACAACAGTAGACTCCTGAAAAAGTCATTGCTAACAAAAATCTTCCTGTGTAGAACACAACAGGAATACCAAGTGCTCCAATGCTACACAAAGTTTCTTTACCACTGCCTTCTGTTACCTATTTTGTGATGCTTCATAGTCAAAGTGCTTCAACATTCAAATTGAGAAGGAACATGCTAAAAAGGTCTGCTGGTAAGGATTCAGGCACTCAAGCTATTTCTTCAAGTTAAAAATTAGTTCAGTAACATTCTATGTCATTTCCCAGAAAAACTCAGCAAAACCACGCTGAAACACTACGAACAGAGTATTTTAACTGCAGGGATTAACATTTTGACATTTTATAACTTTCTGTGGAACTCTGCATTTTGGGTGCAGAATATACTGAACTGTGTTTACTTTACCACATGCTTCAACCAACACATCTCTCCATCCTTCTTAAGAAAAAACTTGTACTCCAGAAAGATGACTGCACTATATAAGCAAGTCATTTTCCCTTCCTGATGCCTATAAAAGGCAGGACCAGAAAATTAAACCTGTCAAACTTTTCCCAATTCTTTGGAGGTGAGTTTGCCCCTTTTAAGAACATGTGTTGAGTGACCCATGGAGGAACCTGCCAAGAAGAGCAACAGCTCTGAATGGTATAAACATTCATTCACAGTAGCAAAGAGCTCTCATCCTGCAGCAGTCAACTAGTGTCCCTAAAAAGGATATTTAATAGGCAACCTTACTGAAGATCCATAAACAACCATGATTCTTCAGAACTAGAATACTGTTTTGAGAAATCAACAGTACTCTAACAGTAGAACCGAATGTTTCTAGTGCAGAGCATGAAGCCACTGTCAGAATATTACGTATCAGTATAATTGCACTCTGAAAAATGGAAATAACTCCAACCAGTATGGTTCTCTTTCCATGGGTTATTTTACCTATAAATCCTTTCTTTGCTACTAGGAGTCAAACTGACGGAAGGTATACAAAAGACGTGGTTTGTTTAGGATAACTTCCCGAAGAACATGATTCAATTGGTTTAATTTATCTTTAATTTCTGAAGATGAAAACAATTCATGATGTTCATAGAACAGTGAAGTCTCTCTGTTTTCAAAATGTAAAACTAGTTTTTCTGTGAAATAATACAATTGCTGACAGCCATTTAAAGATAGCTGTTCATTAAAAAAACGCCTGTGCTTTGCTTAAACAGATTACAGAAGGAAGTATCTTTGTCCAAACTAAAGGTAATCGGCCAGGTTTTCAGAGGCTCTAGTAAACATGAAAAAACTAACCACTGTTTGTGTGCACATGTGTATGCACGTATGTGTATACTTCCCGTTATGTTAAGGGGGGCAAGGTACAACCTTATCACTAGAAATTCTACTCAAGGCTATCACCCTCAACACCCAAAAGCACAAAGTATTTCATGTCCTCTTAGAAGCAGAATAAACAAGCTGAACTGCAAAAAACCTATCCAGCATTCTTATGATAGAAAATACAACACGTAGAAACATTTTTAAGCAGTTCAACTAACCTCTGGCCTCTACACTTGCATATGCAGGCCTAACCAGCTCTCAAATCAAGACAGCTCCTTAAAACCAAAACTCCCACAATCTTTATTAAAGAGTGCAACAGTGAAAAAAGGTAATCTGAAGAATCCCATATGGCTGCAGTTGCTAGAACTTACCTTCCAAAAGTAATAAACAGCATGTCCATGTAAGATCTGAGCATTAAAGGATTCATGAAGAATGAGCAAAACTAGTTTTGCAAGTCATACTCATTAAGATCCTAATGACACAGCCACAAACCCTGCATGTGAGAAACCTTAAGAAATATGAGACAATAAATGCAAGGCCAATTTTCCTCTAGGTTGTAAGAAGTTAGGATTCAAGCCTCCCACAGGAGAGAGCTTCATCACAACAAAAGCCAAGCTACCCTGGAAATGACATCAGATAATGCTGTAGCTAAACTACTTGTTCAAGCAATAGTTCTGCCATCTTTTGCTTTTTTTTTTTTTCTGCAAGACTCTTGCTTGCTATCATTAACGCTAGGGACTAAAATGTGACTAAAACAACAGGAGAAATCACTTGGTTTTGACAAACTGCAAAATGATACAAAGCCCAACACTAGCCTGCTTTGTTTGTTGCCATGACAGAAACCTTGAAGCTCACTGAAGTTTAGAATGGGTATTTTCAGACAAATCAGCCAGGGAAATCCAGCGAAGATATTAAAACATCACCAAGAAATACTAGCTTCTTTTTCAATCGCTTTCAGACTATGTTTTTTATTCATGAACTACCAGATTCTCAGTGTCTCGTTTAGGTTAGCCTAATGATATTTTTAGTTTTCAAATTCACAGGGGGAAAGACTGCTTAACTAGAGGAATTTCTCAAAGAGTGTTTTCACTCTTTCAATCTCACTCATTCACCAAGTGGCATTAGTTTTGTCCAGTCTTTTTAGAGGGAGACAAAGCCCTCAAATAAAACCACTTTTTTTATTATTATTATTTGCTCTTCTTTCCAGATTCCTTCTGTTCTGCCCATTTTCTACATTCCTACTCCAAGTACTCCAGGAATCAAAGTATGGAAACCTCTGATTATTTGTTTTTAATCTAATCCTGGGGACAAGTGGCCAGCTACTGCTTAGAAATCTAAAGAAAGCATTCTCACAGGCATTACAGGATGCAATGGTACCTCCTACACTTGTTAAGTACCATGAAATCATTTTGAACACTGCAACCCTAAATGTAAGTACATACCTCAGAGACTAACTGCCCTTGTACCACTAGCCATCAGAAATCTCCACTGAATTTATAAAGCCAGCAATAGGTTTCACAACACAGCAGTCATCAGGTACATGACAGTAACTGAAAATCATTTTCATTTTGAAGACTGCTTAAAAAGGGATCAGATTATTCAAATTCTCTTAGTATCCAGAGTATCCCAGAAATAGTTTATCTTCCCTGCATAGCAAAGTTTGGTCCCCAAGAGTTACATCAGGATAGAATAATTTTAGGAGACCACATTTAATTAAACTGCTGCAACTTTCTGCTGACAAAAGCTATGCTATGTCATAAGTTGTTTTTTTTCAAATTCAAAATGCAAAGACAGCCCACAGCCTGAGTCCCTTGCCCCTTCTGCTTCCCCAGAATGAAGCTCTCCTTTAAGACTGTAAATAGCTTTACCTCTAAACATCTGCAAGTAAACGCTATTTTATCTAGCTCTTAAATGCATTCAAAACAAAAGTTTTAAAACTCCAATTTCAGCATGCTACTACTAGTCTGAATACGCAAACATAATGACCAAACAGGACTTGCTTCAAAGCTGGTTTTTTACATCTTTTTGTCCTTGGAATTTTGAAACTGAGAAGTAATTTTCAAATCCATTGTCAATACTCACGTCCCAAACCCCCATGTGAGTCACAAACTTCAGAAAGACTTGAAATTAGTTAAGTCTTCACTATAAAAGTAACAAATGTAATGGCACTATGTTCATCTAGTCTGGTTCCAACACATGAACATTAAATATGTATTTTCCAACAGTCATATCTCAGACCTACAGAATGAAAAATATATTTGCTAAAGTCAAAACAGAGAAACAAGTAATTCACCTGTGAATTTCTGGAGTAATAAATTAATAATTATATATCAACCAAAGCAGCAGAAAAAATGTAATTTTATCAAGTCTACTTCCTTCTGTTCTCTCCCCTTTAATCTTCTCTATGGTAACACATGTAATCTCATTTGATCAATGAAATATCATTCAATTCAAATTAACTTTTCTAACTTTGTATGTACAGAAAGAGTGGACCAAGCAACCCTCAACACCTGTAAGAATTATAAGCTTGTTCACCATGTTCTGCTCCCCATCATCATGGTAAATTTCTAGACTTGTGAATACTTCACTAGGATCAAAATTTACAAGTTGCCAGATCTATGTGCAAGATAGGTTCAGAAAAAAAAAATATACAAGGAAAGTACCTGCTGCCTCCAGTAAGGCTTCTAGTCTTGCTTGTGTTTCTGGATCCACAGTTCTCAAGTCCGCACCTTCTGCAGCGCTCGATAAGAATAGCTCCGACGTAGTTTTAAGTACTGGGTTATCAAGATCTTCTTGGTCCAAAATAAATGATTCAACCTGTTTGCCAAGTTACAAAAATAATTTTACCATTTTTGAAGTTTTATGCTAAATCTAAAATATTAGAAAAACCACCAAAATAATTTAACTGTACTATCATATCAATGTTTTAACTGTAGGTTATATTATGTTTTATATATATTATTATATTATGTTATTAAAAATATATATAAAATGTAGATTATGGGACAGCTGTAAAAATCATCTGGTCAACTCGCTGAAAAGGTAGTTGAAATCACAAAAGAAAAAACTTCTTCATATAAAGTTTATTGTAAAAATTACAATTAACAAGATCTTAAACTATAGCAAGGGCAACTCAGATTAAACATTGAAAAAGTGATAAGCATGTTTGGACAGTTAACTATAACAGACTGCCACAGAAGCATCTTCTGTCATCAGAATTCTGTCTACCTTGTTATTAAAAGAAACCCTATCAGTAATGACTTTAGTATGAACCTACACGAGAGCCAGGGACAGACTGAACAGTTTCCAGAGATACCCTTCTGTTCTATTTTAAAAGTAATTTCAACTAATGTAGCACAAAGATTTTGTTTGTTTTGAGTAGAAACATGGTAGTTGACTAAATTCAAAACCAAAATATCTGTTTCCATGCTGGCACTTGGTATTACCCCAGTCACTGTTTTCTAGGCAAGAACAGACACATAGAACAATTAAGCAAGCAGGTATTCCAACTGATCAGTAATAACATTGTCCCATCAGTAGCCCACATGATCTCCAAATACAAGCTTGTGGAATTGCTCAACACATCACACTGTAGTTTTATGACAGCTTGCCAGAGTAAACAAGAAGGATACCTGACTCATACTCTAATGAGAGCAGAACACTACTTCAGATTCTGTCCCAAGTACAGGCATAATTTCCTCTATTTTCAGCAATATTTTAAGATAAAACCACTATGTCATAATTAGACATTATCTGTTCAACACTACTTGTGGCCTAAATATGCCATAGAAGTGAGAAATGCTCATTATACAATCACTACTGCCTTTCCCACTTCATGCCCCGGTCTCATCTTCCTTTCTCTCTTTTTCTCCCTAATACTCCCCTCTATCTTTCTCCCACCAGGAGTAAACTACCATCATATTCAGCCCTATCACACAACACCCCACAACAACTTAAGAAAGGGATAGTTGACACTTCAAAAAAGTCCAGTCAGGCCATCTGCAAATTTATGAAGTGCCCCATTGTGTGAACAACATTAACAGGAGTCTAGAGAGCTACACAGAGCACTGCTATTCAAGAGCAAAT
Organism: Microhierax caerulescens; assembly: GCA_035590215.1. Taxonomy (NCBI): domain Eukaryota; kingdom Metazoa; phylum Chordata; class Aves; order Falconiformes; family Falconidae; genus Microhierax; species Microhierax caerulescens. The sequence goes on from JAVJGJ010000061.1 coordinate 43,932,093, forward strand.
TTGTGTTAATTTCTTCCTCTTTTTGATATGTAAATGTTCTGTAACATTGTCCCCTGGTGTCCAAGTCAATTTGTGCCCAGTGAAATGCACTGCTAACATATGGAATACAATCGGCATCAGGGAGAAAGAGTGGCTTTTAGGAACACAGAACATGAGTGGATATGCATGACATTGGCTAGCTTACGGGTATTATGTCTTGTGTGCCGAGGCACAGATACTAAAGCTAAGAAACAAGATTTCTAGATTAGTCCAGACAACAGTCCTAAAACAAGATAAATGACACTGTGAGAAAGAGCTAAACATTGAACAAGTAGAAAATTAGTGGCCTAAACCAGTGATACGCATTTTTCTACAAAGAAGAGCTATTTACAACTCACAGCAAAATGTACCCCTACAATAAGATTCCCTTCTGCAGAACTCAAATTCCAGGTTATGTCCACCTAGCCAGCTTGAGGATGCCCATAATTGAGGATGGCATAAGCTCTGATGCAAAACTGGCTTCTGGAAAATTTCACCCTTATATACAGAAGTACTTCAGTTTTTCATTTTCTCCCCTAAGACTACAAAACACACTTTGCCTCACCAATATGCTAGAAATATTCCTATCACAACAATGTTTGTGTGATCTGGTGACCAACAGAAAATCTCACTGTGTGCCTAAGTGACTATTTATTATATATAGCTGAGAACTACATACAAGAAATTTTATTAGAAGCTAATGGGATATTTTTTTTCTTATTCAATTTTGAAGTTAATCTTGAAATTAACAACTTTTGAAGACACACCAAAAGGGGTAAAAATGCTACCTACCACTGAAGCAACTGCATGAACAACAGATACTGCAAAAACTTTTGAAGTGGCTTCTGGCAAGCCTTAACTTTCCTTCTCAGCAACAGCCAGACAACACCCAAGCAAAGGTAAGCACATCAGCCTTGCATCAACCTTCCAGAAGCTGTTGCAAGTTTTAAAACTGCATTTTTTGACACTTTGGTAATGGTGCAGACCATTCTCTACCCGACTGCCACCACCCAAGCTCTAATGTATATATTTACAGGACACTACCTGCAACAATACACCTCTTTGAACCTAAATCAGTGCTAATTCACCATCCACAAATACCCTATGAACTTACAAGGAATTGCTCTCTTCCCCCAACAGAAAGTATATTTTGCTTACAGAAAACTAAAATTCTGTCTTTTAAACACTGACTGTGCAAACACTACTTAAAGTGGAGTACAGATACAGCTTTTACTTTGGGTACAAGTGGGGTAGTATCAGTGCAGTGTCTTCTTTTCATCTTACTGCCTTTTCTGCCCTTCTTTAGGTTTGCAACTGTACTTCCAGAGACCTCACACATTTAAAGTCCCACACAAAAATCTTGCTTCATATACATTATTTTAATCTTAGTTTTATACTACAGCAGGAAAAGGCAGCTGCTTTCATTATTGCTGCACATGTTGAGCATCAATTTTTAGTTTTTTGTTTTGATTTTTAGTAAGAGCTTACTAACCTATCAATAATACAAATATAACTTGAGTGTGAAAATACAGAAAATCCACATGCAAAATGTTAAAATAGCTGTAACCATTACCAGCCTCCCTGAACAAGTTTAAATGCATTTTCAAATCAAATCAGGATGTCTGACATTTCTGTAAATCAATGCAGTTTCTCATGTACTAAGACAAGACTAGAGAGGATGAACAGTTGGATACCTTATCACTAATACCACAGTAAGAAATTACCTAATGAACTAGATGTCTCTTGTAAATGGAAGTAACCTGCAATGATCACATATTATACAATAATTTTGGAAAATTTAAAAAAAAAAAATCATAGTACCCCAAATATATCAAAGAGATTTCAATTTTTAAACAAAAAATAAACTGGGGAGGGGGGGGTGGGGAACAAACAACCCCAAAAAAAACCAAACCAAACAGATTTCATGTTAGCATTCCTGGAAGACTTAATATACTGCTCATATGGCAAAACTTAGGCACTCTGCTCTATGCTAATCAGATCTGTAGCAAGTGATAGAGTAACCAGTCACTGTACTATTTTTGGATTATTTTGCGAGCTGCTTCAGGCAGTTAATAAGCATCTTACTTGGTAAGGCTCATTAGGAACACACAGATTCAAGATATTATTTTAACTGCCAAAACAATTGCAACTAGGAGCAATTCCCAACAAAAAAAAACCAAAAAACCTGCTAGCTGCACTGGACCTGAGGACAGGGCGCCGAATGCAGAACACCAGCATACTTCACTAAAGCATCATATTTTCACGCTCATCCACAGGAATGATGGACCTTTCCTGAAGTTCTGCCAAGGACTGCAGCAGCCTCAAAGCTCTGCAGATCCAGTTACACCACTGGTTCTCCCCTCCATAGCAGCTATATTCACAGCTATTTGGACTCAACTACATCAGTATTTATATGTCAGTACCATGACTGAGTTTACCTCAGGTCAGGGGTATGTAAAGGCGACTTTGCAAGCACTAACATCACATCTAACACTAGCAATTCTTACAAGATGGGCAATGACATACAGGGTTAGAAACACATTTCTAATATTAAGTCTAAACTGATCTTTCCTACGTTGCACTACAGCAGAACAAGCACTTTTCCCAGAATAGCCAGAACCTGCTCACAAATAGCCTGATACTGACACAGGCTGTAAACCATGGAAAAGCTTCTTCTCGTAGCTATACCAGCACCTCCTCCTCCTGCAGGCAATAGGCAGCAGCACAGACAGCTTATTCCACCTTCTTCCGTTTGTGCCAACCAGTGCTTCTGGGAAGGACTATCTTGTAAAAAGTGTCCACAGAAAAGACAAAGCTGCTGTTAAATCCTCCTCTTGAACTTGCATTTTCCAGATATGCCCTGAGCTATGAACACTTTTCAGGAGTAACAATACTGCTTGCTCTGTATTTGTGGAGAGTCTACAAATAATGAGTATGTGAGCCCTTGACTAGGAATCCTACACTTCTATTTATTAAGCAAATAAACTACTACCTGATTTTCTCTTTTGTGTTAGGTAACCCTTCATAATTATTTCTGTAACAATTCCATTTGGACATACGGCTAAATAGAACTGAACATATGCAGAGGTACCTTGGCTTCCTAAAGGCTAAATACAGGCCTGTAGATCAGGCTGAAAGTTCATGGCTATGAAGTTAAAATTGGTAATCTATTTTGAAACGATTTTCACTCCATAATTAACAAGATGTGCAACACTGTTAGAATCACACCAAGAAGATGCCGTGGTTTTGTCTGATAAACCCAACCTCTGATACTTTACATTGTCATGTCCTTTATTACACTGAATGCTAATATCTGATTAATGCTTGTATTCCTGCTCTAAAAGTTCTGGGGAATACTGATAGGATGTCAGACACCATAACACTAAAGAAAGAATGAAAATAAGTTTGTATTTCAAATTTGACATCAAACCCCTTTAAAATCCAGATATAAAAAAATGTCCACTTCAAAACTATTAAAAAAAAAATTACAATGAGAAAGTGAAGTGAAGGACTATCACTTACATGACACTCTTAGGATTGTCCTGTGACAGGTGCACCACTACATCCCTGGTGTAGATATCGCACCACCAAAAGGCCTGGCTTTGGTTTACCTTAAGGCGTACTTTTACACACACACACAGACACCCCCCTGCCCCTGCCCCCAGCCATGCCAGTCAAACATTTTTGAACCTACTTGAAGTATCTTCCTGGCATTACTATTTCAGTTTCAAGAGATGGCACAAAGGAAGCAAAAAACCCACACACAAAAGCAGGTATTTTCACAAAACCTTTCGGTGGGACTTCAGTAACACTGCCCCCTCTTGGCACTTCAAAGCCAGAAAAAGAAAATAAACATTTCAGAGTACTTCAGTCAGTACACAGGAACAACATGCAATCAATGTAACAACAATTCAGTCACAATTACCGACATAAGACCACGCCCACTCTGTTAGGCTTGAACTGTAATTTCTGAAAACAGCCTCTTTAACAAAAAAAGTTTCAGTCCAAGAAAACAGAGGCCACTATAATCACTGAATTGCCAAGAGATCATCTTCCAGAGGATCTTGTGATTACAAAGTATCCTAACAACTCGGGGCGTTACACAATGCTTGGGGACACCACCACCTTCAACAGAGAAAGTGTAAAAATCTACCAACCATCATTTCTGCTCACTGCTCATCTTATGACAAGTCAGACAGCTACCAGCCACTTTCAAGGGAGAAAATACGGGAGAT
>JAVJGJ010000061.1:43966652-44008396 GCA_035590215.1 Microhierax caerulescens
AAAAAAAAAAAAAAAAAAAAAGAAAAAGAAAAAAGCCCCTCTGCTCGGGGGCAGATCACTGCACAAAGGGCTGCAGGAGTGCCAGAGCTGAGCCTGGAGTTTGCTGCTCTGCCTTCTCTTCAGTTGACACACAGAGGTAATGTGACTGCTGTTTTCTCCTTCCCAAATTTGTCTTCCAGTTGCTTTCTTGTCAAAGCCTCAGGGCCTGGTTACTCCCAAGAAAAAAGGGAATGGGAATAAAAGAAGAAAAGGCAAAGGCCTGGGGAAGAAGAGAGACCCGTGCCTGCGGAAGTACAAGGATTTCTGTATTCACGGCGAATGCAAATACATCAGAGAGCTGGGAGCTCCCTCCTGCATGTGAGTTGCTGGCGTGTGCCTGTGCCGGGGGAGCCTTAGTCATGGTTCCTTCAATTCTCTGGGCTGGGCAGAGGAAAAGCAGAGGAGATATTTTTAGTGCATGTTCTATGTCCATGCAGGGACAGCTCTGACTTGGCCTCTTCCTTGTGCTTCTTGAGCAAGGTCCGTCCCCCCACTAAAAGCTGTCATGGACTTAGACCCAGCATCACCTGCTGGTTGCAGTGAGCTCTGGCAGAGCTGTTGCAGAGACCTGTAGTGGTGGTGGTTGGAAGATGGTGAGCAGGGGCTGGGGTCTCACAGCCAAGGTCTTCTGTGGGTCTGGTTTGCAAGAGCCCACCCTGACTCTGTAACCCTGTGTCCCACTGTCCCTTGCTGCTGCCAGCCTTGGCTAAGAGCTCGGAGCTTCTGCAGCTGTTGGGACATACTGGTGCAGGTAGGAGCATCTCTGCTGTGGCACCAGCAAGGCAGTTTGAAGGTGGCAGCTTTGGGGACAGTCTGCCAAAGCCCAGGCTGTCCCTTGGCCCTGATGAAGGACAGGGCTGTGAATGCTGCCTCCCCGACCCCTCTGCGGTGCAGGCAGAGAGCAGGCACTAGATGAGGCAAGTGGAGAAGAAAGTGTTTGCCTGCTACCAGGGCACCTGGATCCAGCACAGCTACCAGGGGAAATACCCAGGGGTGCACATTTGATCCCCGCTGACGTGGGCAAGAGTTGAGCTGGCAGATACATAAGAGGCTTTGTTCTTTGCTGTCAGCCCTCTGAGCCACCCAGCCCTGTGCATGGAGCCTGGGAGAAGTAATAGCTCCCTGGCTTATAGTGCCCACAAGATCTCATGCTGCGCAATCCACAAGGATCAGGATCCACATGGCTCCTTGAACCGCTTAATTCATGAAGTTGGGCCCTTGCACAGGGAGCTTGGGACTGCCAGCAAGAGGAGATCTCTGTTGTCTCAGCTTGGGCCTGTGATCCAGCATGATCTGGGGTACCACACCCCCTACCTTGGACTGGGACAGCCAGGTATCTCCTGCCCTTCCCAGATCCGTGGGGCTGGAATACAACCTGGGACATGGGAAAGGCAGGAGGGGTCTGGGGACTGGCTGGGGTTCTGCAGCCTGGTGGCCCATCGCTGGGTGACATCTCCTCAGAGCCATCGTGGTTTTTAGGACCAGCAGCCAATTGCCCCAGTCCCCTCCAATAATGACACCTCATGTGGGCTGGTGTCACTTGGTTGTCATTGCTCTTCGTGGCTGGTTGCCTGTGTTCCAGAGTGTCCTGGGTGGTGGCTTCCTTGGGCTGGTCCCGGGTGCATGGGGTGGGATGAGGATGCTGCCAGGCTGGGTCCTGCACCTCTGCATAATGCCCAGCCTCACTGGCAGGTTGTGCTGGTGCACGGCATTGTTGCAGGGCAGGCAGGAGGGCTGGGCTGAGACCCCATCTTGGAAATCAGTGCCAGTGACCCTCAGGCTTGGCACATCTATCTGTCTGGTTGCATCAGTGTACCAGTGTACTCATGGGGAGGGGGGAAAGCCTCGTAGCTTTGCTGGGGAGTGTTATTTCTGCTACATGAGTAATCTCCCTGAGTCTATAGGGAGATGGCACAACTCTGGCTGGCACAGTGTGCAGGGACATCCTGCTTTGAGGGAAGTTCTGAGATATGTCCAGCTGCTTCTCTGCTACCTTGCATGGGACTTCCCACTTCCAGAGGTGGCTTGGGCAGCCTGGCTCTACCTGGGGACAATGGGGAAGAGCACAGACCCTGGTATTTTCTTCTGGGGGGAGCTCAACCTTTCTACGAATCTTCACTTAGTGCTTGGGGAAGGAGAAACTTAATTGACCGATACCAGAGAGGTGATGGTGACCCCAGACCTCCCAGCTCAGGTGAAGGGGAACAAGGGAAATAGGCAGGGTGCTGGCTAAGGCTGAGAAAAGAGACAGTCAGTGCCTTTCCATTGGGTGTGGGGGACTCAATGACCTTTAAGGCCTTTCTTCTTGCCCAGATGCCAGCCAGGATACCATGGAGAGAGATGCCATGGACTTTTGCTGCCTGTGGAGCACCCCCCCAGTGCATATGACCACACTACAGCACTGGCTGTTGTTGCTGTCATCCTGTCCTCCTTGTGTCTCGTTATCATCACAGCCTTGCTGATGCTCAGGTGAGTGGGCTGGGGCTGAGCCATTGGATCCATGCAGGGAAAGATCACATGCAGGGGAAGGTGGCAGGGACCTCTCCATGCTCTGAGCATCTCTTTGCTTGGCCTCACAGGTGTCACAAGAGGGGTGTCTACAATGTAGAAAATGAAGAGAAAATCAAGCTGGGCATCGCTGTGAGTCACTGAGGATGCCGGGTGCTGGCAAGGTGAGCCCTTGGCTGGGCATTGGGCAGTGGTGAGGCAGGTGGGCATCTGGAGGCTCTGCTTGTTCATGCTGGCTGGGACTGCTGTGTGGGTCCTGTGCCAGAGCCAGGCAGGAGCTGAAGGCAGTTTGAGTCTGGAGAAGCAGCTTGCTGGATTTGGCCCAAGAGCCTGGACTGCTCTGTGGGGCTCCAGTCCTCTTCCCCTTCCTGCTCAAGCCCTTGTCCCCTGACACCCCAAGCCACCACCACCAACTTCTTTCTAACCTTAAGTCCCTGCTTTGCCCTGTCATTGCATGCTTTTGGGATGTTTGGCAGTGGGGAAGCTGCTCCTGTTTTTTTTTCCCCCACTTGTTCTGCTCGCTCTGTGACCCTCTGAGTCACTTCCCCTCCTTAGATATTGCCTCTATTTATATATGTATAAAAAAACCCCCTTCCTTTTCACTCCCACTCTGCTTATTACTTGCACTAATGTAATGCCTTGCAGCTGGGCATGGGGGGGATCTTGCTGCCAGCCCCATGCAATGTTACTCTGGCTGGGCCATGGGGTGTGCACTGCCCCAGCGGTGGCCACGTGGCTGTGGCTGGGTTCTGGAAAGCTTGCAGACTTCCTCTGGTCTGGTCCAAACCCTGACGTTAGATGTGCCCGTACGTATTACAGCTACTTCTCTTTTTTCAAAAAACGACAATCTTTGTTCTTTGTGAGGATGAAGTAATGCCTTCAAAGAATTTCTGTAATGTTGGTAATAGTATTGGAGGTGGGATTTTTAGCTGTTCATAGGAGCTGAATTTTGGGGAAGAGTATTCAGCACAAGGCTTTCATCACTGTCCCCTCTGACCTGGGGATTATTTGGGAGGATGTGTCCAGGGGGAAACACGTTGCGGTCACTGGAAGGGAGACGTGGGGGACATGGGGTGGGATGCTTAGCCTACTGCTCCCCCAGCATCCTGGCTCCCATTCTCCTGGGTCCAGCCCCACAAGGTGGAGTGGCTGCTGAGGGCTTTTCTGCTGGGCTGGCCCTGCTATGCTGGAGCCACTCCATGGGTAGTGGCCTGGGGCTGTGTTGTGAGCTCTCCTGCTGCTGTCTTGTAGGGGTCGGCACTTAACACACTTCTACCTCCTGGAAGACATGAGAGCCACGGAGCCAGCGCCGTCCCTGGGAGCCTGAAGCCTGGCAAGAGCTCACTGAAGCAGCAGCAGAGCACCTGCTTTGGGGCTGGTTGGGCAGTGGTGTCACTGCAAGCAGCTTTGTGGCCATCTCTGGGATGGAGGGGGCTTGACAGAGGCACTCGCCAGCCAGGTGACTGCGTTGGAGGCAGGAGGGACAGGCCAGTCTGCAGCAGAGGGGCTCTTAAGCAGCTCTCCATCCGCTGTAGTGATGCTGAGGAACAAACTGTGAAAGGCGAGGAGACCAGGCCCAGGGCTTTCTTAGGCACAGGAGGGGTGGGAGGGTAACAGCTATTTAACAATATATTTTTCATTTTAAATTATATATTTATTTTAGATAAACTGTACATAGTATTTATATTTATTGCAGGTCTGGCCCTGCCTCCTTCATGTAGGTTAAGATGACAGGGTCAGACCTCTTATTTTTTAAGTGCAATGTAATATTCTAATAAATAACACTTTGTTACAAACACTTTGGTTGTTAATTTAATGACAGAGGTGGAAAGGAGTCAGACATTTGAAGACCGTGAGGTAGCAGCATGCCCTTGCTAGTGGGGTACTGCGAAGAGTGTCAGAGATCCCAAGTGCAAGGCAGGGGTTGCTAGATTGGCTTGTGCCTTCCTCGGGGTGTGGCAGACCAGTGTGGTGCAAGGGTCTGGTGGCAGGATCTGTCCTGCAGGAGCCTGCAGCCAGGCCAGCCCCCATCTGTGTTTCTTTGGAGAGTTCTGTCTTTGCCAGCTGATGCCCAGGGAAGGATGTGATGTTTGGGTGTCTGCTCATCAAGCAGAGCTGCCTCTGGTGTGAGTGAAGCCACTCTGGCCACTGATCAGTCCAAATGCGACTGAGCTGAGATCAGGGTGAGATGCTGGCTTTAGAAGAGACCCTTGAAGCAGAAAGGGGTGGGCTTTTACCCATGCAGGAAACCTGCTTTCCTCCAGCCCCTTTTCCTTCAGTAGATGTCAAACTTCAATTTTCAAAGGGGAATGCTAAGCTAGTGCTTTCCACTCCTGCTCCTACAAAGTGCATTGAAGCTGGGCAGTGAGTAGTCTGCAGAGCTTTTTTTGGCCTAATTTAGCCAAAATTTAGCTCTAGTAAAGCATGAAATAAGCTTTATGCTCATGGGGAAGAGGCTGCTTAGGAAGTGAGTATGTAAGTTCATCCCCCTTGCACAGCTGATCAAGTTTTGCAGTAGCAAAGCCTGGGCTGTGGGACGGGGGAAATGCAACAATACTTTGGCTTTCCAGTGCTTCCTGGGATATCCAAAGATATCTGTTTTCCTGAGATAGATAGCCTGAAGTACATGGCTACAGCAGATGGGTGACAATGGGCACCCTAGTGTGTTATTACCTGGAGAGTAAAAGCCCCAGCAGCTGCAGTGGCCTGAGTCCTAGAACCAGGGAAACAAGCTACTGGCTCTGTTTTGTGCAAACCTGAACCTTAATGCTATGGGAGTGCCAGTTTAATCAGAGACTCCAAACTTTGGCCTTTTTCAAAGTCTATTAAGCAAATAATGCCTCCAGGTGCTGTGTAGGAGGCCCTTCTGCTCCAGGTCACCTGGCTGTAATCCCTGCCTTGATGTGCTCCTGCTGTTCCCCTTCCTGGAGCTGCTCCCTGCTCCAGCCCTGCCACCTTTCTGCCTTTCATAGCAGGCAGCTACACATGCCCAGGGCTCCTCCATGCCACCCTGGTGGGCACTGGGAATAGCTCAACTGGAAGGCTTTTCTGCAGAAAGCTGGAACATCTGCATGGAGCCCAGCTGCCCCTGTACTCCTCCTTCACTACAAGGATGTGTTCTCATCTACTTTGCTCCTCTGCAGGCTGGCAGTGCATGCTGGGCTGCTCACTGGTGGTAATTTAACAGGTCAAGAGATGGGAAATGTATTTTGGAGATGTAGGCAGTGAGAAGCTAGCTGGATCTGTGGGCTGGCTCCCTCTGCCCCACAGGGCTAGGAAAGGCTGACAGTCCTTTGGATGTCCTCTTCATGGCTAAGACAGGGATGAAGCCCCTAGGGCAGATCCCTGGTCTGGCTGTGCTTGTGGCCATGAAACAGGAGGTGACCCAGAGCCTGGCTGGGGCACCTGGGACTCTGCCCTGCCCGAAGATGCCCACGCATTATGCAGGGAAGCTGGGCTGTTTGCCTAGCCATGCCTGCAAGAATGGGGTTCCAGGAAAGCAGTCTACACCACCTCGCTGTCTCCCTTAGACAGGAGTGGGTGTCTGTGACAGCTGTCCAAGCTGAGTACTGGTGGGGGTCCTGGTGAAGGCAAGCAGTGGCCTCTAGCAGCTCCAGCTCAACAGCCTGGTCTTTCATCCCCCTCCAGGCACAGAGCCAGGAGCAAACATTTCACCAGCCGCAGTGTTTCCTGACTGTCACGGCATCAAGCCCACTTGCTGCCTCTGACACTGACTCCATACTGTGACCTCGGGCATCTCCCTTCAGATCCCTTTGATGCCTGTGCCTGGCTTGTCTATGGGTGACAAAATCTGTGCCCAGCCCATTAAATGCTATCACCCGGTGTGTCACCCAGCCCCCTGCCTGGGCTCACTTGGTCCTGCTGCAGGCAAAGATCATGTGCCTGGAGAAGTGCCCTGTGATGGTTTCTTTTCTCCAGAACGAGGGTCAGAGCTAGGAGACCTCCAAAATCCCAGATATATATTTAATAAAAATTGCAATAGTCATTAGTCATTGCATTAGTCAATTTAGTAACCAAGTCTTCCCTGCCTGCCCCAGCACCTTGACAGCTGTGCTTTAGCACCTTTGGCCATCACCATGCAGCAGGGTTTGGGTGGGTCAGGGGTGCAGCAGTGCACTAGGGCAGGGATGAAGCAGCCAAAGAGGCATCCCAGAAGTGGTTGAGCTTACCTTTGGAAGCAGTGTCAACAACCCGGCACACAGCTCCATTTGTCTTATTTTCCTCCTGACTGGGGTTGTTGGCTTTGCCCAGCTACTCACCCAGCCCACTAAGCCTTAAGCCTGGGCTGGGCTTTGCCACAGTAAAGCATCTCCCACAGGTTTGTTGCCACTGCACAGAGGGCAACACAAACCTCCCCAGGCACCTGTGGAGCTGGGGACACAGTGGAAGGCCTCATGCTGGCTTGCAGATGCCCTTGTGGGCAATGGGTGCAGGCAGTGGAGCCGGCCCCCAGCTCCAGCTCTGCACCGGGTGAGTAACAACGCTGGGGGGCCAGCAGGTGGGCAGCAGCAGTGGCTAGGAAGAGCTGGGGAGGGCACTGAAAGGGGCAGCTGTGCTCTGGGAGCTGGTGGCAACAAGAGCCAAGAATCCCTGAAGGTCAGATCCTGCATTCTGCCTTCTAATAGGGGTGTTGCAGCAGGTTCCCCCATCTGCTTCTGGCTGCAGAGCAGCATGCTGGCCACTGCAGTTTTTGCTACTTTTGCCCAAAATGTGTCTGATGACCTCATCGTGATCTCACCCCTTACGTGAACCCGTCTGAACCAGCTCCAAGGAAAGCTCCTGTGCTGGGCTGATGGTGAACCACCCGCAGGCAGAGGCAGGCCACAGGGTGCTGCGGGCAGCCAAAAGCTCCCCGGGCCCCCTGAGCCCGGTTCGGTACCCGGTGGTGGGCACAACGCCACTTCGGCCCTTCCTCGGAGCTTCACTGCACCCGAGACACCCAGCACCCCCAGCCGCGGCACCCCGCGGGTCTGGGAGGGGAGGCACCGGCCGTTAACGAATCACCACTCCGGCCCCACTCGAAGCGCTCGTTACTGCATTTTGGGCTGTCCCTGGTGCTCCCCCTCCGGGGTCTCCGGGGCCCTCTCCTATGGCCGGCCGGGGGCCCTTCTGTGGGTGCTGGGGGACAGGGAGGCGGCAGGGGTGTCCCCCGCGCCCCCAAGGCCCGGCAGCACTCCAGAGGCGCCTCAAGGCTGCGCAGGAGCTTGCGCCGCCCCTGGGCCCGGCCGAGCCCGCTGGGGTCCCCCCGGCTTCGGCCTGGGCGCACCCCTCTCCGAGTGGCCTCGCCTCGTCCCCCGCGCGGCCCCGCCTGCCGCTGAGGTGGCTGCGCCGGGACGCGGGACCGGCCCGCTGGGAGGCCTGGCGGCGCCCATCGCAGTCGGGCGCCCCGCTCGCAGGGGGAGACCCCCCGGCGCGGCGCCACGGAGGGCACGGCGGGCCCCGACCCACGGCCGCGCATGCGCAGCTGGACACCGCGCAGGCGCTCTGTGGAGGCAAAATGGCGGCGCCCGTGGACCTGGAGCTGAAGAAGGTACAATCCCTCCCCCCCCCCCGCGGCGGGCGGTGCGTCCTCTTCGTGTCCTCTTCGTGTCCTCTTCGTGTCCTCTTCGTGTCCTCTTCGTGTCCTCTTCGTGTCCTTTTCGTGTCCTTTTCGTGTCCTCGGCGGCGGCTGCCCAGTGTCCCCCCTTCCCTGCAGCCCAGGGACAGTTCTCGCCCCGCCGCCCGGCCTCAGCAGTGCAGGGCCGGCGGGCCGTGGCCTGTTACGGTCGCCCCTCATTGTCGCTGCTTTCCCCCGCCAGGCCTTCACCGAGCTGCAGGCCAAGGTGATAGACACGCAGCAGAAGGTGAAGCTGGCCGACATCCAGATCGAGCAGCTGAGCAAGACGAAGAAGCACGCCCACCTCACTGACACGGAGGTCATGATGCTGGTGGACGAGACCCGCATGTACGAGGGCGTGGGGAGGATGTGAGTACCTGCCCGGCCTCTGCCCGGGGCTTCCTTGCTGTGTCAAGCGCGGCTGACTCCGTGCTCGGGCGTACCTGGCTTCTGTAGCAGACTGGGGCAGTGACTGGGGCCCCGTGCACAGGGAGACACCCACCCACCTCAGCCTTTGTGTGTAAGAGGCCTCTAGGCTGTTGCCCTGGGCAGGAGGTTCTTCCCTTTACAAAGAATGTGCTAGCTTTCTTTCAGCATGTTCATTTGTTTCATTGTCTTTAATTTTTAATTCCAGCAATCTGCCTGGGAATGCAGTAAGACTTACTGGGTTTGACCTTTTGGCGGTAGCTACCTGCTGCTGTGAAGGAGGACTGTTACAAATATTACTGGCTTTGTGTTGTTTTGCATGCTGTCTGGCTCTGCTCCTGGCCATGATGGTCTGGTCTGGTACCTCTGGGAAGTTTGTAATCTAGACTAGCAGAGCAGCTTTCTGATGGCAAACAGCATTTGTTTTTTTAATCAAACATTAAAAATCTGTCCAGCTTCAGTCATTTCCAATGGAGTTTGCATCAGATTCCTTAAAAAAACCCCTATGCGCAGTTCACATGCTCAGGGCTTTGCTTGCACAAATGTTCTACAGAAATGACCTTTGCAATATCATGCCAGGGAATGCATTTAATGGGTATTGCCTACATTTTTTAAACCATTGGAAGTGAGTATAAAGCTCATGTGGGTAGTCCCAGTGCACTCTTAAGGATGTGCTTCCATCTGTTGGATGGCTGTCAAAAGAAACACCTTAAACCAGAACTGACATGTTTTGATTACCTTCTGCAACACACTTTCATTTGACTTCAACAGCCTCTGATGGAAGACTGTACAAAGTGGTTTCAAATCTGAAACACATGCTTACTTGATAAATATTACACTAGATTTCTGTGTTTCTGATTTGAGAGTACTATGATTTTTCTCTTGTGTGTTGGACAACAGCGATGACTCTGCTCAGCTTGGGATGTGGTTTTGTGAAACACCGAATCTGCTCCGACTGTTGCCAAAAGGGGTGATTGTATCGACCTCTTCAGCACTCTGTGTTTACTCCACCTTCTTCATGTCAAAGTGGATGATCGCAGGGCTGAGCAGTGAGCTAGGTCAGACTACAAGTGCCCTGATCCATCAGACCATGCAATCTCCAGATTGAGTTGTAGGGAGGTGGCAGGACTGGGAAGCTAGCAATGGTGTGCGGTTTGCCCTTTGCTGCAGGTTTTTAGATGAAGTTGTACCCAGGCTGATGGAGTGTTCAGAGTGACAGAGTTCCCTTCTTGGCTCCCAGTAAATAAAGTTTTCCATGTAGGTGAATTAAATGCTGGGTTTGTGTGTGGATGCTAATGGCTGGTACCTTAAAAGGAGATAGATTTTGGTCGCTTGCAAGAGGTAACTGATTTGGTCCAGGCAGGCTGTAGGTGTAGCAAATATTTGTGTTTGGAGTAGTCATGAGATGACTCATAAGGGTTTTTTTCTCTTTGGTTTTGTCACAGAGCAGACAGACAAAGAGTAGAAGATAATTCTGGGGTCAACAATTTTTTTAAAGCTTTTTTAAAATCTGAAAGTATAGAATAATTCTCCTATATGGAGAATTCCCTCAAGAATGTGAGTGTATTGGTCTCTATCATAAAGTAATCCTGCTTGTGAATCAGATGTGGGTAACAAATGGTGTTTCCACACTGCCTGAAATGCATTGTCCTGCTTTCTGCTTCTGCCTTCCACGTAGGAGTAGGAGATGCTTACCTTCTTTGTGTCCTAAACCATTTACACTTTCTTTGTGTGCAGCAGCTGTGGGAGTGACAATCTTCTGGGGAGTCTTCTTTTGCTTACCTTTCCTTGAACAAACAGGATGGCTTAGGCATGGCAGGTGTCTCTCGCTTCTCAGGGATGTCAGAGGTGCCATCAGAAAAATATTTGCGTTATGACAGTATTTAAAAGCTGAACTCTTCATGGGCTTTGTTATACTAGCTGCTGTGCAAATATAAATTAAGAGTGCTCTTCTTCTGGATGCTGCTCATTCCCTCTTCCCCACCCCTCCCCCCCACCCTAGTTTGGTACGATATTTTTGTGAGCTCTGCCTGTTCTGGCCATGGTCTGAAGGCTCCCTTACCAGTTGGCAGTAATGCTCTGTTATGATCTGTATCACTGCCTAGCATGGAGAACATGCACCAAGGACACGAGGATCTTCCTGAAGCCTTAGCAGAGAATTTACTGCTGCAATCTGGGCTTTTAGCAAAGCAGGCTAAAGCAGCCTGTGAGGAGGAGTTAAAATCCAAGGGCAGCCTAGTATCTTGTGTTCCACTGGACACCAAAGGAGGTGGTCATTATGGTTCTGCTGGACGTATAAGCTGTGTTCTGTTAAGTAGAGTTGCAGATTTTTTCATGTGTTGGCTTCATTGGCTTGCACAGATGTGGGAGTTCAGCCACCAAAGCAATATTTGATGTCTCAATTTCCTTTGCATAGTCTAGCATGCAAATATTAGAGGTCTAGTGGGTTTCAGTTATCCAGAAAGGGTGGAGGTCTGCATCAGTGTTAACTCCTATTATTGGTGTTCTTCTGACAGCTTTCTTGGATAGCTAAATTATTTGAAGTAAGTTTTGTGCTTCTATTCCTGTGCTCAACTTTCTTCCCCCCTCCTCCCTCTATTTTTCTTCTTTATGTCATTTAAGCTGCTACTTAGAATATAGCTTCTGATAGTTTCTCTGGTTTTTCTCCAGCTTTGGTGGTTTGGGGTGTGTGCAGAGGGCTAGTACATACATATCCATAGGGTAAGATACTCCAGGTCTTTGTGGAATTTGAAGGTTTGATTAACTGTGGTGATGTGCTGCATCCTGGGAGGAAATCTGCCTAGTTTGGTACTTGCTTCTGCACTACTTGGAAAGGAGTTGTGTAGTTTTTGTTCTCTGAACCCCTGTCTTGAGCCTCCTTCCTTTCTGACAGGCTTTCCCTGCACCACTGGTGAATGTGAAAGTCCATTTGTCATTCCTCAGCTTGGTCCTTTTTTTATTTTTAAACATTGTAGTGTGTATCATGTATGGAGGCCTTACTGGCCTTCTCATGTGGGGCTCAATTTACTTTTGCTATAGCTATTTTTGGTTTGACACAAGAAATGTCAGTGTCACATAGTATGAGATGATGAATGACAGTGTACTGTATGTATCCGTGAGGCTGAGATATCATCTGAATGGTGGCATCTTGCCAAATACATTTCAATTCTGTTACTTCATACTCTTTTGAAAGGCCTCTTACGTAGCCTGAGACAACTACCACTATGCTGGACTTCTGCTTAAGCTATTTGTGAACTGATATCATGATATTGCTTTGAGAACTATGCTGAAAGTTTGAGCTTCAGAATTCTGTCTGAATATTTCAGACCTTTCCCTTTACATTCACTTAACTTATAACCTGGATGAGATCCTTATTTACAGAATAAAAATGTTTGGCATTTATGCTAGGCACAGTGAGGAAAGCACTGCAGCTTTTCATGCCATGCCAAAATAGATAGTCATTTTTGCTTTGATATTGCTTTATCATCAGTTTACTTCTACAACAGATGGGAGAACACTTGAAAAATAAAATAAGAACATAAAAATCAAGCAAATAATGCAGGACAAATTTGTGTTCAAGGTCTTCTGCAATTATAGTAATTATTGCAGCTGTCCCTATAAAATGACTTTGTGTGACGCTAGAATTTTATGGAGACAGCTGTAATAATATGATTTTGACTCTTTATTTTTGTTAAGAGCAGTTTGCAGCCATACACAAGTGAAACCTGAGAGAGGATTAAATGCTCTTGATCATTTCTGGGACTTAAAAGTATTCCTGCTTGTACTGCGATTCTTGGTTTTGTTTGAAAATGAGACATCATAAATCACTGTAAGCTCTTTCCTCGGACCCCTGAAGACATCAATCACTATTGCACATAGCTTGATACAGCTGTTGTAGCTGCCTTTTTACTTTGTGTGTGTGTATGAGATTGGCGTTCAATTCTATCAGTATAGATCACTGCAGAGTATGGTAGCTGCATTGTGCTTCCTGCTGACATTTCAAAAAACTCACAAAGAACTGAGGGACATACAAAGTTTAATCTTTATGGTTCAGTTACTAAGTATAGTCTGGTCTGTGAAATTGGAGTGGCTTCTCTGTTGTCCATCTTCTTGGGTAAGGCTTTGTGGTGCAGAGTTCAGTGCTGAAGTCCAGCTGCTGGGAAGCTGACAGGTGCTGCAATACTTAAATGAATCCCAGGGACAAGCATGTTGCTGTCAGCCTCTGGCCAATATGTAGTTTGTAAACTTGAAGCTCCTCTGTCTAGCTGTTGAAAAAGGGAAGATTTTATTATCCACAATGTCTGGTGTGTCTAGTCAGTACCATCAGGCACTGAACTGCGAAGAAAACAAAATTTCTGTCTGACTGCTTGGTACTTGACCACTGTTTATGCAGTGTGTTGAACAGGATGGGGGTTCGGTGATGGTGCATGAGGAATCAAAGGCTACGTGGCATGACAAGTGCATAAGCTATAAGGTTTCCCATCACCCATTTGATTTTTATTTCAGCTTTTTCTTGATTTTGAACTACTCTTTTTTTGTTGCAGCCTGAACAATGCTCTTCACAGTGTTATGTGTGAGTGGGCCTACAAAAGATCTTTTCAGAGAGCTGTCACAGAAAGCAAAAATCAAAAAGATGCATGCCAGGATAATGTAGTAGTAGTCTGTACAAGTGCCTTTGATTTGAGCAGTGAAGTAAGGGGCAGCAGTTGGTTGTCATCCTCTTCCTGGCTGATCAGGAGGTTGAGAGGAGCACAGCTAGTCAGTGGGCTTTGTGGTTAACTGCTGGCAATAGTGAGATGCTGAGAGTCTGGACTCCTGGATTCTGTTCCAGATAAGAAAGGGAGCTTGTTCTCTTGGGTGCAGGTTCCTTTTCCAACTTGCCATCTTCTGATTTCTAAAACATCTCCCTCCTGCCCCTCCCCCAATTAATTCTCAATCTTATTCCTGCTGCCCTGGGCTGCTCATTTGTATCTCTTGGATATCTTGGTCCAGTTATAGCTCTCCTGCCCTGCTGCTCTGCATAATTTCTCCATGCAAGATCTCTTCAGAGAAGAGATTTCCATGGCTTGCAGGCAAGGTGTAGATCTGCCCAGTTCTAGGAAACAGCTGTATTTCTTTAAAAAATCAGCTTTGGACAGAGAGCTGTTGTAGAATGGATGCATCTGATAAGTCAGTGTTTGTCAAATGTATAAGCAGCAGAAAAAAGGGTCTTACAATAAGAATAATAGTTGATTTAAAAAAATAGATGTTTTACTTAGCCCTACTTGAAATAAACCTCTTGGTTATAGTTCCCCCATCTACTCCATGGGCATTGTAATAGAAGATTACCATACAGCTTTTAGTTGATGCTTGGAGACATTTAACTCTTTAGGACTTTTTCTGTTGGGACTAAGACTATGACATTCAAACAAACCTGTTCCATTTGTCTTTTCTTTATCCCTGACTTCTTCCCTGCCTGTTTTCTAGTCAACACAGAGGAAGAAGCTACCTGGGTAAATGTAAAGGAGATGAAATCGAAACTGAGAAGATAAGGGTCAGAACAGAGACAAACTACTCATGCAGACTGCTGTTGTTGCTAGGAGAGACAGTCTGATCTGTTGTCATCCACAGGCAATGTGCTGTCATACAAATGCCAGAGCCTTCAAGAGGTCTTGCACTTGCAGGGCACCAGTTTAGAGGTCAGGCTGTTTGAGGAGAGAAGGCTGTAGTAAGGTGCCTTTGTTTCGTCCCTGCCTCCAGAAAGAGGAAATCTGGGGTCTCCTGCAAATGCAACTCATCTGTTGCTTCAGTGCTACAGAGTTCTCTTTGGATACATGCTGAAACAAGTATTGAATGTTTTGGGGAGCTTGAACTGCTCCTGCTTTTGTAGCTTGCTGTGCCAGATGACTTTGCAAAAAAATCAGGGGACATGACTGTCTTATTTCTGAAGTTGTCTAGGTACTTAAAATGTCACTCTGATATTCTGAAACAGCAAGGAACTTCCATATATTTCAATATTTAGTGGATTTAAAGTACTGTATTTTGACTCTTTTCCCCCCGTTTCCTAAAGGAAATGTTGGACTCAAAGGTTCAGGTCCCTGGGGAAATACTGAGTGCTAGGGCACTTCTTTCAGAATATAGGGCTGATTCTCTGGTTTCGCATGAGCACTTAAATTTGATTTTCCTGTGGCAGAGAAGAATGGCCAAATCACTGGACTAAAGTAGTACTGGGAAAGTCCCTGTCATGTCCCTGTCTTGCTTTGGGAATGCCCTTCCAGGTGTGGTGTCAATGGATATCTAGCCAGCGGGGCAGGGTGTGACATGAGGTACCCAACACTCAGGACTCGCAGCTGTTGGATGGAGGTGCCCAGCATCACTTTCTGGTCTCATACGTGTATGTCAACAAAATGTTTAGATTTTACTTGTAACAGCCTTAATACAAATGAGGAATCTAGGCCTGAACATCCTCTGACCTAGCCGCATGTTCAAAGTGTGAAAGCAGCAGGGTTATTTCATGACCCCTACATTAAAAAACTGAAGTAAAATAAGAGGAAACCAATTCTGTGGGATGAGATCTCTATTTTACACAAGTTTAATACAGAGATGCAATAACCAAAGTGCTGAACTCTGGAATGCTACAACTGCTTCTTGAATTTTTAGTTTTGTTTTCTCCAAAACTATTTGCTGAATTAACAGAATATTTCAGCCAGTTTAGAAATAAATTATCAGGCTTCATGAGAAGAAGCAATTTTCTAAAGCAGCATCGAGCCTTTTCAGTCCACAAATGCTGATTCTGAAGTTTGTTCTTACTGATCAGGAAACAACATTGTGATTGTTTTAGTGCTAGCTAATTTAACTCTAGCATCCAGAAATACCTCTGTACTAGTCTTATGCTTGAATTCTTTTGACTGTGTTATCTTTACATCCACTTCTGTGATGTTTGCTATATTGCTTTCTTTGATGCTTTGTTGTAGCAGGATTTGTGATATGCAAAAGCCAAGGCTGTGCTATTGAACAACCACAAGCCCATAGTTGAGTCTTGTTCCTCACTTAGCACTTCAGAGGCTTTTTCCTGGGCAAGGCACAAAGCATTTTTTTTTCTTGCAACTGTGGATGGATTTGCTTTTCAAAAGATGTGTATCCTGATTTTTATATATTTTTTTTCCTTGTATAGGTTCTTAGCGAAGGGTAAACGTAAGTTTGCTTGTCAGAGTATAGCTTTATCTCCATGTCACTTCTTTTTACTACTGTAAAGTTCACCTTTCTGATCACAGAAGATTTATCAATAAAAAAACCTTTTTTAAAGAAGAAAATTCTTTAGTTTAGGATTGGTTGACCAGGGTGTTCACACCCAGCGGTTGCTTGTTTGTGTTTTCCTAGGTGTGTGTTCATTTAACGTTGTGTGTTGTGTATGTGGTTTTTGAGTTTGTTTGTTTTTTTTTTAATTGTTCTTCATTAGGAATTTGTGGGAAATTCTTAAAAATACAGGAGACTTTGGAAGTGGATTTTGACTTCCCATTACTGGAAAAATGGTTGCTGCTTGTAACTCTCAAATATGGTACAACCTAGACTGGAAAAAAAACAATTTGAAGTGCATCTGCTAGTAGGCATGCTGTAGTCATTGGAGTTTCCTGTGTTTAAACAAGCTACAGTTCATCATTGCTACATGCTAAAAAAATTTCATTAAAGCAAAATTAGAAGGTAAAACTACTAAACCAGGCATATAGTCAGGAAAAATTCCTCACAAAGGTTTCATCTGCTTGAACTGCAGTCATGTTTGCACTGTTTTCCCCACATGGTTTGAATCTCAAATGTTATTAATTCCTGTATGGTATAGAGGAGCCATTTGCTTTCTTGCTTTCTTTATTTATTTATTAAATTACATCTGTGTCAATTGAGCCTTCAAAAAGAATCGGTGTTCTTTAAAAGCAGACCACAGCACTATCTTTTTATTTTGGGTTGTGCTATATTTAATACACACTTAGAGGTATATTCCAGCTTTCTTTTTTTAAAGAACCAAGCATGAACAATGGTATAAATCTACCATCTAGTTAAGTGTCTGGCAATGCAAAACCTGCTGTTTGCAAGCTGTGTTACTATCTTAGTTTGAGGTAATGTAATATGCTGTAGCTATTGACCAATTAAAAAAAAAAGAAGTGAAAAGTCAATGTAAACATGGCCTGAAGTGTAGAACAAACCCTATTGCCCCTCAGCAGGGTGGGATGGACATGTTGGGCCAGTCCATGGAGAGGTTTGAGGAAGAAAACAGTGTGGCATTTTCTGTTCTCTTCCTTTAGCTCTTTAAAGTAAATAGGTTTATGGCTTACGAATGATCATCTGAGTAAAAGTTACCCTTGTTGTGGCCTACATAGGACTTGGTTTGGACTGCTTCCAGTACTGCTAATCCAGGTCTCTGTGTGTGCTCTAGTGATGTCAGGCTGAGTTTGCACAGGGTCTGCTGCCCACCCAAGATGCTGCCAGCATGCTTCAACGTATGTCTCCTTCCCAAACAGCTCCTTGGTGTGTATCCACCTCTCTGAGTGCAGTAGTAAAAGGACACATGAAATTGCTGCTCCTGGAATGTATTCATATATAATCCTTCCAATATAAGATGCAGGATTTGTTTTTGCTTTAAGGTATGTGCTGCTTTGGTCAGGGGGAGGCAGGAATAGTTAGATTTAGCTATATTGAGAGTGACCCAGTGAGATGACTGACCACTAAAATAAAAGCAAACATAGGAAAAGTTTCAACTCCATCTGTTTCTGAACAGTTCTAGTTAAGGCATATGATCTGTTGAATGGGAAATTCAAAATCAGACTGAAAAATGTGAAACCCTTAGACATGAAGGGTGGCAGCACAAACTATAATTAGTCATGGTTTTCCCTTTGTCTTTTTCATATTGCTTCCTTGTCTTGTTTGGAACTGGGTAATTCATCTAGGATGGCTAAAACTGGAATTCACTGGGATATGAGCAGTGCCTGTTATAAACTGTGTAGGGAATCATTTATAGAAGCATAAGTAAACCCTAGGAGAGTGGAAGGGAACTGCTGGGTGCTTGCAATTGTGCACAACTGGCACCTGTTTAATCAAGCTAGATTGCTTGGGATCAGCTTGTTGGAAGCCTCTCTTCCATTGGCTTTGAACAGGACTTGAAATGCAGTAATCCCCTACTGAGTATGCTCAAAGCTTGAACAGCAGTGCAAGTTCAGAATTAAAAAGCATCTTTAAATAGATAAGGGCATGACTGGGCTTAGCCCACTTTTCTTATGGAGTAGTCTAATGAAGACGCTTGGTTTCAAGGAGCAGGATATTCCATGTAAAGGACTGTGTTGTGTTACAGCACAGCATGTTAGTTTTCTTAGAAATACAATAAACATGTTAAAATAGTGTTATGACTTTGTACAAAGTTGATAGTTTTCTTTTCAGTATCTTAAGTTTTTGGAGAGTTCCCCAAATGCAACGTGAGCTGTAAAGCTGAAGTTATGATGACCCTTTGTGCGAACTGGGAGCCAAGATTAATGGACTTTTAGATCTGTCATTCGTTAGTATTCGGGCAAAATAGCTCTGGAATGTTACTACCTTTAAAATTGTCTCTCTCTGAAATTAGGCATAGGGGTATATATCAGTATAGGGCAGGAGAAAAGGTAAGGCTTCCCCTGGTACCCTATGCTGATTCTTGCAGTGGTCTGTGTGGACCCAAGCGGGAAGAGTTCCTTTGCAGACTGGCAGGAGGAAGCCCCATGGCCTGCTGTGTGGCTCCTTCCCTCCTGGCTTTAATACTTTATTATGAACAGCCTCTTGCACTGGCAAACTGTGCAGGAGAAACACCTGAACCATGTTTCCTAAGCAGAACAAGAAAAGGAGACAGTGTTCATGTCTGGGACAGATGCCTGCCACTGAAAGTTTCAGACGTAAAGGCTGAAGTCGGTTGCAGTTGCAAGTAATTGAATGTAAGGGTTCTTAATGGAAAACCTTAACTATGAGCATCACTGGTACGCCTCCTTTAACTAATTATTTGTGTGTCATAATGAAGAGTGGCATGTGCTGCACAAACATCTCCATAACCTCATGTGTTAAGAGGCAGATCTTTCAGTATTTAATATTAAGTCTTAAAAGTCAAGTAAACAGTACATTTTGGTGCAAACAGACATAGTTATGGAATTACTTACACTGTATGAACATCACTTTGTGGGTGTGTACATTTGACACAAAGGAGCAGACAGATTAAGAAGTTGACAGCATTGCTGACCAGCCTGAGTAGAGTCTGAAGACCATTTTGACCAGGGCATAAGGGAGTGCTGTATAAATACTGAACAAATGGGCATCATATCTAGAAATATATAATTGGGAAGGGGTAAGAGATCCCTTCAGAAGGAAACAAGCAACAAGTTTGAGAGAGTACATAAACCACTTTCTCTGCCTTAGGGAAACAAAAATCCTGATGTGGAGCTAGCAGAGGGAGGAAAATAGAAACAAGTGGGAATATTTAGAGTGAAGTTTCTCTTTCAGTTCCCTTGTGCTCTATTTTTGTGCCTTGTATTGCACTTGAGAACCAGTAGTCACCAGGAGACTAGAGCACATAGGTACAGCCAATTTGTAAACACTTCACTCTGTTATAGAGCTGCTCTTGTTGGCAGCCTACGTTTGGCTGAACATTGCTTGAGAACCCTGCTCCTCTTGTAGCTTTTTTTCTAATTTTCTTTGTTTTGTTCTGAGTTCTGACCTTTATGTATGGACTTGGAAAAATATCTAAGTATCTGGAATAGGGCAAAACCTGCTCTGTTTTTACTAGCCTTTCCCTTTGAAATGGTTGGCCAGCTAAGATGTGGTGAACTTGTCTGTTCTGACCCAGATATTTCTGGTGTTACGTAACAACAGTGAAAATGTTCCTGTGTGAGGAGGTGATACTAAGCTTTGTAATTGCCACTGTGGTGCTGAACATTTTTCTGAACCATTGTTTCATTTTTGATAGTGTACCTGTCGTTTTTGACAGATCTGTTAGTGTGTGCTGTGACACTTCATTGAGAGAAGACAGACACAAGTGAACTTACTTACTGGGAAGAGGATTTGGTTTGCTGCTTGTCTTTTGTGGACTATCAATACTTAAAAGCCATCCTGTTTTAATGTACAAACCCTTGGAGCTGGGAGCCTCCTATGGTGGATGCCAGCAGAGCAGTCTGTGGAGGTAGTTCTTCAGTGCTGATCTGCACCAAGGACCTGGTGTTAGTTCTGTCATCTGCCAAGCTCAATGTCACAGAACAGAAAGTGGCTTCTCAGCTCTGTGATGTGGTGGCTCTAATGTGGGACTAGTTCTCAGCTGGTGGTGTACATGCAGGCAGTGAATGAAGTTAATGTGTTTGAGAGGCTCATTCACAGTCTCACTCAGGGAAGAACCAAGTCCTCAGAGTCTCTCATGGTTCTTTCACAAGCTTAAAAATTCATAAATAAAATAACCACATTTAACTAAAATCAGGTGGCAGAATGACACTGCCCTATTTCTCCAGCTTGGTGAGAAAAAAAAACAAACATCAAGCTGGTGTTTTACTTAGGGTAATTGGAAGAATGAAATCCTGATTAAATTTAAACTCTAGTTTATTACAAGTGCCCTGCAGCACCTCTTACCTAGTGAGAAGAACAAGCTTCTGCTTTTTTCAGGTGCTGCCATAAACCACATTATTTCTTTAGGTAAAATCTTTGGCCAAGATCTCCATAATATGTGTATCCCAAGCCAGGAGCTAAAACACCGATGAATTTTTTGAGTCCTTATGTTGGAAAGTGAAGCCACAGATTTAAATAATTAACTGTGGACATGGATTTATAGTTTCAGCTTTCAAAAAACTGGCTTTTAACAGCTTACACAGCAGTGCTTGTGTGTCTTTTAGGTTGAGGGCTCAGTGGTCTTGCAGCAGGGAATTAAAATGAGTGGCTTCAAGTTGGTACTGGTGGAGACCTTCTGAAAGATGCTGCTGGCCAAGTCAGGGACATTTGATCTGCTTCTGAGCCAGTGTGTGAATGCATATAGGTTCCACCCCACTACTTGATGGCAAATAAAATTGGGGTGGTTGTGTTTATGTCCAGCTGCCCACATAAGTCTTGTCAGTGCTAACTTTGTTCATCCAATTTTAATTTGCTGTCGCATGTCTGCCAATGCATTGCAGGAGGGTGGGAGGGAAGATATTTTCCTTGATGACTGCTGTTGACATTTGCAGAATAGAAGTGAAGTCAGACGCTTGTTTGTTCAAAGGTTTTAGTGCCCATAGTTGTTCTCAGCCAGCTGGGATTGCTTAGCGCCTGTAGTGCAGCAGGAACCTTGTCAGCTGCAGCACGGGAAAAACTGATCAAGCTGTATTGGTGTTTCTTAGGCCAGGAGTATCAGTGAAACCAAAATGATCAATCTTGCTATACTATTTTGGGAAGCAAATGGGAAGGCATTCTGTTCTTTGCTGCCCCCACAAAAAAATAAGGAAATGTTCACATATACACATAGGCTCAGGGAAGCTGTGACATGGGAAAAGACTGATGGCTTTGTTTATTGAGGGTATTTTGCAGCTTTGTTTTTTCACTAATGGCAGAAGCAAGGCAAAATTTTAGGCTTCACCCCAAAATCTACAGGGTGTATGTGTGTGAAGGCTAACATTTGTTTCTTCTGGTATTGCAGGCTCAAGGTAAGAATATCAGAATTACGTGGTTGCTGGTGATCCTGAAAAGTAGGTCCTTTCTGGCTGGATCCAAGCTTTGCATCTAATAGCAAAGTAAATGACTTCTCTTTCCTAGAAGGGTGGTCATGGATTTGATTTTTGCAAGACTGAGCAAAACCCATGTTTTATTTTAACAGTGCTGTAACCTGAAAACATCACCACTGTGTGAAAGGGGATTGTGGGGGCACCTAATGGGAAGGGGGGGGATTGAGGGGGAGTGACAAAGAAAGTATAAGTGAGCTGTGTTGTAAAGAACAGGAGTAGATACAGAACAAAGATGACACCAGTAATAAGCATGAGCTGAGACTGGGAAGAAACAAGGAGAAATTCAAGAAAATTGCAATGTGAAAGATAAAGCAGAAGTTACTGTAGAAAAGAGGAGGTGAAGTGGGACAAGGGAGAGAAGTGGAAAGAGGAGGAGGAGGAGGCAGTTGCTAAGTGCAGTTAATAGCAGTGCTGAAGAGAGTTTTAATTGGAAACCTGTTATAATTAACTGCAGTTCTGCTCCTGTGCATTTCAGGAATGCATGTAGCAGGTAGTTTTCCTTTTGGCTGTTGCATTGCTGATGCAGAGGATGCTGGGTTTCAAGCCAAGTGGCAGATCTGCATTTGTGTTTCCCAGGCTCTGAACAAACATGTTAATAATGTCATCTGTCATAGGAGATGGCACCACAAATTGATTTCAGACTTTTCTGTAGCGGACAGGGAATGCACTCTGATTCTGCCTTGATTAGAACTGCTTATTTTAACTGTTCAAGCATGAGCTCTTGTCACCTGGCAGAAAGACATTGACCCTAGTTGGTGCTGAAGGGAGACCTCGACCTTGCTTGTATGACCTGTGGAGGCTCCTTCTAAATCCCCTGGGGCACTTTCTAAGTAGGGAAGGGCCGAATCTTTGGCTTGTACATTCTTTATGTCTGGAAGGCTGAAAAACAACTGTGGAGGGTTCCTAAAATTCATTTGAACTTAGTTGTCCTTTACCTCTTTGTGGTATGCCAGTGCCACATGCTAGGGAGCTGCTTTGGATGTTGGTGCTCCTTCAGAGACTCTTCTGTGCAAGTCAGACATCTTTTTGCATGCTGGCAAGCTGAATTGTTGTGACTGAAATGTTATGGATGTATCTTTCAAATCCCTTTGGCAATTAAAAAACCAGAAGAAGTAGAAATCAGGGGTTGCAATTTCAAGGACAAATAACTATTTCCCACCCCACAGAAGAACACTGTGAATGTAGAAAGCATGGGAATTTGGAGGTCAGTGAGAGTATATGTTAGAAAGCAAAGCCCTGGACAGTGGGAGCTGTGAAAGCTCAAGTAAAGGCAAGTTTGTCATGGCTCTGTGTTTCTGGTGGAAGCACCTGTTTCTGTATCACCAAGTCACAGAATGTTTTGGTTTGGAAGGGACCTTCACAGGTCAGCCAGTCCACCTCCCCCACTGTGGGCAGGCACATCTTCCATGGGCTCAAAGCCCTGTCCAGCCTGACTTTGAACAATTCCAAGGTTAGAGCATCCACAACTTCTCTGGGCAACCTGTTCCAGTGTCTCGCCACCATCATTGTGAAACATTCCTTCCTTATGTCCAATCTAACCTGCCCTTTTGCAGTTTAAAACCATTGGTTCTTGTCCTGTCATGACAACCCTGGGTAAAAAGTCTCTCTCCATCTTTCTTAGAAGCCCCCTCTATGTATTGAAAGGCTGCACTCAAGATCTTCCTGAAGCCTTCTCTTCTCTGGGTTGAACAATGGCAACTCTCTCAGCCTTTCTCTGTAGAAAGCTTTGGGTTTGTTGTGCAGGTTTGTTTAGCTTGTGACCATTAAAATGGTCGTGAATTGCTTTTACTTGTTGTGAGAGGCTTCCTTGACTATATGCCATCAACTGATTTAGATCCTTTTGAAGGGAATGTGATGACAGACTCCCCTTGCTAACTGTGTGCAAGAATTGCTTTCAAATCATTCAGGGATGCTGAATGATAGAGGGTGATCTGTGCATATCCATTCTTTTCCTCCCAAGTCATACGTGAGATTAGTGAGCAAGCCTTTGAGGCCAATCTGGTGGTTTGTGTGAGCTGTCCTAGCAATTTCTTCTGCCTCTGTCCAGAATGCATGGGTTGAGGATGAATACTTTGCAGAAGTCACCATAGTGTAACTTGGTCTGTGGCTAGGTGTACAACAGATGTAAAAAATACCCAGTGGTTAGTTATCTTGTCTCTTCTTTTTCACTTGTAGGTTTATTCTTCAGTCTAAAGGAGTGATTCATAATCAGCTCTTAGAAAAACAGAGAATAGCTGAAGAGAAAATTAAGGAATTAGAGGTAAGTTTTTGGCAGGTAATGACGATGAAAGTAGAAGGTTGAAAGGTCAACAAGAAGCTACTTCCCTTGTCTTTATCTGGTACTTTTCATTCTGAAGGATGGTAACTGGGTGAAACACTGCACCTGTTACAAGTAACCTACAGGTAATTCATGTTACTTGGTTTCTTTGCTAGATCTACAGTCCTAGCAGGGATTGGTTGGTTGCTCTGTGTCCTGATAGGAAAACTGGGGGTGAGGGATTCAAATGAGATTAGTAGGAGCAAGGTTTAAAACTAGCAAAAGGATGTTTGTGTGATTATTTGCAGCAGATAGGTGATATGAAACTTTGCCAGTGCTGTGGATATTAAGTTTACACTGGCTCAGGACAATTACACAAATACATACAAGAGAAATCCATTGAGGATTACCAAATATGTAGAAATGGCATCCTGCTCGGCAAGTCCCTGAGCTAAAAATGTCTGAAGGCTGGGAAAGTATGAAGAGGAAGTACTGTATATGCCTACCCTGTCTTTACACTCTGTCCTAGGCATCTACTTGTAGCTGCTCTTGAGGACTGGATCTAGGGGGAAATGGGACTTTATTTTGACGTTGTGGTGTTCTTATGTTTATCTGGTTGGAGTTTTCAAGGCAGAGAAGAATATCTAGGAAATACAAATTAGCACAAGTTCACAGTGTTCAAACAAGTTATCTAGTGAGTCTTGACTATCTTCTAGTGGCTTACAGTTCTTGGAGAAGATGTGCAAAATGTACTTTTCCAAGGCTGTTAATGTATTTTTTTGCTTGACGTCCCTAAAATATAACTAATACAAAACCCTGTTCCTTGGGTTTTGGGGAATGACAGAGAAAGCAAAGGCTGAGTTGTGTCAAGCTGGTTATCTCATCTGTTAGTGTGTTGGAGAAAGTGTGTGTGGAGACCAGCTTAGTAGGGACAAGGAGGAACAGGAAGTCAGTGCTCAGACTTGTGCAGTTCTGTCTCTGTTGTCTCCTATTTACACTAAAGCAGAAGTAGAGTTTGTAATTTTTTTTTTTTAATTCCTTCTTAAGACTCAGCTTGCTTGGGGAGCAGTAGGGCAAGCACATCAGTGTGTGTTGCATTGCCTGGAGTGCAATATCTGTGCCAGATATTAAGGTATTTTGTCTTTCTGGCCATGAGAACTTTTTCTGCACAGGGAAAACAAGTACTTCATGGATACGCTATATATTTAAGGTGATGTTAATGCAGACAAGGCATCATAGCAGCATGTCTGCATTTGGAAGTGGTTGAAATGTGGCTGACAGCCTCTGTTTACAAACAGCCCATTGGGTCCCTTACTGTCAGGTCTAGTGGGCTGTGGTCAGCTTTTTGGCTACTGTGTCCTTCGGCTGTGCATCTCAGTTTCTTCCTGTTCCTGGTGGGGAATGATCTTACCTCCTGAACTTTCTGTATGCTGAGTTCAGCAGAATGGATGGAATTCCCCCCAAATTACAACCTTTGCCATTCTTACACAAAGCCTCAGCTCTGGCTGCTTTGCAAGTGTGTTTTTTCTGCTTCATCACTCCCTGTTGCTTAAGTCTCTGGTTATGACCAGTGAATTGAATTTCCCAGCAATAGTGACTGTCCCAAAATATGGTGGGATTTGAGAGGTGGTTGCTACATGGGTTTGTTTTTCTTTGTAATTATGGATAGTAGGGCTCGGATTGACAAAACTTTCCACAACAAACAAACAACAATTTGTTGTAAGTGAACATTCAGGTCCATCTTTTAACTACTCTGCTTCCAGCTGGCTGGCAGTTTTGCAGAAAGGATTTTCCTTAGGCTTGGGATTCCCAATGGAAGAGGACAATCTCTTAGAGGGACAATGCTGGAAGCTGAGATTTCAGGGGAAATACCTGAGTCTAGGTCAGAGAGCACTTATCATAGGAGTAGGGGATTTTTCTGTCCTGAAGAGAAGTTGTGACAGAAGCAGGAAAGAATGTGAAACTTTGTGACCTTGTGCTTCCACTGCACCATTGTAAAATAAATATCAAACCAAGATAGGTTAAAACTTCCATCCATCCATTATTAAGACTGGAAGGATTTTAAAGCTTACATTGTTAACTGCCTTGTTAATTACTCACATTTCTCAATTTGCATAGCCAAATCAATCTGGTCAGAGCAGTCCTCCAGTATCTATATGGTGTGGCTGATCTGTTTACTCATGTAGCACGAGCTTGAGACAGTTATGCCTTGCTGTTAGGGTGCTGTTCCCAAGGTATTGTGAAATGTGTGATTTTGGTACAAGCCTGGGTTTCAGAAGTGCTCTCACTGCCAGCATGCTGCTGTTTGCAGAGAAGCGCAGCACAGAGGGCTGGGCTCACTTCTGAGCTCCTCTGTGTAGCAAGGAGAGCTCCTGGGTGCTGACTGTTTGGGAAAATGTGGGCTTTAACCTGCTTCAGAGGTATGAGCTGGGTTTCCAAAGTTTACAGCTGTCAGAGTGAACTTTGAAAACAGTGAGGTGTTTTGCATCTGGTTTGAAAGCTTCTTTTCTCCCTCCTCTGGTAGTCTCCGCTGCAATGCATGATTGCAATTGTTCCCTTTCCCTCACTCCTCTCACTTGGGTTCCTCTGCTGTTGGCAGTGGTGTGTTGCCTTTTTCAAGGTAGCATCACAAAACTGATTTGATGCTGCTAGTTTGATCCCCCTTGCTGCTCATCATATGGCAAGCAGCAAGGAGAACCAGACCTGCCTTTGTACAAGGCTGTGAAAATAAGGCTTGGCTGGAATACACATTGGGTATACTTAGTGAGAGGAACTGTGTCCTGAAAACACCAGAGGGGTATGGATGTGTAGGAGGGGGCAAATGTGTAGCCTGTCAGTTACTCTGCAGAAAAAAACAAGGTAGCTTTACCCTTCTTCTTAAAGCTAAGATATGAATGTGAGTATGTACATATGTAGCATTCTTAACTCCACAACTTGTATATAATCCTTTGGAATCCAAGTAGACTGCCCAGGCTTGCTGGCAAAATGTACATGTCTGCTTAAAGTTTGTGCCAGTGAGGCTTACAAAAACCTGTGTGAATCTTGCAGAGATTGATGGCATAGGCTCACTGACATGGTGGCATGGGAAGCGTCCTGCTTAGTAGTAGCAATTGGATCTTTCCAGTCCAGATACTATCAAATTCTTGTTGTGTGTCACGGTACGAGTGGTTATGTGTTAAATCTATTTTGAAAGCATTCTACAGGGATGAACACAAACTCTTTTTAGCTCAGCAATGTTTGTGCAGTATTAGGAGAAAAACCAAGTAATGTTTTTCTTCCCTTGTTTTTAAGGAAACATGATATGTGAGGGGTGGAACAATGCTTTGCTTCAGGAAGTGTTATCCGTTTCCACTGTAGGGCTAGATGGATTCTGTTTTTAAATATGGCATTTTAAAAAGAACAAACTCTATGATGTTATAAAGACATGGAAAATTGATTCTTCATTAGGGGTGGAGAAAGTGATTATCACTGTGTGTTTTCTCTGATAACATCTGATAATCCCCTTCTCTCCCGCTATATTCAGTGTGTTTAGTTGTCAGGCGTTGTCAGACTAAATTGCTAAAAATAACAAATAAGGGGGAGGCTCTGCTGGGCAGCTCTGTCTACTGTGTGCCACTGAATTTAGCTCCTTCATGAAGAGGGCAAAAGCAACCTGCTTCTTTCTGGCTGAACTGGATTTTGGTTTTAAACTCTGACCACAACATTGTTATGCGCTTGTTTCCCAGACAGTTCTTTCATACATGTATTGGGCGACTGAAAGTTTACTGCTGTGGGGATAAAGGCTTGGTTGTTTTCTTCTCTGACTGGAGTGGCAGATATGATCAGGAAAGCCATACCTCAGTGCTTGATTTCTAATTCAGAAATTCTTTGTGTGATCCTTAAAATACCATGTCCAATTATATCCAATATCCCACACAGAAAACTTCTTTGCTCTTGTTCATGGTGCAGAACTGAACACTGCTGTCAAACACTGCTGCGTTCCACATTTAAAGGCTTAGATGGTGTTGCAGGGCTCCTTCTGGGTAAAGGTAATAAACAACTGCATTGCAACGCCTTATAGTGACCAGACATCACAGGTAACATCAGATTTCTTCCCTGGTGCTGCAGGGATGGAAACTTGCTCATGCTGTGGCTTCTGTTTCTCTAATCTTTCTCTAGGAGCTTTAAAATGGCTTTGCTGCAGCCCTGAGGCATAATGGTGGTGCCCACCTCTATGAGTCGACCAGGGCGTCTCTAATGGTTGCCACAACAGTTTTTGTACCCTGTGGGAACAAAGATTTAAGCAGGCGAGGTGTGGCTGCAGGGAAGTGCTGGAGCCTGGGAGTTCATGTTCTCCGCGCAGGTATGGCTTGGACAGACCTGCCTGGCATGGCTGTGTGCCTCTGATGTGTTCCTGTGGCAGGTCTCTGGACAGCCCTTCATTTTTTTACGCTGAAACCATCAGTGTGGAGGCCAATTCTGAGGGTGGCTTTAATGATGTGAAAGCTAGCCTCTTGAGATTTGCGGTGCACTTTGCAGACCGCTAAGCGACCATCAGAAGGTAGCAATTGTTAGGCCTTTTCCAAGTTAGACCCGTTTCTTCAGGGGATTTACAGTGTAGAAGTTCTCATCCTATGGTTGGCTCAGGATGGGCCAGTGCCCAGGAATGTGTGGTGGGCTTTTTAAATAAACGGGAAAGTAAGGAATGCTCCTGTTTGCTTTGGAGGGGGGAAGCCTTAAGAATAGCCCTCTGTGTTTTAGCCTAGAGCAGGTTTTACTTTGGATGAGTGTGCTGTTCTCTCATGCCATTGCTGGCATGCATGCACGTACCGAGGACAT
Organism: Microhierax caerulescens; assembly: GCA_035590215.1. Taxonomy (NCBI): domain Eukaryota; kingdom Metazoa; phylum Chordata; class Aves; order Falconiformes; family Falconidae; genus Microhierax; species Microhierax caerulescens. The sequence continues at coordinate 43,995,040 of JAVJGJ010000061.1, forward strand.
GATTTTTAAACACACGTTGCCACAGAAGGTGCCCCTTGTTTCTAAGCATGTGCATAGACAAGGTCAGCCCCTGGCTTGGTTTTATGGCCTGGTCTGCTCCAAGGAACGCTGGTGTGCTTCTGTTGCTGTTGTTCATACAGGAGCCAAGCCAGAGCCACCCGTGCAACCTGGGGGCTCAGATGCAGTCATGATTTGCAAGCATATACATAACTGCTCGGGCACAGATTGCTTGCAGGTTTGGGGCGCTGCTGGGAAGTAGATTGTTTTTTATTTTCTTAGTCTGCTTGTCCTGGAAGGTGGTGTGGTTTAGGGTTGTTTTTTGGGCTTTTTTGTGTGTGCTCTTTATTTCCCTTTCTCTCTTTTCCCTGCCCAACTTTACAGTATCTAGTGTTTGGGAGTTCAGAGTGGTGATACCTCTCTTCTCTTGTCCCTGAATCACACCTTGGAGTTTCATTAACTGGCCATCTACAAGTCAGGAGTCCAGGTGTTCTCTGCAGTCAAGAGAAAGACAGTGCTTTCCAGAGGGTCACTTGTTCCTAGAGGTGGTCTCCCTCTGCTTGCTTGAGAGGGAGGCTGGACACCTGATGTGGGGACAGATGGAGTATGGAAGTGAAGATAACATGTAGGGTTAATATTTGGGCTTGCATGGACCTTTTAGGAGAAAGTTGTGGGAGCTCCACAAATTAGAGATTGGTGTGAAAGTAAGCTGTAGAGCCTCATCAGGCCCCCTGTGAGGACCAGGACAGGTGGTAGGCTTCATCTTGCATGGCTTTGAGTGTCTGAGACTCCTGCAGGTGTCTGGGCATGTCCTTCTAAGCATGCACATTTGGACTTGGTGACATTCCTGAGAAATGTGTTTTATCTTGACTTTGTTGGCTTCTGTCATCCAGACTTGAGTCTGTGCTTTCACTCAGGGCTTGTTCCTGCTTTTCAGGCTGCAAAGCTGGGGTTTAGCTTGCTTTTGGAGGACATAAGTGGTCCCACTGCTTGCCTAAGCTTGCTGTCAGCTCAGGAGCATCCACAGGCAGTCCCGTATGAAAGCAGAGCACAGCCTGCATGGGCAGAGCTGTCAGTGTTGGGCTGCCCTCCATGGAGATGCTTGTTTTGATGAAGGAAGTAGCTGAAGCTAACTCCCCCCCCCCCTAGATCTGGTTGTCTTACAAGGAGGAGAATCTGCATTGTCATTCCTGATTTTTGTAATGAAAAATAGTCTGAGCAATGAGAAAAATAGGCTTTAAAATAATAAAATGGTGAGAAGGCTGAGGGTCTAATGGGCATAAAGCTAACACTGTCCGGACAAAAATCAGTCTTCATGGGAAGTCCTCTGACATTGGACAGGGGCCATATGAATATAAGGTAAATACTGGAGGAAGTGGGACGTAGCTAACGCTGCTCTAATTCTTTTTGTCTCTTAAACTGGCTGTGCTGATGGTGACATGAATAACAGGCCTTATTATTTGCTTTCAAGGCTGAATCACTGAGTTTATTTCTTTGTGTTTAAAACCTAGTGGTCTGTCTTATTGTTATTTGTTAAAACTGAGGATAGCAAAAGGATTGTATTCTTACAGCCTAACTTGATATGTATTTTATGCTGTTTGTCTTTTATCCAAATTACATCATCTTTTATCTTAGACATATGAAAGTTTATCGTGCACAACTAGGACCTTGCAGCTTTAAAAGGGAGGAAATGCTCTTCAGTAATCACAAGAAAGGTGGTGTGTTTTTTAAATACTGGTTTTGGTGTTTGGTTCCTATGGTAGATTTGTTAGATAAAGATCAAATAAGAATGTTTTCTGCTTTGAAAATTGTGTAAGAAGTTTGTCCTGTGTTAAATAGTGCACAAATCACTGGTTGCAAAACATGACATTGTAAACTTAAAGGTGTAGAAAGAAGAAACCATCACATTTAAGAGGGGATTCCCAGCTCTCTGAAAGGGTCTTCCACTGGTTTAGATCTGGGAGGCTTATAAAAACTTTAATATCTCACCACATTTTTCTTAAGAGTGGTTGTGGGTGGTGTTGATTTTGGTGGAATGATGTCTATGTGTATGGGTATGCATTTGCAAAGCCGGATCTTTCATTTGGAGCAATCATTCACTGCAACAGGTTTTCAAACTCCCAGATTTTTGCAAGCAACTGCTTAATTAGTAAGTCTTTGTTAGTCTTCCCTGCACTGCAGACTGCAAAGTAAGCACACAAACTAGCTGAGAGGGCAAAGGCTTCGTGGAGGGAGAACTGGAATTTGATGACTCTTTATTTTCAATGTTTCTACCTTTATTTTTAGGTGGATAATTGTAGATTTAAAAAGCAGGAGAATAATTAAATGGGTGGTGATTTCTTCCTTTTAAATCCTTTACAAACTAGTTATAGAGATGCTTTCAAAATTAATGTATGCCAGCACTTGTTTTAGGATTTTTTGGGGTAGAGGGGGTGGTGCTCCAATTAAAAAAACAAACAAACCAACCACAAACCAACAGACACCCCCAAACCCCCCCACCCCACCCCCCACCAACCAATAGCAACCAAAAAACTAATGGAAAAAGCTTTTCAAGCAAACTTGGCCAGTATGCTCGCATTCCTTTGTAATTCAGGGGAAAGTGAAGGACATTATGCATTAATAAAAAGCCACTTCTGCTGCTGCATCTGAATGGTTTTGTCCATCCAGGAGCCTACATTTAGTCATCTGTGTCTGAAAATGTTGCTTGTTTCTTCTGATTAGCATTAAGCTGCTTTTATGATTACACTGAAATCATTTTAACACAAAGTTGGTAGATAAGTCTGTCTTTGCCATTTTAAACCAGGGTCTGATTCATTGTCAAAGCTCTCCTTTGTGCTTATGGCTGCAGAAGTATCCAAAGCAATGAGCTGAGCTGGATACGGGTCCCTCTCCAAATTCCTCCTTGCTTGAGTAATAGTTAGTCATAAAACCAGTGTTGCTGTCCTTGCCTTAGTCACCAGGCCCATGCCGTTGCTCCTCACTGTCCTTTATGCCAAGCAGCTCCGGGGAGGGGGATTATTTGTGCCCGATAAACCTCCATCCTGCCCCCATCTCCTCCATCTCACCTAGGGAGAACAGGAAATCATTATTTGGAAAGCATGCTCCTGCATGTGGGAGACTTGACCCAGCCCTGAGTCAGCTTTATAGAGCCACACCTTGCTCGCCAGGTATGTGGGGAGTCACTGCTGGCCCACCGCCCAGGTGACTCCTCGGAGCTGTAAATGTGTTCCTGGTGGGGATGTGGCTGCTTTCTGCCTGCAAGGCAGCAGAGTTCAAGCGTGTCTGAATTCGGGGGGGATGCTGTTGGGAGTTTACATCATCTTTTAGTTGCCGATTTGTTCAGTGTTTGAAACTTATGGAAGTGATTTTTCTTTTAAAATTACCTTGTTTGGCCAGAACTGCAAGGGATGAAAGGTGTGGTATGATTTTGCAAAAGTCGTATTGCTAGGAGGTGTTCCGATGAGCCGTACTGACTCTGCAGGACCACAGAAACCAAAACACCATATTAGGGAACTTACTATATTTTGCAAGAGGTGCAAAATGTGGGGATTTTCAGAATATGAGTGAGTTTTCCCCATCCCAAAGTTCTTGGTGTTTGACCTGACTCTGCTGTCTTAAGCCTGGTTCCGGTGCAGTGTCTGACCTGAAGCAGTGTACCTCTGAAAACTGCTCTAAATGAGTAATTTTGCCAAGAAGGGGTGTCCTTAAAGGAATCCTCTGGGTTGATAATATATTTCTGCTGCCACCTATTGAAGGTTCCCAGTTGGCTTCCTTTTGTAGTAGTTAACATCAGGCTAAGGTGCAGGAGTTCACTGGAACAATCCGTCATTTCCTGGTCACAGCGAGCAACTGTCTCCACCTCTAGTGAAAATTCTGTCCTGTGGCTGACACAGGCTATGTGCAGTGTGTTCCCAGTGGGACTAGGGCTTGGGGACGGAAAGGCTGCTCTGCAGGTAGGCTTTCCTGCCCCTTACGTTGCCCCTTCTTCTCTTGAAGGTGGTGTCCCTTGGTACCCAAGTGTGGAGAGCAGCCAAATTAGCTTTTTCAGTGTATGTTCCTCAGGGTTTCAAGGTGCTACAGTAATGATTGGTGAAGCCCTGCTGGTTTTGCTATAGCTAAAATCAATACATGAGGAAGGTAGGTTTGCACTAGCAGTTCTTTAGGCAGGTTCTTCTAAAGATCCTCCTGAGTTGGCAAGTGCACTTGTATGCTTGATGTCTTCTCCACTCTAATCCAGATGGTTTTGAAGTGACAGAGGGTCCCCGTTACCTTGTGGAAAGAGGCTAAGGGAAAACCCAGGGATCCGAATCATCACTTCTCTTAGGTAAATGGCATCATCATGCTTCTGTCAGCAGCTGTCATCAGAAACCAGCTGGGCTCGTTTCCTATTACACTTGAGTAAAACTTCCTATTCACTCTTGAGCAAACTCTAGGCAGCTTCCTGAGAGCAGTAACTGCTTGGAAAGTCTTGAAGTGTATCTAAATATTTGGTGGTTGCTGTAGCATGGTAATTCCCAATGTGTACATGTGCCACAGTGTTGCACTGGGTGAGGACCAGTGCTGGGTGGACACATCAGGGTGTAGGACTGCCTGCAGAGCCACCTCGCCCCATGGCTGGTGCCTGCTATTTCAGTTTTTCCTGAAGCAGAAGCAGTTGGGTGTTGTTCAGTGGGTCCACTTCCTTCCCGTTTATGGGTTCCAAGTGAAGTCCTGTGCATGTTGTGTGTGCATGTCATAAACAGTCACTCATAAACAGAGTGCGTGTCCTAGACGCATCATCTTCCATAATATCAGGCTGACCAAAATGTTTGCCTTGCCCACAGTGCGTGTGATAATGGCTCAGTGTGCTGTCCTCAGGCAGGGAGATTTAGGCAAGTTCAATCACCCTAACAGCAGCAGTGGCCTCAAAAGTGAGGGCAGCTCACACTGCTGCTGCTGCCTGGCCCCCAGCATGCAGGCAGCACAGCTTTCTTTCCTCTAGGGGAAGATCCTTCCCCAGACGAGCGTGTGTTCCTAGCTCTATCCCAGGATCTGCTGATCACTTTCCCAAGAGTGTGCACACAGAGCCCATGAGGAATGCCAGAAATGCCCTGGGTTAACTTTGGGAGTTACAGAAGCTCTTGGCTAGCAGATTTATGGAGATGGTGTCACAAGATGTGTTGTATCAAGGCTCCTATTTGAGGTACCGCATCATGCCTGAAGACTCTGCAGCATTCCTCAATGGAAGCTGCTTAGAGTGAGAGGGAGATTCCAGCAGCTGGTAGCTATGCATGCTGTGAGCCATGGGGCAGGAGATGTTCTCTGGGAAGGAACCTACCAGTTCCTTTCATCCTCACAAGTTGGATGTAAAACAAGTTTGTAGAAAAATAGTTAAAAAAAAAAAAAAAAAGCTGAGATGAGAAGGTGCCTTCCAATACCAGATCCTTAAATTTTCATGGGAACATTTTTGTATGGGTTTAAGCATATTTATGTTCATGGGTCAGGGCTTGAAGCTCTTTTTCTCTTGCTGAGGTGAAAAGAGAAGTGGAATTTGAGGAGTGAAAGTAGTAGACTTTGAATGAGAAACCAATACTTGAAACAAGAAATTTGCCTGTGAGCATGAGGAATAATATGCAGCATGGATAAACTGTGGCTGCTGTGTATAGATTTCCTTGAGAGCAGAAGTGCTGTTTTGGCTTTTGGAATTCAGCACGCACACTGTAAAACACTGTGCCAAACTACCAGCTCTAACCAAGGCTCTGCAGACATACAGGTCTGGCCGGTGGCTGACCAGCTCTCTCTGAAGGTAGAGGCATATGAATCACAGTACTGGGGGAAGTATGTTGCTTTGATCATCAAAAGCCCATCTGAGAGGAGCTGATTAATACTTTTTTTTTTTCTTGCTGTGGAATCTGTGAATGATGGCTCTTTAATCTGCCAGGAATGTAAGGTCTGGGTGCGTCATCTGCTTCTCCAGTGAAGCACTCAGTAGCAGCATGATGCAGTGGGAACAGAGGTGGGAGGCTTGAGCAGGAGGTGATTTCCCACCACGCCATGGGCCACCTCTGTTAACCACAAGTCCTTTTCTTCTTTGGGGTGTGAACTGTAATTATATTTGCATTAAATCTAGTATTTCCACAGCTGATGCCAAAAGAAAATAGTGTGGAGCTGGTCAGGGAGCAAGTGTTGGCCGTGACAGCAAGCAAAATGCAAGGAAGAGCCATGAACAGTGAGGGATGGCTTATGGGCGCCTGCTGTACACAGCCTCTGGCTGGGGCCAGTCAAGCTGGTACTTCCAAGAGCTTGTGCTTTGTATGCAGGTGAAGCGAAGAGGCAACTGGAGCTGGCAGCAGCTGCCCAGAGCTGCTGCTGGAGAGTGGAGTGTGTTGGCAGTGGGCACTGCAGCCTGCTGTCCTTGCTGGGTTTGTGGGCTGTGCAAGGCAGCTGCCCTGCCCTCCTTGCGGGCAGGATTGGGGCTGGCAGTGTCCTTCCTGCCAGCCCATGCGGCTTCTTCCACAGGGCTGTGGGCTGCACAGCCGCTCTTCCTCCTGGGAAGGATTCCTGGGAGATTGGCCTGCGTTGCCTGTTGGATGGAGCTGCATGAGCCACCAGTCCTGGTTTTGGCTGCATCTCTGATCACGTGGGAGACTGCTCTTTTACTCTACATAGCTGTACTGAAATCCCACACAGGTTAGCTCCTCACCCCACATACCTGATTTAGGAGGGCTGCAGGAAGGCTTGAAAGTGGGGAAATCTCCTGGGAGCTGGAAGGGAAGAGTAAGGGCCAGGCTGGTGGTGCCCATCTATGGTCAGGTGCAGGAGAGCCTCAGACCTGCTGGTACGTGCTAGGAGGTCCAGCTGGTGGGATTGGCTCTGCTGCCTGAAGAAGAGTTCGTGGCCATCTCTTCTTACCCTCCATCTTGGTGTCAGGCAACCTTTAGCATGGCAAACCTACTTCCAGAAAGCAGATTTGGGTGAGAACACTTCCTTTTGCGCTAGTTCTCAGATGGATCATCAGGGCTGTGGTTTGTTTTGCTGTTGCAGCCCTTCCTGGCTAGGGAAGGTGACTGTTGTTGGCAACAGGATTAGTTTAATGGAATTACAAAACTACAGGCTGAGAGGCATTGACTGTGCTGGCTTTTTGGGGGCATCTTCTGCAGTTTTGCAGCCTATCAGCTGTTCTGCATGTGGCCCAGACCTTGCTAGCCTGTCACAGTAGCCATGTGCTGGCCTCATGTCCCAGTGCAGGAGGCAGTACCCTTCCTGCGTGGGGACAGAGCAGGGCAGGAGGGGGAACTGAAGGGCTGTCACTGCAAATAAGGGGTTGTATGAGAACTGTGGTGGCGACAAGTGAGTGTGCAAGACCTTGTCCTGTGCTGGGGCAGGGCACCTGGCGTGCAGTGTGCTGCCTGACTGGAAATCTGTAGCTGCAAATCCTCTACCTTCCCACGTGCTGGTAGCCTTGGGCTCCCCTTCCTTGTTGCTGTGGTGGAGTGGCTTCTCGCTTCTCACACGCTGCAACCTGCAACCTCAGGTCATTCCTCCCTGTGTGGGAGTTGCTGTGTGTGGGTCATGGGAACAAAGCTGCATTTCTGAAACCTTTGAAAGCCACAGGGCAGCGGAGGCTGGTGTGGGTGTGTGTGCTCACTGCCCTGGCTGAGCAGGCTTTCAGAAGCTGCACCTCTTAAATAAGTTTTAATAACACTCAAGAGGTGTATTTTGCAGTGTGGTAGATAAATTTCTAGCAAGTTGATGTGGCAGCGGTAAACCAGGAGGAAGAATCAGCCCCTTGCTGCAGCCAGAGCCATCAGCTGACAAACCAGCCTCTTCCTGCTGTGCCTGTCTGTGTTTCCTCCTTTACTGCCTTGCCACGCTCTTTGCGTAACTGCCTGGGGAGATGCCAGCACCTCAAGGCACTGCCTGGCTTCACTGCAGAGCATGGCTCATGTAAGCCATGAGATTGCACTTTTCTGGGAGCTGAGTGGTGTGTGTCAACTTCACCCGATCGCCTTCCCAAAGCAAATCTCCTTTCTCAGTCCTACCTGAGACTCCATGACTCAGGCAGTGGTGTCTCTCTCTGGTTTGGGTAACTACCTTGTCTCATTGGAGGCACCCAGGGGTGGGTGGGTAGGTGGGGGCAGTGTACAGCACTGCTGGTGTGGGGAGCAGGTAGGAGCTCTGAATCTGCAGCTCATAGGTTGTGGAGCCTCTGAAATCAAGTGGCTTGCTGTGCAGGGCCAGTGTACTGCCACGTCCTTTCTCTTGACTGGCCAGCACTGGAGCTACTGGTGTAAAAATAATATTAGAGGCTGCAGAGAGCAGCAGCCTTTGATTTCATGAAGGACCAAAACCAGCAGTACAGTTCTGGCGCTGTACTGGCAATTTGCTGCTAGCTGCACTTGCTTTGGCACAGGCAACAGAGAATTAAACTTGCAGTGGTGAACACACCTTTGCAGGAAAATATATGGAGCTTATTGGATGATGAGCTAAAATCTAGAAGCCGTGGCTTGGCCCAGAACGTGGGGTCAGAGAATATAGGTTAACTAGGGCTGCAAATCAACATCAAATGCAAATGAAAGCATGTGAGTTCCGGAAAGCTTGGAGGTGGGGTTTGGGAGGCTGCAGTAGTGTTCTTCTCACAGGGAGCAAGTACCATCAGCCTGGCAGATCTGGCTGGACTGGAACAGCCTCCGGGGTGACTTAAGAGCTGTGCTGTCAGGCGGTCTCTGGGCTCTCAGAGAGCTGATGCAACTGGGCAGTGCTATGTCAGCCAGCTTGCTCACAGCACTGCTCCCTGCGAAGGTGAACCAGGGAGAGACAGTTTCCTGTCTAGACCCCAGTAATTGCGGTGAGGAGGGGTTTGCATGCAAGCTCCGGCTTTTTTCTCCTGTGACTACTGAAGCAGAAACCCGGCCACAGCTCCTCAGGAAGGAAGCCCTTGCTTCTGCCATGTGTCTCGGAAAATGCCGTGACTGTGTGCTCCTTGCTCTCCCGTGATTCAGGCAGGCAGTTAGAGTGGGCACTGCCTGCTGCTGGCCTGCAGGAGAGCTCAGGAAGTTTGCAGCCCCCCTGCTGCGGGCCCAGGGTTTCAAGGATCACCCTGAGCACCCTCAGGGAGCACTCGGTGCTCAAGGATCACCCTGCGCCCAGGGAGGAGTCTCCCTGGAGGCTGCTTTTGGGAGGAAGGAGTAACAGTGTCAGGGCTAGCCCAGGTGCCCTGGCCCCAAAAACTACATTACCAAGGAGAGGGAGATAGAAATTCCATGAATCCTTACCTGCCTGGGAGTGCAGGTGATGCTGAAGTAAAGAAATGGCATTAAACCGTGTCCCTTTGCTATGAACTGTGTAGCTCCAGCACCCCTGCTGCCCTGGGGAGGGTAGACAATGCCGCTGCGCAGGAATGGGTGGTGGGGATCTGCGTGGGCTGTGACAGCCGTGAATGCTCCTGCCCTCTCAGGGCCAAATGATCACCAGTGTGGCTTCCTAACAGGGGACATTTGAAATCCCACTGTGTTAGGAGAACAGAGCCATTGTTTGTTGCCTGCCAGCTCCTGGCTGCATATGTATCCCTGTGTGGTGGCAGGGCTGCTTGGCTCCCCTGAGGTCACTGCTGGCGCCAAACTTCCAGAGCTGCTTCTGGAAATGTCTCTTACTGCTTGATGGGCATGAGAGAGAGTGGGGAGGACAGAAAGGCAGAATTGTTTCACAGACTAATCGCATTTAAAAAAAAAAAGTTTTAGTAGTAAATGAATATATAAAGCCAGCTCTGCTGGTGCCACTCTTCTCTAATCAGTAGAGCATGGTGGAGCTTGGACCCACGCAGGTTTTCTAGGACCTGTCTCCCCTTGCACCCTTCACATTCAGTTTCTTAGATGTGAAATCCCTCGATGTCTGTCCAGGCAGTGTGAGTGCAGCACAGCAGTGGCAGAAGTCCTGCTTGTGCATCAGCAGGTTGTTGGCAGCAGGAACCCACGCTGCACCTCCTCTCCCAGTGGTTTCCTGAAAAGCAGCTCTTGTAAGCAAGAGGGATCCACGTGCCTGGGGACTGCATGAGAGGGACAAGGATCTCTTTACTGTACCACGGCCCTAGCTGTTGCTAACAGCCTTTACTATTTAAATAAAAGCCCTTCAATATCTAGAAACAGGCTGGAAGAGATGTCCTCAGGGCATGGGCATTTCAGCTGAGTGTACAAAAGTGTCAGCACAGGTCAGCTGCAAGGGGGCAGATAGGAAGTGATGGCAGCAGGACTGTCCCATGTGCTAATGAATTTTCCTTCAGGGTTGGTGGTTGCAGCTCCCTGTGGGCTTGCAGGAGTCAGGGAGAGGCTGTCAGGGGAGCATCAGGTTCACAGTTCTTGCCTGTAGACAGCTGGCAGTGGCTGTGTCCTCCGGTTCACGTAGAAGCCCCATCAGCCTGCTCCCCATAGCAGGAAAGTGCTGCTTGGTGGAGGCCAGTGCATGCTTTTACTGGCAGCCTGTGCCCATGGGTGCTGCTGTGCTCCAGCCAGCTAGCAGCTGGGGGAGGACCCCAGAGCAGTCTGTTCTTACTCTTTCCTCCAGCTCCCCTGCATGGCTGAGCAATACTGAGGACCTCTGCTGTCCCCCTTTAGCTGTCCTTGGTTTTGGTGGGCTTCAGAGGTCATTTGTGGCATACTGGGCACCTCTGCCTGTGGCTGAGGTGGCCTTTGGTGGAGTCTACAGCAGGATGCTTTAGGCTGAGGCCCAGACTCCTGTAATTTAAATAATAAACCTGCCAGTGCTTATTGGAACCTATCTTGGCCTGGAAAGCAAACTCTATAGAGCTCCCCAGGCCCGGGAAGGTGCTCAGTGTGTGGCTGTCACCACTGTGGGGTGTGGGAACAGTGTACTGCAGCTGTCCCCAGCAGGCTTTGCTGAGAAGAGGACCTTGTAACTACAACAGTCCCCAAACTATCATGTAATAGGTACTCTGGGGAGCCTCCCTGAGGGTCCCCCCAACCCATAATGAAATGCTTTTGGACAGTGCTCTCCCTGCTGCCACCAAAGGAGGTCTGCACCCAGCAGCAAGGGCTGCCTGGATTCACACAGCAACGCCTTCTGCCAGCCTGCTGTCTACCAGACTGTTGTGTCTGTTGTTTGGAAACCCAGAAAAAATAGTCAAAAAAGCCAAGTGCTGGTTTTTCCAGTCACCTAGGAGCACCCAGACTAGCAGGAAAAAACGCTGCATGCTGAATTCCTATCTTGGGATGCACAGCTTTGGGCTGCTTCCCTGCCAAGCCTAGCGTAATTAAAGATGATGAAGGAAACACATGTATTTGGTGATGATGCCAGGGAATTTCTGATAGAAAGGAGGGTCTGGGTTTAGAAAACTGGTCCAGCTGTTAAAGAGAGCCTTTTTTACCGAAGTGTGAAGGGATTTTGCTGTTGTGTCTATGATGAGGCCTCAGCATGTTAATTCCTCTCTGGGCTCCACGTATTGCAGGATCTGATTTTATTTCCTTCCTTCCTATGGTTAGTATGTCGCACTTTTTGCAGCTCTGCTGTTGCGACAGCCCCAGCAGCCCTGAGGAGAAGGTTTCAGAGGGAACAAAATTCAGTCTATGTAAACATTGCCCTGGCTAAATATTAATGCTTCCAGGATGCCTCTGGAAATGAATAATGGCTGTCCTTGCTTCAGGAAGCCTGTAGAGTTGTGTGTGCCCTTGGCAGCTGGCTGCTTGCAGCACTGCCCTGGGAAGCTCTTGGCCCCAGCACTCTGGCACGTGCTGTCAGTGCCAAGGTGGACCCTAACTCTCCTCTTGTTTTCTGTCTTGCAGCAGAAGAAGTCATACCTAGAGCGGAGTGTAAAGGAAGCAGAAGATAACATTCGGGAAATGCTGATGGCCCGGAGGGCGCAGTAGCTGTTCGGTTCCCCCCAGGCCTGCCCCTGCGCCTGCTGGGTGGTTTATGGGCAGCTCTACCTGCGTGCTGCTTGCTGCTGCCTGGCTGCACAAGCTCCGTTCTGTGGCAGTTTCAATAAAACTCTGCTGCAGAGCCTTAGCTCATTTCCTCTGCCTGCTGCCTTGCAGCAGCTGCTCTCCCCTTAGGAATCTGACAGAGAAAGGAGGCAGTGGTAGGATGTGGGGTGGGTGCCCTTCAGGGAATCCTTTTTCACTTTAAAGCAGCCACAGACCTTGCCCTCCGGAAAGATCCCCTGTGCTGCTCAGTGCTGGGTACTGGGGAAGGCTTGTTGCCTTGCTTTGCTGGAGTGGGGCTGGCAAAACTGTGGTGGGGGAAAAGAGGCAGGCAGGGTGGAGCAGGGCTGGGCGTCACAGGCGCTTCCAGGTCCATCACAGGTGGTCATTAATCCTGTCTCAGTGGTGATGGGCCCTGGTTCCCTCCTTGTACAGATGGGCCTGGCAGAGCCCCAGTGCAGGAGTGAGCTCATGGAGGGCCAGTGCCACCCTGTGCTTTGTGCTCACAGTGCACCAGCCTGGCCTCCTTCCCTGCTCCTGGCCTTTGTGCTTTCTGAAATGGAGCTTACAGGGCTTCAAGCAAGGGGCTTGAAGGCTCCTGGGGCCGGGCCGCTGCTAGGGGCCCTCATTAACTAACCTAAATAACCTAAACCAGATTGTAATGCCTCAGATAAGCCCCAAAACTGAGTTTCTGAGACCCAAGTGGAGGGGCACAGAGGGGCCGGGCTGCACAACAGGAGGCATGTGCTCACTCAGGGAAACTCTCAGACAAAAAAGTGCATAGGAACCCAGCAAGGTGCCTTGTGAGGCCTAAGGAAGCCTCGCAGCATGGCAGGTGTGGCACTGCCATGTGGTTTGCAGCTAAGCCCTCTCCCTAGCTGGGTTCCTACCAGACCCGGGCCCATGCAGGAGCAGGGACGCAGAGGTGCTGCAGCAGAGGCACAGCCTCAGGGTCCCAATGAGCACAACCCTCATTTAGCTGAGCGTGGGCCACTCCATTCTGGCACCTGCTGTCAGCTTTCAGGGAGGCTGGAAACTGAGGAGTGGCGAGCATCCTGCTGCAAAAAGGTCCAAGATTCCCTTGGTGAACAAAGCCGATGTGTGTCAGTCCACCAGGACTGGTTTTGATCATGAGGCAGGGAGAACAGCAGCTAACCAGGACACTGGGCAGCTGGTGACCAGCAGCAGGTTTCCCCACTTCTATGCAGATTAAAGCTTTTTATCCCTTTTCTGGGCAGGCTGTGCCATGAAACAGCTTCAGCTCTAACTCGACACTAAATTAATCCATGGCCTTGTTTCTTCTTACCCGTTAATTTACTGCCTTGCAAGCTCATATGCTGCAGCAGCCGGATGATGGATCACTGCTCAAAATCCCTGAGCGGGATCAGTCCTTCCACAAGAGCTGCGGGTGTGCACATGCAGCAGCTCAGCCTGTGCGTGGGGGGGGG
>JAVJGJ010000061.1:44018156-44029208 GCA_035590215.1 Microhierax caerulescens
TAACAGCTGTTCAGAGCAGAAGTATTAACACCACAATCTTCTTGTCTGGGAAGAAGCACACAGCAGAAAAGGGACCAGTAAGCTTTTTCCCACATGTGAATGGAATGGGTTTTATCACAAGCCCCTTCTGCACCAAGAGCTTTGTTCTTGCTTGTCCAGCCAGCAAGCAAGAAGTCTTACTTAAAATTGCACAACACCATTTGAATAACAATTTCTTACAAGGTTAAACGCTGCCTGCAGCAGATTGCTAATTCAAGTCAGTCTGTACATCTGGTTCTACCTTGAAAACATTCTTACCCAAGCCCTCTGAAAGTCTTTCCATTCAGGATGGAGGCCAGAACAGCAAAAGTCAGCACATGGGTGTTAGTTGCAGCCAAGGAATGCAGAGGTGACAGCAACTAGAAATCAAGGTTTCCTGAGCCACTCTTTAGTGCGCAGGTCTGCAGACCCAGCAATGCAAGACGAAGCCCAGTCCTGACCTCTCACACAGCCACGTGTCCAGGTGTACATCCCATGCAGGCAGCAAGTGCAGAAGAAGAGATTACATGACTAGGGAACAGGGACCCTAGGACTTCAACTAAAACTTTCATACTAGCTGCCAACATGGTTCCTCTCTGCCCCAGGCCTCCTCCCCAAGAGGATCTCCAGGGCAAGATCTCCAGGGCAAAGCCTGGGCACAGATGAGATCCAACTCCCTTGCCCCAAAAGGCATTTAATTACTCCTTTTCCTCTCTGAGGATATTTGCTCATGCTTAATAGCCTCGTGCCTGTCACATCACATTCCCTGGTCCCCCAACTCCTTCCTGCCCAGAGTCTTTCACTGCACACAGTCTATACTGACACTGTACTTGTATTTCAGGAAACACCTTAGCATGCTCCTGAAACACACAGCAGTCAGAGCCAGAAGGAAATACAATAGCCTACTTCCAAGCAAAAATACTTCCCAAAGCTGCAAAACTCTCAGAGAAAGTTAACAGTTACCATGCTCTTAAAGGTCTTTTCCAACCCAAATAATTCTATGATTCTAAATTTCACAATCCTCAGCTCCAAACATAAACAGCTGTACTTCCTAGTACTTCCACCTGAGCAAAAAAATCATGTATCAAGGAAGCTGCCAGTGCATACAATGTGCAAATCCCCTTTGCCACCAGACAGTTGCTGCTGACCCAGCCCAGATTTCAGCCTGGATTCAAGCAGAGGTGACTGATTTAGAACTACCCACACTGGTATCAGACCTGCCCTCTTCCATAGCTGCACGACTATATCCACCAGGTTAGGAAAATTCCTGCCTTTCAGTTCCTGCAAGTCTGAGAAGCTCTCACAGTCACCCTTGAGAGCTGTTTCAGCTTTCAGGGAGCTGAACAGGCAACGTATTTCAGGGAAATTACCACGCAGGCATGCCAAGTGAGCACTTCCCAGTGCCAATGCTGCAATAGACGCATTTCATATAAGGGTAAAGTCGTTCCCCACTTAGACACTGTATATGCTCCAAGCATGGGTTATGTCTGGTCATAAACCGTGCAAATTTTTCTTGCAGCTGAGCTCAGGGCTGTGGAAAGAGGTGAGTTTCCTCAACTGAGCACACAGCATTTATGGAGTTCAAAATATGGAGTTGCCTTATGTAGCAAGTACTGAAGTGTCTGCAGGATGTCAACAGGCATCAGTCAGCTCTCCAAAGCACTATAAACCCCATTACACAGGTTAAAAAATGTACAGGAGACGTCACGTCAGAAACCAGCTTCTCCTCAGCTCACACCCTTCAGTTTTCTTCTAGACTGTAACAGATGCAGAGACATCTCCCAAAACTGCTGAATTTGAGAACTTCCTCTAATATTTTTTTTTTTTTAATCAGTGAAATCTTACTTTACTGTTAAATCAAGGAGGCATTTTCCACCGAGTCAACTTGGTGGAAAATGTTCTTAGTCAAGGGCTAAGAACAGCACATTCCTCAGCCTGAGTCTGTTTTCATTGAAAATCAGCATCAGTCCTAGATTTAAATAAGACCTGGCTTGGAAGGATTTACACAGCATAAACTCAATCTTATAAGAGCTTTACAAGGTTGTTGTGGGTAACACAGGAGGGACAAATTCCAGTTTTAAAGCAAAGGGAACATGCCACAATGACTAGTCACTCAGGGTAGCAAGCCTCTCCTTGAGCCCCCCGGGGCTCAAGAATCACAGTCTACATAGCACTTGCAGTGCAGGAAGAAGGCTTTGGACAATTCGCTTTTCACCCAGGCTAGGTGTCCAGCTGACGAGGACTGTCCAGAACAGCAGCCTCATTTAATTCAGCCCACTACGGAACCAGCCTTAGCCTTGTTTAGCCACTTTGTCTGAAGCATGTTTTCAGATACAGGACCTGATTTTGGAAACCCTTTTCTTTGCATCAGGCTTTTCTCAGCTTATCCCCTCTTTAGGAGTAAAAAGCAGCAAAGGTGAGGCCAGACATCAGCCCCAGAAGAGCACTGTTTGCCAGCAAACAGCCCCCACTGTTTGTGCAGTCAGCTGACATGAGCTAGGGACAGAGGGAGGTATGATACAGCAATCTTGAAGGAGAAAGAACACCAGGTTTTAATGCACACTACAGTATGAGAAGCAGGTAAGAGGACAACTACCACGTGAAGTCTGTTTTTCTTTCTTGGCAGCACACCAGCTCTCTGGAATTGCAGGTCCTGAAGGTACGTGCAGTAACAGTTAAACTAAATGCTCTGACAGATTGCTTGGAAAGGGTCAACATACAGAGGGAAACAGGAATTGCTACCTGATGCCCTCCAAATATACTTCTGCTGGGGAAGGCTCAGCACAGCATGGTTTAAGAAGAGGGTAACCACTGAAAGGTACAAGAGAGCCTAACCAGAGAGCTTAGGATCCTCTCCTTTCCACACTGAGACCCACAAAGAGGAAAAATCCACCCCTCTAGCAGAAGGTAATGACCGTATCTAGGTGACCTGTTTGTTCCTGCAGCTGGCCAAACACTGGGAGGCAGGCAGCATCACTGTAACCGTTCCTCTTATCAGAGCCAGCTTTGCTACAAGTAATCAACTTCCAGAAATAAGATTTCCACCCTGTGCATACAACTGGTCAAATGCAATACTGAGCTTTGTTTGCCTTGGGTTGAAAGGAAGGCTGCTGACAGAGACTGGTTCCCTTTGGCACAGCATGGAATAGCCTCATCCATTACGTTGTCATGTATCAACAGGGCCAGGGAGGTGAGGGCGGTGGGGGTGGGAATTAAGCTGAGCAAATTGCTAACGTCAGCTAGGGCTTTCAACATTAGTATGTCACTTTGTACTTTGGCTCATTCCACTTTTTAAAGCACAACATTATCAACAGTATTCCATTTCACCTCTAATTTACATAGACAAGAAAGTACTTGCTGACCAGTAAGCAGATCCTGTGGTTTCCTTATACCAGTTGATAATGAATTATCCTACAACGAAAATACTGGTGAGGAAATTAAGTATTTTCTGGAATGAGGTATTTTCTTCCTCCTAGGCAAGCCCCTGCTGCTCAAGAAGGCCCAGCTCCTTACACTGGGCTCCATGCAGGCACCACACTCCTATTGGCGTGCATTTCCCAGCTTTGTCCTAGTGCAGGTGACTTCCCTCTAGTTACCCAAAGCATGGTGTGAGACCAAATGGCAGATCTACAGTATTTCAGGAACTCACATCTGGACAGACTTCATATAGACAAGACACGAAGACAGCCCTCAGTTTTTACTGTAGGGAAGGTGCAGATAGAAATTGGCACGTCAGTTCACAGAGCTAAAAGCTGAATCAGATACCCTTAGGGATAACAACCCTCGGACAGCACATAAATTACCAGCTCTAAAGGTAAAGTTCAAGTTGTTTACTTCTAATGAACAACAGCCAAGTCAGTTATTAGCCCTTGCAAGATGCAAGAAGTGTTCCTTCTTTAGAGACTTCGCTACCAGTAGCCTGTGCAAACCCAAAACCCATGTATCAAAAAACCAAACCAAACCCCCAAAACCATGGCCATGAGGTCTTCTGTGCCACCTCAGCAAGTCACCTAGCCTCTCTGGCTCACTGCTCCTCCACCTGGAGAAGAAATATACGTTTCAAGGCCTTTCATGTCCAACAGCGTTGTGGTAGCTAGCATGACTCTAAGGGGGTGCAAGCTTGCACACGCTAGACTCCATCCACTCTGGGAGAAGGGACAAAGGACCACCAGCTGCCATTATCGGCTGCAGTCTCCCTCTTCTACAGTGCTTTAATACGTGGAAGTCATATGGCCAACACCACTAAGTCTTAATGCATGAACTGCAAGCTGATTTCTCCAATTCAGACAGTCCTCATAGCTAACTAATGCTACCCAAGACAGTCTAGAGTGGAACATACTTGTCCTTGTTCAGCATTGCTCTGGACTGCACCTTCCTCCAACAAGCCTTTATATATGTCCCCCTATTCAATGTCATATGGAAAAGATGACAAGATCTCCCCTCTCTCACCTATTTCTGGTAGAGTCACTGCTTGCTTAACAGTAATAACTTCCTCTTTCCAGCCCAGGTGTTACCTGCCTTTGCCAAGCCTGACCCCAACAAAAGGGACCACACTCTCCAGTCTAGGCTTACAGCTCCCACCTCCTGAGGACACAGAGGAACAGGTATTGTGGCTGGGAAGAAGCATGGCTGCAGCATGCATGCCACGCACAAGCGGCATAACTCACATCAGTGCTGCTCAGCCAGAAGAGACCTTCAACAGCAGCTTTTGAAACAAGGTTCAGTGGTTCACAAGCTCTTCTGCAGTGTGTGTGACAAAGCCAGTATTAACTTTAAGCTGTTTCCCTGTTACATCTCAGATGCAGCTTTATTTTTAATACAGGAAGTGAGCCATATGAGTTTTTTTCTTCTCCAGGGGCCAGCTGGACAGGCTATGTCCATTGCTACTCCAGACAGGCCACAAATTGTTAGATTAAAAAACACTGTCACCATGAAATGGTACTTTACCATCAGATTTTGAGAGCTCAACAGTAATTATTTCCATCTGTGTGATCCACTCAAGACCAAAATATGATGCATAATTACCTCCACACATAAGCACACCACCTACGATCCACAACAGAAGAGCCCACTCTGCAGTTTGCTTACACAGTAAAATAAATTAAAGCATTAAACGTAAAGTATAGCAAATTTCTTAGTTTTCAATGTGGACACATTTGTTCAGAAATACTAATACTAATACAAATGCATTAGTTGGAGTAGCTTAACTCATTAGATTAAGCAAAGTCATCTAGGAGAGCAAAACATCTGCTCGAAAAGAAAGCATCCACACAGTAGCTCTTCCCAGATAACTGCTTGGAAACACCACAAGAACTGACAAGCCACATTAAATTATGCCAGACCAGCTAGGCAGACTGTAAGGACTTGATTAAATTTAGACATCAGTTTTTTATATGAGGTTCACCCACACAGCATATATATAGCATTAGTATAACAGGTTTTTAAAAAATAAGCTTTTTTAGGGACAACCGTTCTGTCAGACACCCCTGGAGGTCATGATTAAACAAAGCCTCATTGAAAGCTCTCTCACAAAACTTCTGTTAAAGCATCACAGAACAAAGACCAGGTTCTAGTTTGACAGACTGGCCAAAAAGGAGCAAGGAGGAAAAAGGTGTTTAACACAAGGAGAATAGAGAAAAAGGAAAAGCTTTTGCAGACAAACACTAAGTTATAGCCTTCATTTTACACACATTAATAAATGTTTTTGTGTGTTACATCCACTTCAGCAAAAGCAATGCAAATTGGAGACTCCCAAGGTGGGTTCAGGGACCACACATGGCTACAGGAAGGCAGTTCGAAGACTTACGAGAAGATTTTGGTTTGTGGGTTAGGTGCTGCATCTGCAGAACTGCAATTTTGTTTGCTTAGATTTAACAACAAAACTGCCTCCTGCAGTGTAAGCCTGGGATCTCAGTGAAAGACTTAGCCACTTGTCCTCTCTGATTTCCCAGCCTACTCCTTTGTGCTGGTTCGCAGATTTGCGAGCAGAGCAGAGACCTGATCTCAGCAGAGGACATTCACTGTCATCAGTTCCCTGATCCAGTCTGATATGAGATCCTTTAAGCCTTCAAGACAGCAGATCTGGCTCAAAGCCAGTCTGTCCAAAGCAGCAGACCCACTCTCTCTTCAGCTTCTGCGTATCCATTTCTGTGGCTACAAGATATTCTGCATGGGAGACTAGGAATTCTGCTCCCCACCTCCACCCCCCCCAGTATTGAGAAATGCCTGTTAGCCACCCCAAAACTATGAGTGTTTCCCAGGGAAAACCCTGATTACACTTCAAGTCCACGTGGTGGTAGTGGTCAGAAGCATCACCAGGCTGCTGCCTCCTTCTCAAAGGCAGACCCCCTTGAGGTTTTCACTCTTCTACAGGGGAAGCTGAACTCTTGACTTGTACCCATTCAGGTTCTTATTCACTCATGCCAATTGTTTGCTGCTTATATTGGAGTCTTCTGGCCAGACTCACACCAGAATATTCCTGACATCTTACATCACCTATATATCCAGGGATGCTTTTATATACGTTGGTCCAGTAGTCCACCATTTTAGCCAAGAATTCAAAAAAAACCCCAGTTCTTGAAAACATCCTCTCCACAGTCCAGCCTGTCAAGCCACCTATGTCAAGTTTCCTTTGGATTCACTGCAGTCAAAAACTCTTGCTGGGAACTTCTCAAGTTCCAGCTTCCCAAAAAATGAGCACTTTGAAAAGACCTTTGTCACAGTACACTGCTGAGTATCATTTAGCAGTAGAGGGGCACAACCGGCAGTTATCTCAAAATGCAGCAAATGTGTACAGACCTCAGTCCTGAGCAGGCCCCAAGTGCAAGCACACACTGTCCCAAGCCACAGCAACAACAGTAAGTGGAGCTTAATGTGCAATGGCCAAAGACAGCTTCACATAGCGGCAAAGGCCTCCAGGGAATTGTCTGGGCCCTGACAATTTTCCAAGTGATACCAGCTTTGATACCCACTTTACAGCAGTAGTATCTAAAGTGCTATTGCCTTGCATAGCTGTAAAGCACTGACTTAGGTTTGGATTTGAAGTACACGTTAGCCTCATGTCTTCCCACCCCAGGTTCATCTGCCCATGACCAAGCCAGACACAGCACATACAAACCCTGAGTCTCCTTTCCTTCCTGAGAGCAGCTCCCACCTAAAGCATAGTGCCTGGACAGCACCTCTACAGAAGTGCTCCCCACATTCCCTCCCACAGAACATCCCCTTTGGTAGCTCTTGCCACATCCTCTGCCGCCCCAATGCAGTCAGAAGAGCTATAGGTACTTAAGACTCTTCTCAACAGTTCAGGTCTGTTAGTGATATTTACTGCAACAGAGAAAGAGAGGTGATGATGGTTTCTGGCTTCCCAGCCTGGATGAGCATCTTTATCACTGAATAAGCCTGAAAGAAGGCACTGGAGTTGGCATGACCCCATGCATCCCCATGCTGATGGTAAGAGGGTGGGTGCCCCCCCGTAATGTATGAGCAGAGATTTTACAACCAAAGCCTGTGAAACACTGATAAGAATAAACGTGGTCTCTAGGCAAGCATCCTTACCAGCAAGGTAAAAACCCAAGATAAATCCTCCTCTTTCCAATGGGGAAAAGGGAGGGACCACATCCAACCTTGCCAGGATCTCAGAGTTGCTGAGGTTGCAAGGGACCTCTGGAGATCATCTGGTCCCCTGCTCAAGCAGGGTCAACTACAGCAGGCTGCCCAGGACCATTGTCCAGTCAAGTTTTGAGTATCTGCACAGATGGAGACTCCACAATCTCTCTTAGCAACCTGTGCCACTGTTTGATCACCCTAACAGTAGAAATGTGTCATCCTGTGTACAGAAGGAACCATGTTTCAGTTTGTGCTCGCTGCCTCCAGTCCTGTCATTGGACACTACTGAAAAGAGTCCAGCTCCCTTCTCTTCATTCCAATCCATCAGGTATTTATACATATGGATAAGCCCCCTGAGCCTTCTCCATGCTGAACAGTCCCATCTCTCTCAGCTTCTCCTCATATAAAGGTGCTCTGGTCCCTTAATCACCTTATCAGCCCTCCTCTGCCAGCTGGAGCCTGTCCCAAGCACTGTAATCAGACCCATGAAAGCTACGGGTGCCAGAGTAAACCAATGTACCATACTGAGGGGATGCAGCACACAAATGGACCAGCTAGCTGCCAAACCAAGTTATACCATCCTCTTTCCCTTTCCCAGAAATCTGTGTTTTTCCACAGAATATAATAGCTTCAGAAAACAGTAAACCCCAGGAATTATTCCAATGGCACTATCAGATTACTTGGACAGATATTCATGGGCTCAAGAAAACTGCTGCACATAAATTTGGTAGGAACTGTACATTTGAATATTACTAGCTTTAACTGTGCAGCCTTCAGCTGAAACTTATCAACCAAAAGACAGGCAGAATGAGAGTTGTAGCAAATCTAAAGCCAGCAAAAAGCACATATAACAATCCCAGCATAAGGATTCCCTTGAGGGAGCAGCATTAAGGATGTTCAGCAGTATCTTCCAACAGCCAGAGAACTCTTAGAGACACAACAGCAAAATAAAGCAGGAAAACAGGCTATAAACAGAATTGCTACTTCAAAGAAGTCTCCACCTCCCACAGCCCCATTTAGGGCTGGGCACTGGTAACCATATTACTTCATGATCAACATATACTCACGTATTTGCAAGCCAGAAAGGGTCACAATTACGTTGCACCACAGCTGCTAGGCATACCTGTGTTTTTAGGCCCATCTGCATACACCGGTCCTGGAGGCGGAGGTGCATTTTGCCATCCATACTGGGGATAACCTTGATAACCTGGCTGGCCTGGCTGGTACGGCCCAGTAGGTCCAGGAGGATAGCCTGAGTATGGGCCAGGAGGACCACCTGGTTGCTGTGCATAGGGTGGGTAAGGGGCAGTTGGGCCTGGGCCAGGGTAGGGTGGAGGATTTTCGTAGTTCATGTAGGATGCAGAATCTGTCCTGCAGAAAACAAAGAAAACAAACAGAAGTGGTTTGCTTTTGTCTGCTTCATCCATGACCGTATAATTCCCATTTCAGACTGCTCTCCAGGGCGCCCTACATTAAGTGTGAGACATAAACTTCAAAATACCTGGTCAAGCAGTAAGCTTATTCTAACCTATCACAGGCACAGAGACTGAACCAAAGTTGCTTCTTTAAAGTGACATGTGTTTAGCTCAGCAGCAGCATGATTTGCTGCTTTCCAGTCATGCATCAGCTATTTGCCCTAAGACATTTAACATTCTTGCAACTGCAAAGCAAAATCTTCTGCTTTACTCATGATTAAATTGCTTTTAAGAGAGATGTAGCAGTGATTAGTTCATGTTTCTGTCAGTACTAAAAAAGAAAAACATGCAGAAATGCAGCCTGTACCAGACATGTTTGATAGCCTCAACAGAAGAAAGAGTGAACGTAATGTCCACTATACTTCTGCTAATCATTACAAGCATCTAGACCAGCACTCTGGAGCAAGACATACGAATGACTTCCTGATGACACTGTAACGCAGCACATCATGTATTCTCCCAGTAATATGCAACTGAATCATTAAGCAGCCACAAGCAATCAGGGTCTTGGGCTCAATCTCATTCAAAAAGCAACATTAAAGATACCTCAGAGATTTGATGTTCATAAAACCTATCTAATGTATTACTCATGGTTCAGCCATCAAAAGACAAGACTGTCACAATAATGCAACTTTAATTAACCTCTAAGCAGCATGACTAAGCAAGCTATTTATTATATTGGGTTTCTGAAGCTTCTCCCTGTTTGAGAAGTAGAAGTGCCCTTAATACCATGTGTTCAGGAACCATCCTGACTGAAGTAGCTGTACTCTGCTGTTTCCTTTTACCATTGCAGGGCGTAGAATTACCAGTTACCCTTTGCTGCAGTCCTCCTCCCACACACCACAAGCTTCAGGGAGAAATACCTGGAGCCTAACTTGTCTCCACTGAGACTCCCTGCTGCTGACATGGAGGAGAGGCTGGCAAGCAGGATCCTCTTTGGATGGTATTGGAAATGGCAAGCAGCTGGGATGGACTGACCTGGATGCTCAGTACTGTGCCCCCACTCTTGGGGATGCGGAGATTTTGAGTCGAGAGGAGACCATTAGCACATCCAGACTGAGCTCTGGCATGACACAGATGAAAGAATTTCACCTTTGTAACCCTATAGTGGGCCCAGAGCAGTCATCTGCCAGGCAGAAGCCAAGTGAGTCAAGTCTCTGGGGCTATGTTTAGCTGCTGCAGTCCCTGACAGGGCTGAAGTGAGCTTTGTTTGTTTATGGCTTGCTATTCCAGCACCTCACAGAGTGCTGACTGTCCCTCCCCAAGGAAGGATACCTAGGCTCTCTGCTTATTTACACATTAATCCTGCCCGAACATCACTAGCTCAATGCTCGCTCCTGTACAGGCACCATGGGGCTCTCCCCTGCACACAGCCCTGTCCCACTCTCGCAGTAACAGCCAGCCTGATCCCACACGATGCCCAGGAGAGCACTGCTGACTGCAAACAACTTCAGAGGTGCACTCCAAGGGAACAGGGCTGATGTCCCTCCCAAGACAACACTGAAAAGTCCTTCAGTCACAGCAGGATGAGTCTTCCCAGGCCTTGCCTGCCTGCAGTTGTCATTCACCTGAATTCATTCTAATGATCCTCTTGCTGTGCGAGCCAGGCACCGTTCCAGTTAACTGCTAAGGCAGTGCTGTTGTCTTTTAAATCATATTTCTGAATGTCTTTAACAAGAGTTTTAACATTTAACCAACAGCAGATTGGTTTGTTTGGTTGTTTTTTTTGGTTTGGTTTTTTTTTTTTTTCATTGCCAGGCTAGCCAGATTGTTTAACTGCTCATTTTAAAAAGGACAAGCACAACATACATTTAACCTGCAGCTCTTTATAACCACTCTACTGCATTGCAACGCCTCTACCAAGTCTGTAGCAAGGAAATTCTCCCTTCAGAGAGCCAGTGAAAGGTAGGCAGTGAGCCCTACAACTCAATTCAATGCAACAAACTACAGAATC
>JAVJGJ010000061.1:44043820-44055371 GCA_035590215.1 Microhierax caerulescens
CGCCCCCCCGGGCGGCCAGGCAAGGGGATGGTTTAGTCCATTGCTCCTACAGCCATCAGAGCTGAGGGAGCTGATAAGAAAATACCTGTTACCTTCTTGATTGAGAGCTCTGCAGCAACTGAGGCAGGGTACATTTCGGTTCTGCTGACTCTGCTCCAGAGGCGTTAAGCCACAGGAAACCAAGACAGCAGCAGCAACAAACCAAAGGCAATACATCATTCCTGGGCCAGCCTGACTGTGATTCAGCAGAGGAGATAATAGAGGCTTGGCAAAGCAGGTGCGGGCTGCGGAAATATTATCTTTGTTTAGGCCACAGGGTCCCTGTGTGGTTTTCTCCAGGAGCCCTGAGCAATGCTGAGGAGCCCTGCCAGCTGCCTAGGACTGCAGGGAGGCACGGAGAGCAACAGCACTGTGAGCATTGCGTGCAAAGGAGCGGGGAGGGAGGCATGGGAATGCTCTGAATGATCTTCATAGAGCCAGAGCAGCTCTCAGTCAGATAACTAGGGGAATTCAGC
The DNA here is from genome assembly GCA_035590215.1 of Microhierax caerulescens. Classification (NCBI taxonomy): domain Eukaryota; kingdom Metazoa; phylum Chordata; class Aves; order Falconiformes; family Falconidae; genus Microhierax; species Microhierax caerulescens. The sequence goes on from JAVJGJ010000061.1 coordinate 44,044,336, forward strand.
TGTGGATACAGGATTTGCAGACCTGTCATGATTGGAGCACCTGGTGCTCACGATGTTGATGCTCTGTAGAACATACTGGCTGCTCGGAGGCCAGGCAGCGAATGCCATAATGCCTGTAGAGGACACTTGCCCCTGAGAGGTGCTGCTTTAAGAGGGGCCTCGCTGGTGGATAGCCTATTCTTGCCACAGTCCAGGCTCTTGTGGCAGGGTTATGTGGATCTAGCCCCCTATAGGACCAGGATTGTAGCTCTGATCAGGATCCTAGTTCACTGCTCTGATGCTGGCCCCTGCAGAGCTAAGAGGCTGCAGGCAAAGGCCTGGTGTTTTGAGGACGTTAGGGCAGCCCAGCACTGCTCTTACTATAAACAGGATCTGCTTGGCTGAACTGGTGCAAAAAAACTTCAAAGCAGCCATAAGTCAGCCTCAGAGCAACCCCATCTGGGTCTGGACCCCCAGGCAGACCCTTGCTGCCTCCTGGCACTGTAAGAGTGAGGAGCATGGGCTGGATATGACCAGCTCTCCGCTTCAGAGAGACCTACTTGAATGGCCAGGAGGCTGGGGCAGTTCTTGGGGTCGCCTGGATAGGTCAACTGCTGTCTCTGCAAAGAGTGTGATGTCTGTGGAGGATGGCATGTGCACACAATACTCCAAACCCAGGCAAGTCTGGGGAGGGGAGGTGGTGCAACATGACACTGAGCACAGGAGACTTCAGCGTGGGTTTTACCAGGGTCCTGCATGATAGCTGGAAAGGGGGAAGAGATGAGATTTCAGAGGGGGATTTAATCTTGATGGTTGCATCTTCATGCTGTTAGTAGGCAAACCAGCACCCTTCAGAGCAGACCAGCTACAGGTACCCTGTGGTATCCAGGAGCCCTTGGCTCCTGGAAGGCAGACAGAAGAGCATTAGAGAGAAGGCAGTAACACTGGTGCTCTCGTAACAGTGCCCTGTGGTTCCTACAAAGCATTTTATCCCAAGAATGCTGAGTGCTTTGCAAGAACCTAATTAATTAAGCCTCAGAACAGATGGCAAGACAGAAATACCAGTCCTAAAATTCATCTGTCTGGGGTGGCCCACAGTGGTGTGACCCAGTGGGCAGGGCAGAAAAGGAAAAATTGTCCTAAGCCCCTCAGCTCAACATGCTGGGGGACTCGGAGTAAATACTGAGCTGGGATTTCCCTAGGACACCCCCAGTTCTACAGGGACATTTGGTGGGATAGTCAACTGTTACCAGGGTAGGAGGCTGCATCTCAGCTACAGTCCTCTCCAGACTTTGATTTTCTCCAGTCTTTCTCTATTAGTAGTTGGAATGATCATGTTTTTTGGCCCTGGCCCTGGAAGAACTTGGCATGACACATACCTAGAGAACAGACCTCCTCTGTCCAAGGCCTCTAATGTTGCATGTGTGAGTTGCTTTGAGCCCTGTGACCAGCATTGGAAGCTCCCTGTGCTTCTAACAAAGGGGTTTTGAGTCAAGTGATACCAAACTTTACAGGACACCCATGTGATCCGCCTACAGTCCTTCTGCCAGCACTGCCCCGTGGCCAGCTCTGACCCACAGGACCTGCTGAAATCAGACCCTTGCGGAATTGTACCCTGGCCACTAGCAGGGCCCTTCCCTTGCAATTGTGGATCTCAATTGCACACTGGAACAACATGTAGGTGCCACTCTCTATTAATAAATGGCTATACCAGCGCCTGTTCACTCAGCTCCCCCATTGCTGTGGACTGACCTTACTTCTAGATGCCTCAACAGCAATTTAGCAGCTTGAGAGCACAACAAAAGCCCACATCTCTCTTTGTGGGTGTTTTGGTTTGTTTCCAGCATTGGCTTTCCACCTCCCAGCAGCAGGACCCAGGTCATTTTAGCCTTGTCTGTGCCGAAGAGACATGGCATGGCAACTTCTGCACAGGAACTCCACTTTTCTGGTGTGAAAAGTATCACTGCTATGTTGCCATGCAGTTCAGCACAGGAAAACCTCATGCTACTTAAGATGCTGGCACAGAAAGGGAATGGAGGGAGGGAGATGAAGAATTAAATCACTGGGGAAAATCCCAGGTGTAGAAAAGGCTCCATCTGAATGATCTTCACTGCCAGCCTGTTTAGGTGTGGAGGATCTGGCTTGGGCTCTGGGAGACTGTGCCAGAGCGATCAGCTGCTCCTCGAGTGGCTAACACTCCATTGAGGCCTGCTGCATAGCTTGGGTGCCTGGACTCTCCAGAAGAGCAGGTTGGGAATGGACTTCTTTTCTCCATCAACTGTGGGAGTCCCTCTCCCTGCTTGTGGCTCCCCCGCGATGGAACCCCATGGTTTCCAAGCCTTTTAGGGCACCCAGTCCACACTTCTGACACAAGACTGGGAGGTTCCCTGCAGGAAGCCTGGGTTGTGCAGCTCTTTTCACTGTTCTTACACCTGCATTTCTCTCTGCTGTGATGCTTTGTCCTTCGCAGGGCCTGTCTTGTGTTGTGGAGCTCCTTGTCCCACCTGGATTAATGGGATGACTCTTGAGTCCTTGAACCTGTGCAAGGAGAGAGGGACCATCAGCTAAAGCCAGGAGCAGCAGCGAAGACCTCTGCTTTATGCTAAAGGACTGTCACCAGCAGCAAAGGGGACTGGGGTGATGGTTTGTACGAAAGTCACTGCAAGGTGCCTGCTGGAGTTTGGTTAGTGGAGACAGGGCGAAAATTTTCCTGCTTAGGTTGCAGGAGGCTTTCCAGGTGTTGGGGGCATGGTCACAGGCACCCATGGACTGGCATAGCCAGGCTGATGTGGCTCCAGGGTCCCCAAACCTCGCTAGAGTGCCGCTCGCTACCTTGCTCAGCAAGCCAAGGCCTGCAGTGCATTTGAGTATGTTTTGGCACTTGTGGACTGCCCTTTCAGAGGGATTAATGCAGATTTGTGTTTGCTGGGAGCTCTGGAGGCATCTCCTAATGGGGTTCTGACACTAAAACATCATCACAAAGAAAGCAAACCATGACTCCTCTGTTGTGGGATGGGCCCTTGGGCCCGTCCAGAGGCCTGTTTGTGATGTCCTGGAGCCCCAAACCCAAGCACAGCTTTGGTTAAGCCTTTTGGTTGGGGTTTATCAGGTTGACCAGGCCTGCACTGCCATGGGGAAGCTTGGAGAGGGCTGCAGGGCTGGGTAGCTGTAGGTCTCAGCGGCTCCGTGCCTCTTGTGAGCTCCTTGCCCTGTCAAGTGTGCTGACAGCTGCAGTGGTGCAGGTGTCTTAGCATGGATGAGGCTGAACAACTTCTGCAAGAAGTGCTGGGGCCACTGGCATCACTCAGCTCAATGCACAGCCTTGCAGTGCCACTGGTAGCATTGCTGTGTTGTACTGGGCTCCCGTGCCAGATGCTCAGGCCTTTGCATCTGCTGCTTGAGCCCTGTGGCCCCACAGCCAGGCTGGCTCTGGTGTTTGAACTTCTGAAGAAGGAGTTTAGATCTGCAGTCCTCACAGAGTCATGCAGCCCCAGAACCCCTCCCTGTGCCACAGTCGGGACATGTGTGTGTTGGCAGAGGGCTGGCTGGGGGCCCGGGGGAGGTGGTGGGGCGGGGGGGGGGAAGGGGGAGGGCTTGTTCTGCATTGCAATGCACTGGCACCCTCTAATGACACGATTATGTAGATTCAGTGAATGCATGGGTCCCTAGCTGCAGTCCTTTCTACTGTGCTGGCACTGACTAGCGAGCTGCTCACAAGTATCCTGGAGGCTTCAGTGAGGCAAGGTGATAAACTGGGTTCCCCCTTCTTCTGCCCTGCTCTGCTCTGAAGCCTCAGCTCCCTGTGCTGCAGTTTTCCGGGGTGTAAACAGGGGCCATGTGAGGCAACAGGGGGGTTTGTGCTTGTGCAGTGCTGCTGCCAGGTGTGCTGTGAGCAAGGAGTCTGTTCTCTCTCAGCCCCGGGAGCAAAGCCAGCTGTGGTTGCCCCTGCACCACTGGAACAGGAGAGCTGGTGAGCCTCCTGCCAGGTCATGTCACCCCACGTTTTGGCCATGCTGCCCCAGCTAGCTCAGGAAGCCCCTTTGCTCTGACTTGTCCTGCCGCAGAGACACCAGGAGAGCTTGCCAGCTTGGTTCCCACAATCTCTCCTTCCCAGCTGACTTCAGGACAAAGCCAGAGAGTGTGTGGCTGAAATGGGATAGCTCAACTTCATCCCAAACCATGCTGAACCTAATGAGAAACTAAGTTGCACAATAACCACGGCATTTTTATGCTTGGTATTGTTGTGCTTTGGCCAATGGTCTGGGTGGCCAGCACAGGCTTCAGAAACACAGAGCAGGGCACTGTGTCCTGCACGTCAATCAGGGGTAGGCTGGGCTCCTCTGCCAGCTGCTCCAGCTCTGCTGAGCCCCTAAAGCACAGCTATGAAAGCCCTGTGGGGCTAACTTCACAGTAGCAGGGTCTGGCCTTGCTCAGCGAGATTGGTTCTCTCGTACTCAGTAAGGTGCCAGGACCCAATGACAGAAGCTGCCGCAATGGCAGGCAGCAGCTCTTTTGACACAGGATGGACAAATACAGCCAGCTCTGCCCTGGATGTTGTGTTAGGCTGACAAAAAGCTTTGGTACCCTGGATGTGAGTTTGGGCACTTGGACATCCGGACATGATGTTTGGTCATTTCTTAGTGCTGTCCTGCCAGTCTCATGGCCAAAGTCAGCATCTTTCTACATCCCTTCACTGGGAGAGAGGGAGAGGAGCTGGGGAATGGTTCTGGCAAACCCAGGATTGTGCATCCTTGTGCAAACAAGCCAACAAGACTCTTGAACAGTGAAAAGACAGCACGAGCAGGGCCAGGGCCAAGTGCTCCAAGGGATGCCTTTACCTACTGTGGCTGAGACATAGGCAGCAGAGTGTAGGGGAGCAAGCTCCAGTGCATGTCTCAGTGCACCCCTCCAACAGCTCCTGTGCAGGCTGACCAGCACTATTGTCCTCCCAGGAAACACCCCCAGAAACCTCTCCCTGCAGGAGTGGGGGCTGTGGTTGGGGAAGACTGCGGGGACTCTATACAGAACAGGAGGATAGAGATAGGATGAGATAGGAATGGAATGGGTATGAGTATGGGTTTAGATTACATTTTAAGATTGGATATTAGGAAAAATTTATTCATAGAAAGGGTGGTCAGGCATTGGAACAGGCTGCCCAGGGAGGTGGAGGAATCATCATCCCTGCAGGTATTTAAAAAATGCGTAGATGCAGTGCTTGGGGATATGATGTAGTGGTGGACTTGGCAGTGCTGGGCTAACAGTCGGACTTGGTGATCTCAAAGGTCTTTTCCAACCTAAATGAGTCTGTGATTCTATATAGATGGTGAGTGGGATAAAGATAAGGGGAAAGGGAAGGGGCTGGGATAGAGGTGAGGAGGGGAAGGAGTAGGATAGGAGGGGAAGGAATGGGGCTAAGATAGAAATGGGGAGAGGAAGGGGATGGGAAAGAGTCAGCTCTAGTTCAGAGAAGCACATGCTCAGATGGCAGCTCACACTTTGTCAGCCATATTGGACTCAAGCAGCCTTGGAAAGCACGAATGCCTTTCTCTTCTGTTGTTATCCCAAGGGGCTGCGCTGCTCAGCCAGCCAAATGTACCAGCAGGTTTTTTTTCACATTTATTTTCCTAATGGCTTGGGTGGCCTGAAAACTTGAGCAGTGAATTGTGACTGCTCAAGATTGGGTCAAAATGCACACTGCAGTGTGGCACCAGGGATGAGTCACTGAAATTGCAACTAGGAAAGAAAATAACTGGGTTTACAAGATTCTTTCCAGGAACATTGCATCTCTCCTGAATCACAACGATGTTTTAGACTGGTTTGTGAGACATTGCCCCACATCAAAAAATATGTAGAAATGGAAGAAGCAGTAGCTGATGTTAAAGAATGTAACATTAAAGGACGAAGAAAGAAAGCCATTGATTTCTACAGTGACAGCATAGGTCCTTTGGAAGGGACATATGGGGGTGAGCAGAGGAAACCACAGCAAAACCCAGAGATGTGGGACACTGGTGTTGTGCTCTGACATGGAATCCAAGGTGATGCAGGTAACCTGGGCAGTAAGGGCACACAGGGAAAGAGTCCCCAGGTGTGATGGGAGTCCCCTGAGTGTTCCCTCCTCAGCTGTCCAACTCTCAGCATCTTGCTGGAGAGAACCAGTGCAGATCACAGCAACCAAAGAATATGCATCACCCATGGATTGCAGTGTGGCAGAGAGTCTTGTAAAGTCAGTCTTGTGACTGTCTTCCAGTAGCTTTATTTTATCTTTCTGGAAAGGCACATACTGCTTTGCAATGAGCAGGGGTGTAAAGCACTGAGCAAAGAGCCTCTGTTGTGAATGGGCACGTATATAATCTTTATGGCCTTGCAGTAGCATGAGGTTTCAGCAAGTCCTGGTGAGGACGCTGAATGCATCCCTCAAGTCCACATGATTCCAGAGAGACTTCTGACCCCTGTGGCTTCTGTCACCTCTTTAGCAAACTGCCCCAGACCTGGGAGGAAAAGACAGCAGGTCCCAGGGGGCTCAGCAGGGCTCAGGCACGGGGAGTCCCGGTGCATTCATTGAGCTTGGCTTCACTTAGAGATCAGCAACTACATAAAAAGCTCTGTGAAACCTGGGGCTCTGGGGATTCAAATCGTCACCTCCACCCCAGCAAAGGGACACAGCTGTGCCACCCACACAAGAACCAGAGCAGAGGAAAGGTAGTCCTTACATGTCCCCCAGGCAGGCAGCAGGTGTCAGCCAGAGCCTGTGGGCTCTGAACGGTCCTCAAGTTCATCATCCTGACTTTACATGTTTTAATTTTAATTAAACACAGAGATGTTCCAAGGTGGACACCAGACAGCTGCTGCTGTCATTGGGAAGCAGAGCCCTGCCTGCTTGCTGTGATCACTTACCTGCACTGCCTCCATCCCCAAAGCATCAGGACACAATGCTAGGAGGGAGCCATCAGCACAAGTGCCATCTTTCCTGCACCCTGCTGCTCCTGGACAGCCATCAGGCAAGCCAACTTGTCCAGCCTCTGAGGACAGGCTGTCTGGCTTACTTGTCCCTGGGAAATCCTGGCAGGAGGCTTCTGCTGGCGTTTCTTCCCTCTAGTTTTCCCTTCTTTTCTGGGGACTTGCCTCTCCCAGAGCAGCATATCTGGCAGCCACCATGCCCATACCACTGATGGCAACCAAAGCAGCATGTCCCTGGGTTGTGCTTAGTGCCAGTGACACCATGTGATGGGATATCTGCTAGCTACTGGCTCTTTTCAGTCCAAGATCCAATTAGTCCTTTCTGACCCAGGACTCCCAGATATTCTACATCTGAGCTGGTGTTGGAGCATGGTTTGTATCTCCATCATTAAGACCATAGGAAGAAGCAGATGCTAATTAGTCCCCTCTGTCACCAGAGATATTGGTCTGGTGGGGGTATCTAGCAGCAGCTTTAACCCCAGTGGGGAAAGTCCATCAGTACTAGTTAATATGTAGTGTAACTATTGCTAAATACTTTGTTCCATCCCTTGGGAAGGTCATGTCCACGAAGACACCAGGGACAAAAACTCCCTGGCTTCTGGGAGCTGGTTACAGTCTCCTGCCCTTTAATGCCAGCTGCTGCCTGGTCAGACTGTCCCCAGCCTGCTCCCTGTCTGACTACAGTCAAGCCGCAGGTGTCCTGCAGTCCCAGTAGCACTGAGGACTTGGAGCTCTGGGTCCTGATGGAAACAACAATGTCAATTAGTCTGAGGAGACTAAGCTTGGCTCATGGCTGTCCCTGCCACGTCTGCTGGTGGGTGAGCCTGGTGTGGGAACTCGGGAGCCTCCAGAAGCATGGATGTCTGAGCCTTGTCAGTGGCATTTAGAAGGAGGTTGATGAGCTTTCATGCTTGCCAGGAATTGCAGAGTTGAAGAGAAGTTATTTACATACCTGACGCCCATTATACAGATTTTACACCCTACAAAACAGCAGCACAACATGTGTCATGATCCCCAGTGACATGCCTGTCTCAGAGTGACAAAACCACAGGACAAGCTGGGAAATGGGATGTTTGTGCAGCACATCAATATGCAGGTTTTGGTTAATCAGACTAATCTCAGACTGCCTAATTACACCTTATCCCTGTCTGGAGAGCCTAGGAATGTGTTTCACAAGAATGCTTTGTAGCTTTGACTGTGGGGCAACAGCAGCTTGCTGGTTTTAGGAGCACATCCCAGTTTGTAAGGAGCTCAGCAGTGTCCACTTTTGAACACTTCCTCCTGAAGGCAGCCAGAGCCTAGCTGGGGGGAGGCAGGCATGGCTGCAGGGTGTGATGGAGTGAGAAGCAGAGTGAAGATGCTGTCTCTTCAGATTAACTGACACAAGGGAAGACTCAGGCCTGGTCAGCATGGGGTGAGATATCTGCAAACAGCTGCCTTTTGGCTCCAGGGGGAGAAAATGTGGAGCGTCCATAGCTGGCTAGACAAGTTTGGACTAAAAATACCCTGTCTGGCTGCTGAGGACTGATGGAGGGTGATGCTGGAGTAGCAGATGCCTCATTCTGAAGGTCAGGACAGGGTGAGACAGGGACTGTAGACTTCAGGATCCTGAGGAGAGGAAGGAGGATGAAAACCAAGCTCACAGTCCTGGACTTCAGGAGAGCATACTTTGGCATCTTCATAGATCTGCTTGGAAGTGTCCCATGGGATGAGGCTCTGGAGGGAAGAGTGGCCCAGGAAAGCTGGTCGATACACAAGGATCACCTCCTCCAAACTCCAGAGCAGTCCATCCTGACAAACAGGATATCAGGCAAAAATGCCAGGAGCCCTGCATGGAAGAACGAGGAGCACCTGGCCAAACTCAAACATAAAAAGGAAACATACAGAAAGTGGAAAAAAAGAGGGGTAACCTGGGAGGAACACAGTGGCACTTTACTAGCATGGGATGAGGTTAGGCAAGCTAAAGTCCACCTGGCGTGGAATCTGGTAGGGGATGTCAAAGGTAGCACAAAATGCTTCTGTAAGTGTGTCGGCGATAAAGGGAAGGCTAGGGAAAATACAGGCCTGCTGCTGAAAGAGGCAGGGGACCTGGTTACATGGAAAGGCCGTGGTACTGAATGCTTCTTCACCTCAGCTTTTACTAGCACAACCAGCCTTCAGGAATCCCAAGGGCCAGAGACCAAGGGGACAAGCTGGACCAAGGCTGATGCACTCTTGGTGGAAGAGGATCAATCAGGTCAGGGAAGAAACTGGACATACATAAGTCCATGGGCCCTGGTAGGATACACCCATGAGTGCTGAGGGAGCTGGCAAATGCCATTGCAATACTACTCTTGAAAATCTTTGATCCATCATGGCAACTGGGAGAAGTACCCAAAGGCTGCAGGAAAGCAAATGTCATTCCTTAATAAGGGCAAGAAGGAGGACCCAGGGAGCTATAGGCTGGTCAGCCTCACCTCCATCTCTGGAATGGGACCAGCTAATGCAGGAAACCATTTCCAGGCACATGAAGAACAAGGAAATCATCAGGAGTAGCCAGCACGGCTTCACCACATGGAAGGCCACACCTGGAGTACTGTGTCCAGTGCTGGTCTTCCTAGCCCAAAGAGAGACACGGAGAGAGTCCAGTGAAGAGCCACAAAGATGGCAAAGAGACTGGAGTGTCTCTTGTGAGGAAAGACTGAGGGAGCTGGGACTGTTCAGTCTGTGGAGAAGAAGGTTCAGGGGGATCTCATAAATGTTTATAAAGACCTGAAGGGAGGGTGCAAAAAGGATGGAGCCAGCTTCTTTTCACTGGTACCCAGTGACAGGACAAGAGGCAACAGGTGCAAATGGAAACACAGGAGGGTCCCTCTGAACACCAGGAAATGCATTTTCTCTGTGAGTGTGACTGAGCGCTGGCATGGCTTGTTCAGGGAGGTTGTGGAGTCTCCATCTGTGGGGGTATACAAAAGCCATCTGGACAAAGTCAGGGGCAGTGGGCTCTGCATGGCCCTGGTTGAGCAGGGAGCTGGACCAGATGACCTACAGAGGCCCCTGCCAACCCCAACCAGTCTGTAGCTGTGTGATTCTGTGACTTGGCACAGATATGTCAGGGTGCACTTTGGGTGGGCAGGACAGGGCAGGCTGGTGGCGTAGGAATTGCTGGGTGTCCATCCAAAGCTTGCAGACAGATGACCTGCAGAGGTTCCCTCCTGACCTGTGCTGACTGCACTGGAGGCAGGACAGCTGCAGAGCTGCTCACTTCTCCTTTTGTTGGTGCTGAGTCAGGACATGCATGTGCACTTCTTATGTCTGACTATAAGCATTCACCATATGGGCGCTGAGGTGTTATGGTGAATGTGAATGACCTGTCTCCATTGCCTGGCTGACACTTGGACAGTGAACACCTGGGCTGAGCTCACCCAGGGAAGAGCAAGTTAAGTGCTTGACAGTTTTCAGGATAAGCTGATTTATTGTAGGAGAAATGGTAAGTACTTAAATATATTCTTTAGTCTATATTTAAACAGCTATATAGCTACTCTGAATTTTCAAAACTGCTGTGTGCTGAGCTCCTGTGAGATACAGACTGTTTGTTGAGCTGGTTGAAATACAAATTAAAGGGGTCAGCTTTGGGCAACTTTATTTCACAGTCCTGGGACTGGTATTTAACACACACACATTTCATGTAAGCATCTCATCTGAGTGCCAGGATCAGTGTACACAGAAATGAAGCATTGTTAGCCTTGGCCCTAATTTACAAGGCTTTCAGCTGGCCCAGACCTTCCTGCGGAATGAAAGCTCTTGGCAAAGCGTAGTTTCAACCAGACATGAAGGGTCACTCCTCCTTTTGCTGTCAAGCCAGCCTTTAGTAATGTGCAACCCATAGGTGACAGCTCTGCACCTTCCTAATCAGTGGCTTGGGTGACCCCCTGCCCCTGAGGGTGCTGTGCTACAGGGTGGTGAGACCATTTCCGTGTAGGGACAGATGTGAGAGAGGAGGGATGCACACAAGGGTTTGGGCCATGCAGTTTAAACGTGGTGGATCGCTGTGTGATGGCTGCACCTCCACTGTGCACATTTGCCCTGGAGCAGGAGGGAGCTTCTGGGATGCTGCATCC
>JAVJGJ010000061.1:44058180-44071282 GCA_035590215.1 Microhierax caerulescens
CCCACTGGGGTTTCAGCAGGGCGGGGAGGGGGGGGCTGTTGCATCTCTGCTTTCCTGGAGGTGCCCTGATTTATTTCGCTCTGCAAAGCCGTAGTGCTGGGTGTGCCATCCCAATGCCCAGGTACTCCTGGCTCTTCCCCAGGACCAGGGTGCCGAGAGCAGGGTTACAGGGTCTCCTTGACTGCTGCTGGCAGGACAGGACCATGGGGAGCACTGCCGGGCAGCCCTGCCATGTCCTGGCCCCTGGAGCCATCTTGGCCCCTGTCATGGGGTGAATTGGGAAGGGCAGGCTGGGGGAGCAGGGTGGCTGGCACTGCCCCTGCTCCTGGCTCCACGGGAAACCTCGGTGCAGGTCCTGAGGAAGTTACACCCTGCTGGGGCTTGGTGCAAGCGTGGTCTCAGCAGAGCGTCTCGTTTACTAAAGCAGTCTTACTCTCTGGAAGAAAGTGAACTGCGGTGTCAACAAGAGGTATCTTAGGAGAGACCCCCCCCCCTACTTCCTTGTGGACAACCCCAGGAGAAACAGAGAGGAACCCCGAACAGGAAGGATGTGAAAAACCAACAGGCAAACAGTACATATTTGAGCATTTGCTCCGCAGAGTGTTTTGGAGAACGGGAATGTAAGAAACCCTCCCAGATGACTTGAACAACTCAACAGGGAAAGCTGAGTCACAGAGTAACGTGCAGCTGGAAACCTTCACCCCTCATTGCAACTGCTCCCTCCCTCTTGCCTGGATGTGTTAAGCTCACAGCCTGCCCCAGCTCTGGATCTGCCATCTGGATGGTGCTTGAGCACAGGACAAGACAGGTCGATCCAGCCCTCCTGGGATGTTTCATTTCTCCAGGAATTTACCTTCAAGAGGGACAATGTTGGCTCTCCTGCCATGGGCATTCGTGGCCTTGGCACCACGAGCAGCTGTCCACCCCAGCCCATGCCTGCACACGGGCGTGCAGACACTGTGCAAACCTGGGTGAGCCGTGAGTGTGGCTGCTGTGCCACACAATGGCACAGGCTGGAGGGGGTGGCCACATCAGTGGTTAAAACATTACGGCAAAGTCTAACAGCACCTCAGCTCCAGCGTCCTCCAGTACAGCTCCCAGTAAATCACAGCTTTCTCACATTTTCTTGAAAGTTCCTGCATCAGACTGACAGCAGAAAGGGGCCAAATCCAAGACTTTGTGAATACCAGCGCAACCACTAAATGATGTCTACTAAACCCACAGTATTTTATAGCTGATTCATCTAAAAGGCTGCTAGCTAAGTATTCTCTCCTTCTCCCCAGACTTAGAACCTAATTGCATCCAACATAAATCTTGTAAATGGATTTGTACTTTTCCCTGGGAATTATTTAAATAGATGAGCATTTTATTTAAGCTCACAACCATTAAATGTGTTAGGGCTACGTGGAAGATCTAGGCAGAAATAAAGTGGGGATGGGGCCATTTTGGTGGGGAAGTGAGGGCTGAAGTGATCGCACTGTATGTGGTCTTCAAGCACTGGTGGAAAACCTGCATGCCAGCCAAAAGCTGTTGGGAAGCAAAAGGGAGGCCCTGTTCCTGCTGGGAGGTGTTAGCGAGCCAGGTGCAGGGATGTTGTGGTAATGAAGTTTCATTTGCATATTGCTGGGTTTAGACACTACTTCGGTGGATCTCTGCACATGTGTGTTGGCTTTGTACGGAAGAAGAGCTCAGGACTGCCCAGGAACTGCTGAAATCTCCAATCCTTTGTGCTTCAGCAGGATTAGAGACCTGAAAAGCTTTGACAGGTATTTTTTCAATACTCACGATAGTGCTGTTTGGTGCCTAGTAAATAGCTGTTTAACAGTGGTCAGCTTCACTCATCCTTTAGAGATGCTGAAACTGGAGGAAAAGATTTAAAATGCAGGGAAAAGAAAAGGATTAAAGAAAAGATGAAAGGAGGCAGAGTCAGACCAGACACAAGAACCTCAGGAGAGACAAATCCAGCAGCTCATGGTCAGGAGCGCAGCTGGGAGCAGAGGTGAGGGCAGGGAAGCCTCCGTGTTGTCAGGTCCTGAAGAGCAGGACGCACCGAGCTTCACAGGGCATCTTTTCCCCATCTTTGATATTTTGGAGCTCAAAAGCCCCAGGTCACTTCCATTTCCTCTTACCTCCTGACCCAGGCTGAGCACCTTGCAGGTCTCCTTCTCCTCTCCAAGTTCGCCTTGGGCACCCACTGGCTGAGGTTAGAAATGCCGTGTTTGCACACGATTTGCTCAGGATTAGCTACTAAAGTGAGTGGAAAACACAACTTTTACCTCACTTCAAAGCTATTTAAGCCAAATGTTCCCATGTGGACATAAGGTGAAAATCACATTGTTTTGATCAGGAAATAGCTTTCCTAGAGTAGAAAGAAAAGCGTTTTGTAGCCAAGCTTCTTGGCTAGGTGCTGGGACACGGCAGGAGGGCTGCACTCTGTGCCCCAGGAAAATCGTCTCCCTCCAGCCTGGCGGAGGGACAGTCCGCTTAGGCCTGGGACAGCCCCACAGACCTCTTGGGCTATGGCAAAGAAAAGGTGCTGATCAAAGGTTTGGCTGAGCTGTGGCTGGCAAAATAAAGTGTGTGGGGGTGGCAGGGCAGTGTGCCCCACGGCAGAGCCTGCTGCATTTGTCCAACCCCCGTGGGTGCCCCTTCCCAGCACGGCAGCTCCCAGAGCACCCCAAATGGGGGGCTGCTGAAGGAGGGGCATGCCTCAGGAGAAATACAGCATGCCTGTATTTCTGTGCTGTAAACAATTACTGTCAATATTCTGCTTGAGTTCAAAGCCCACGTGCTGGACATGCAAAGGAAGCAAAGGGTTTACTCCCTTCAGAACAGCAGTGAAATATCGTAGCTAATGCTGCTTTGCCCAAGTGAGCAGGTCTCTCAAGAGCTCACATATGTGGATGATCCAAGAGGTCTCTGCTGCTACATTGCTCAACAGATGTTACATTTTTCTGAATCACGGATTCTCATTTCATGTCAAGGATCTGTCTGAGCAGAATTACCTTAGGGTGCACAACTGAAAGGCAAAAGAACCAACAAGCCAGTTCTGTTCTGACTGAACTGGGGGCCCTGACTCAGCTCTGCACCACAGAGGGGCCCAGCAGGAGCGATGGCCATCCCTGCACTGCCTTTCCTGTCCTCCCCTTCCTCAGGCACCACTCTCCTAATAGACTGAGAGCTTCCCCACAGTGTCCAGCTTCACCCAGTAACGGTGATTTGGGTGCCTTCATTCAGGTCCAGTGATCCTGCCTCCATGGGCTGTACTGATCTGTCTGTCAGTGCCAGGGCTCAGGCTGCATCTTTTCCAACAAACTGCAAGGGAGAGCGTGAGTTACAGGTGAGGACACAGGGCCAGTCACCTGTTCTGCTCACGGTGAGCTGTGGTATGGACTGAAATGTTCTGTTAGATGCAGGTTTGTCCATTTGACAAGCCATCTTAATTGCATATGTTCTTGCAAGACTGCGCTGCTGCCAGACTCGGGCTTAGAAGGTGAGCTGGGATGCTCAAGGACACTTGGGCCATCACACCAAGGCATCCACGAGGAGCCTCACTGGGCACCTTAGTGATCTAAGTGAAAAAAAGAGCTAAAAATGTATCCTTCATCTGGCTTCCTGACCCGTTGCTGAAACACTGAGTTCTCTCTTTCTGTAGAGGCTATGTCCAGACACATAGGCCACCGGTTCTTCAGTCCGACACTCATTTTCTCCTTTCCAGAGGGGCTTGGTTAGCATGTGGCCTCTCCCAGGAAGCTCAGAGGTGTTGGATAGTCAAGCCATCCTGGCATCCCCCTACACATTACAGGCAAAATTAGGGTGGAAGACCGTGTTGCTTGTAAGGAATGAGTCTGCATGAAAGACAGCGTAGCTCAGGAGACCCTGCCTGCCCAGCATGCTTCCAATTCAATTTCCCTGGGAGCTGAGAGGTCTGAGAGCAGACCATAAGTTGGTGCTGAGAAGGTCTCAGAAGTTCTGTTCCTCTTGGCATCTCCTGCTGTGGCCAAGAGAGGTGCCAGGTTCATGCTGACACATTGGCAATAAAGCTTGATGGCCTTAAGACTGACAAAAGTGCTGTGATGGGCAGTTGTGGTTGCAAGATGTTCCCACCAGTAGACCTATGTCTAATGGCCGTCTGCCCACAGCCCTTTCAGGAGGGTGGACTTGGTAATCCCTCCCATTCCCCAAAAAGCAAGAGCTGAGCTGCTCTTTCAGCCAGGAGCTGCAAAGGCCGTGCCAGGGTTCCTTATGTCCTAGCACTTGGATAGGGACACCATGGCTGAGGGTGGCACCCAGGCGGTCCCCTGGCTCTGACATGAGCAGGACTCAAGGGTATGTGTCCTGGCTCCAAACAGGATCCTTTGCTCACTGTGAAGATTACCCAGTGCTGCTCCCATCTGTAGTTCACTTTTCCCAGGTGTGCTTTGCTATTGCCCAAATGGTGGTGCTTCAGAAGCTTCTTTAGGTTCATGATTGTTTAGCCCTTGGTAGAGCCACAGATTTTTAAAATCAGATCATTTCTAGGGGTGTTTCATCCCATCTCTGGCTTCAGAAAGGGTGTTGAAATACCCACCCACACCTTTCACACAACAGGGCTGAGTTGCAGGGCTCTGCTCTCAATTTCAAGGTCTTGGGCGACGGTCAGTCCAACATTACTTGCTCAGTCATCTTAGGAGTGTCCTTGGTGCTGTTGTCTTCAGGCCACTCTCTCTTTCTACACTTTATGCACGATTCATCTGCTGCCAGAACCCTCTCCTATGAAGGTACCTGGAGAGAGGCTTAGGTCAGCTCTTCTCTCTGCACTAAAGACATCAAGCTTCTTAAGTTCCCCAGTATGTCACACATGCCATACTTTGAATGGTATTTACGGAAGGGCTGCTAGCTTTTATTAAAATAATAGAAAACCCAATAATTTATTTTTTGCTGCCAGTAGGTGTGCAAGGGGGTAACAAAATGTAATAATATCTTTCTACATAAAGTAAATTAAGCTGGTATTTAGTTTACTAATTACTAATTATTGAATAATTATTTGCTATTGCTGTATCCACTGTTACTAATTCCATCCCAGAGAAGCAGAGGTTTGCTGAGAAATCATTGAGCTCCAGGCTAAAAACGAACTAAGGGAAGTCTATGACAGAAAATGCAAGTATTAGGGGCACTTAGCGCCATGGGGAATTGGAAGGGCCAGGAGAAGAGCAGAGCCAGAGCACACCACAGCTGAGCACAGGAATTCCCTATGCCCCTACTGCTCTCCACAATGGGACTCAGCTCACGCCACACATGACATTAAGTGTGCTTACACGTAAGTGGGCGGCTAAATGTGTGTGTGTGTGCAGCTCCTTTGAATTGCACCTCCACCAAACACTTCATCTGGAAGGTTTTCCATACAGAGGAGTCATGATGGAGAGAGCCCTGCCCTGGGAGGTACCTGGGTGCTGAGCACCCAGTTGCTCAGGCAGGGGTGCTCCTTGGTGCTGGGTCTGGCACTGGGCAGCCCTGGGCTCAGCCACTCCTACCACACGTCACTGTGACTCAGTCCAAACACAGTATCTCCCAACAAGCAGAGGTGGCTCATCTGTCCCCAGCAATCCCTGCTTCACCCTCCATTAAACTCTCAAACTTCCTTCCTACAGTCACTAGTCAAAGCAATGTGTCAATCACAAAGTCTTTGGGGACATCAGCATTATGCCATGAGCCAGAGCAAACAAAGGGTCGGGGGGACACCCCAACCAGATAGAAAGTTGTTGCTACTGCTGCTAGAGGTGATTTTTGTTGCGGAGTGACATGATCTTCTGGCTGAATGGTATTACCTTGGGATAGGCTTACTGATTGGGCACAGTGAGAGGGAGCATGAGCATCATTAGGCTGGCGGAGATAAATCTGATCTCCCTCACCAAGAAAAACTTCAAAGATCCTGTAACACCAGGAATTTCTTGCTCTCAGGGCAAAGCAGCTCCTTCTGTGCTCACAGGGAGCCCAGCAGCCACTCTAGGCCTCTGACTGCCCTTGTTACCTTTGGGAGGCCATTCTGCCCCTCTGCTGCTGCAGCAGAAAGTGTTGGCCGTTCCTGGAAGAGTTGCTTGAGGCAGGTTCATTTTCATGACCCAGGTGAACAGCCCCAACTAGAAATGCTTTGTGGGTGGTGGGCTGCAGTGAAGGTTACTGTTGATCTTTACCGTAGTCTAGTAATAGTTACTGTTCTTCTCACCTGGCAGGGTAGGGAGACAGCACTTCAGGGGATCTCCTGCTTTTGGGTTTAGTACAATTGAGTTCTTCTGGTCAATCCTCAAAGCATTTTCTCCTCCCTCTGGGGCAGCCTAGATGTGATGGGTGCAGGTTACTCAAGAAGATTCGTCTGGGAGGAAGGGTGAAAGGAGGCGCAGGGAAACCAAGTGTTGTATGGGCAGTGGAGCTAGGCTAAGTTCTGCTGTTCAAAACCGTCCCCATCCTCTTTCCCTCAGTGCTTTCTGCTCTCCCAGGGCACCCTTATCAGGTGTCAAGGTCTTCTGAGCATCTACCAGCATCAAGTGCTTAGTGTAAGTGCTGGTAGGCTTTTTGCTGCACTGCAACACAAAATCAATTTCCCGCAGCAGCGTCTGCCTGACAGCTGCCCAGGAGCAGGCAGCTGCCACTGAATGCCCTGGTCAAACTCCAGAGCAGCTGGAGATGTTTGTGCACCAGCTTGTGCGGGCAGTGCAGAGCAATGGCTTGCCAGGAGTCGTGCTACCTTCTTCCTTGCCCAGCAGCAGAAATCACCACCCATCTTTACTATGGCTTTTGATTCCCAGGCCAACTTAAATGCTGGGTGAGTTATAAAATAAAATACAGTAGGACACAAGACTTTCCCCCTCCTCCTGTGGGTGGCTACAACAAACTATCAGGTTGGTTTCCCATCTGAACAACTATTTGATGTAATCATCAGTATTACTTCTCCTTTTCAAGCTCCTCTCTTTCCCCACTTTTAGCATCTCTGTATTTTAGACTTGGAGAAACAAATCTGGGGTGAAGTAACTCAGATGATGTCTTTACAGCTACCATGCTCTGCTGGGTTGAAAGGGAAGCTGTTTGTCTGGAGATGGGTCGAGTTCACATCTATGCCTCCTCATTGCAATTATGCATTTCTTGTAAATCAAAAGCAGTCTCTGCTCCAAACACCTACATGGCTGTACTGGGGGAGCTGTCAGTTGGCTTTTAAGTCACCTTTCCATGTGAGCAGTGGTGGTGACAATACCTGTTCTGGTTTCCTATGTCAGAAAATGCCACCCTGTGGCACTTCTCTTTTCTCAGTTAACCTACTTTAGCCGATTTCCAAAGGTGGCAGCAGGTTCTCTGCATGCCAAACAAGCCTGCGTGGAAGGAGTTGCTTTGGTTGGAAGCCATTACATGAGGCAAAGCTGCTTTGAGATGCTTTGTATCTGAGTTACTGGAGTGTTGCCCCATTAGTTACAAACAAATGCAAGCAATTACTAAAAAGCAAGTTTGTGATCATTTTTTTTGTCTGATGTTTCAGTCTGGGGTTTGCTTTAAGCATCAGAATGAAAAGAGGAGCCAGCAGAGGCAGTGGCACTGCAGCTGCAGGCACATCCCCAGAGCAGGTCGGACCATCCACCTTGTCCTCTCCCGGTAGCATTATCAGAGCTGTGAGGCTCAGCCATGAGTTGAATCATTTCCTGAGCCATGTTTCTAATTCCTCATGCTAAAGAGAGAGTAGGGGGCATAAGGGTGGGAAATAAAGCTAATGAGGAATATTTTCTTCTAAAATAAGGGGTTTGCATGGCTCGGCAAGGCGCAGAGCAGCGTTCCCAACTTCTTCTGAAGCATTAACCATTGGCCAGGGCTGGTAGGTATTGCTTGGAGAAACATCTGTCCCAAATAGGTTTCCTGATGTTACTCAGATAAATGTAGCCATTTTATCAGTGTACTCAATTTCCCTCCAAACCAGAAAGCAAATTGCTAGGAACATACTACTCAACCATGTGCTAGCTCTCATAGGAGAAAAAGGTAAATATACATTCACTCTTCAGAAGAGTAAGTGAGAGTGGAATTTTTTCCAGTGGAAGCAGTGCTGTGTGCAGTGCATTGTGATCAGCGAGCAGCTGGGGGTGAAAGGCTCAGGGAGAGCTGGGACGGCACCGCAGGGCCAGGGGATGGAAATCTTGGACCTTTCCAAACCAGCAAGGGTAGAGGAGTGGGAAGGGGGCATAGGTGGCTGAGGGAGATGCTGGCTGTGTGCGTGGAGCAGGGTCTGGGCTCACTGCTCCCTAGCTGAGTCACAGCTCCTGCAAGCACCAGGCAGCCCACAGCACTGCCAGGGTGTGAGCATGCTCGGGGAGGATGGGAATCCTGCCCCAAATATGAAGCCTGAAATCCTTGTCCCAAAAAAATTTCAAATAGTGCATAATGTAAGTGTTCAATGGGTTTTCTAAGCAGGGCTGTAGCACTGAGAACATTAAATTAAACATTAGGAGGTGACTTAGCAGGCTGTACAAGAAAGCCTGGGAAATGAGAAATGCAGGGATAGATTGCATTATTTATAGTTTCATTCCCGCCACCCCCCACCCCCCCCCTCCAGTTTGGAACGCCCAAGAAAGAACAAGGCTATGCAGTGCTTAGAGGGGGACACAGTGTGGCCACACTCGGCATTTGCAAGGGCTGCCTGCCATTCCGGCCTGGTCCTGTGACGTGGATTTCTCCATCCAGCCTCTCACTAACTGCAGCCCCGCTGACCCTGCCACCCTCGCCCCGTACCGGCTGGAGCATCACGGCAGGGCATCACCCGCTCCATCCTCCCCCCAGGAGCGCTGGAGGGCTTTGGGAGCTGCGCAAGGCAGCTCCCCATATCAGAGAGCAGCCCCAGTCCCCTGATGCTTGGCTGGCGTGAGAGCCCTCCGAATTTGCCTCCAGCCTCCACGATGACCCACAGCACTCCTCTGCTTCGGCTCCTCGCGACTGCCCGTGGACTCGAGCCTCGAGCAGGGTCACGGGGCCAGGAGCATGGGGCTTTCCTGCAGCCTTGTAACAGCAAAGAGCAGGACCAAGTTGTGCTGGAACTGAGTCTGGCAATGTGTTACCTTGAAGGATGATGTTTTACTCCTATCCCAATGCTTTCTGCTAAAAAAATACAATTTTATACATATACATGAACCAGGACTCAGGTCAGCGAAAGCAGCAGCTAAGCCACACTATTTGCTGCAGGGCTTCCAGTTCAGAGCATCCTGCTCTGTCTCAGCAATATAATCAGTTGTTTGGGATATGAAAGGGCAGATGTGAAGGGGGTTGGAAAACATTAGCTAGCACTCCTGTCAGACCTCTCAGGGAGAGGCATGCTTTGCATCTTCCTCAGAAGCTAATTTAAAACACAAGGATGCACTGAAAAAAACTGCTTTGGAAGATTTAAAGAACAGCACAAACTAAAAAAGCAGCTGCCAAACTTAATTTCCAGCATTAAAAATCAGCACTGTTGAGAGCCATCTTAGATCAAATAATTTATTTAGTAATTCCATGTAAACACTTCAGATTTACTAGCAAATACAATGCTTGCTGTTCTTTTAAATAGATCATTCAAAAAAATAAGAATCTATTATTAATGGCAGGTTGACTAGAGATCTCCATACTACTGTACAATAAGGAATTTGTTTTCTAATGGATTTAACATCTCAGTTTTTCTTGTTCTGCATTTGCTTTACACAAAGCCCAAAGGACACGTCTGAACTGCTCCCTCATGATGCCACTGCGGACCAGGGTGTTTTGGGGAAGGTACGCAGGCAAATCCTCCCATCCTGGCATTGGTATAAGCTGATGTGGGAGTGGGATGGCAGAACTTGCGTGAACACTGTTCACAAACACACGCCTTTTCGGTCAGAAAACAGAAAATGAACGGTGAGGAACTTCTCTTTGGGATGTATAAAAGCAACGAACTCCATCGTTGGCATTTACTTATCAACACAGCAGTACACATACACGTATCCACAGTCTCGGAAAAGCATCCTATGAGCTGGAGAAAGCAGTGGTTCTGAGGCTTGGTACACCAGTGCACTAAAACCAAAAGAATGATACCTTCTTACATAGTCAAATGAAAAATAAATATCTTTATTTTCTGCCTACTTTATTTCAGTTTTCAAATAAATTTTAAATAAATCTGTACAAAGTATACTGTTACAGTATATATTCGTAAGTTAACTGAAATGCCTAAGTGTAACAACACTACAATAAAGCAGTATAGATTGGCACATCTCTAATAAAGATTAACTTTTACACTCAAAAAATACCAACGCCTGTGAAGACCCTTGATATATTTTTGGTATTTTTATGCAAGTTATGTTGCAAACATAGTACAGACTAATTCTCCCCTGCCTTAAAAAGAAAATAACTTCTAATGCTTTTTCAGAGAACGTGAACATCTTTAAGCTGTTTAAAGGGACACCATCAGGCTAAAAGAGAGAGAGAGATTTATTTTTTTTTAAAAAAAGCAAAACCTTTGGTTAAAAATTGGCAAGTTTTAGACCTTGTGCACTTTTACCCATCTCACCGAGCTCCGACTGCAGTCAGTGCTAGGGACGGCAGGTCTGCTGCAGCACCGCCGGGCATCTCGCCTCTCACCGGGGCTGGAGAGACTCCTCGTAGCAGCTGGATTCCCATCCCACGCCCTGGCTGCAGGGATGCAAACTGCTGCGGGAATGCTTCCAGCCAAACACCCAAACCAACAAGAAAAGGATTTTTCCCTTTGTGATTGAAAAGGAATTAACACGCATGCACTGGGGGTAAGTTTTGCGTCCCCATTCAGCTTCCCTCCCCACCCCCCCACCCCCCCACCCCGACTAAAACAAGAATCTAAAATTGATCTGACAGTGTCCCTTTGCTCAAAATAAAGACTTCTGTATTATAATAAAGTAGATATTGAAGCCAACTTGTTCACAGGGTGAAAGAGCCAGGTACATTTCAAAATTCA
Source organism: Microhierax caerulescens (assembly GCA_035590215.1). NCBI lineage: Eukaryota > Metazoa > Chordata > Aves > Falconiformes > Falconidae > Microhierax > Microhierax caerulescens. The sequence continues at coordinate 44,069,126 of JAVJGJ010000061.1, forward strand.
AGTTTTGAAATTCAACTGCCGTTGTTTAGATTCATGGGCTCTTAAAACTTCCTAATATTTGATTCAATAATTCCGAAGTGGAAATTGGGGGATAAATATTACAGATTAAGAGTGAGAGTTTTCTGTCTTAATCTTTCCAATGATATATTAAATCAATGTTTACATGCTGAAAGTTAATCTTACATTAGAAAGTAATGCAATATTGGCTGCAACATAAACCTATAAATAAATCAACTACCATAGATTAAACTCTGTTAAATATTTCTAAGTTAATAAAATATTGACAGTATTATAAAATTACAGTATTTACAATAAGAAAAAATCTAGACTAATATATACCTTTAACAGATCTCTTCTCCAATTTGGGATTGCAACAGAATTATGAATATATGAACAATTTATTAGAAAGTTGCATTGCAATTATAATTTTTCCATTAGGTCTAGAGAGGGTAATCTATCACTGCCTTTGGAAAAAAAAAAAAAGTGACTTCTGATGGTGGCTGTGGCTTTTGAATACCAAACGGGTAACAGGAGTCCTCCGCAAGACGTCTGAAGATAATGTAGGACCAGCCTCAATTGCTCAGATTAAAGTTGTATTACAGAACTGCCAGCAATCAGAACCACCCAGGCTGCAAAAGGGGAGGAAAGGTATTTTTCAGCTCAAAGTGCACAGCTGGAAGGGCTCCCCTCATTCTGGACTCCAACTAAGGCTGCAGGAGCTTCGACCTGCACTCAACAACTGCAAAACCCTCAGCTTTTGGGTTCATTAGGAGGAAATACTGGTGCTCCTTAAAGGGACAGAGTTAGGTTGCAGCTATGCCAAAAACACTCTCACCAACCACGTATGATAAAATCAAAGCAGGCATTTGAGATACACTTTAGCTTGCTTTTTTGGAAGGTTGCAAGATTTTTTTTGGGTTGGGTCTGGGTCTGGATTTTTTTTTTCATTTTGTTTGCTTGGGAGAAAAAAATTTGGCTGGGACCATGCAGTCAACTCATTTTCTATTCCTCACCAGCTTCTCTGTTTCTTGAGTATTAGCATAACACTGTTGTGTTTGGGCCACAAACAAACACTTGCAAAAAAAAAAAAAAAAAAAAACCAAACCAAAAAACACCAGAAAAGGAGGCTTCAACACTCCCATGTACATTTGTCTTGGTATAAACCAAAACTCTGAAAAAATTACCTAAAGTGATTCCCATCATTAAAAAGCGCCAGCTGCTTCTGGGGTCCCAGACACCTAGCAATGTCCTTTTAAGGATCAGACCTCTTACTTGACCTTTCTCTCAGCCTTGGAGGAAGAGTTTACAAGTTTAGGAAGGGCAATGTTCAAATCCTCTCCCCTCTGCCCCACACCACACTTGCTTTCTAGCAGTAAATTAGAAAAAAATGTGGGGAGAAAAATAATGTTCAAATTCCTTTCCCACCCCTCCCTCCCCCGGTCCTGCTCACTGTAAAACTGAAACAGCATTTTTAATGTATATTTTTGGATAAATTAATTTCTCAGCCCCAAGCCTGAAGATGCTTGTGAGAGACCTGACTGCAGGCTTCAGAGAGGTGAAGCAATTTATGCATTTGCAGGGGTTCCCATAGCGGGCAGCCAGGAACACCTCTGTCCTTAGAATCAGGCTTTAAAATGGTAAAAGAATAGTTTGTAAACTCGGGTCTACATTACCAACAGAAGGCTCTAGGTCCTGCGGGTTCCAGTTCCCAGAGATGCAGAGCAGGAAAACTAGAAAGAAAACTCGGTACCTTTCAATCACCTGCTGGGTTGTACTGGGGGGGAGCGGGGAACGAGAGAGACAAAATGACAACTGACCTTATAAACAAAGGTATGTTTAGGGCTTCTGGTTTCAGGAATAAACCGATATTTACTGGTAAAAGTCTGCCAAAAAACAAAAACAGAAACACAGGATTACTGGTAAATATTGGTTTATATGGAGAAGTTTGTTTTTTTTTTTAAAAAAAAAGAAGTCCTTGTGCTCCTGATCTCCATGGCTCCTGGGCAGGAGCTGAGAACTGCCCCATGGCATCCCTACCCTTGGTGGCATCTTTGGCACCTGGGCACCTCAAACCAGAAGCCTTGTGTTAAGAGAAAAGTCGTGTTTCTTTCCTTTACTCCCCTTACACTGTGTGTTCGTTTCTGGATTCCCCTGCCC
>JAVJGJ010000061.1:44089899-44103618 GCA_035590215.1 Microhierax caerulescens
TCGCCCCCAGCCCGGTGGGGCGAGCCCTGTGGTGGGACAACGCTCAGGGTGGGGGGGTCGGGGGGGGGCTTCCCGGTGGGAGCACGGAGGGGGCGGGATGGGGGTATATGTGAATTCGGGGCTGCTAATGTAACGGATGAGTACACCCGCGATGCGGCGGGGTGCCGGGGGCGCGGGCCCCCGCGGGCGGAGCGGGACGGCACCAGGGTGGAAGGGGCAGGGGGCAGGCAGGCAGCCCTCCGAGCATCCCCTTGCAGGTGACCAGTTTGCGTTTTATTACATTGCTGCTTTCAGGTGGGCTTTGGAGGGGATCCCTTTGCTTCCAGTCCTTGTTACCAAACACTGAATCCTGAATCCCAAGCCCAAGTAAGGATGCTTCCTCCTGCTGCTGAGGGTCAGGAAGCAAACTGGCAGCCTGGATTTGGCCAGTAGTCCCTTCCCTGCCTAATTCCCTGCCTGCTGCTTCCAGGACCGGTGAGTGCTGATTTATGTGGAGGGCATCGATCTACCTTGAGCATCCCAAAAAACCTGCAGGTGTTACAGAAGGCAGGCGTACTACCAGGCAGATTTCATGGTGGCCCGCGGGATGCGCTCTGCACTGGAGGAAATAACGTATGCGTTCATCAAGGAGAGAGAGAGTAAATTGCTGAAAATTCTGCATGTCTTTAGATGTTGCTTGGATATTGTGGGAGGAACCCCCAGTCTGCCCCATCATTATGATTAAAGCCTTGGTTATTAGTGACTCCATGGGTAATAAAAAAGAGAGAGAGAGAGAGAGGAAAACTGTTTCCTTTTAATACGGAAGCAATGTTTCAGAGCTGCAGCTCGCAAGCTGTCAGCAGCTGTACCGGCAGAAATGCCCTGAACGCCTGGGACGTGCGGTGCTGTGTGGATGCTACGTTTAATTTTTAGCCTGCCTGAACACGGAGCTCTCCCGGTGGTGCCCGGCACAGGAGCTGCACTGCACCCATGTGGCAGGCCAAGGGCTGATGATCGGGCAGCTCCTCTCCCAATTTGCTCTTTTTATGCTGAAGCCAAGTGACGTTAAACAACCTTAACTGAGGCCTAAGCCTCAGGTTGACACCAGCAGGTAGCCTTATGGAGTCTGGGCCGCTCGGCTTTATTCACACGGCAGGGAAATACGTGACTGCTGAGGAAATACATCTGGTGAAAACCTGACGCCTGGGAGCCATGTGGCCAGTTTGTCTCTGACTGCGGTAGGCTGAGGACTGCTGGTGGTGACAGTGGGCCAAGTGCAACCAGCAGCAGAGGTCACTTTTCCACCCCAGTGGAGGCCAACACTACTGCCTGCGGAGTGGCTGCTCTCCCAGTGGACACTGGGGATTCTGGGAACAGACCTGCTGGTGTCTCTGCTTTACTGGGATGGGGGCGGGGAGCTGCTTGCCCAGCCTCATTCTGTGTTCTAGTCACAGCAACTCCCTAATACTCTGGTTTTGGGTCTGAAGTTGGCTCGAATGCAGGCATTTGCTTATTTAAGTGTGTTTTTTCTTCCCAGCAGGTAATTTTTTTCAATAAGAGCTTGACCATAGCCACCTCTTCCATGTGTCTGGCCATGGCTGCGCTGCAGGGACCTGCGTTAGTCTGCTCAGTGCTAAAACAAGGTAATGTGGCCAAGGCACATGTGATGAATGAGACAAAGTGCAAAACAGGACAGACAAAGGTGATAGAGAAATACGGGAGCCAGGGGAATCTCTTCATACCTCGTCCAGGTGCTGATGGTCAAAGACTAGATCGGGATCTTGCAGGGACCTCCTGGGTCACATGCTGCCTTCCCTTGCTACTGCAGCCATATCACTGTGCCCCATGTATTTATCAGGCTTCATGTTGGGCTGCTTCTGTGGGTTCTGCTGAAACCTGCCCCAGACCTCCTTGCTTTTCATCCCCAGCCTGAACGTACCAGTGGCTTCTTTACAGCTCCACAACTTTCAGCTTGAAGCTTTCACAAGGTTTTCTCATGTTTTCTCCCCTTCCATGTGTCTCTCGGGAGCAACTGTATCCCCTTCAGCCCCAGTTCTGGTAGTCTAAGTAAGACCAGCTTCTGGTCATTTCCTCTCATAAGACAAATCCTCCTTTCTTTGGCTGTTGTAATCATCCTTTATCATACCAGTTTCAGTTCCTCTGAAAGACAGGGGAGAAGGTTTTCAGAGTCATGGCTGGGATTTTAAGCTTAAGATCAATGGGCCTTTTGTTTTGAAATCCAGTCTGGAGGGCTTTTAAAAACATATCTGATCATTACAGTGAGCATCTCAAAGTTTGGAGCCCAAGCCTGTTATTCAGCTACAAAACAACAACTCTGCTGACTCTAAGAACTTGTATGAACATTTATAATCACAGGAGGGAATCTAAGAGCCATTCAAACAACAGATAAGATTAGTAACGAAAGTCACTGGGATGCAACTGTTATTGTCCAAGTCAAAGAAAAGGCTGTCACACACAGAGGGTGTTGCCAAGAAAGATGCATTTGAGTTGCTGAGCCATTCTTTTCCCATCTGCTGTCCGAATTCTGCTGTGATCTCCCCAGATCTGTTGAGGCTTAGCTGGGTGATCTGATCTGCTGGATGAGGATGGAACTGAGTTTAGACTTGCCATTGGATACAGCTTTTTGCCAGGATGTGCCAGATCTTTGCCTTGGTCTAGTCCTTGTTCAGTGCTCCCACCATGGAAAAGGGAGGCATATTCTGGTTCAGAGCATTTTCCGAGCTGTGGCGGGGCTTGGAGCAATAAAGCAACGAAAGCAAAGTTGCCGTTACAATGCCTTGGGGCCAGAGCAATTAGAAGGCAGCAACAGCCACATGGGGATGTCTGAAGCTGTCCAAAGGCTTAGACCAGCCACCAAACTGGAGTGTGTAACGCTACGGTGAAAGCTTCCTTTGCTTTCCACCTGGGTCCTCTTCAGAGCATGACTTTGGAGAAGGGAGTTCAGCATGGCTTGTGCACTGTCTGCAAGGCATTGGTTGCACTGTGAACAAGCCCCATCGTGTGCAGTGAACAAGAAACTAGCACACCACATATGTAAGTCATTTACAAAGACAGGAATGATGAACTGTGCACACAATAGAGTTGCTATTAGGTCTGTCGATCCTAATTAAAAAAAATGCTTCTCAATGAAAATTATTTATAAAAAGAAATCACAGTGTCCCTAAATCAAATTATTTGTGAATGGTTTTTAGTCTCCCAGATCAGTTAAAACTCCTGTGTTAGTCACTGGACATCATCCAAACTACATGCTGAATGAATAACATGTCTGCCAAATTTCATTTTTTTTCACCCTCACTCAGTTTGGCACAGGTCAGCTTTCTAAATATCTTTCAGAACATCAAGCAACTGTAAAATAACAATGGAAAAGCTTGGCCACAGTTAACTACAGCCCTCCAGTTGTAGGAGGGCTTTTTTGGTGCTTTTGAGCTTTTCTAAAAAAAAAAAATCACTCTGGTTCCTTCAACGATCTATTTTGTGTGAGCACCGAGGCAAGGTTTCCTCTTGGGGGTACTGGAGGGTCACTGCTTGACAGGTCACCCTGCTAGGGAGTCTGGCTTCCAGGTGTTCAGAAGTGGGGCACAGATGGATCCAGGCTGACCCTTGTGTTATTCTGGCCACCTGCTAGAGACTGACATTGTGAGGACACACCAGCCATCCCTTGTCCACAGCTGTAGTTCCCGTGGTGAGCTGTGAAGATGCCTCTTTTGCCCACTCTTCGGGGGAAAAAAAAGGAGATGGGGGTGGGGAGGGGGAATTGTCTTGTTTCTTGTATCTGCAAAGATAAAGGGCTAATTCTTCTAAGCACCACGTGAAGTCCCATCCAAGTGAGTTAAGTTTTGGATTGTTTTCACGATGGTTTGTTCCAGGTATGCAGCATGCTTTCTTTTTCCCTTGACTGGCCTGCAAGTTTCCCTGCTACCCCCTTCCCCTTCATCAGTTCTCTTTCTGGCCATGGAGGACTCTGCAGTGTCACCACCTGCAGAAAGCAACGATTCTTGCCAGTTTGTGGTTCTTGGTGAAGTTAGGTTAGAAACATAGTTCTCTATCTCCCCATACAGTCTAGTATGTGCTGGCTGCTGCTCTGTTGAAAACTAACAACAAACAGCCACCAAATTCTAATCTTGTTGGTTTTCAGTGACAACAGTTTATAAAACTGGGGTGCTCTGCTCCTTGCCTCCTAAGGAGGAGTAAGGAGTAGAGCCCAGGATCATGTACAGTATTTACCAAAGGTTGTGGAACCCCTAAATGTGACCATGCCTTGGTCCAACACCAGCAGACCTATTCCCAGATGGACCAGGGCTATGCTTGCCCCACTTTACAGCAGCCTGCCTCCCGATATCCAGCTGGGTTGTTTGCCTCTAGCTGAAGTGGTGTGATGCCCAGCAGGGCCTCCTGCTTCCCTTTGATTTTCCCATGCCCATGGTGCTGGCTGGGAAGGTGCTTCATCCCCAGGGGTGTCCGGAGGATGGACATAGCTGGCTCGGTGCGACAGCTGACTCTGGTTCCTAGTGCACCAGCTGGCTCATCCTTTTATTAGGATGAGGGCACTCCTGTGTTTTTTGCTGTATGATTCCTGTTGTTCTCATGCTGCCTCACTGGTGTCCCCACAGCTGTGTTCAGGTGGTCCTGGGGTGCTGTTCCTGCAGCCCCAACTTCAGGTCCTTGACTAGTACAGCTGTGCAGCCAGCCAACTGACAACCTTGCCGGTTTTGGTCTTCTTTCTGCACTTACGGACATGCCGGGGTTTGTGTGCTGTAAATCCATCCCCTCAAGGCAAGCTTTTTGGAAAATGTGCTTTAGAAAGCGCTGGCAGTCATTGTCTGCAGCACTTTGGGGTTTCCCAGCCCTGCCTGAGCAAGGTGCACGCTGTTCCTGTGCCAGAATACCTGATTTATCCTGCCGCTAATTTACAGCCTCCAAAAGCCGCTGGATCACACCAAGTGGGGACAGTAATGTGTTCAAGACTAGTCCAGCAGTTGCAAGTCCTGCAGAAGAATAGAGCGGGAGAAAGCAGTGCTCCACACAATGTGGAGAGGAGCCTTGGCTCTAGAGACTAACAGGTATGAATGTGCATTGGCTCAGACAAACACCCATGCCTTTTCCAGGCTGGGGGAGCTTTCTGGCCTTTTGTAACATCTGCTTTTAATGGCTCCAGCCTCTCCCTAATACAGTTTCTTGCAGGCTGGTGGTTCTTTCCCACTACTTTAAACCCCCTTTCCTTAAAAAGCATGTGAGGTTGTTGGCAATTCTCAAATCATGGACGAGATCATTTACAATCCTTTGAAATATCCTTCATGTGTTCCTGGGTCCAAATAACCTTCTACAGTGTTCAGACAACTTGCTGAGAGCCATGCAAACCCATCATCTCATCCATCATTTCTCACCCCTTTAATCTCAGGATGGTATTCAAGTGCAAACCCAAAGCTACTGGTCTTCTGGGGTTTCTTTCCTCCAGTTGTTCTGTCTGCAGTGTTGTCTTGGTGGGAGCTTAGGGCATGAACTTGAAACATGGAGGGGGGCAAGTTTCCTATAGTCAGTGTATGTCCCCCAGTCCTTGCTCTGCAACAGGCCTGGGGCAGCTAGGGACACCAAGGTGACACAATTTATTTTGTGAAAATAGTTTGTGGTTCAGCTTGTCTTTCAGCCTCCTGCCTGTGCAAGTTGAATTTGATAGTGGCTGCCCTGTGGAGACCTCTCCCTGGCTGGACCGTGGTCTGGTGCTGGTAAAACCATTTCTTTAGTCTCTTTATTACTGAGCCTCTTGGATGCGTTGAGATGAATCATTGAGCCTGTTGGATGCTTTGAGACAACTGATGCTGAAGGACTGACGTAGCTCTGCCACAGCTCCTGGTCGGAGCTGCCACCACTCATTGGAGCTGGGGAGGTGTGAGGGAAGCATCTTTGTGCCCCATGGCTTACTGCAACCAAGCTCCCTGTGGGGCTATCTCATCCACCAGGAAGGTTGACATACAGTCACATTTGTCCTGTTGGCCATCTATGGCTCTCTGCTGAACACTCCAAGCACCGTCACTGCAGTGAGTTTGTGGTTTCCCTGCTAGCGCTGCCCAGGCCCTACCACCTTGTCCCAAGTGGTGGGATGCTTCTAGTTCAGGAGTCAGTCTCCCTCGTAAAGACTGTTGTTTCCATACGCTGCTTTCCATACCCTTGCCCCACTGAGAAATGCCTCTCTCAGCTCCTAGCCGGCATGTTTCCAGTGCAATGCTGCATGTGAGCTAGCAGAGGAGTAGAGGCTAGAGCCCTTGGGGGTCCAAAATGAGGCAGAGCTTCCTCTCCACTTGCATCCCTCCTCACTTTCCAAAGGTGTGCTCCTACACACAGCAAGTGCAGAAGAAAGCTGTCAATAAAGACCATTGTCTGGGGCCACAGTGTTGGTGGCACTGTCTGGATTACGCTGCTAGAGACATACCTTCTCAGCAGCCCACTTATCCCTCACCCAATGTCTTGAAACATCCACCAAAATACTCCCTTAGGGCAACTGGGATTTATTAGGGTACTGCAGGAGGCAGAGCTGGGCAGTAACTCCATCTGCCCTGACCTCCTTAAGTCTCTTAGTGCACCTAGCCTTGTTCACAGGGAGCGAGGTCACTCATGGAGCTGAGGCAAAGGGGGGCCATGGTATTGGCTTAACTGACTACTTCCATCTTGGGCCAAAGAAACCCCAAACATTTGTGAGGATGAGAAAGAAGATTTAGAACAAATTGCAGTTTTGAAATGAGATTTAGAACAAATCACAGTTTTGCAGTTGTCAAGAAAAGGATGCTTTGACTTTTTTTTTTCCCCCAAAGAGAGTTCTCCAAAGTTCAACCAGAAGTGATGTTTCACAGCTGTATATGAGCGTTGGGATCCATGGCATCACAACTCTCCCTGCATAGGCCATGGAAAAGATGCTGTGAGACAGGACACCAGCCCCAAAGGCTTTCTTATTCCTTACATCTTTTTCTTTCTGGTGTAGCTGGTGGCTTTGGGATACCCACTGATATTTGACTGGCTTTCACAGTACCTGCTGTGGCGTCAAACTCAGGCCTTAGAAATGGATCCCTTTCCTTCCCACACATCCAGAAGCATTTTGGTGAGCTTCAGAGGCCGTGGTTCCTCCCAAGCAAGCACAGCAAGCATCTGACGAGCCTGAAGATTTTGTAGTGCTCTGAGCTGGGAGCTGTTACAATGCTGAGCTGGGACCCCAGTTTTTTGTGCCAGGTAACGTAGAGAGACAAGTTCCCCATTACTTCGGAGGAGATGTCATAGCTTTGGAGATGCAGGGTGGGACACTGCATGAAATGAAAGACAACACACATAGGCTCTTAAAGGTCTCACCCTCAAAAGGAAAAAAAAGGGGAAAAAAAAGCAAGGAAGCATTAGCATAACCCTGTAGTGTGTGCTTTCAGCCATATGCCACAAATCAGCTAAGTGGGACTAAAAACAATTAATCCCTTGCGGAGAGGATGAAATCATTGCTTAGCATAAAACATGTGGCTTGTCACAATGTGTTGACATGGTAGCAAATGCCTGGATCTTGAGATAGGATGCTAACCCGACTATTTCCACCCTAAGAGGACATGGTGAGCCCTCAGCTCTCAGGTTGGCTGGCTGCTGCCCGTGTGGCACAGCACCAACTCCCCGTCATCTAAGGAGTTTTGCTTACATGGGTGGCTCTGAAAGGAAGACTTCTTCAGTACTCACAGAACAAAGCAAACTTCAACTGTGCAGATCAACCCATGCAGAACAGACAAGCACTTAGATCCATTACTAGATTGTAAGTAGTTGATGCTGTTGAGTTTAAATATCCCTATGGTAGAACATCTTGCTGCATTCAGATAATGGCCATCTCCCGCACTGTTTGGCAGTCATCAGGAGAGGAATTTGGTTGGATCCCCTGAGATGCGGATGCTTGACTGTAAACAAACCTATTTACGCAGATGCTCCTCAGCCTGGCAAGCCGCTTGGAGAATATGGGAGCTTTGGTCCAGAAAATTTTATAGTTTGTAACTTCTAAACCCACCTAGGTGAGAACAATGAAGGTATCTCATTATTGGCCATTCACAGCAAGCGGCCATTATCGCAAACAATGCACTTTTAGAGGACATGAAGAGATGGTCCCTAAGTATGATTTGATGGAGCGAAGGATAGCAGGATGAGAGTGTCAAGCCATCCTTCAGGTATTGCAAAACTGGCCTGTTGCCAGTCCTTTGGTGGCCTGCCCCACACCTGGGAGGAGGCACCCACCGGACCTCGGTTCTAGTCTCTGTATGAAGCTGTTCTTTGAACTATGCTCCAGTGTCTTCCCTGGGCAGAAGCCACAGGTGTTCTTCAGGAAGAACTGAACTGTGCGTTGACCATGCTGATAGATGGAAGTATGGACCAGCTCTGCAACATGTGCAAGAGGTGAGAGTGGGGGCTGTCACCGATAGGATGTAGGTGTGATACCACCCTTTAAAGGTCTGTTGGTTTCTAGACATGGAGGAAGAGAAAGGTCAGCTTGGCTTCTCACTTGAAGCTTCACCAAGAAGAAAAGGGGCTGTGACAGGGGTTGTCTAAGGGCAGCAGAATCACTTGTCATTCACAGGGTGATGGGCTTGATACCTACTATGACTGCAGAAGTCCTGTGTGCCTGAGATGGATGCTGTGACAAGGAAGAGTCATACACTAGGTGGAGAGAAGTTTTCCATTCCTCATCTGTGAGTGACTTCCCATGGGCAGCTTTAAGAAACGTTGTATTGTAGCAGGGAAATGTTTTAAAGCATCTAATTTTACTTATTAATTATTTAAAGTTTGCCTTCATCTCTTTCAGAGCTACTTTGAGGATGTTTTCTGGAGCATCATCATAGCCCTGGGAGCTGCTGGGATTCCTTCCTGTTCCACTGAGACCTGGCTGGGGTTTAAAAACCTGGCATGCCTGCTCTCTGTGGCATAGCTGGAGGCTATCGGCTCAAGAATGTTGTCCCGTCTCAATATCTTGGGATTTTGCTGAAGGGGTGCTTAATTTAAAACCTCTTGGGCCATAAGCCAGACCCTTATTGTGGAGGCAACATCTCTATACTTTTCCCTGCAAGATGCCATGAGAAAAACTCTATAAAGGTACTGGATCTCTTGATACTCTGGTTTCTCACAGTGCAAAAGAAGCGCCTGAGTCCACTCTGGCATGGCATCTGCAAGGAAATAGTTTCACTTTTATGAGGCAATTCCTTGGAGAGTAAGATAGGGTGGCATTTGCTGGGTTGACTCTTGGTGTAAGAGAAAGAGACATTTTTGTGTCCCAGTCCCAGAGGGGTGATGGCAGCTGTCTTCTCTGGCAGCTCCCCTAGCACCTCAGGCGTGTTTGGATCAGACATGGGTTCTAAGGACGTCTGCTGCTTGTACGCTTTTAAATAAGAAAGTCCCAGCTGGGGCTGTGCAAGCCCCATGGTGGATGGGACAAGGAGAGGAGTTGGCTGGATCAGGCCAGGAGGAGGAGAAAACCCTGGCTCCCCCAAATTCTTCTGCTGGGAAGAGCAGGAATTGCCTGGAGCCAATGAGAAATGCACCCAGCACAGCAAGAAGTTTTTCTCCCTTTGCAGGGACCCTTAGGGTCGTTCCAAACTCTCACAGTATTTCTAGATGGAGGAGCTGGTTTGGGTTTTTTTTGGTTAAACTGAGGATATTCTTACAGGAACATTTTGGGAACTCATTAAAAAGAGAATTATAGACCAGCCCTGACACGACTGAGATAAAGTGATGTGTGAATGTGCAGGAAACATGAACATCTGTGGAGGGATGAAGGCGGTGGGTTGATTAGCATTGATAACACGCAGCTGTGGCCTTGCCTCAGAGGCAGTGGGTTGGTTGACATGGACAATGTGCAGGTGTAGCTCGTTCCCACTAAGTGGTTAAATAGCCCTGAGGAGTGTGGGAGAGGGTGTCAGAGGAGGAGCAGTGTGGTCTGAGCTCTGGAGGAAGGAGAAACAGCACAGACTGTGGAATCTGACCAATGATAAACCATGTTGTAGTCTACGAGTTTGTTTGTGCTGCAACAATTGGTGCCCTGTGTGAGGCTGACTGAGTTGGACTTCGACTGCAACAACTGGTGCCCAACGTGGCTGAGACAAGTGGGAGAACCTGCAACCCGTAACAGACATTGTGAGAGGTGAGCTGTTGCACCTAATCAATACGAGTGTGTCGTAATATTTGTTGTCCATCTTGACTCAAATTGCACCTTTTGGTACCCAGCATCGATGGGGACTAATTGATATAGGTACAGAAGAAGAAAATTCCACTTTAACAATACTTATATTTGAAAAAAAAGTGTGAAGTATAACAAGAAAGCAGTAAGAACTTTGTTAGGATGGTGCGAAGTAAATGACGTGCTAATTATGCCAAAAAAACGTCTCCAGTGTTCAGACAAAATGCTGGAAAATTTCTTTTTGAGGCTGCGTCAAGGGGTGATAAAAATGCAACAACATTGCTAACAATGTGGAGGTTAGACTTAGACCTACTAGAACAATTAAATGTGGACAAGGAGACAAAGTCTATATTTTCAATGCTTATGGAGATATTTGAAAAAAAGATGTAAAATATGACAAAACAGCAATAAGAATTCTGCTAGTATGGTGTCAAAAGTATGATTTACCATTTACAGTGAAAAAGGTTTTCAGCATTCAGACATGGCAAAGCATTGGAAAGGTACTTTTTGAGGCTGCCTCAAGGGGAGACAAAATTGCTGCAGCTTCGTTAACAGCATGGAGATTGATCATAGATTCACTAGAACAATCAGATGTGGACAGAGAAATAAACCCTATATTAACAATGCTAATAGAAATATGTGAAAATAAAGGTATAAAGTATGATGAGACAGCAATAAGAACTCTGCTAGGGTGGTGTAAAAAGAATTTGTCCATTATAGTAAAAAATGTCTCCAACATTCAGATATGGCAAAGTGCTGGATTGTTACTTTTTGGGGCTGCCACAAGAGGGGACAAAATTGCTACAATGTCATTGTATGGAGATTGGTCTTGGTTTTACTAGAAAAATCAGAAGCAAACAAGGAGACAAAAGCTGCAGTTGAAACAGCCACCTCCCTGGTTGCAGAGATGATGCCCAATAAGGCACCTTTGGCACCATCAGAGTCTCTGCCATCGCCTGATTCACACAGTCGAAGCCGGCAGGAGAAGCAGAGCGGTGCCGGGTCAAGTGGACGGAGTCTGTTCCCCTCGGGGCAGCAGGGAGATCCGGTCATTGTCCCGTTGCCTGTCTGTGATCCTGAGCCATCTGTGATAGGTTTATCGGAGGAGACCTTGGGCTGTGTTCAACAACCAGTCCAAATTACAACATTGGGACCAGATCCTGCCAAATTCTGGAAAAAGATGTGGAAGGGGACATCGATGCTGCAACCGCCATGGGGGGCAGGGTGTTAGCCCAGTGCTTCGAAAGGATGCTCCCCCTGAGTGGGAACCTTTCAACTGGGGAGTGATAAGAGTTAAGATCAACCTGTATGCATTATGGAATAGGTCACCTTATGCTCAGTCGTTGTTACGTAGTATTTTCACAGCAGAGCTCACTGCTCATGATTGCTGTTTAATTGCACAAATTATATTGACCCCTATGCAAATGTTAATGTTTGAGTCAAATTGGAGGTGGTTGGCAAATAAGCCATCACTGATGAACTTAGATTACCCCCAGGATGATCCATGTTTTGGGGCAGGGATTCCAGAGTTGATGGGAGAGGCTCCAATCAACTCTCCTCAGTTACAAGCTTGCTTACATCCTGTAGTCCTGCAGCAGGGAGAAGAATTAGTTCTCCAAGCGTTATTGCAAGTCCCGGATCATGGCACTCCACAACAGTCATGGACCACAATAAAACAAGGCCCAGATGAGGGTTATGTGTCATTCCTGGGTAGGTTGAGAGATGCCTTGGACAAGCAAATACAGAACGGGGCAGCTAAGGAAGCACTGTTACTTCAATCAGTGAAGGACAGTGCGAATGAGGATTGTAGAAAGGTGATTGCAGGCATGGCGAATCGTAATCCCACTTTAATAGAATTAATGGATGTATGTGGGAAGGTGGGAACTGCTGCCTTCCAAATGGAGCATCTGGCAAAGACCTTTGATGCAGTCAGGGTTGTCCACCGTTGTTACACATGTGGGCGAGAAGGTCACCTAAAGAAGGACTGTCCAAAGAGACCGAGGCTGGGAAGGGCTGATGGCTCTGGTTTGGTATGCAGTCCATGTAACAAACCAGGGCATTTTGTAAAATACTGTAGATCTAAATTTAACACTCAAGGACAGTTACTTGTAGGTGGCAACAGACAGCAGGGAAACGCGGGGGGGGAGGGAGGAGGAACGTGGGGAGGAACCGTGTGATGATACAGATGAATCCTCCACAACAATTCCAGGCTTATGCAGCCAACTCGCAGCCCGAACTTCAGGGAGCGCTGGGCTGGGTGTTACCACAGCAGCCGCCATCACAGTAGAGGATGATAAAGTACATAAGGTCCCACTGAATGCCGTGGGACCCATCGGCAATGAAATGAGTGCGCTGTTGCTTGGATGTTCTATGTGACATTACAAGGTCTGTTTGTCTTACTAGGAGTCATTGATGCTGATTACATTGGTCAGATTCAAGCAATGGTGCGGACCCCCACTCCCCCTGTGTCAATTCCTGAAGGTAGCCGGATTGCACAATTAATTCCTTTCCAGGCGCAAGTTAATTATGCCCATGACAAAGTCTGAGGCAAAGAAGGGTTTGGGTGGAACAGTGGCTCCTTCCTGAGGAAAAATGTGTAGCCCTCCAACAATTAGTCAAAGAACAATTAGCACAAGGACACCTAGAACCTTCCCGTAGTCCTTGGAATACCCCTGTGTTTGTTATAAAAAAAAATCTGGCAAATGGCGTTTTTTACAAGATTTAAGAAAAGTGAATGATGTAACGGAGGGAATGTGAGCCCTGCAATCGGGCATGCCTTCCCCAACGATGAGCCTGTGAAACTGGGACATTTTGGTAATTGATTTAAAAGATTGGGTTTTTTAGTATTTATTTACATGAAGCTGATAAATGTAAATTTGCTTTTTCAATACCTAGCAGAAACAATATGACTCCTTGTAAGCGATACCAATGGACGGTGTTGCCGCAGGGTATGAAAAATAGTCCTATTATATGTCAGTGGTATGTAGCAAAGGCATTGTCACCTCTACGGGAACAATTTCAACAAGTGTATTGTTATCATTATATGGATATTCTTGTATCAGCTGTAAATAAGGCTGAACTTCAGCAAGTGTATCCAGTTGTGCAGCAGTCGTTGGCCACCTTTGGGCTATGTATGGCACCAGAAAAGATTCAACAACAAGCCCCGTGGAAATACTTGGGAGTTAGAGTGCTAGGTCAGATGCTTGAGCCACAGTCTATCCAGCTCCGAGTAAATGTCAGAACCCTAAATGATTTGCAAAAATTATTAGGACCATAAATTGGGTGAGGCCGTACTTGGGCCTTAGAACAACTGAAACCAGTCTTTGATGTCTTGAAGGGTGACACTGGCTTAATGTCTCCTCGATCACTAAGGAAGCCAGCTTAGCCCTGGAGGGGGTGGCCAGTGGTCTGCAACAAGAAAGGGTACATCGTGTAGACTTAAACTCCGATAAGTTTATATATTGTCATTGCTAACTATTATCCCATGGGATTATTGAGCCAATGGAATGAGCGCTGGCAAGATCCACTACATGTCTTAGAGT
>JAVJGJ010000061.1:44113768-44148351 GCA_035590215.1 Microhierax caerulescens
GCAGTACAGTCAAAGCTGGTAGCAGAGCTGCTGTCTCAGTCTCCTTTGGGCTGAGGGTGTGAGGAGAGGGTCAGTGGTGCCCCATCAGACGGCGGCTCCCGCCAGCTCTGCTGCCTGCTGTTGCTGGAGGCAAAACCTCGTGACACAGCACAGGTTCCCAGAAACTGCACACTGGCGGCCAAATCTGAGGAGGGAAGAGCGGTCGTGGTGATGGGTAGTGCCTGCATGGGAGGACCATGCACTGGGCTCCTCCTGTTAAAAACGGTCAGCAACGGTCCTATTAAAAAGGTCGGCAACCCGCCAGGCTAACAATGTTCCTGGAAGCGTTCTCAGATTGGTGGGAAGAGAGTGAGTGTGGAGCCTGTAGAAAACACATCCATGTACCTGGGGCAGAAACCTACCTGCCCAGCAGTGGGGCTTGGAGGTTTGGAGATCTTCACTGTAACAGACCCACACCTTCCAGCAAGTGTGGCTAAGAACTGGATTTTATGTAGGGCAGGTTTATGGTGGGCTAAGCTCGTCTTTTGTTGGAGGGTGGGGGAATGGCATATGTGAGGCTAATATCTTGGCTGCAGAATCTGAGTGAAAGCCCCCTCCCTGAAGCCTTACTTTCATGGCCAATGTTCTTCGAAATAATGTTTTTTTCTCCTCTGTGTGACAGATTACATGGGAAACCCTTCTGCAAGGAAATAAATTCTGCCCAGCACAGTGGCTTTCACTTGGCAATGTTGAACTTCCTTCTATGCTGCGGGTGACTTTCTCTTTTTCCCCTTCTCCTCTCCTCCCTCCCCCACATACTCTTCTCTATCATACATCCTCAGCTTTCAGTGCGATAATTGTAGTTAAGTTAAGAAAACCTTAACATATTTTTAACGATGGCTTTGGTTCCTTTTTCTGCAGTGTGCTCTGAGGCTGCACCCTGTTTTAAAACTTGAAGGTGTTTCAATGACCTTTTTTTTTTTTTTTTCATTTAAAACAATTTTAGGCAGAAATTTCTTCAAAATTCAGTATTTGGATGAGACATGGAAACATGAAGTGGTCTGGTGCCACTAAATATGCAGGGCACACAGGTTGAACCTGCTTGCTGGGAAAGGCTCTCAGCATCCCTTCTAGGTGTCTCTCTTGCAGGAGTCTGCTGGTGAGACACAGGTGTTTTTGTAGGAAATTGGGTGATTTTTGAGTGAGGGGCAAAGTCACAAAACTCTGAGACTGCCTAGAGGAGGATGGTTGTGTCAACCTGATCGCCTTCTGTGATGCAGTGGCTGGCTTAGGAGACAAGGGAGGAGCAGCAGACATCGTCTGCCTGGACTTCAGGAAGGCCTTTGACACCATTTCCCGTAGGATACTCATAGACAAGCTGTTGATGTGTGGGCTGGGTGAGCAGGCAGCGTGGGGGATTGAAAACTGGCTGCATGGCCAGGCCCAGAGGGTGGAGATCTTGGAGATACTCAGAAGCTGACAACAGGGTCCTGATCAATGGGCTTTGGGCAGCCCTGACTGAACCAGGGGTGTTGGACAAGAGGAGCTCTAGAGATTCCTCAACCTCACCCACTCTGTGACTGGGTGTGGAAGGCCCCCTGGACCTCTTGCCCACGTGCTTCTCACTTGCTGTAACCAAAGGCCTGCAGGCAGCCGGAGACTTGGTGGATATCTGGATCCCCCATATTTGTCTGGGGATGCTGGGCTGCGACTTAGTGTCTGTGAAACGGGGTGGGTGCCACAGACCCTTGGCCAAGGAGGCAGCTGGGGCCAGTGCTCTTGTTGGATGTCTCCTGGTCCCTGGCTAACTCAGTGGAGGTTTCCCCATAAAAGAGGAGCAATGGAGTCAGGCAGCCTTGTGCCTGCCTACAGAGCGTGGATCCAGAGCTGCACCTGGGTGCTCACTGTGGTCCTCTGGCCTTGGACTCTGTCTCTGTGTTCCCCATCCCCTCTGAGCAAGGGCTGTGGAGCGGTAACATCTCCCCCGTTCAGCTCCATGAGACAGGTCTCTCCACTGCTGTCAAAATGGTGTGCAAGGACACATGGACGAGCTCTTGTGCAGCCGTGCCATTGACTCCTTGGGGCTTCCATCACCCAGGCTGCTCTGGATCAGGTCCAGAATATACTCGCAGCTTGCTTCTCTTCCCTTCTCTTCCTCCTTGCAGGTCTCATCCAGTGCTCTGTAAGGCTCTGCCTGTCCTTGCCAAAGGCACTTAGGACAGGTAGGAGTCTAAAGGCCCCTCTGTACGCTCCTGGAAACTGCCCTGCTGTTCCCGACACCCTTCCAGGGCAGCCTCAACTCACCGCTGGCCTGGGAGGGCTGAGGACCAGACTCCCAAGGCTGTGTCTGACACCTGGCAGCACGTGTCCCAGGGAGGCACTGCTGTACCCCCAGACTCCATCCATCCTGCCCAACACCCTCTGCCTGCGACCCCCTCTTGCACGTGGTCTGTCTGGTGGTCTTGGCTTGCTTCTCTGAGCTGCTCTTCATAGCCCATCCCAGGTGCTCCTAGGATGAACTCTGCTTTTGTTTTAAGTCTTTCCCAAGTGAATGTGCAGCAAAGGGACCAGGCTACGGAGAGCAGAGCTGGGGGCTGGGAAGCATTGGAAGCAGGGTGGCTGGGTGCTGTCCCTGGGAAGGTTAGGGCTGTAGCAGCACTGAGCTGAGCTCTACCCAGGCTCTCTCTTGGGCAAAGTGGGAAGCCGGGATAGCATGAAGAGCAGCTCTTTGCCAGCTTTGCAGACTGGATTATATCTCACAAACTCTTGGCAAGGTGAGGCCTGGTGCTGGGCTTGTTGTTTGTGGACCTGCCTGTTCTCTGGTTATCAGATGCCATTGCCTGCTCTCCCTGCTCTGTATTCCCATGCAGATCAATGACACAGAAATGACAGGACCAAAGTGGCTGCTGGGTGGACTTTTTGCCTTTCTGCCTTGCAGCCTGCGAAGCAAGCATCCTACCTGAGGTGGGACTGTGAGCACAGGAATGCTTCTGCCAGCACACCATGTCCCGGGGCAAGCAGGAGCGTGGAGTGCAGCAGCCTGCCTGGGGCTTCTGGTCCAGCCGATGGCTTAAAGCTGCTGTTCAGACCTCTGCAAGCAGCTGCAAGAGCGTAAAGGTTTGTGTAGATGAGCTATACTGGCCTCAGCCCTGCTGACCTCTGCTGCAAGCCTGTGACCTATTTTCCCAAATGCTCCTTTGGGTCAAAGCCACGGGCCATGGGCTGTCTGTGTGCTGCCCCACGCTGCATCGTGGCTGAAGCGGCCTCTTTGCAGCCCAGCGTACTGTGTGTGCTTCAGAGAGCTACCAGACCAGCAAGGCTGTGCTGGCCACTGCCCGTCTCACACTCAGCAGCTGAGCATGAGTGCAGGGTGGCTGCTTTGGAGGGGAGTAGGACAGGGAGCAGTGGAAGAGGCCATGCAAAGCAGGTGGCTCTGCTTGTCTTGGTGTGTGAGGGCGACCCTCCACCTGCCACTGACCCTTCTGTGCCTCAGCTTGTGCTGTGTGGGCTTCCTGGGGCTGCTGGCAGCAGTGGTGCTGTGGCTGCTGCTGTGGCTTCACATCCCTCTCAGTGGACATTGTTCAGAGTCCTTGCAGAAGCCGTCGGTCACATCAGTGTCACTCTCCTGCTAGCTTGAGCCAGCTTGGTGCTGGGGAGGGAGGGTACATTCAAAGGAAAACGTATCTTGGGAACAGCCTGGGACACAGAGAAACCACCGTCAGCTAGAGCTGTGCAATGTTGGGTTGGCCTTTTTTTCTCCCTTGAGCAGTTTTGCACAGAGGACGTGGAGGGCCCTTGATGCTTGGATGCTGCACTGAGATGCGCAGTAGGATGCATGCTGTGTCAGAGGCTGCATGCTGCATATGTGGATGTTTGTGGCAGGGAAGTGAGGCAGCCCTGCCACTACCTGTTCCTAAACTATTTCTATTTCTACCTGGCTGCTTACCCAGTCAGCAGAGTGGAAGGAACTGTGTCTCCTGCCTGTGGATGCGGGGAGATGTCCCTCCCCTCCCCCTGCAATCAGATGCTTGCAGAGCAAAGCTTGCAGCAAGCCGAGCATCACTTGCACTCCATCAGATGTGGGTGTCTATAAAAAGCCTCTCTGGGGTTGTGATTGGGTGGGTTGGCTGTGCCACGTGGTCTTTTGTAAGGCCTGTGTTGCTGAGCAAGTGGCATTCCGCTTATTTTTGGCACTAATAGTCTTTAGTTAATACATAAATTCAGCTTAAATTCTGGATGGAAAATAAATCCCAAGTGGAGGCTCTGCTAATAAGACAACAGATGCTTCAGGGAGTCTGGGATGCCTGTCAGCAGAGTGGTCATGGCTGCTGAGATCTGCAAGCAGCAACATGTGCAGTCACAAGGTCCTTAAAAGTTACCATGAGTTGTCCAACTAAATTATGGAAGCATTAGACAGATGGCCAAGCTCTAACTTTAACTGCTGGAGCTGAACTCATTGCAGCAAATGCCCCAGTGAGATTCCCCAGTTCCATGCTGGCATGATGAGAAAAGGGAGTTGAAGCATTGGTTTAGGTTTGACCACTGCAGAACACCCTCGTTTCTGAGTCTGCCAAAAGGCAAAGCTGGTCTGAGATCAGCTGTTCTGCTTCTTTCTTGCTGACCCACTGCCAGTCACCCCAAGATGCTTCCCCACATCCTGGTTCACCCCAGGTTTGTTGAGGGCTCCATCGGAGTGGTTGTGTCCTTCCAGCAGCATATATACCTATGAGAGCCTGGCTGGGGAAACCTGGCCGTGGTGGCCAAGCCATGGAAAGTGTGACACCTAGGACCTCTGACCTTAGGCTTTGCTCTGTGGGTTGATGCTGTCATCTGACGGGGGGTCTGGAAGAGCAGATCCCAGCAGCCTGTCAGAGGACTTTGTGGCAGCGTGCTTCCCAGTGCTGTGCAGTGGGGCTCTGTGAGCACAGCAGGATGGAAGGTCCCCCAAGCCTGAATCCATCATGCATGTGATAGCTTTGGGGGTCGAGGCTGGAGAGGACTCGCTTTCGTGCCCCAGCAGGCAGGCCGCTTAGCAGCAGCACCATTACCTGGTGGCTTGCTCACCCCAGTGCTTTGAAGTGATGCCCACCACACATACACCGAGCCTGTGACTCTGGCTCTGGAGCCCAGCAGTGGGACAAACACCAGCGCGTGTCCTTCATGTGACCATACTGAAGCCATTTTGTGCCTGTGTGCCAGACTGACAGGCCGAGACAGATGTACTCTCCTCTGCGTCCAGCTGCTTTCTGAGCTCCTCCCCACTTTTATCCAGCTGCTGTGAGATGAAATCCAAAATATGTTGGATGCTTTCTGAGAAACGCCCTGTTCTTGTGAAGAAGCAGCTTTCTAGGGACCTTTCCAGGGGGATGCTGCACTGGGAATGAAAGCCAATGGTAGTCTACCAGCATCCCGCTCCTGCCCTTCCCTGCCCTTTCCCTTCCCTCAGAGCTGGGGGTGCGGGATGCGTGCCACTGAAAGGAGAAGGGGGTCCTGGTGACCAGGCTACAAACCCCATGCTCAGGCCCTGCTCGGTGCCTCCCGACAGTGTCCTTGTTGGCTTTTTGTGAATTTCAATTCTTTTTTTGTGAGTTGCAAAGGGAAAGGAGGTTAACCATGGTGTAGAAGAACGCCGGTTCATCCCCATCTCTCCTGCTGGCTTGCCTCACCTTGTGCACAAGGTCAGCCCCTGCTCGCTTCAACATATTAACCCCTTGTCAGGCAGCACTTTTGAAGTCATTTAGGCCTCAGATTGATCTTTCTAGGGAGCTTCAGGTCTGTCAGTCACAGACCGATGGTGTAGCATTGGTCACATGAAGTGGGGAGAGTCTGGGTTCATTTCTTTCTCCTGGTTCCTTCCTGTGGATTTCCACTGGACCCTGCTTCTTTCCTCTGCACTTGCCATCCAAAAGGGTGACAAGGAAAGGCTCAGTTGTTTTGTTTTTGTGGGCAATGGTTTGCAGTCACATTGTTTTCCCATGTCCTTGGTGCAGGGCAGGGGGGTTCATGCCGGAGCCCATTGGGGCTGTATTTGTTGCAGCAGGGAAAGCGCTGGCTGGTGTTACCGGTGGGTATCCCTGATTCACAGCCCGAGGTGGTAAATTCCCAGCTACAGCCTGCGGGCGGAATGTAACGACCTTGAGGCTTGGTGTGGGAGCTGTAGGTGGATGCAACTCTTCCTCCCCTCTCTGATCCCCCACATCTGTGTTGTGATCTGGGACCTGCCTTGGGGGCACATCATGCTGCAGTGCAAGCTGCAGCGGAGATCATGTGGGGGTGGCCCGGGGATGCTCCCTTCTTGGAGCAGGGGCCTTGGGGAAGTAAGTGTGTCCGTCCCTGTGCGTTTGTGCCAGAGGCTTCCTTTGGAGACAGAAATGACCAGTGCTGGAGAATGGAGATGGAAAAGAAATCCCAGCATCTTCTTACCCAGTACCCAGCAAATAACCTCTTGGGATTGGTTGTTACTAAGCACGGGGCTGGCCAATGAGTAAAGAGTGGTCCAGGCATGGGCTGGGACATCCTGGCTGGGACTTCCAGTCGGGTTTGCGCCTGTTTCCAGAGTGGACAAGCCATGGCAAGGGCAAGAAATACACAGGGATGAGCACTTTGCAGTGGAGTCCCAGCTGCCTGAAACAGCTGCAGAGATTTGGCTCGGCCCAGCCGGAGGCTGTGTGCCTTAGCTTCTTCTTCCCCCAACTACTCAGTTCCCTGCTGTCATTTCGGCCCCTTCCTGTGTCAAGTGCCTCCATCCACTAGCCCCGTGTACCTTGAGCCCCTGTGTTGTGTGCTGCCTGTGCTGCACAGGGAATCTGTGTGTCCTCCCTGCCTCCCTGTTCTGCACCAGGTGGGGGTGAGGTGAGAGTGAGTCAGTTCTCGGCAGGAAAAGCCCAACTGTCTTAATAAAAGAGCAGATTTAATCAGACAGAATAAGGAGTATATATAATGAGTAAACTTTATGTCCCTTTAGATGCTGGGCACTCTGTGTTTGGGCAGCATCTGACAGACCCTGGATAGATTTCTCCCGTGGCTCAGAGCAGATCCCATCCATGAAGAGAAGCTATCCCTTCTGGTCACCCAAGCCATTATATAATTTTCTTACAAGAAAACAACTCCATTCCTAAAGGATGCTCTCAGGAGGGTTCGTGGCTCGCAGTTAGGCAGCAGCAGAGATGAGCAGCCGCTGCCTGCAGGCTCTGCCAGGGCGATGCACTGGCTGAGCCTTTCCTGCAGCCAAGGGGTTTGTGCTGCACAGCCCAGGCTGAAGGACATTCTGTACACCCAGCACAGCCCAGTGCAGCACAGGTACAGGTGTACTCGGCTTATAGATGCGTTGCTAACTCCTTGATGCACAGTGGTCTCCTGGTCAGAGCCAATACGCTCTTGCTGCTGAAGCGCTCCTGAAGTGTGAAGTGCCTTCATCCAGCTATGTCTGGCCACCTCACTGGGGCAGCTCGATGCTCCACGCTGCAGCCCAGTGTGATGCTGTGTTTGCCCATCACCAAACCTGAGGCTCCCGTGTAGCTCAGGCTCATCCTGGCCTTAGCTGCAGCACGTGCTCAGCTTCCAGCATAGCCCCTGAGGTTCCAAGCCTTCCTGCACTCGTAAGAAGGGGAGCCAGTCTGGCATCTTATCTGTTCTTGTCAAACCGATGGTGCTGTCACCAAAACTTGGGCTATGCCTGTGAATCTCTAACTCTTGGGAGTTGTGGGACTGGAAGGGGTGACTGCAATTTACCACTGCATTTATGGCTGTTCTTTATTGCTGTTTCCCTGTCAGTGAAGGTGCCCCCCCCCAGTCCTGCAGAGATAGTGAGGCTACAGCAGCAGTCTGGAGGAGGGAGCAATCTGGAGAGGGACAAAAGGTTTGGAGTTAACCATGTGATGGAATGGTTACTTCTGAATGGTTACAGCATAGGGGGCTGGAACCGTCTCTCATCACCCCCTCTATAAACAATGTCAGGTCTCTTTGGTGGAGCAGCCTGTCCTGCTGCTTGCTTCTTTCTCCCAGTGGAGGGGATGAGCCCCCAGCTCTGTGTGCAGATGTTACGTTGCAGGCTGGGGCCAGCGCCTAAAAGCCCCGAGACTGTTGAGTTGCTTTCAGTCTCCTGGGTGAGGTGCAAGCCTGGGAGCAAGTGGGTGCTGGCTTGTGACAGGTTCGGATTGGCCATGAAATCAGGGCAGCGGCACAGGGATGCGGGGAGAGGCCTCTCCACAGGCAGGGTGAGTCCTGTTCTGCCTTCACTCTGCCTGCAGTCCCTGCTGCAAGGGGCTGCGCTAATCCCCACCGGGCAAAGCAGGGAGGGAGCTGCACTTTGATGGAGGCAAGGAATGGTTTAGAGGGAATTAGAAGGGATTTGTAATGGTGGAGGAAATCACAGTAAGCATGGCTGGCCTGGCTCCAGTCAGGGGCACTGAGCTGTACAGAGGGGCTTGCTACCCAGGCAGGCACCTGAGGAGTTGCTGTGATGATGGTGGGGCTGCCTCACAAGGGTTTCTTTTAAAGCCCCATTGCTCACTGTTGGGGGGCTCTGTGTGACTTGGTTTCCTTGTACAAGTTTTGTAGTGACTGAGGCAATCCTGTGAATATGAATGGTCAAAGCTCGTCCCATCTGGAGATGAGTGAAAATGTTCCAGAATTTGTTTAGTATCTTTTCCGTGTGCTTGAAATCCACCCCCCAGCTTGAGGGTGTCCAGCTCCGAGATCTGCACTATTCTGGGTTAGCAACAAAGAGAACACAAAGAATTTTCCAGTTCGCAGGTCTCACCAAAGGTTTCTCCCAGTTAAAACTTGCTTCCCATTGTTAGACCATGGTATGGTTGCTTTGGGTACTAGCATCCACCGCTGGTAGCTCAGTCTGCTGTCCCAAAGCTTAATTGTGCAACATCATCCCTTCTGGCTGGCTGGCTGGCTTCTCAGCGCTGGCTGGGTGTGATGGGGCAGCACGCACGATGAACAGGCTGCCATCCACCGTGCTGGGAACCTCTAGGCTCTCACAGACATCTTCTGCTCCTCTTGGCTTGCTGGGACAGGAGGCCAAGTTGGCCGACAGAGATGGTGCTGGTCCCGGCCACTCTTACTGCTAATGGTTACAGAGAACATCCTGCTGGCCTGGGTAGGTCCTTGGCTGTCATCGCCAGCTGTGTCCCTGTGTCCATGCACCAGCAGCTGAGGGGGGTTGTTGGAGCAGTTTTGCTTCACAGCTCTGAGGTTGCCAGGCCGTGGCAAGCATGGGCAGGCTTCTCCGAAGGACCAAGGACCTGGCAGGTGGGTGGGAGGCTGCCTGCTTCTCCAGCTGCTCTCACCTGCTGCCAAGGGACCACCTTCACCTTCCAGGGTAACAAACTCCCAGCCTGTCAGCGAGACGGTTCTGAGCTCCCTGTGGTGTATGGCGGGACCAGTCCCCTCGGAAATCACACGGCTTGTTGGTCTTGGCAGGCAAGGATTTGGGGTGCAGCTGGACTGTGCTGGGCGCTTGCACCCTTGTTGTGTAATGCAGAGGCCACGAGGTGGGTGTCCCACGCCCCAGCTGCTGAGCAGTGATACGCTGCCATAGTGTCCCTCGTGTACAATAAGGGGCAGAGGGGGGAAGGCTAGAAACCTGCCGTCAGGTGGAAAACCTCTAACTGCTGCTGTCCCCCAGGGAGGTCTGCAGTGAAAGTTCTGGCAAGCATGAAGCTCTGCCTGCAGGTGGTCCTGTGCTCTGCGGTTAGCACCGGGAAGGTCTCTGCTCTGCTCTCTGCTGCTTCTCAGGCAGTGTCTTTGGAAGGAGATCACAAGACAGGAGGGAAGAGGACAGGGGCAACACATGCGAGGAAGCAGAAGATGGAAGGGTGTTGGAGAGCTGTTGGAGACACGGTAGGGAAAGACGTGATCCCTTTGATTATTTTGTTTATGATAATGATTTCCCCTGATTCCACAGAAGGATCAGCTGGGCAGTCTGAGTTTTGGGGTGGGTCACCTCAAGGTCATGAAGCAAAGGCTCCTTTGGAGGAAGGGCTGAAGCCAGTGCAGTCCTAATGTGCTTCTGGGCATCTTTGGCTGACTCCAGTGTAAAGAGGACTTTGCTTCCCTATGCAGGCTCCACCGAAGACTTGTGTCCAGCACAGACAACCTCTGACGAAGCTTCAAGGATTTTAGGCTGCAAGATGCATTTGGGTACCCATTTAACTGCCAGCTCCAGCCAGCTGTTGTTTTTCTGCTGTTGGAGAATAGGGCAAGGGATGGACTGACCTGCATTTTATTGGATCTACTTAATTTTTTAATGCTTTATTTGCTGGAGATGAAACAAACTGAGGCAGGAATTGGGCTGCTTAGGTGGATCTTTTTTTCTTTTGCACACTAGCTCTGTTGTGTGGCTGTGGCACATCGTTCGCAGTACTGTGGGACAATGGGGAAAATCTGGCTTTCTCATCCCACTGGGTGCTGGACACCTCTTGACGTGGCTGATCTCAGAGTCCCTTAGCTTCATTGCTACGAGATTGTTCTCTGGCACAGATACCAAAGTGTAGTCTGTGCCCATGCTGTTGAACACAACTGCTGAAACCTATAGAGAAGGTTACTTAGTCGTGACAGCTCCTGAACTGTGACCAGGAGTTGTTTTGTCCCAGATAAAATAGTGTCAAGGAGTTTACAACAGCATGAGAGTGCAGATGCTCATATTATCCTCATGCAGTTTAATATACTGGTATTGCTATATCATAGTGTCTGGTTTTGAAAAGATCACAGCTAATAGCAGCAGCAAGATTCCTGTGGTGCTCAGTGATGTAAATACTGAACCTTAGGACCTGGATGAACATTTCTTTAGTGGTCACCCTTTGCTGTCCTGTGGTGCTTGTAACCCAGAAAAAAAAAAAACAAACCCCAAAGGTATTTTTTTGGGAAGGCAGGGGCAGCCCAAAAGTGGGATGGATGTCTCAGAAGGAGCATTTATCAACCTGTGCTCTTCTAATCCTGTCATAGGAGATGATGGGTGTTGGGAAGGGGCAACAGCTTCTCCTAGCACAACTCTTTTGAGCTTCCTGGGAGAGGTGTGGAAAGGCTATGGAAACCTCACACTAGGTCTGCTCACTGCCCTTCCTGACACTGCAGGAGGTCAGGAAGCCATGGAAAGTGAAGATGCATAGAAAGGTTTTCATGAGATGGCTTCTCCATGGTGAAGGTTCTCAGGGTCCTTCCATTCCAGAGGGTCTGGAAGAGGGAGAGCATCCCTGGGAGGCACCAAGCTCCCCCAATAGGCTCCGCAAAAGGAATGGTTTCCTGTGGCCAAGACAGAGCAGGGGTCTAAAACTGAATTTGGTGGTGCTACAAACTGCCCCTGAGCAGGAGCTGGCTCTCCATTGTGTTCAACATGCTCTTTGGAGCTCACAACTGGAACATGCTGCCCTAGAAAACTGCACGTGTTAGTCCCAGAGTCTCCAAGGCCCTTGCTCCCATGTAGTGACATCCAGTTGCAGGAAAGTAGGACAGGAGAGACCTGGTGACAGCTCTGATGTGGTGCCAGCCTGGCTGGGGAGGAAGTGACGAGGTCTCCCAGCTCCTGTATAGGTGCTGGTCTGAGCCTGGTGTGGGTTTTCCCCAGGGGCTTGGGAAAACATGGAGAGGAAAGCAAGGTAGAGATGATGAAGGCTGGTATCCTAAGCTGGGCCAAATCTGTGGGGTTTTTTCTATGTGTAAAAATTTTTCAGATCCTAATAAAGGACTAATTAAGTGATTAGTGTCACCTGTGTCTTAATTAAGGTTAATAGGCAGCACCTGTTGCTAACGGTGGGCCATGATGGTCTTACGAAATGATCCATATCAGCTCCAACCTGCTTAGGGTGAAGCTTGTTCTTGCTAGTGTGGAAAAATCTGCCTGAAATGATATTCAGCCGTAACACAGCTACACTTTGTGTTGAAAGGGACTCTCAGATGAAAATCATATCTGGAAATAATAATGCATTCCCTTGCATGTGTTTCTAATAGTATAGCTGATGAAGTAAAGTCAGGGGACGTTTAGAAATCAAGTGCACTTGGTTTTATTCCACCCTGTGGTACTCTGCCATCTCCCCAGTTTGGAGGAGGTGAGAAACTGTCAGTTTTGAAGCTGCCCTGTTGATTTCCTACTGGTTCCTGGCTCCTGTGTAGCCATCTCTCCCTGTAGGAGCTGTCTTGCTCCTGCAGAGCTTGGCCAGGCACGCTGGTGTGGGATCTTCTGAGGCCCCAGTTGCATCTAGGAAACTGGCCTGGGATGCAGGAGCTGTCTGGGAACATGTCTGGGGCCTCCTGCATGTCCTGTTCTTATCCTGCAAGCTGAAACAACTAGGATACATTTCAGCTGCAGTAAAAATATACATCTCCAACTCCTCTGACTATTAAAATATTATATAAGTTTTACAAATGCATGGGAAATAGAAGCAGCCTTTCTGCAATTTGGATGGTGTATTTGTGCACAGTACTGTTCATTCCATCACTTTTAGCCCAGCTGTACTTTGGCAGAGCTGACAGCAAGAAACGGGTGCTTTTTCTTTTGGTTTGCCAGAGGAAATGGCTGGACACATGGCTGTCTACTTTGTGTTTGTGCCTGTGTAGGCACTCATGTGCAGACCCCTCAAATATATATATTTCAATAATTATGAGCAACATCTTCAGGGAAAGCTGCTGACACTTTCCCTTCTTAAACTACATTTTCTGCTCCTTGTGTGATTCCAAAGAATTTCCCATGGGATTGTTTTTCAGGGGCAGGGAAGTCAATGATGGGCAGCTATCACTGTACAGCATTGTCAAGAGCTTGCTGCAACTTCCAGTTGATTTCTTGCACACCTACCATACAAAGTGGTCTTTGCTCATCTTGATCTCCAGGCTGCAGAGATATTTCATGCAGGGATGCTGATGAGTGGCTTGATGAAAGACAGTGCTCAAATAAGTTGTAATAGCAGCGGGTCTGGACACAGGCCTGGAGTCATTTGTACAGCGTGAGGATTTAGTCTGTCAGATCAGGGGAGACTTTGGGCACGGAGTTATAGCAGGTTCTGATCTGGGTGAAGTGTTTTCCAGACACAAGCTTGTGCTTTGGGATAGGGACCCAAGGCAGAAGCTGCCAGGCAGGCTGGAAGAGTCTTCAGGTGTGGGATGGTGATGGTGCTAATCAGGCTGTTGCCTGGGACACACTATCTCCCCTGCTAGGATGGAAGGGAGTTTGGAGATATGTGTGGCTGGGGATCCTGCATGCCTAATTTCTGCATCTCAACAGCAGCTTTAACGCGGGAGTGGGAGTAAGGCTGCTGAACCCATGCTAGGTCCATGTGAAGTGGCACGCTGCTTAGCTCTGGCACCCTGACAGGAGGGTAAAACCAGGGCCCCAGCAGACCTGCACGCTTCGGAGGCACAATCCCTCACCAGTGCCTCTTGCAGGGCACCTGATGAGTCTTTCACAGAGGCCGTGAAGGACGGGGATCAGAAGGTCTCAGCTACCTGGAGCTGTTTGTGTTGATCCTGGTGCCCTGTTCCAGTGTTCCAGACCTGTGGTGGGGAGTGGGCGCCATCCTCCTTTCCCCTCCCCGCTGGCAGTCCCTCTCTGCCAGCGCTGCCCTGCCCTGGCTGCTCAGCACAGCCAGGAATTGCCCGGGTGGCAGGCAGCTGGCTGTGGCAGCCTTCCCTGCCCTTCGCCTGCCTGGAGCTGCCAGACACTGAGCAGATGGTTTCATCCACACCAAGACAAGGCTCTGTCTACGGAGCTGACACGGGAGGCAGAAGAGATGTGTGAACAGCTACACATTCCCTCAGTCATTGCTTTCCAGCTGCTACGCTGTGGCCAGTTAAGACTTCTGAGGAATAAAAAGGCCAACATCTGGGGCGGCTCCTTGGTCCTAGTCCAGATCTGCGGAGGCCGAGAGCTGGCAGAGGAAGAAGAGAACTCAGCTGTTGTGTATGATGGGGACTCTTTTTGCAGGGGTTGCCAGTTACACACTGACTGTGGTGATCGTCAGCTCCCGAGGGAGGAAGCAATCTGTGTCATCTCACAGCGGGCTTCCTTAAATCTCGGCCTGATTAAGCAGTAGCAATATGGGCTGCCTGATATGAAAGAGCCTTCCCTGAAAAAGGACGATTGTTAGTGCAGAAATAGCCTGTTTAATTGTTTGCATTGTCCCAGTCAGAGGCCAGCAGCACACAAAATCATCAGATTCTGACTCCGGTTGACTGGGAATCTGGAGATAAATAGTGTCCATCAGCTACTGGCATTGGTTTGGGTACAGAGTCTGTTGGCCATACACCTGGGAAAGCTGCATTTGAATGCTCTGGGTTTTCTTTTTTTTTTCCCAACCTCAAGATGTCTGAGGGATTTTGGGAATATCCACTCAGCTTTTGACCTCTTGTTTATCCTTAAAAAAGCAGTATTTGTGCTTTCCACGGTGAGGCTATGGGGCTAAAATACCCGTGGAGTGCA
Source organism: Microhierax caerulescens (assembly GCA_035590215.1). Taxonomy (NCBI): domain Eukaryota; kingdom Metazoa; phylum Chordata; class Aves; order Falconiformes; family Falconidae; genus Microhierax; species Microhierax caerulescens. Next base: position 44,128,167 of record JAVJGJ010000061.1, read on the forward strand.
CAGAGAGATGCTGAGGTGGCATTGCTATAGAAGGAGGAGGTGGTGTGGTAAGTTCTTGAAACAGCTTCTGCTGGATTCATGTGCTAGATTTTAGACACATTTGTGAATGTGGCCAGTGGTTTTCCATCAGCACGTTTGCTGGCAGCTGTATCGGAGTAGGTCTGGAAAGGGAGGTTGATACTCAGACATCTGATGAAAAATTGCTGTGTATAGTTACGTCAGAGTTATTTATTCATTGCATAGAGATTAAAGCTTTTTTGATAGAGTGCAGTCATCTTAGCTTGTGGCTGTTGTTTTTCTTAGTTTGTTGTGTATTTTGGGGATCTAATTAATTATAGGGAGTGACTGATGCTCAGAAAAAATGTGGTTCAAACTGAGCTGCAGTTTTCTTCAAGTTTCTTTGCCTTCATACTCAGGAAGCTGCAAGCTCAGGTCCTCAGTATTCAGCATGGAAGGCTAAAATACTGTCAGCTGCAAGTTGTTTGAGGTAGCAAGTTTGTGCCGATGTGCAGGCAAACATTAGGGCAGGGGTCCTCAAACTTTTAAACCAGGGGGCTGGCGCGCGGATTAAGTGGCAGGGTCTTCTGCATCTGCTTGGTTTCCCCCGCCCACCCCCGGTGGGGGGGTGTGTTGGGGGTGTTCTGTAAATACCGGGGGGCCGGATTGAGGACCCTGGGGGGCCATATCCAGCCCGCTTTGAGGACCCCTGCATTAGGGCTTCTCTAATTTGCGAAGCAGAGAGGTGAGGCAGTGTAAAGGCCAGCATTTACTCTTTTTGGCTGGTGGTCTCTATGTAGAAGACATAAATTAAGAGTTGTCTGCTGGCATCCCCTGGAGATGTGATGAGTTTGCGGTATGTTGGTTTGGAGGACATCAGCCTCAGGTTTTTCTATTCTGCTGCCCATCTGGAGGTGGTCTACTTCTTGTGAGCACGTTCCCAGTACTGCAGAGATAAAGGTGGGACAGCCTGGCACATAGCTTGTTTCAGCAAGTAATTTTAAACTTGGAGATATTAATATGCAACTTCTCTTTGAAAAGCTTTCAAGGAGGGCTTGCCATCCGTTGCAGATGAGATACGTAGGGATTGCTCACTCCCCATTCAAAGGCAGGAGTCAAAATGTGTCATAACCTCTTGAACAGCGCCGTTAGATATTGCAGGGCAACTACAATCTCTAGCTCAGGAGGTGGACTGAGGAGCAGTTTGTAGGCAGCTGGGAAGGCACTATCACAGGTGGGATCACTCTGTACTCACCTCATTTCTTGTGGTCTTTACCAAGTTGCCTGCCATTGCTGGGGAAGAGCACTGGTCGTGGCAGACTGTTGCTCTTATCCAGTACAACTTGTCCCATCGGCCAGGTACAGATGCCTGATCTCCCTTCAGTGGTGAGAACAGAGCTTCAGCATCTACTGCAGAGGGAGTTTGCTTTTCCCTGACTCCCATGACACATGATGAAAAGTGGCTTGAGTCCACAGTGCTTGGGGATGGCCACTTCCACACTGTGTAATCTTTGGCCCGGGTCTCTTCTGGGCCCCTTGTAGTGCTCACTGGCTCTGAGACACCGTCAGTAATTTCTGGGGTTTCAGCAGCCCCAGATTCCTGTGTTCGCAAAGAGGTAAGGCAGCCCCAGCATGATACATCATGTGCAGTGATCTGTCACCTAGGAGAGGCCAAACTGATCTCCTCCAAACTACAGCCCACGTGGAAAAGGCTGTACTTGCAACGTGGATGGACAGTCAGAGACTGGGACCTGGAAGCAGGACGGGGAACAAAGCTGTTGGGCGGTGCAGGCATACTCAGAGCTTAGCGATGGCTGTGCACTCTCCAGAGATGTTTGTCTGAGCTCTCCTTTCTGCCCATCCCAGCTATTCCTCTCGCCTCCTTGGTGAGCATTGCCCTGGAGTGCTTGGGCACATAGGTCTGAGGAGACCTCAGTTTCCATGGAGAAGTCTAGTTTGAGATCTGCAGCTTATTTTAATGTAGGGTCTAGGGTTTAGAGCCACTGTCTGGTGGGGGGAAGCTCCTTCTCCTCTCAAGTCATGTTTGGGTTACCTGTTTCATTCCCCCAAACCCTTAAAGCCTTGCTAGAGCCAGATGGCAGATGTTAATATCTTTCTTGGGATTTAGATGATAACGTGTCATGCTGAAGGACCCTTTCCTATGCAGATGCCAGCTGTCACATCCAAGCATGGTGGGGTCAGCCCTCTGGGTTTTGCTGGGGGAAGCAGGGCTTGCCTGGGTGTGCAGCACTGAAGGCCAGCTGGTCTACCTGGCCTGGAGGTAGCATAAAGCCACTCTGGCCTCAGGTTGTATTTCTCATTCTCTCTGCCTTTGGGACAGGCTATGCACCAGCGGGGACTTGACTGCTGTGATTATCTGGGCCGTTTAGAATCTGATGGGTCTGACTATCCCTGGGCTGTTCTAGGATCTGATAATTCCCACCCCCAAACACACCTTTCTCCAGTTTTCTCCCCAATCCTAGTAACAGCGTTAGCCCTGCTATGTTCATGTCTCTCCCAGTCTTCTTCCTTCCCCATAACATGCCTACCAACCTCACCTGCGCTGAGCCTAGCTCCTGCCACTGCCGGCCTAAATCTCTCTGCAGCTCATCACCACAAGTGTGTCATGATAGGTTGGCAAAATTTGCAAAAAGAAAATGTCTTCTACCACATTTTTCAGTTTTGCCACCAAATTTTGACAGAGCCAAGAGCCTGGAGCTGCTTCTGCTGCCCTGAGTGTGCTTGGTGACCTGGAGGGGACCTAGTCAAGTCTCTCCTTAGCAGCTTCCAAGCTATTCTTTCTCTCATGTAAGTGCTCTTAAAGTAATCATCTGGTCCTGAGCAGCTGGAGAAATTCAGCTTCGAGACTGATGTTTGCCCACATGTCTTTCCTTTCTTTCAGACTGTGCTGCTCTGGGAGGAGAGGGCAGCTCTTGGAGGACACTAGTTATGTGGAAGCCTGTTGGACCACCACAGCTCACTTGACTACTCCGATCCCAAATCTGCTGTTTTGAAAATAGGCAGTAGGTTGGCAGCTGGGACATGTGAGAGCAGAGGAGGTGAGTTCATGGTAAGAGGACAGCCTTCAGTTTAAGTGCTTGGAGACCAGCTGGTGTTTCTTTGGGATCCTGCAGGGTTTTTGCTGTAGGTGAGAAGGGGCTGTCCTAGGGAGCAGGGGCTCAGGACAGTGTGACCCCATGGGGATGTCATTTGGCTTTCCGAACATACCTAAGCTACTCACCTGGTGTCTTGGCTTTGTATGGGGTTCATGTTTGGAGAGATGTGACCAACCTGTTAGCTTGTCTAGGCCCTGCATTGTACCAAATCGCCTTCTTAATGGCAGGGTTTCTTGTTAGCTCCTTCCCTTCTGTTGCCTTGAACTCTGTGACCACTTCTTTTTGAATGTATTTCCTCTCTCCCCATTTCTAGATGTGTCTCATTACTGCAGAAGTATTGGGGATCCAGCCTAGCTGAGATCATTATCACAATGGGCCTGATTTTCTAGCCTCACCCTTTGCCTTGATTTCAGAGTGGACCATAAGCGTAATAGAGCATCTTGGAGCTGATTTAATTTTTGCAGAGATTTGCGTTACCTGGAAAAACTCCCTGGAGAGATGCTCAGCTTAATTATGATTAAGGCCAACAAAAATCTGGTAGCTGATCCTTTGAGCAAAGAGGGGCTGTGTTTGACCAGTAGGTGAACCTGGGCTATCTACTGGAAACTAGTAATTTCTTGGGGCATTACTTGGTCTGTTTTCAGTGTATGGGCTGTACTACACTGGGCAGACCGGCTGAGTGACACACCAGTGTTCACGAGGGTGCCTTCACCTGGAGAAGGCTCCATCTCTTCCACAAGGTATCATGGTTTTCTCCTTAATATCCTAAGTATTGTTCTCAGGCTAAGGACATGTGAGGAACGAAGAGACTGAGGATGCAGATGGAATGGAAGAAAATGCCAAGTGATTAAATGGCTGTAGATAAGTGGAGAAACATCTTAAGAGATTGACGGTTGCCTGCTGGGTGGAGAGGTGGAAGGAAAGATTGCATTCGCACACCAGGATTGCAAATCCACTCACAACCTGCACCCCCCTCCACCCCCCACCCCCCTCGGTTAAATTGCATTTGTTACTCATTTTTAGCCTTCCCACTTGTAAACTTGCACACAGCTCTGTACCGCACCTTTATGGCCCCATCTTCTGTTTTCATCTCACAGAACATCTGGTCTGTTTTTTGGGGAGAAAGCCTACAGAATAAAACTTGTGCAGTCACACAAGCTGTTGCTGTGCTGGTGTTTTCCTTGGCTGATGTGTCTGCGACGCATTCCTGTATATGCATGATTGTGTGTCAGAGTTCACCTGCGCAGAGGACGGATAATTCACAGATAGCTGTGCAGATAAAAAATGCATCAAGCATCAGTGTGTGCCCCAGAAGGTGTAATACTTTTTGGGGGCTTTCTTGAACCATCCTCTTATGAGAGCGGCTGTAATGTGTTCTGGACACTGCAGCTCGTGGGCAGACGCTATGGATCTCTGAGCGGGTCCCTCTGTGCTCACCCGTGCAGGATGGAAACCCACTGACTCAGCGGGACTGTACCTGATGTGATTAACAACCGCACCTGGAGCAAATTCCTCTGTCCCTCCGTGGCTTTGCTTTATACAATCGCCAGGGCCCAGGATGGGCAGCTGTGGGGGGAGCGCTGGCAGGGTGCTGGCCTGTGCAGCGCAGTGTGTGGGACTGGGGTGGCTGCTGGGGGCACGCAGGTCTGGCAGGGCGGCGGGGGAGGGTCGGCTGCACCCAGCAGCACCTCGGTTTGAGGGGTGGGTGGCCCCTGAGCGTTTCCTGTCCCCACTAGGTGGCACTGGGAGCCCTGCTATGGTGTCCCCGTCCCCCAGCACACAGCCTGTCCTGTCCCGGACCTCTCCTCTGCCAGGACAGAGACTCCCTGGACAGGGAGCCAGGCACAGAGGGGTCTGTGCATCGCACGCCAGTCCTTTTCCCGTAGGAGCTGGAGTCCCACGGGTAGCGCCTGGTGCTCTAGGAACTAGTGCTTCACACGTTGTGCCAGAAGCTGGTGCCTCACACACTGACCTGGCCGCACTGGGAGCCGTTGTACTGGACGCTTCTCCCCGGGCACTGGTGTGCTGGTGAGTGCCTCAGCAGGAGTCGGTGTATCGGATGTGTCGCACTGGGAGTCACTGCATCACAAGTGTCCTGCTGGGAGCTGGTGCGTCACTGGAGGCCTAGCCCTGCTGGGAGCTGGTGCATGATGTGTGTCCTGATGGGAACTGGCACATAGTGGCTGTGCCTTGCTGGGATTCAGTGTGTTTTGCACATATTCTGCTGGCACCTTGCACCCTGGCTCTGCTCTACTAAAAGTTCTTGTGTTGGCTGTGTCCTGCTGGGAGCTGGTGTGTCAGATGTGTCCCACTGAGAATCTTGGCACTACAGGTGTTGTGCTGGGAATCAGTCAGTTCCGTGTGTCCTGTGGGGAGCTTGTGTGTCTTATGGGGCTCAGCTCCACTGGCAGCCGGTGCATCATGGGCGTCCTGCTGGGGGTTAGTTCAGCACAGGCATCCTGCTGGTAGTCAGAGCATCAGCTAGGAGCTGGTGCATCACACATTAGTCCTGGCTGGCTGGGAGTCAGTATGTCACATGTCCTGCTGGGAGCTAATGGGTCCCACGTGTCCCTCTAGAAGTGTGTGCGCTGCCCTCTGGCCCTGCCCTGCCGGGAGCCAGTGCAGTATGTGCTGACTGTTCCTTTTAAGAAATCAGTCTCATGTGTCCTGCTGGGAGCTGGTGCCTCAGAGGTCTGCTAGGACTCTGTTTCTTGCTCTCCTGCTCTGCCTCGCTAGGAGTCAAGGTGCCACATGCTGGCCCTGTCACTGGAGTAGCCAGTACATTGCACAGCGCGTCTCCTGCTCTCCACGCAAGACTGCTGCACAGAGACCATTGCCCTGGTTTGGTCTCCCTAGTCTAGCATACATGAGCTCCTGCTTCCATCAAGGATCGGGGATGCCGGCCACAGCTTGCTCTGCTGAAGGCTTCCGGTTTGCAGTGGACGTGGGGATGCCACAGCACTGTGATTATTTTAATTAATTTATTTTAAATAGCTATAGTGCTGAGAATTAAATGGCATGAAGTAAGTGCATGAGCATATCCGCCATCCTCCACCACTGCTTCCAGGAGCAGGAGCAGGAGATACATCCGTCTGTGCCTGTCTTGGTGCTGGTGCTCTGTCTGTCTCTCTTCTGCCACCATGTCCTGCCCGCTGGACCTGTCCCGATGCCTGCACTGCCCCAGCACTGCCTGCTGTGTCCTGAGGTACCTGCAGCTTCCCTGGCCTTTGGGGACCCTCTCTGCTGCCAGGCCAGCACCTGCCCTGCAGACAGCTGCTGTTGGCAGCAGCGCTGTGCCCAGAGCTGCAGGCCTCTGCCTGTCACCTCTGAATGGAGTGCATGGTGAGACAGGACCCCTGCCATAAGGGGGCTGGCCCCAGCTGGATGGACCCTCTCTGCCTTGGGGTCACTTGTGGCACTTGGTGGAGTTGTGTGGTGGCTGCTACCTCCCGGTGTGTGTGCAGCCCCAACACAGGCATGTGGATGTCCTCCCTTCTGCAGATCCCCAGGCTCCTTGGTCTTCTCTCAGGGCTGCAGAGCCTTCCCTCTGGCCCCATGCTCTTTCCTCCATCCCTATGCTCTTCCCTCCATCCACATGGTTTCCTGCAGGGCTGTGGGCCCTTCCAACTGATTCCCCATTGCTGTGGCTTGTGTCCCTTGGGGACTCTCCATACGCCCATGCCTGCTCACTCTGCACCTCTAAGTCTTCTCTTTGTGTCCAGACTCTGATGGTGCCTTCCTCATTATCCTGGCTTTCCCCCAGCACCCTGGCTGGTGGCTGTTTTTCAGCCATCATGTGGGTGGCATTGCAGAGAGAGAAGCTTGGGTGAAGGATGATTCCATGGGGGCTGAGGGAGAGTTCAAACATTCTGTGGTTCTGGGATTCCTTGATATGAGGCAGATAATGTGAACTGAAGCAGCCAGCATTGCAGAGTTGGTGAGAGCTTGCAACAGTTATGTGAGGCTTACCTTCTTTCCCCTTAACCTGAGCACCCATGGTGTGGGAGAGGTGGGGGCTCGAGCCCCAGTAGTGTGGCTCTCTCCCTTCACAGCAACTTTCTCAGGCTCCCTGTCAACTCAGGAAGAGGTGTCAGTGCTTTGGTGCTACTCCTAGACTTTCTGGGCCTGAAAGGAAAAGGAGAAAAATCTCATTTTTATCATGCTGATGCTTGTTGTTTGACTGCAGTTGGTGTGGCTGTCTGGTGGGGCTGATGATGGGACCGCGGCCCCTGCCAGGGGCCATGGCAAGCCGCTCTGATGAGGTGCAACCATGTGTCTATGCTGGTGCTGCGGTGCTGCGCTGTTGCATAGGGTTGTTCCTCCGCAGGTGCAGGACTCTACACTTGCCTTTGGTGAACTTGCTGAGGTTCGCCCCCACCCAGCTGTACTAGACCATGTCTGGCTGAATGGCAGCGTAGCCTCTGGTGGATCACAGACTGCTCCCAGTTTTGTATCCTCAGCAGGCTGGCTGATGGCACACTTTGTCCCTTCAGCCAGGTCACTGATGAATGAGTTGAACAGGACCGGTTCAGCACTGACCCCCGGGGAACACTGGACCAGCTACAGTAGCTACAGGACTCCAGCTCAGCTCTGCACCACGGATCACAGCCCTCCGAGCTCTGCCATTCAGCCAGTTCCCAACCCACCTCGCTGTCCGCTCATCTCACCCACACTCCGTGAGGTTATGTATGAGGACACTATGGGAGGTGATATTACGAGTTGCATGGCTTATGGTGACTAGACCTGGGTTTGATAACCTTCTGCTGTCCCTGGAACGAATGCAGGAGCCGGAACGCTGGTTTGGGCTATGGCTGTTCTCTGTTGCGTAGCTGCTTTCAGTTCCTGAACTTGCTTTTATTTGATCAATGAGTGCCAGCTGCAGAGTGCACACGTGATGACCCTGCTCAGGTGACTGTGTCCGCCCCGTGCTTTTACCTTGAGGTCACTCTCGGCTCAGACTAGATTTTAACTGAGGTCTGGTGAAGCTCTGCAGATCCTGTTAGCAGCCTCTTGAGTTTGTTGAGACCTGTGCTTGCAGAACAGCAGCAGCCCCAGAGAGAGAGAGACTAAGGTAGGTTTGGATATGCCAAAGGCATGAGAGAGAGACGGTAGATGTTAGAGGTCCTGTGTAAAAACATTGCCTGTTTTGCCTAAAACAATTTGCAGTGCTGCTGCGAGTTGTGACCCGACTGCTGGGATGTGCTCAGGTTGTCACTAGAGGGAGTGCCATGTGATTTTTCATCGATGTTGAAAAAATTACATGATGCAGAGACCCAGCTGGTGGAGCAGTTTGGCAGGAGGGATGTAGGAGAGATTCTGCAGTCGCTGTGGCTCCGTAGGCATAGGTGTTTCTTTAGCTGCAAGGGAACCTCTTGTCCTGCTCAGCCAGCAAGGTGTGGGGGGAGAGGGAGGAGCTAAGCACCTTAAAAAGGTCAGTTTGCTAAGCGGGAATCACTTTCTTGATTCTCATTTTGGCTCTTTGAAGTGTAAAGTTTTGAAGGTGGACAGGGCCCTGCCCAGGCTCTGCAGGGAGATGGCTGGAATGGGAGAGATGTCGGATCTAGTTGGCTGTGCTGCTACTGCAAATTCACTGGGTTTGCTCTGTCTGTAAAAGGCCTGGCTTGATGCGTGCAGCTGCTGGAGATCTACTTCAAGAGCTCTCTGTTATCCAGATTCTGGTACCATTGCTGCCTGGCTGTACTGGGTAGAGCTACGTTGCATCTCTGTGCCATGCTGTGCTGCAGCGGACACATTCAGAGGTACCCCTCCAGGGCTAGAACCGAAATACAAGATGAGGAACAAGGGAATAGAGACAATGCAAGGAAACAAAGAGACCATAATAGTATCCTGCCTTGCCTTGAATTGGATAATTCCCCTATGACTAGTTGGTGGGCAGTGGATTACTCAGTGGGAGGAAAGAGATCTGGAGTCAGTCCTGTGAACTTCGTTCCCTCATTTCTAAAATGATGTTGTGAACATCTGGCTTGCACATGGAGCGTGAGGCTTGGCTCACAGAAGCATATAAATGTTTTCAGATCCTTGAATGGCTGTTGCTGAAATGCGAAGGATCATCATTAATGAAGTCTGCAATAACACTGACGGAGCATTTGTGTTTGTTTCAATTTGTAACTATGTTCTAACACTTGTTAACGAAGGCTATTGTGGGTTGCATTGCGACCAAGGAACACTTGAGGGTAAACATGACAGGGTGGTTGTTCCTGGTTTGTGCTTCTATTTATCACTGCAGGTGTTGAAACATACCATGTTGTGCAGCAAGGCTTTAAATGGGTGAATAGGGCAAGAGGGGAGACTTAGCTACCACTGCTTCCTTTGTGGTTTTTCCATCTGCTCCACTTACAGAGCAAACACAAACAAATGCCACAATTGGCTGATATAAGAAGATCTGCTGTGATGGGGAGCTGAATATCCATATGAGATCAGAAAAATCTAGCTGGTGGACTGAAGGCTGGTTTTAGACAACATGGCTTGGAGTAACCAAGCTATTCCTCATAAAGAGACCTAGGCAAAGACCTGAAGAAGCAGCAGACGTTCATACAGAAGCCAAAGGTGAAGGGATAGAACAGAGATTAATCAAGCAAAGGCCTGCATGGGTGAGGAAGGAGCTCATAACTGAGCTCAGACATGTGAGGGAGACATACAAGAGGTGGAAGCAAAGGCAGGTGACCGAGGAGGACTATAGATTTGCTGTCTGATCTTGCAGGGATAGAGTGACCTGGAGTTGATTCTGGTGAGGAGCGTGAAGGATGGTAAGAAAGGATTCTGTAAGTATGTAAACAGCAACAGGAAGACTAGGGGAGGTATGGGACTGCTGCTGATTGGTGCTGGGGACCTGGTAACAGAAGATGTGGAAAAAGCTGAGGTACTTGATGCCTTCTTTGTTTTAGTCTTTACTGGTAAGACCAGCCTTCAGCAATCCCCAAATCCTGAGACCAGGGGAAAGGTCTGGAAAAAGGAAGACTTACCTTCAAGTTAGGGAGCACTTAAGCAAACTGGCCCATGAATGCTTAAGAGGCTGGAACATCTCTTATGTGAGAGGCTGAGAGGCTGGAACTGGTCCAGAAGAGAAGGCTCAGGGGAACCTTATCCATGTGTATAAACACCTGATGGCAGGGAATGAAGAAGAGGGATCTGGACTCTCCTCAGTAGTGTCCAGTGACAGGACCAGAGGCAGTGGGCCCACGGTAGGTTCCATCTAAACAAAACTGCTTTTTCTACTGTGAGAGTGTTCAAACACTGGTATGGGTTCCCCAGAGAGGATGTGGAGTCTTCATCTGTGGAGATATTTAAAACCCATGGGACTCATGCCCCTTCCCCCCCATGCCCATCAGTGGGTGTGGACACTCGTGCAGGCTGTGACCCACAATACCTTCTAGATCCTTCTCTGCCTGTGGGACTGACTGCCTTGCTGAGGTTTGGCATGGTGTGTTCACACTGACTCAGTTGTTTCTTATTTCTTTTCTGACTGCATCTCCCAGGTTCTGGAGACTGGTTTGGATCCAAAGCCTGTCCTGTGATACACTGGCAGCCTCTTCTGTACTGGCATCATCTGCTTGATGAATAAACTTGCTTCCTTTTCTGTTATCTGGCTGTGAGTAAAAAGGCTAATTAGGATTGACCCAACCCCCAGCTCTGCGAATCCTCACTTGATACATCTTACATTAGGCAGCAAGCCATTTATGACTACTCTTTGAATCTGTTTTTTCTAGATATTCTCCCATCATATTGCCATTTGAAGCTCCCTTTGTCAAACAAGTATCAAAAAACTTACTAATGTCAAGAAGTGATAACTGTTGTTTTTCCTCATCTACAAAGTTCTTTTGCCTGGCTGTCCCAGGGAGCTGTATTGCTCTGAAGAGGTTGTGTTAGTCCCTGCACCCTTCCTTGCTTGCCTTTGGTGCTTATGGTAATGAAAACTAAGCTAGCAGGTCTGTAATTGCCCAGAGTTTCTTTTCTTTCATATTGTAAAGCACACACTTATTTGCTCTCCCTGCAGCCTTCTAAGGCTGCTTGGTTGTCTCTGGAGCCCAAAACCCATCAACCTGCTTCAGCGCCTTGAGATAAGGCTGATCAGGCACATCTCATTTAAAACGCTTTGCACAGAGAAGTACTCCTTACTCTTGCCTTATCAGAGGGTTAAATCATGTCCTCCTGTGGCTGGTAATAGCTGTGCTGCATCAGCTGCTACTTTTTTCTCACACAGGTCTTTGTGACCTTCAACATGTATCCAAGACAGCTGAGAGCTTTCCAGCTCTGAGAAGTGGACATGCCTTCTCTCTCTCATATGACTGATGGGCTTAGGAGAGTTTGTCACCCTCAGTGACATCCAAAGCTAAGTGTCTTGGCTTTTCAGCTTTGCCCTTTTCTTGTGAGCCTACTTTTAACTGTTGCTTGTTGCAATCTAACCTAGTGTCGATTCCTCCTTCTGACCGCCACCTCTCATGTTTCAGCTGTATTGGTCCTTTCCCTTTCTTCCTGCCTTTTTCCTGGCAGTGAGAGAGCTTGTTCAAGGCCCCTTCTTCAACACACTAGCAGAGCTGTCATTGCTCTTTGTTTGTGTAGTTCAGCCTTCCAAAGTATTCATACCAAAGCTCAGAGCTTACAGTGGTTTGCCTTTCTGAAATCAGCATTTTAACTTCCCTGGTATACCTTTCAAGGCTCCCCGGCCCTTTTGGGTCAGTCACCTTCACCCATGTTGCCTTCCATGTTTGTGGTCTCCTCGGTCCTCCACACGGAGTCACTCCTGGGAGTAAGCCTGTCAGTCACCCATACGGTTCCCGTCCCAGCAGATTGTCCACAGTGTGTTCCAGTTTTCCCCTTTTGTCCCCAGAGCTTCTTCTCTGAACTGTGGGGACTTTCTGTAGGTTTGAGTTTTCCGTTCTCCCTGGACCCTGCAGCCAATGCTACATCCCTGAAGCACACAGTGTCGCTTGTCCTGGAACAGGCTGATACTTTTCTGGGTTCAGTTAGAGTTCTCCCAGACAATCTGTTGCTAGGAGAAAATCATCATTCTGGTCATTTATAAAGCCTTCCTGGTTATTTTAAGCTAGCATCTCCAGGGCATTTGGCAAACTGATGCAAGGTTCCTTGTGCTTCTCCTATGGCAACTGTGACTCCTCTGTCTTCCTGGATACCGTTGTCTGGACCTGTTGTGCTTATGCTATAGTCACTCCTGCAAAGTTATCAGGCTGCTTTTTAGAAAGAAAGGCTGCTTTTTTTTCTTCAGCTCTGTTTTTGTCTCTTACTATTACTTGAATGTGGGATGCATGACATTCTTCTCCTTCCTGGTGTACTCTGTGGTATGTAGTGGCTAGCTATGCAGTTGATGCACACCACAGAGCAAAGATGACCTTGCAAGTCTTCATTATTGTAGTGCTAGATCTTCCAGAAGCATGGTCAAACTCAACCGAACTGTGGTCCTTCCACTGTGCTGACCAGGTGACCTGAATGGTATTTGGGTTCTTCATATGTGTCTTCTTACCGTCCAAGAGGACGTTGACATCTAGCTTGTAGCAATGAAGGCTTCTCAAGGTCCCTCTGAGCTGGGGGACTGCATGACATGGAGATGTCTAGATCACGCAGCACAAGTAACTCTCCTGGCTGGCATGGGAAGGCTGTGGTGAAATCCTTTTAGATCAAACAAGAAGCCTTTTTTTTTCTTTTTTCTTTTCTGCGTTGGTGCTCTTGTCTTTCATTCAATGTAATAAATATCTGGCCACTATGAAATTGTGTGCAGCTCTGTGGGATAAGCAAAGACAGTAGCCACTCTGCTGCTGTTAGTGAATCAGAAAGGCTGCTTTATTGTATGTGAATTGAGTAGAGACAATCTTCTATTGAAGGGCTGGACAAAATCTTGTCTGTGTAGTTTTCTTTCGAAAACCTGCTGATGCGCGGCTGGGCCAGGCTAGGATACACCGTGAGAGGATATCCAGGCCAGTACCCTCGATGCAGTTGTGATTATAGGGCATCTAGTAATTTGCATCTTGGATACAGTGGAGACTGAAATAGTGTTGAGGAGCCTTGTGCTACCACAATGCTACTTTGTGCAGTTCTTGTGTGCCAGCAACTCGTTTTGGAAATCCAATCTCCATTACCATAGCAAAAGCCACAGAGGAGAGGGAGCTGACTGTCCCAAGGATGTCCATCTTCCTGCCACTGCCTTGCTTGTGCCAGAAGGCTTTCCTTCCCTTGGAGTTCTTCTTTCCTTCCTTTGGAGTTCTTCTGCAGGCCGTGTCTGCTTGCTGTGAATCTCCTCTTATTTTATGATCAGTTCTCCTTTCTAGTACACCAAGCGAGTTTTACAGTATGGCCATTTTGCTTGCTATGATGACTCAATCCAATAGATTTTTCTCTTTTTCCATTAGAGAATTTTCCCCTTTTCCTTCTTCCTTGATTGAAAGCTTCTGAACTCTTCTTGTAGTTTTCAGTCCTTCACTTGCTTCATCTCTGTGTGGCACCCTGTTCTTTGTGAAGGTGCTAATTGCTAGGAAATGTGGTCCTCTAGATCCATAGATCATAGACTGGTGAAACTGACCTTGGTCTAACTCCAGCATAAAGAGAATTTCTGCCATTTTAGGCCTTGCTTTTCCTCTAAGGGATCCAGTTACATTCAGTTTGGCTGCATATAGTTACTAACTTCCTGGGTATGAGATCATTTAATGATGACAACGAACATGTAAAACAGGGCTAGTATTTTAGTGTTGATATAAGCAACAAACAATTTGTTTGGCTCTTGAGGCTGTTAGCTGGGCGATGTAAAGCACTGCTTTATCACAAGCCATAGAAGACTACAGAAATAACTGCCCAGGGCCAGAGTGAAGACTGTGGTTGCAGAGGAGTCTATATCTGATGAAAAGATGACACTGGCCTGTAACATCCAGGCTGGGGCAACCATAGAACAAGCGTTTTGCAGCACATCCACAGGTCTCCTCACCGTGCACTTCAGGGAAGATGCTCTTTGCAGTGCGTCTTGAGCTTGAGGGGTTAATATGATAATGTGAGCTACCCTAAAGCAGTATGCATGGTAATACAGTTAGCTCTTCCCCTGACATACATAATCATAGAGCTGAGATCAGGGCACCTTCCCTTCACTCAGACGTCGTGATTGCTGGTACCAGTCACAGGTTATAAACTAATTTTGGCAGTTGGCCATAAAACTGCTCCTTTCAGTGAGACACAGAGGCGTCTGGTGTCAGCCTGACACAAACCATTTGACCAGGGAAAGGCCTTTCTCCTGGTGGGTTTGCAGAAGGGCTAGTGCTGTTAGTGAAGGTAGAAGTATAGAAAGAGGGGCTCATAACCCTGCAGTAATAAATATTAAATGCCTGTTATCAGACCTGGCGCTTGCTTTGTGGCCCCAGCTTTTTTAGCCTGCTTCAGTGGTTATCCACTAAATGCCACAGGTTTATCAGCAAGTTCAAGCATGTTTGGACTGCAAGGTCTCCCCTGGTGTCTGGCACGTGAAATTATCCTAATCTGCCTTTAATATCCCACTCTGTACTCTGGGTGCCATGACACACAATCTCTGCCCTGCACCTCTGGTTTGGGTTACTAGCTGCTCAAAAAAAGGCTTTAATCCTCCCCATCTCTGTGAACGCTGCAGTGCACTTATTTTCCCCCCATCAATGCAAGAATTTGGCAGGCTGCCAGAGCCTGTGGGCACACAGGGGAGAAGAGGCTGCCTCTGCTTTTCTGGGGAGCAGGGGGCCGTGCTTATATGGTGAATGGCAGTCTGGAAGTGAGCACGGTGGTTGTTCATCCTTGTGCTGCCCAGACTGCTGTTCAGTGCTGGTGGCAGAGCCATGTGGAGCTCTGGCTTTGTGGCTTGAAGGCTCTGTATGCCCTCAATGGCTTTTTCCCTAGGAGCTACTCTACCTGGGGACCCTGGGTCACCAGGGAGGTGGGGATCTTCATCATTGGAGATTCCTGGGTAATGGGTCCAGGAGGTGCCGCGAAACCACTGCAATGGTGAGGAATCTGAAATTAAATAAGCAGTTGTTGTGAAAATCTTCGCTCAAATAGACTCTCTTGGTCCCTGAATCACCACCTGTTTGTTGATAATGATAGCAGTCTTGCCAGGATGGAAAATGGAGGAGCAACCACCTTCTGATCTCCTGGCTTTCAAAAGATGTCTGTGCACTCTGCTCAGGTGGCTCATTTAGCTGTGTGCTCCCAGGGAGTTCAGTTTCACTTCCATATCCAACCTGGGGATTAAGAACAGGGTGGTAACTGCTGTTGGTCCATCTCATTTCAGCAGCTTTAAGAAAGAAAAACAGGGGGAAAAGATCGTATATTTGATAACGTTTGGGTTTTTTCCTGGCTCACTGGCACAGAAAGCCAAAATAAGTCTGGAGAGAGGCAACATGTCTTACTAAAAACAAGAACAAATCACAGAACGCCACTAAAGCTCACAGGTTGCTAACGAAGCTTCCTGTCTGAACGTGGTTGTGCTTGCCTGTAGTAGGGCACTTGGAAAGTATTTGCATTGTTTTCCCTTCTTCCTTCTGTCAGGGAAGACAGTATTTTTGTTTCTCCCATCTCAGGGCGTGAAGCTCTAGGGACGCTTGGGAGACCTCTCCCTCTGCTGCCAATGCAGGACTGGTTGTTTCCATCTCAGAGCTGCTGGACTTGTCCTTTTGGGAGGATCACTGGTTCCTGGGACACTTCACCAGAAGAAAGCGCTTCCAGATAGGGTCAGTAGCCCACTGGGAACAGACTGAGCCATTTAAGAAATGTTGCTGTGCTCTGCCAGAAGAGTTCAGTTAGGATAATTACAGCAGGTCATTACAGAACAATAGGAGTGGAAAGTACAGATTAAGCCATTGTTATTTCTACTGTATATATATTATGCAAGGAAGGAATATAATAGTGTCACAGGGACTCAGGTAGAAAAAGCATTTCAGACTGGCTGTGGGCAGCAGAAAATTTGGACAGAAACAGCTCAGAGATTCAGACTGGTGTGAGCGCAACAAAGGGCTATTTTGGAGCTGATGAGATGGATAGGGACTTTGTTTTTTTCTCCTAAGGCTGACAAACTTACCATTGTTGGTTGTTCCAGGAGACAAACTTGAGTGTATGAAGCGTTACAGATATGGTTTCTTGGTTGTTTAGCTAAACATCCATTTCCAATCTGGTAGAACAGTGTGAGGTGTCAACAAGCTGTCAGTGTGCTCTGAGTATTTGCTTCAGTCCCTTCCTGTGAGCTTCTCCACCACAACATGTTCTGGGACCTTCACTCTGTGTGTGAGGATGTGAGGAGGGGCTTTGGGTCCCGTGACTGTCTCTGGGGAAGCACTTTAACAGTGTGGAATAAAGAGGGATGTGGTTGTCTCGAACGGAAAACAGAGGGACTTGAATTAGGCATGTTATAGCCCTCCAGCAAGCCTTCTTGCAGGGAAGCTTGCATTTATCCCAAGCTAAAGCATGGCACAATCAAGGGCCTGGAAAACATGTTTATGTGTGCTTTGATTTGAGGGACGTGGCATTGGTACTCGGGTAGAAAGCTTAGGTGTGTAGGCTGTGGTCTGTGCTTCAGCCTTACTGGCTTACTGAATGCACCTGCAATGGTGTTAAAGCACTTTGATTGTCGTTAGTCCCTGTTTCCAGGCCTGTCCTTTTTTTTTGGCTTCTCTCCCTATCCCGGATCCAGCAGCTTGGAGGAGAACCCATATCTGTTTGCCTGGTTCACAGTCTCCAGGAGAGCTCGGGCTCCTGCCTGCTTGTTGCACCTTCTGCCTGCAAAGCTGACATGCTCACTCATCACTTTGTAGTGCCTGTTTAGCCTTGTTTGTTGTCTGGGACTTTCTGAGACCGTGGTGGCATATCCTGAGGCCAGGGCTGACAGGCTATCGTGTTCAAATTGCCTCTTTTCTTCAGACTTCCCAGGCAGTCTGCAGGAGACCTGTGCAGAAAAGGAGTCTTGGTGCATTGGCAGAGATGTAGATGGAAGGGAAACCGTGTGCATGTTCTGCTGAGCTGGGAGATGTCTCAGGGGGCCTGTCGTCTCAGACCCTGCTGCTCAGTGAGGTGCCTGCTTCTCCAGTAGCACATGAGCACACAGTTTGAAGCAGGAGGGTGACAAGCAGTTCTGCAGGATGTGTCCCTTCGGGCCAGCCCAAAGGGCACAATTAGTTCCAGAAGCTCCCAGGGCATTACAGTAAGGGGAGTCTGTACTCCTGAGAACTGGGTAAATGATTTCTGCATTATCTCAGTTTGGAAGCCTTTGGCTTAGAACACAGGAAGGTTGTTGCTTCCCATGCAAAGACCTTGGTCAATCTCTTATTCCAAGGCAAATCTGGGTTAGCTGTGAAGAGGGAATGTCTGTTGATTTGGAGTCCAGTACAGCAGGGTAAACTGGGGCTCAGTTTGCCTGGCAGAGGAAGCACAGGGAAATGTAGCAGCAGCTTTCTAGGGCCAAAATGCCAGTGAGAGTGTGACAGGAGAAAGACACAGACTCACCCCCATTGACTCCTTGGTCTGCTTGGTCTGCTTGGTCCTGAGATTTTTAGCTACTTTCAGCTGGCTCATGAGCACAAAAATTGTATCGTGGTAAAGGAATTGCTAAGCCAAAAATGCCACCTCATATGAAGTTATTTAAGCATATTTCATGATGTATTTTTATGCATCAGTAATTATGATCCATACCCAGATTGCCCTACTCTATGCTTTCCTCTTGCGTCATTAATTGTTCATGCAGGATTGTTTTCCCCAGAGGGTGTCATCCAATACGTTATAGAAGTAGAAGACACTGAAGTGTATCATATATAACCATTTGCATTTTTTTTTCATAACTGGCTTGTATGCAATTAGTGTAAAATACTTTAGCATCAGAAGTTTCCTAGTGGAAGATATCAAGTGGATTTGAAAAAGCTCTGTCTTCCACTACCTGAGAAGGTAGAAATTTCACCAGGGGAGCTCACACCAGCACTGCAGGCAAGGCTGAGCAAGCAAGTTGAGGAGGGAGAGCAAGGGAATGTTGTAGTCTTTAGAAGATTGTAAGAAAAGCCTTGAACTGAATTCAGCTCCAGGGTGGGTTGGACAGGTCCTAGCATATTGGTCAGGACACAGTAAAGAGGCTGCTTACTAGCCTGCTTTCTCAGTGGTGCTGCCGATTTCTTTCTGTGTTCTCAGAAACTGTTAGGTCCAAACAGCCCCCTTCTACACAAACCTGACTGTCTAGCAAGTGCGTGCATGTGCCTGGCTCTGACAAGCGTTACCCAAGCTGGGTGAAAAGTGCGAGCATCAGAAGAGATCCTGCCATTGAGTCTAGGACCAGAAAGAAGCAGAAGACATTGCAGGGGAGGAGAATTTCCGCTCAGGGGACTGCAGGTATTCCCACTGAGCTGCAGGAGATGCTGTTGCCTGTCCTGCAGGCCCCACGGAGGCTCTTGGGAAGCAGATATGGTTTGTGGTGAGGTGCTGTAATTCTGTAGGTTTCTGCTCTGCCAGGAGGCAGATCTGGCCACCAGTTCCCCAGGCCATCAGCTTGTCTGGGAAGGTGGACTCTGCAGAGGCCAGACAGACACTGGGTCAGTACCGAGGCAAGGAGCGCAGCTGTGGGCTACCCTGAGGAGTGGCTGAGTGTACCATCTCATTTTGTTACAGTTGTGGGCTGACAAGTTTGCACTGATCACACTAATATCTCCGTTATCCCAGCTGCATGCCCGATCTCACATCTAAATGGCATTCTGTCCTTGCCCCAGCATCCGTCTCCCTGCACATCTGTCTCGTTGGTACATCTTCCAGCTGGCTGCGCAGGTCGCAGCAGTTTCGCTGCCCCCCGAGATACTGAAAGAGCGCTCTGCAGGACGGGGCACGAGTCCCTCTTTCTGTAGCTCTCACTTCGGTGTGTTGTGTAGGTGGTGGGTGTGGGAAGAAAGTTACCTAGAAATCCGTCCTAGAAGAAACTGTTCGTGAGTGTTGGGGCCAGCGGACCCTGGATTGCTACAGGAAGGTCTGATTTGTGACAAGCATTGCAATTGGTCTCTGCCTCTGCAGTTGCTCACGTGGGAGAACTTTCTGACTGCCACAATCTCTGCATTTCTGCCCATCTTCTTAAAAGGAGTTGAAATCATGCAGGAGAGTCAGAAGTTTCTGGGAGGAGAAATACAGACTCATGCACAGGTCAAGCAGTTTAATTAGACCTGTTTCTTAGGCAGACAGGCTGAAATGTTTTTTCTGGTTTCTAGAAAGGCAAAGTTCTTCAAAGTCTTATCTGACTGTAGGTCCAGCCACCAAAACTGCCATTCATCAGTGTAGAGCAGTTCTAGGAGAGAGAGAGAGGCCTGAACAGAGCTGAAGGAAGAGGTGAGAAGGGATTTGAAAAGAACTACAGAATCTCCCCGATGAAGGCACTAGTCTGCTATTTATTGTTCTGCATGGTCTAGTAGTGGCAACCTTGCTGCTACAAGGAGTGAGTGCTTCATAGATCCTGGCCCATATGGCTCGTGTTGATTTTGTTTCCACACTGACTGAATCTTGCAGCCTCCAAGACCTGGCACCTAGATTAATCAAATGTTGAACTTGGGGGCTCCCTGCTTCATGCCCAATTGCCTGTGGCAAAAAGTCCGAGTAAGGATTTAAGTTCCTGGCCAATTCCTTTTGATGATGGGGGTCACATTTAGCCCCAGTTAGTGTTGATGTATCCTTGTTCACCTACTGGTTACTGGAGACACACCAACCCTTGCTTTCCTGCTGAAGGGATCTGCTGTAGATCTACATGGGTTAATCTGAATGAACTTTGCAGCACTCCAGGCACTGACATCAGCTCTACCACCACAAACCAGAACTCTTCCCTGCCTATGGAGAACTGCTTTTCTAGCTCCAGATCTCTGGGGCCGGCATCAGTCTCCTGATAATGATGTCCTGCGAGTGGCAGAGCATGATACTGCCATGAGCACTGGGGAGGAGCAGGTCTGGGCTTCCAGCACAGCTCCATGACATGTACCTCGTGCTGGTTTTTGGCTGCTGTGTTTCCTAGCAGGAATGGCACAGTGTGCACTGTGACCTGGGCCCTGCCAGCAGCTCTCTGAAAAAACAAGATGGGGGTGGGGGGG
>JAVJGJ010000061.1:44148451-44178129 GCA_035590215.1 Microhierax caerulescens
CCCTTTGCATGTCAAGAGGTAGCAACTGGGAATATATGCATGAAATTAGGAATTGAAGGTGTGGTGGAGGTGAGGCTATCACGGGGTACCTACCAGGTCTGTGTCAGGGGATATGCTGCAAGCATTAACTCTCCCTGCAACTCTGCTGAACCTTTTGCACAGACTCTGTGTTTGTCAGGTAGGGTTTCCTGGGACCAGACTGTCCCTGCTGTGAGGAACCTGGTGGAGGTGGAATTTGGAGTTGTGGGATCTGCAAGGGCCAGGTGGTCTTGATGCAGGCTGGAGGAAGGCAGTGTCGGCGTGTGGGTGTGTAAGTTTGGCCCTTCATTTCCCTTTGGATTTCTTAGCAAAACAAGACACCTTGCCCTGTGGGTTCTGCAGGGAGGGATCATGCTACTTCTGCAGTAGTGAGTACCATGGTTTGGGTGCAGGGTGCTGGCTGAATTTGGGGCCAGGAACCTAGGGAATGACAGTGGAGGTAGGTGTGTCATCTCCAGGGAAAGCTCATAACTAACAGCAGACCCTGCTGGTTTGGCTCAGCACAGCCTTTGCCTTCAGACGCTCCAGTAAATACCACGACATTGTATGATTTGGAAAACCTCTGACTTTTTTTTTTTTTTTTCCTCTTAGTTCCCTTAAGGTGTTAACTAACAATAATGAGCCGATGCGAATGCCAGAAACGGGAGGAATATGTTCGCTGCTGGCACTCCTGTCATGGCTTTCTACTCACAAAGGGTATCTGAGAGTTCTTACCTGCAGGAGGTACGGAGAAAAGAAAAAAACACTCCTTGGCTTCCTACACTAGCTTAGAAGGTAGAAGGTGGTAGGAAGGCTTTTGCCTGGATTGCTGACTGCCTCCCAAAAGGTGAGCCCACGTACCCCTCTTGGCTGGCTGCCACGAAGTGTCCTGGGTGGCCAGATGGCAGCACTGAAGTGGTCCGAGCTGAAGCGGGCTAATGACACTCCAGCTCAGTTCCCAAGTTCATTCCTCACCTCACAGCACATGGGCTATGCGGAGAACATACGGAATTGCTGCAGCGGGTGCTGGGGCCACAGGGAGTTTCTCTGGATTTGCCTGGTATGGCCACTTGTCAGAGACCCCTGTGGGTCTCTGTGGTGACCTCGGGGGGCCCGTGCGAGGGGAAGGTGGGGGTGGGAGGAGATGGGGAAGTGCCAAAGGAGATTCTGAAGTAAACTGGCCTGCAGGGAAAAAGAAGACCTGGACTGGATGATGGGAAGATCATGCTGCCTAGGAAGTGGTGTGACTGCACTTTCCTCTGGTTTCTGGACAGTAAATGGAGTGAACTGAAGGGGGCAAGCTTAGAGCTTAACTTCACAGCATGGAGAGAAAGCAAAGCCCTGTGCGGAGCAGCGCCCTTGGAAAGAGCCTTCTAGGAGGAGGGGAAGAAACTTGCCATGGTGTGTTGTGCTGTGGAAGAGATCCAAGGTTTTGAAGAGATCTTTAACTCATTTCCCATCTGATAATTCTAAATTGTCTATTTTATTTTATTTTATTTTATTTTTTTTTCAAATTTAAATTGTCCATATTTAAGTATTCAGGCCTTTGAATAACCTCTTTCCTTAGTTTTGGCAAGTACCAATACCTGTACTGCTTTCATCAAATCTTCCTTGTGTACCACCATCTGGAAACTTTGCTTCCCAAATCTCTTCCTGGAGATTCCAAATTGAGTCTAGAACATCTTCATGCTCTGTTTCTGGTGACCTAAGATCTGACCTGGCTGTGGAAGGCCTCAATTCATACCTGGAGGGTGCTAATGACTCTGATAAAATACTGAGTTGGATTTTACTGCCAGGCTTAATAATTTCAGTGATAGTCATTAATAAAGATTTCCCTTTGGCATGATCCCTTTTATGCAGGGTTCTCTTTTGCTACATTAGCTGCATGGGTTCCCTGCCTGCGCTGCAGAGGTCTTGGCTGTCCCGGTGCTGACACTGCCAGCCCACAGACATGGCATTCAGCAGCGTTGAGGTGCCTTGCTCCATCACGGCAAGTGGCTGAAGCAGTCTTAAGGTGAAGTCTAACTATGTAGCCACAGTTCTTCCTAGACTGGATCCACAGCTTTGAGGCTCTGGGACCTGAACAGAGATGCTGAGGGCAGATTTTTGGTCCTACATGAGGATGCACCTAGCAGAGCTCCAATCTGATGCAGAAATGAATCAGTATGTGCCTAGGGCATTACATGAACCTCAATGTTACAGTGCCACAAGGTGTAAGGGGTTAATCACGCTGCCCTCACTGCAGGAATGGGATCTTGTCACTACAGCTGTTGACCTGAAGGAAAAAGTTTTGCTGGTACCTCCACCTGCTCTCAGTTAGCACTGACAAGCCTTTTCAAGGCAGCTGTTACATAGGGTCTCTGACTCCTTAGGAATTCCTTTTGTTCATAGTTGTCTCCCAAAAGAGCCCATTAAAAACAGGAAAAATCACAAACAAGTGATTAATGCTGATGAGCAGAGTTGTAAAGAAAGGACAGGTCTAAGCTAAAGGGTATGTCCTCTTCTTGATAAAGCAGAATTTTGTGCCATCAACCTCTCAGAGTCTGGTGCAAGATTCCCAAACCTCTGCAGGAGTGGCTTAATGGATAAGTAAAGCTGCTCTTTCTCTGCACACAAATGCATTGATCGAAAGCAACCAAGAGGCTGCATTTTTTTATTGGATGATTGGGAAAATCCAGTCCTAAGCTCCCTGAGGGCTAGGAAGTGATCTGTTTTCTGCATTCTGTATTCAGGTAACAGGGATAGAAGTAGTGGGAGAAACTCCTGCAAGAACCTGGCAAAGGAGAGAGAGGTCTTAACATGTGAATGGCCAATGGTGCGTCATAGAGCTAAGGGTGAATGGTTGTGTCTAACATGTATGCACACCTGGACCATGTTCAGCAACATACTTTGGGAGCAGTAAATGTATCTTGGCAACTTGCTTTATTTAGCTGCACATGCAAACATGAGGCTGTTCCTGCCTTTCACTCCTAATATGTCAGCATGTCTTTGAAGTGACAGATTCCCCCAAGATACGAAAGCATCAGCATGCCTTGAGCAACAGCCTGGAGCTCAGATGAAGCTGGAGGTGGTGATTTTTCTCTGTGTTTTTATCTGAGTGCAGAGGAGCATTTTCTACCCTGTTCAACACATGCTTCTGAAACAGAGGCTGAGTGTGATGCTTTGGGAAATCCCCTCCTTAGACAAACCTCTCCTATGCAGGCAATCGTCTCCGCTCCTTTATTTTTAAATCCTCTGTACCAAAGGTTTTTCCTGTCTTCCAGTGTCTCCTAACAGTGTTGCCTGCAGTTAGAAGCCAGCAGTTTGCTATGACAAGGTTACAAGTACTGTGATTGGGGGTCCTGACAAACAGAGACAAAGAGATTTTTAGCTTCATTGCTCTTGCTGGAGGGGAAGGAGCCAGACTTCCCCCAGGTTTAGCCTTTGGGTAGCTTCACTGCCTAGGATGGGAGCCGTGGTTCACCCAGCAGCACCGACTCTGCTTCTGCGGTTAAGGTGGCATGTGTTGTGGCAGCAAGGCACACGCACTCCGCTATGTTAGCAAGGCAGGCTGGATGGGATGTGCGCTTCTAGGCACAAGCTCCTGCTTGCTTCAAGGCACGGGAATGTTTCTGTGTGTGGAAACAGGCCTTCTTTGATTTCCCAGCCCTCCCCTGCTGCCTGTCACAGTGGCTGCCAGCTCCTCCTGTCTGTGTTGCTCCAAGGAGCCTGCTGGAGGAGGCAGCCTGGGTAGCTTGGCACCAAGGCAGTGGGGTTAGCAGTTGCCTTGCCAAGTGCTTTGCTTTTGTCTCCATGGCTTGGGGAGGTGGTGTGATTTGTGCTCTTGGTCACTGACAGGTCTCAGCTGACAGCTCCCTCCTTTTGTAAAAATTACTTGCAGAGCGGCTAGTTGAGACATGACAAAGTTTTGAAAGAGGGAATTTTGTTTCCCATACAGTTTCATGAGAAAGGTCACCGTTCCACCCCAAGTGCCACTCTGGGTAAACTAAACACACACAGCTGCGCTTGCTGCACAGGGTGAGACAGCCTGGTGCAGGCCAGGATGCACATGCCAGGGAAAGGGTCAGGCTGGCACCCGTGGCTGGGCAGAGCCACCCGGGGCTGGCGCTGCTGCTTGACGAGGTTGCCCTTGTATGGCAGCTCTGGGCAGGACTGTGGCAGCACATTGGCTCTGTATGGCATTGTGTACCTCTGGAAAGGCTCTAGGCTCTTGACTAAATTGCACTGTATGCATGTGGTGCCCTGGCTCTGTGCAGTGAAGACTTCACCTGTGCAGGTATCAGCAAACAAAGAGCCCTGATGCTTCCTTCCCTCACCTGGCTGATTTGGCATTAGCACTACCCCTTGATTTCTATAAAAGCTTGCCCATTTTGAGTGATGGTAGTGGAAGAGGAGATATGGGCTTTGATGGTGTTTGGCTTCTTGTTTTCTGATTATTTACTTGAGCAGATATCTGTTAGTGCCTTTGGCTTACACTTGTGGGGCTACTTGTAGGTCAGCTGGTACTGCTCTGCCCTACTGTGATTCACAGCAAGCAGATCCTTGCCTTGTGCATAGCTGCACTGGCTCCCAGAGATCAACCTCAAATCAATAGCTGTTACTGGAAATGACTCAGTTGGGCATGGAGCGAGTGATGGCTGCAGCGCCGGGCTCAGCAGCCATGTGGGGGGGGTTCTGTTTGCTAGCAGAAGCGGTTCCAGCAGCATGTACACATGACATCTCTCTGGATGCAACAAAGGCATCCATGCAGTGTGGCAGAGAGGCTTTGAGATGAGGTGTTCTCTGGCCAGGAGGCCATTGCTGCAGGAACTGCAGGGTTATGGCAGTGAAGCCTGGCAGCCTGGGATCTGGGGAAGACCCGTTTCCCTCACTACCCTGCTTGGAGGAGGGGGGGATTTTTGCAGCAAACTGCCACCACCATTGCAAACCACCAATGGCTGCAGTGCTCTACACTGGTTTTGGACTCATGCATGCTGTTTTTTCTGACGGTGGCACCAAGAACAACCGCATTAACTCCAAAATAACTGCAGTGTGCCTGCCTGTGAAGCCCCGTCCTCTAATACTTTGCTACAAGCCTGTGGTCTCTGTGATGGTGTGGTTGGGCCCATGGTGCTTTTGTGTCATTGTACTCAGAAGCATTTAGATTCTGCTTGGCTGGAACATGACTAATAACATCACAGTCTCTGATTACAAATTCATTAAAATAGTGGTTCTCAGATGCTTGTCTGCTGATGACTTCTTGATTCCGATTGCTTAGTTGCCTTAAAAGGCAACAGAAATTTCTCCGTGCTTTCCCAATGGCACCTTTTCCAGGTAAGGTATGCCCAGAGGGCTGTTAACTTTCTGTGAATGAAAGCAAAGGGACCTGCTCCAGTAGGAAGCAGATGTTCTCTGGGAAGTCCTGTTGATTCAGGAGAGGCTGATCTGAGAGCCAGTCACTGCTGCATGTGTTCCTCTGTGTGTGTGTGTGCACGCACCCTTTGCATGGTTCCCTCTCTTGTGGAGGAGCAGGAGCTGACATGAGCATCAGGGCTTTGACCCTGTGAGCATCAGTTGTGTTCTGCATCTGGGTGCTTGGGTGCTGTGACGAGAAGCCTGTTTGTCTTGTGTGCTCTGATGATCCACAGTCAATTGAATGAAGCTGTGTCTCGGTGGCTGATCCCAACCCAGGTTACTGGACAAGGTGTAATTTCTGTCTTTTGGCGTATGCAGCAGCTCAGCTTGCCTTCTGGGGTAATTGTTGTGATGAGAGGAAGGACGATGTGAAATGTGAACAAAAAGTAGCTTGGCTCCTTTAGCAAGACTGGAGCCAAGGGATCGCAGAGCTTTGGTGACTGCAAAGGGGGTGTGTGTGAATCAGAGAGCTCTGCCCAGGGTGTCAGGATTAGAAGTGATTTTTATGCAAAGGAGAAGATGACTCAGATTTCAATGATCGGATAAAAATTGTTGCTTCTTCCTTATGGAGTGCTGGTGTTAAAATGTAGCAGGACTTCAATGCTGTCATCCATTTGTGAGCTGTACAAGCATGCACCCCATGTTACATTTTAGTCACTCTCACTACAAAAGCCTCTAGTTTACATGTTCTTAGAACCCAAAGGTTGTTAGGGCTCGAATGCAGATCTGAGGCTGACACTGGCTTTGTCCAGGAAGAAAAGGCTTTGGTAAGACATTTGAGCCAGAGCAGCAGAACTGTTGTGTCTGGTTGGAGGGGCAGACCTCTCCCAGACCTCTCTCAGGCTGCTGAGCTGCTCTGCACTGGTGAAGCCACTCCTGTGGTTGTTAGGTCTGGACAAATGAGATCGAAACCTAGGTATCTGGCTCTGTGTATGTCCCTTTCTCACTGAAACTTAGCTCTGTTGAGTAAATCCCCACGAGTAGTGTCTGCTTTGGATAGTGGAAGAGAGATCTCACTGTTCAGCAGGCTGTGCTGAAGGTACCAGCTGAGCTCTGCAGCTCAGGCTGTGCTGGGAGAGCTGGAGAAGCCCATTGGAAAGGAGCAGAGCTTGGTGCTGCGAGCTGGTGGCCTCATTAAATGTGGCAAGCGGGCACGCATGCCTGCGCGAACACAGGCGCCGAGGCAAAGGCCCATTGACTGCTGCCAGCCGAGCAGAAGCAGGGTGGGAGGTGGCTGGGCAGAGCTGTGGGTATTGTCACTCAGGTGCAGTGCTGCAGAAATTGTGTGGGCATCTTCTGCTCCCGCTGGGCGTGTTTAGACAGGTGGAAAATTCAACCAAAGATGAATTAAATCCCACAAGAGTGTAAAAATTGCAGCATAATCCTCATAAAATGAACTCAGTAGCACTTGGAATAAATACCCCTGCAACCTGCTGTTGCGTGGCTGGTTATGTTAAGGTTTTGTATCGGGAGCCCTGTGGAAGGCCTTGTCTTGGAGGAGTCGGTGATCTTGAACATGCCACATACATTCCAGTGCACCTTGCACTTAGGGCTTGGGAAGCCTGAACGTTATTAATGTAATCTGTAACTTATAGCTCCTTTGGAAAGGAAAATGGTATATGGATCAAGGGGTGGATGCAGTGATTCTGATGGGGTGCCACTGGGCGTGGAGAAACTGGTGATCCGTGTGCGAGTGCCCCCGAGTGTGCCCAGCCCCGTGCTGTGCTGCGTGTCCGGCACGGCCTTCAGGCTGGGCTGTGCTGCACGGATGCTGTGGCTGCAGGGCAGCTCAGCCAGCTCAGCGTGACAGGGGAGCTCGGGGACGGCTCCCGATGGGTACCCGCAATTACAGCACCTGCATGGCTTTCCCTTTAACTGTGCAGCAAGGAGTTCTCATGTGAACAGTACACAGGGTGGATAGAGCTGTTTTCTTGTAAGAAAGTAATAGCGCAGATAACCAAAAGGGAGATTCTCTCCAGGGACAGGATCTGTGCAGCCTTGTAGGAAAATTCATCTAGAGTCTGTCCGCTGCTGCGTGGATGCAGGGCTCCCAGCATCTGAAGGGATGCAAGATTTACTTGCTATCAATATTTCTCTTTAACGCTATCTTATTAAAGCAGCTGTTTAATAAAGGGGTTTGTGTTGGGCTTTTCTTATTAAGATCAAGAAAGAGACCTGCACCAGCTCTCCCTTTCTCCCCTCACCTGGTGCTGACCAGGTTTTATAAAAACCTAAACTAGAATGCCATCTTTATATTTTTCGGCATGATCTGAAAGCTGTTTGCTAACAAGCCTAGATGGTTAGCATGCACAAAGGGTGCTTACAAAGGGTCCTCAGCTCTGGCTCTGGTGAGCATGTGTTAGAGTCCTGGTTTTTCAGAAAATTTGGCCATGCAAATAGCGGAAAGGGAAATTAGATGTGTTTGGGTTAATTTGGGCCTGGCATTGCCCTTTGCATAGGGTGGATGTCATCTCGCTGGAGGTGACATCAGGGAGCCTCTAAGGACCAGGGAGTGCTCAGCAGCTCAAAGCAAGACTCAAATGAGTGGACAGCCAAGCTGCAATCCTCTGCAGGAGGGAGAGGGGATACTTTCCTGGTTGTCTGCTAAACTGACTGGGAGTTTCAAAACCTGATGGGAGGGCAGATGGGACCCTTGCTAGCTCTAGGAAGTTCTATCTGGAACAAGGAAGTGACTCGATTTCACACATCCAGAGACCTGGATGGTCTCAGGGTCTGCTCACAGGTTGCAGCCTGTGTATCTCCCTGGGCCGCCCAGCCTGCCCACCCTCCCGTCTGTGCAAGTCACTTGGGCGCCTTGCTGTGCTGTCCAGCCATTCCAGGGCCACTTGTGCAGAAAAGCTGTGCCCTGCTTTGATGGACCAGGCTGGGCTTTTTCTCTGTTATTCAAACTGCAGAGAGGACATAACCTGCAGAGAGCTGCGGTGAGGATTCTGGGAGAGCTCTCATCACCAAACTGTCTGGCCGCTCCTTGCGCCGTGCCACTTATGAACTCCCCTCTGTGTGCCTGGGGAAATCAGGCCACAAATGACACAGGTCCAGAAAAGGAACTTATAGCAAACCTCTAGACATATGGGACGGCCACACCTCAAACTTACTGCATGACTAAGGGTGTTTCAAACAGGCACCCAAAGTCTTTTCAGGCTCTAGGGAAACCAGCCTGCAGGACCACCTGAGCCAGACAGACTGCCTACTCAGCCCTGTACTTAAATGGAGGGACCATGAACTTCTCCATCTAGAGAAGGGCTTTGGTAGTGGCACATCTGCCTAAATAATGTGGTTTGGGCAGCGTAGTGCTGGGCTGAAAACTTCCTGGGGCTGCTGATGTGAGCGTCCACTTCTGTTGATGCTAGTTAATTGGAGTTGGACCACCTGGCTGCTCTCAGAGTGGTTCTCCTGTTCATTAGTGATTCCATCTCTGTGGTGGCCAGACTCATTGGTGTTTGTAGGTTGCCCTACAGGGAGAAGGTGCTGGCAGCACTTTAAGTCAAGCTTGATTTGATTTCCAAAATTTCCAGATTGGCTGTGTAGCTGATGGGGACTGAAAATGGATTGGGCTTCCTTCATGCGCTGAACACAGTCTCTGTTCAGCCAGAATCTCTGACTCCTTTGACTGGCCTTCCACACCCTCTGCCTTCACCACTCGGTGCACTCATGTGCTCTGTGTGGGTTGTGGATGCTTGAGTCCTTTGTCAGGCCAGAAGACTTGGTGGAACTCCAGCATCCATGTTCCACACTGAAATATCATTGATGACCTAGGACTAGGCATGCCCTGCTTCTGCTGCTGCCATCCAAAGCATCCTCTGAGTCCTTCTTTTTTCTGCCTTGTCTCTTTGTCCTGTAAGCACATTGGATCTACACAGCCCCACCTAAAACCAGAGCTCCTTTGGAGCTCTTAGAATTTCCCATGATAAATCAATACCCTGATAACAATATAGCTCTCCCAAGAAATTATTGCTGTGTCCCCAGGCTCTGTGCAGCAGGGATAGCTCTAATCCCTGTGATTGACTGACATTTTTTTTTTTTTTCATAAGTTCTAGTTTCTGAGTCATCTTGTGCCGTAGTAAAGTGGAGGTCCAGGAAAGGTACCTCCTCCCTGTGATGGTTAGGCACATATGCTGCTCTGGGATCTAAGCAGGTGCATAACTACTGTGTGAATAGAGACCAAAGGCAAATAAAAGGGTATTTTTGACTGTCTTGATTTCAGTAGATGCAGTCCTCAAAATTGGACCCCACGTAGCAATATTTCAACCTGCGCTGCTGCTGTTACTGCTTTTTGTGACAGAGAAAGGTGATAGAAAAGATGACATCAGGCTTCTTTCTGTAACTTCTTCATAGTTCCCTCTCCATAATACTGTTGCCTCTTTCAGAATGTATTGTTAAAATTACCCCAACAATGGGTTTACCCATTGTCATAACACAGGGTTTGATGAAGGGAAGCTGTGCAATGGCTTGCTGCATCTGATATTCATTGGAAGGTCTCATCGTTTTGGATAGTGAAATTACCCTGGTAGCAAGATGCTTCAGAAGAGACAAAATGCTTAAGACTTATGAGGCATGACAGGATCCTTGATTCCCAGTGTTTTCAGAGAGCTGCAAACGCTGCAAGATTGGGAGACTGGCAAATTCCCAGTGCCATTAAAAATCACCCGTTCAAATGTTCCTTCTGCCCTTTGTTGTCAGTGCTGAGTGCTCCAGGGGCTCTGCAGCCTTTGGCTTCATGCAGGGTGGTGAGAGGGTGACAAAAAGGCTCTCCCTGTTTAGTAAGGACTTACGTAATATATTCAAGTTCTTCTCATGTGTTTCCCACCCTTTGCCCAACTAACTTCATGCTTGGAGAACAAGTGCACAAGTGCATAACCTCTAGGAAGATGCTTTTTGGAAGAGATCACTCTTTTAGGGCTGGTCCACACTGGGGAGCGATTAGATGTGCTCTTTATTTCATAACCTTTCCTGGGATGACTGGTTCTTCAATCTTGTTCTTTTTGCATCCTGCAACTGGTATTGCAGCCACTGGGGTTGCAGCAAAGAATTATGGTGTGACTTGCAAGTATTGCTTTTTCTCATGTTTTTTTTGCTGCTCCTGGGGTTGATGAGTTTGTCGAAAGATGGATCTTAGGTCCCCATCCCCAGTGGATACTGGCAATTAGCAAAGTGCTGGTTGAAAGGTGAAACCAAGTTGCATGCAATTTCCTGGCAGAAACCTAGGTAGCTGTTTTTTTTTTTAACTTTGGCCAGAGCTATCTTTGGCTTTGCAGGCTTGAGGCAGGAACTCAGCTTTCCAAAAGTGTTTATAAAATACTAAATGAGCTCCACTGGGGTTTGCCTCGCACTGGCCTTCCAGAATTACCCATGACTCCTCATGGGGATTGATGGAGATGATTCAATGATGCTGTCAATAATGGTTCCAGCGGTATAATCTGGCTTAGCACCATCTGTGAAGAGACAAAGATGTAAGTTTCTGAATGCTTTTTGCTAAAAGAGAAATAAATCAGCCTGTTGAATCCAGCATATGCACTTGCTGCTCTTCATTTTGTAACGCTCTGTGCTTATTTCTGTCCTCAGTTCACTGTCACCAAGAGCCTAACTCAGCCTTTCAGTTAGGAAAACTGTCTTGTTCTCTTTTTAGGTGGCTAAACACAGAATGTTTGTTGTCAATATCTTAAAATATTTAGCTGCATAAATTGAAGTGGCCTGGCTGTCAAATGCTGAAAAAGCTGGTTACAGCTTCTGCAGTTCAACACCTCTGAAAACTGGCTTGTGTTGATACATGTTAAAGTGAAATTGGCTTTAGGTGCTTGGCCTGGTGCAGGACAAAACACAAGATGCTTGACCACTGCAAAGTTGTCTGAGAAGGTCTGGCATAACTGGGAGGTAAATGCAGGCACTGTGGTCGCCCTCTCCTTGTGATACTGCTGTGCGCTACAGCACTGGGGAGAGGAGGCAATGTTTACTTATGTTGATATCTGCAGAACCCGTACAATTTTACGTAAGAATAAAATAAATACTGTTTGTTTGAACAACACAGAATGTCTGTTATTCTGGGAATTTGAGGAGGTGGGGGGGAGTGAAAAGTGCTGTGGTCAGTTTAAGTGGCTGGAGCTGTATCTGGTCTATTTGTCATTGGACTGAATCACCCTGTGCATATCTGGACACGTTTTAGGATTGTTTGTT
Organism: Microhierax caerulescens; assembly: GCA_035590215.1. Classification (NCBI taxonomy): domain Eukaryota; kingdom Metazoa; phylum Chordata; class Aves; order Falconiformes; family Falconidae; genus Microhierax; species Microhierax caerulescens. The sequence goes on from JAVJGJ010000061.1 coordinate 44,160,056, forward strand.
TACCTGAGTGAATTCCTGTAATTTGATTGTACTTTCTGATAGGGGCAGATTTGTAGATCTTCATCCTATCATATCCCTTCGAGTGTTTTAGTGCTGGACTGCTCATCTTAGCCTTATCTCAGACCTGCCCAGATGAGAGCCTGGAGAAAACAGCTGATCAAGAAATCATTTGAGATCCATTTGTCATTGCTTCCCTTTGTGCAGGAGTTTTGTGTGAGGGGGGATTTCCAATACATTTTCCCCCTAAAAGCAGATGAGGGACATATTAAGCTGCAATAATAAAAACTTCCCCATAAAGCAAAGCAACAAGGAAAGCCAACTGGTTGGGAGAAAAACTGAAGTAGCTGGGCTGTGCGAGAGTCAAGTGACAAAGCGATTTTATCCACACTGCTTCATGCGTTGTTTTCTCTAGCCTGGATTTCCTGGTTGGGACTCTGTGGAGATCCACAGAGTTAATTGAGAACTGCTCCAGATTTGTTTGCATTATTTATTTTGCAAAGAGTTCTAAGGTAATACACAATAACAAAGGAATTGAAAAATGGCTAGTGGTTTTTGGGTTGTTTTTCCCCTGCTTCAGGGGGAATCTGATTTCTGTAAGGTGGTAGGACTGGAGCAAATCTCCTTCCAAAGCAGAGTGGTAGGATGGTGCATCTCTTTGGAAACCCCAGCTCTAACATATAGTGTAACCAAGGATGTCATTTGGGTGAACACCTCCGCTTCATTTCATGGAACTAGCAGAAGTGCTTGGGACAATGATAGAACATCACCCGCCATGGAAAGAACAGCTGCTTAGCAAGAGGTTGAAGGATGAACTATACTGGAAAGGGCAGATGAGATGATGCCATCCTACACTCACTGCAGCAGTGTGCTGGACACGTCTGTGGCTACACAGGCAGGGGGTGAGCGTGGGCAGACAGGCAGAGAAAGGCAACTGCTCCAGTCTTCTTGTGAGCTTGCTGCAGGGGAAGGAAAGCAGCAGTGCTTCGATAAGCAAGTGTGTCTGTTCTCCTTGGAGCCACCTGGGGAGCCCAGCAGTACTGGCAGGCCAGAAACAAGTGGTTTACATAGCATGTATGTCTCTTGAGGACCATTGTGTGGGTGGCTCTGAGGAGTGATGAGAAGACGGTATCTGGGAATCAGTGTTGGTGCAAGCCCCAAATGACTCCCCAGCCCAAACCCTTCTCCTTGCTCTTCTGCTTGCTGCAGCATCATGGAAATGGTAGCTATTTTCAGGCTTACGGAGGAGAAGGTGGTGCCTGGGGTTGTGCGTGGAGTTCCTGTGTGCCATAGCATTCCTCACCTCCCATGGCAGTGCTGTCAAGAGCTCGTTCCCTGTCACAGCTTCCAGTGAGGGCAGGGAAGGGCCAGCTGCATCCGCGCGGGACTGAAGCAAGTATTAGGACTACTTCAGGGGAGAGACCAGATCAGGAGGTGGAACTTCTGTTGGCAGCCCTAGCAAAAAGAGGTGGTTGTCCAGGCTTTCAAGCTGAGTGTGATTGGATTGGGAATTCTGGTATATGTAAGAGCAAAAGACCTGTAAAGCCCAAGAGATTAGAGACATTGCAGAGATGCCAGCAAAGATCCAGGCCTTGTCTTGGTGTAAACATGAGTGAATGTTAGTTGGGCTAGGGAGTAAAGTTGATTTAGAGGGTAGGAGAGTGGTATAGAAAGGGGCCTGCTTGTCTCAGAAAAGACAATTTTTATGAAGGCATCATCCTCTTAACTGCTTTCCCACACATTTAAGGACTGGGTGTCCTGCAGAGCTTGGTGCAGCAGCAGGGTGGGAGGATGCTGGCTAGGAAGGCACTTGGGCATAGGAAATGCCCATTTTGCCTTTGGGACAGGGCTGTTTACAAGCTGCCAGTGTTGGTGGATTGCTTCTTTAGGTCATGGCATGCCAAGTATTGTTTAATTTAATAGCCCTGTTAATAGGATTATATTTGCCTGGACTATTACGTGAAGGAAAACGATTCCTGCTTTGAAAGGAAAAGACACTTCAGTAGCGATGTTGCAAGACACACATCTGTCGTCAAATGCTGCTACTAAGCTCAGATGTCTCTTGGCCTGCGCCAAGGTTTCTTCTCATGCTTTACCACTTGGACCAGGGAGGAACACACGCACACACAGACGTGCCTAGCAAGCCTGTTCGCAGCTTTGAATGCAGAGCTGGTGCTAGGAGTGTTGCAGGTCTGTGCTCTCCATGGACATGTCCTTGAGCAGGGGATATTAAACTGGCATAACAAGGCTACAGGCAGCTGGTACCACAGCTGGGGTCCATCCAAATGGCACTAGTTGCCTGGGTAAAGCTGAACATACTGGTGAGCTTTGTGGATCCAGGGCTAGATCATGCTCTCTGTCAAAGCTCCTCCAAGGTGTGAATTTACTAGTCCTTCTGGGAAGGTCCAAGGAGCACAGCTGGGACCTTGGTGTAGCGCACAGCTCTCTAGCTTGAAGGCTGCCAGTCTTGCGTTCCTCCCTTATCTCTGCCAGCTACCTCTCTGTTCCTTTAAACACTTGGGTCCATGCTTCTTCTGCTTTGCTCTTGCCACCACCCAAGCAGGGTCAGGCAGCTGCTGGCAAGCGTGATTTGTGACAACTTGACATATGGGGTAGAAATTGCAGTCAGCAGAATAAGAGCTTGAGAGAAGTGGGTTTCAATTGTGAAGCTCACAAAATTTTTCCCGAGTAGGACTGCAGACTCCTGAGCAGCTTAGCTGCTCAGTCATGAAGTCTGGCTTTCAGGGCTATCTGCAACAGTTCAGAAATCAAACATGGGTAATTTCCCAGCAAGCAGCTAGGAGAATAATGCATCCTGGGACTTAGGCATTGATTTATGCCTAACCTTTGGAGCCATAGCATGTGCAGAAGTCATTACCACATCTTCAGCAGAGATGAGCCATTGAGAAACGTGGCTTCTGAGCATGAAGTTGACCTGTTACTGTCTCTGTCCAGGTAGCCAAGAAAGCCAGCTAGGAAGTGGAAAAATAAAAAAAAAAAAAGTAAAAAATCCCACTGTAGGTTGCACTATCGAGCCTTATTCTATAGAAAGGGACTAATATGCAGCATCTTAAGGGCTGGAGTCATCTGCACTGAATTTGCCTTTAAAATTACCAGCTCACCTTTGGGGAACCCAGAGGACAGGACTGAATGGTGGGGTCAGTCTAAGTTTTATGCCTTAGCTGAGAAGAGAAGCAGAACATCTTCACTGTGCTCTAAATAGAGGCAGATGGGACAAGCATTTTCATTGCTTATGGATCAAATTATTCAGGGTCGAATGATTGCCAGAGAAGGTCATTATCATTTCATTATGGCGCAGAAGGCAGAAAAAACACTTCATTATGTTAGACCAAAGAATTGCAGACAGAGTCCTAAAGCAAAGGCTCTGATTGTGAATGGTGGAAAGGGAAAGAATTTTCTCTCCACAAGTAGGGGGAATGTGTGGGATCAAAATCTGTTATTTTTTCCAAAATTCTGCCATGTCTGCTTGTGTGCTTTATAGAGGAAGACAGTAATTTCTGTGTGCACTTACCTGATTTAACAAAAATCTCCAAGAGGAAGAGAAAACTCTTCCATCAGGATAGGTGGCATTTAACACTGTAGAAAGGAACGTTCCATAGAAAGGTGCAGACACTGCCCTGTACCCTCTTAATCTCCAGTGTGCCAGCCTAAGGCCCTCACTACTCCTGCAGCACTCCTCCACTGCTTGAGCACTTGAATTGCACCTGTGGTGTATTGTAGGCTTTCACTTGAGACCCTGGCCCTAGGGTTCCCCCCTGCTTGCTTTGATTTTAGCTGTGCTTAAGGAGGTGTATTGCAAGGGATCTCCATCGTGAAACTTCCCTTGGGGCTGAATGAGTCCACTGGAGATCAGGCAGACTTGTCAACCGGCTTATTTTTCTGCAGTGCCATCAAAGGCTTGGTGTAAGACAGCTTGTTGGCAAAGGCTGAACAAGTTGGCTGGGCTCTTGGGTGCCTGCTCCAATTTCTTAAGCATTGTGTTTGCCAGAGTTGTAGGTGATTATTAACGGGGCTGCACTTGGTAGTTAGGGACTGCTGGGTTAGTTAGGTCTGCTGGGACCTGCGACATCACTTTGCTTAGCACACCTGTGGTTTGAGCAGGAGAGATGCTGAAGTGCTGCATTATGTAATGCAAGTTTATATGTATAAGAATGAGAGCTGCAGGTGAGTTGGTGCGAGTCTCCTGTTCAGAGTGGAGAAGCAGATACATTTTGTGTGCTTGGGCTCCTGGCTTGCCCTGAGCACGCTCTTCGCTGATACGTTACCTGTGCCGGTAAGACAAAAGCCCACAGGCTGGTATGTGTGATTGCAACAACTGTATCTTTGATTGCTCTGTGGACATCGTGCAGATCACAACACACGACCTGCGTCAGAGCCTGACATTTCTTCCTGTAAACCATTCAGCAGATGTTTATAAATCTATCTGTAATCTCAGCTGGTAAGATCAGCTAAGAAACATTTTACAAACAGGAAGGAATAGCTAGTCCTTCAGTGAATTTACTTGCAGTGTGTAATCCATCCAGGTGTATCTGTCAATGGTCCCCTAGCCTGAGAAGCCTAAGATTTGGCAGCCTTCAGACTAGTTCTAAGAAGTTCATCCTGCTAACTGACATGGCATTCCAGAAAAAAAACTCTTTCTGTGCTTTGCTATGAGAAGGATTTTTCTCAGCTTTAATATCTGCAGGGGGTAGTTACAAAAGCACTTGGTCTGTCCTTAAAGGAGGATGGAGAAGTCCTGTCTGACTGAGCAACATGTTCATTCTCCTCCATTAACTCTCTGCTGAGATCTACAACTGCTGACCAAATGGTGTCAAGGTGTTTCCCCCCCCAGTGTATTCTCCTCTTCTCTTCTTGTGAAGTCTTACCAGCTCTTGGCTTATGGTGATGAATCCAGAACAGTAAAAGAAAGACTGCTTTATGAAATTTTTAGTCTTCATGAAAGCAGAGAGCACCAGGTCTCTTTCATGGGGGACTCCCCTTCAGAAATATCTAGGAGAAAGATGGTTAGAATTAAAATTTATAAGGACATTTAAATTCTCTTTTGGAATACTATGCCAGAGATAACCCTGTGTGAAACTTAGTAACACACTTAGTCTGTTATGATCAACAGTTGCAACAGTTCTTTTCTTTTTGTGCTGTATCTGTGGGACAATGCAAATAAAGCCAGAAGCTGTACCGGAAATTCAATGCAAATTAAGCCTGATATTAAGTTTCCTCAGAATATCACTGGTAGTCAGACTGCCTGGGGCATCCAGCTCTGCAGTAAACTCCAATTTAGTCTTGTAGAAAGCTCCCTCAGGTCTCCACAGGAGACCCTTCCCTTGGTTGTTGCTGCTAAGGGCCGATGGTCAGCTTGGGACTATTGCCATGAGCACTCACCTGCATGATCTGCTGCATAGCTCTGGGGGTAGGTGAGAAGTCCAAATTACATAGGAACTGTAGCTGGCAGGGAGGAAGAGATCAAAGATGTGTTATATGCCAACTGACTGCTTAGGCTCGTTAGAGTGTGTCCATCGCATGACCATCCCTGTTTTGCTGTGCTCTGCTAACCTGTTTGGGAGGTGTGATGCACGAGGTACAACAGCTGTGCCTGTAGGGCTGCTCCCAGCATCCTCCGAGGAAGGGAGGTGATTTGGAGACTGCTGGGGCATAACGGGTGAGGGACATGAAATTAAGGGGTGGAGCAGCTGCAGGGCTGATGCTGCAGGTTACACCTTTGCATGTAATCAAAATTTCATCTCTATGTGCCTGGGTGTCACTCGGCTGCTGGATGTGGCTTGCCAAGGGACTGCGATGGGACCTCAGTGCCTAGAGGTAACTTGGGCATTGCTGAGGCAACGTCGGCGCTGTGAGACAAGGTGCACAGTGCGGATGTGCTGCTGGCCGGCATGTGTTGGCCCTACCTTGCCCAGCCCTCCCCAGCTCTTCCAGCTCTTGCAACTCTTGCACCCTAACTGCGTGGATGAGTCGGTCACATGAGCTGTTCTGTGCCCTCAGCCTTGGTGCATATGCAGGACACGGGCGTCACAGGACCAAGGCATCTGCTTGGAACTGGGAAGGAAAATGCAAGGGAGAATATGCACCAGTATGTTGAAGAGAAACTGAGACTCTGGGATGCTGGGAAAGGACAGAGAGGAAAGTCAGTAGCACAGATAAGCAAGGAAGGGACGCTGAACAAATGGACCAAAACTAAAGACCAACCCAACCAACTATTATTACAAAATCTAAGAATTCCCTTGCTCATCCTGAATGTTCCCTCAGCTCCTGAGGATTTACATTTGCTAGAGAGAGAGAGGTAGGTCCTTCTGGCAACTTTCACTGTTGGGAAGGTTTTTCTGTCGGTGTGCCTGCCCAGAGGGATGCCAGGTGCTTCTCTGTTAGTGCAGTCTGCCACTGTCCTTCGCTCCTGGGCCTTTGGTGATCTCACATGGACTCATCTAAGGTTTCATTTGAGCAGTGGGGGATTTGGGGGATATGCTGACATATAGTACCTCTGCTCAACAGTACTGTGTCTGCCTCTCATCCAGAAAACAGCTGCTGGGTCTGGGGCTTCTACTCCCACTCCTGCCTGTGCTGGTGCTGACACAAGGGAAGGCTCTTAATTTTTAAGAAGTCATCTGGTGGCTGCCCTGGTGTCCCTCTGATTCCTCTTTGCAAGGAGGTAATTTCCCTGAAATACTACTTCTCAGGGCCTGGAGGTCTCCTGATGTGTTGAGTCTTGGGCAATGGGCCAACCTTTGTGCCCAGCTCCCTCCAGCCCCATTGCCAACTTGCACCAGCCTGGCCTGGCCCCCTGCCCCCTCCAGCAGGCTCCTTAGAGGAGCCACAGTCCCAGGGAACTTGGTGCTTGGTCTAGAGCCTCCCCAGCCTGCCTCCAGTGCCCTGTCCCCCAAAAGCAGTGGCTCACAGCTGCTGTGCTACCTTGAAGTGTATTAGGAACTCCAGCCAGGTCTCTGGCCATTAGCCTTCCTCTAGCTCAGAAGGTCCGGGCTGGGGAGGTCTGGTGCTGACCCTGTCCAGGCATGCTGCTAGCCACATCAAGCAGGTGAAAGCATGGAGCTGCATTCTGACATATGTAGGTTCCTTCTCTCTGGAGGAGGGTGTGCTCCAAGTTCAGACCTTGTGCATGCTTGTGGCAGGAAGCTGAGTCTGAAGAAGCATTAACTGGTGTTTAATTGCACAGATAGATGAGTCTGGCACCAGGAAGAATTCCTGTATGAAGCGAAGAGCCTGCCTTCCTCTTCCTTGGCGGATGGACTGAGTAGCAAAGAACCAGCCGTACATACCCATAGCAGAGGGTAAGGTGCATGGACCCTGCAGGTGGTCAGCGGGGGACAGCACACCTCCTTTTGCTGTGCACATTGAGGTCCTCCACAGCCTAGCCTCCTGAGTCTGGCAGATGAGTGAATTGCATGGGAGAGACTCCAGAGCAAAGGCACCTTTGCTGAACTGAGACAGCAGGGGAGTCTGAGCCAGCCTGGAGACAGTGCTAGATCTGCTCCTGACCAGAAAGGAGGGAGCAGTTGAGAAAATGAATACAATGTTTGCAAGGACTTCAGGAATTGTTCCCTTGTTAATAGAACTGCAATTTGTGGAAATATGATGGAGGGTGAAGGTCTGCAAATACTTAGAGGAATAATGAGCATTGTAAGCAAGAAGCACCACAGGGGACTATGAGAAATAGATTGTACCAGACAGGCCATTTCTGCATAATTACACAATTAGTGGACTGGGGAAGACAGCGGATAACCCTTCGCAGTGTGCTGTGGTGCAGTGTAGACCTTGCTGGAGACTGGAGTGCCAATTAGCTGGAATAGCTTGCAATATGTGGAAAGGATTGACGGAGGCATGAGCGGCCACACCAAGCACTTGTCTGGCAAGGGCAGAAGGGGAGATGCTGCCCAGGCAAAGAGTTGCCCCCCTCTCCTATGTAACATGCTGGCAGTAACATGGGGGGACCGTCATGGAAAACCCTCACATTAGTTTCTTGAAAGGCATAATGCACATGAGAGAAGAGAGCAGAGAATAAAAGGCAAGATGGAGGGTTTTGAGAGCGAGCAGAAAAGAATAATCTTGGTTATAATCTGTGAGAAACACAGCTAATACCTTTGGGCAAAAACAATTACAGGCAGAATTAGGTAATAAGAAGGAGCTGTTTGGAAAGCAGTAATTCTGAGAGAGCCCTGGCTGCCTGCGCAGATAACAAGTTGGGCAGCAGGCTGTAATACGGAGCGATGCTGAGCTCCCTGCTCCCAGGCGTCTGTGGGGAGAGGCAGCAGTAGGTGGTATCTCCTTGGGCCAGCTGCAGCCTCGACTGCGTTAGTGAACAAGGCAGAGGTGAACTGGCAGTGACCCAAAAAGAGAATGGGCTGGCTGGTGAAGGGCAGGAGGCCTTCCTTTGGCCTAGAGCAGCCAAATATATGGAGTGGCTGTGAGAAGAGGGAGTGAATCAAAGGAGGAGGCAGCTCCTGTTGTGCTTTGTGCCCTCACACCTGCACAAGAGGCAGCCTGTTGGGGACAACAAAAAACATAATGTGGATTTGCTGCTGCTTCTTCCCTGCTGCAAAGTCACAAGCCATTCCCCCAGGCTTTTCTTTCTCTGAATTAGAGGAGTTATGCAAAGAAAATGCTCTCTGCATAGCCCTGATCCTAAGGCAGACTAGAGCAAGGCCCAGACTAGCTTCCCCATGTCCTGTGGGACAGAGGCTGCATAAAATCCATGCAGGCTCATCTTACCTGGCTGAGCAGCTGGTGCTGTCAGTTCAGGCCTTTTCCTGCTGTGGTATTTCTGGGAATCACCAGGGAACCCCCTCTCTGCCTTCTTCCCCACACATTCTGGAGGAATCCCATGCAGCCTGCTTCCTGTGCTGAGCATCACCCAAGTTCTCTGGTCCTTCTCCAAGTAGAGTATGTAACTGTTCTTGTAGCTGCCTGAGCTCCCCCACTCTTTTCTCCTGTGGACAGAGGCAACAGCAGATGCTTTGACTGCCCATCTCTCCTTGGAGCAGAGCTGGCAGCTGTGTCTGAGCTCTGTCACTGTCCCCTGGCTGCCTGAAGCATGTAACAGCGCAGATGGCCATGCTGTCGGTGCCAGCAGACTCTGCCCAGGGGGAACACGTTCCCTAGCATTGCACAGGCGAGGGGAGGTGATGTGAACATCAGCACTCTCCCTGAATGGACTTTTTGATGTTCTCCTGTAGTGGTCCTGGCTATGATAGAGTTAATTTTCTTCATAGCAACTCATATGGTGCTGTGTTTTTGGTTTTTGACCAAAACAATACCGATAACACACTAGTGTTTGCACAGCATCAAAGCCACCTCTGTTTCTCACTCTGTGCCTCCAGTGAACAGACTGGGGGATGTGGATAGGTTGTGAGGGGCCGTAACTGGGCAGATGACCTGAACAAAGAGATATTCAATACCACGTAACATCACGCTCAGCCATAAAAGGGTTAGCCGTCTTTGGCTTGGGAGCTGGCTGGCATCGGTCTGCCCATGGGAGGTGGTGAGTGATTGCCTTTGCATCACTTTTTTGTGTTTTCTTCTCTCTTCTTCTACTCATCCTTCACTTATAAAACAATTACTATTATCCTATTTTTATGTTGACCCCCAAGTTTTCTTGCTTTTATTCTTCCTTTCCTCTTCCCTCATCCCATTGTGGGTGGGAGGGAGTGAGTGAGCAGCTATGTAGTGCTTAGCTACCCACCGGGGTTAACCCAGAGCATCTCCTCCATTGAATCAAATGCAGCAGATTCAATTACTCTGTTGCTTCAGGCATATTTTAACCAGGCAACAGCACCCACCCTGCCAAATGTACTCTTCCATCTGAGTACGCTCTACCCACAACATTGCAACCAGTGATGCTGTATCTGCTTTTTTTGGTCTTTTAAGGTTCCAGAAGGGGCTTCTGGGGAAGAACCCTTTGGTTTAGGCAGAGATGTAATCTCTAATTGCTTTTTTAATCAATTCTGTAAGGCAGAGCTCAGGTGTTTCAGTTGATAACTCTGGAGAACCTTCCCAAATAGTGAGATCTGGTGGGTATGTCACTGGCAGGACCTTGCACCTACACTCTCTGGTGCTTGCACAGAACCAGAAGTACACTGGACCCATGGTGAGATAAGCCTGGGAATCCCTTTGCTTCATGGCCTTGTGAGCTCTTAGATATCTGAGATGTCCTACATGCAGCATCTTGCCAATATTAGATCCGTAGAAACTGTAAGAGCAGCTTCTGATTATTCTTGTTCCAGGTGGTCTCAGTTTCTACTGTCCAACCTTTCTTCTGGCCAAGTTCTCTTCTGATTGGGGGAAGTAACACATTACATATGTCTTTTCTGTCCTTGGGGCCATGTGACTGTAGCTTTGGATGCATTTTATTTTTGCAGAACATCCCCTGGGTCTGGGCAGCAGCCTTTAGGCTGTAGGTCTGAGGAGCTAACGGATATATGGATGTTACAACAGGGAGGGGTAATGTGGATCCAGGGATGCACAAGTCAGAGGGATTGCATGTGAGCAGTACCTCTTACAGACTTCTCTAGGTTGTGCATAGGGCTGGCACAGTGCTTAGCCAAGGATGGTTTTAGATCCACCCAGATAAGCAACTGATGTGTAAGAGTGCCATTAGAGTCCACACACGCACAGGCTCTGCCTCTGCTTCCACTCCTCCAACACAAGACTGACTCCGCAAGCAGGCAGAGAGCCAAGGGGGAGAGGCTTCATGCTATCACTTAAATATAAACACTCCTAAAAGCAACTTTCTGATTTCTTTGTAAGAGCCTATAACCTGCTGGGGCCTTCAGCACTTCAGCAGAGTTGCATCTAGACAAAAATAAACTGTAGGAATTAATGGAATTTTCCACAAAATCTCTTGGCCTTTTCTGGCCAGATGTACTTGGAAGGCTTAGGAGGGAGACATGAATGGAGGGTGCCCTGCTCATTGGTGTCATGTGAAAACTGCTCTTCATTACAGGGTGGAAGGAGAAAATGGAAGTAGAGAGAAAATTCTGAAGGAAATGGCAGATGTCTCTAGCTGGGATGAAAAGTGTCTGGGAAGATTTCAGAGACTCTGGGGGTTGGGGTGGCTGGCTCAGCAAGGAGCTGACTTCTGCTTGTAAGGTGTCAGGGCTGGCTCATGGGCATGGACATACGGACTTAACTGGAGCTGTCACCAGCCTGGTTAGTGACTTCGGGCCAGTTCACATCAGGGTTGCTCTGGGCAGCCTCGGAGGCTCAGTTTGCGAGAAGGAAAGGGTAGGTCTGTGATTTAAAGCCCATTGCTGTAGCTCGTTGACTGAGGCCTGGTCACACGCAAGCCCTCAGCATTGCTGCTTCCAAAGCCGGGACGAAGCCTGTGTCCGAGCTGAGAGCTGGCTGTCGCAGCTGCGGTGGGCCAGGAGCACCCACAGTCACGAGGAGTGTCCACGCAGTGAAGCACGGTGGCTGACCTGCCTGTTGTGTGAGGGCACCCAAACGTCAAAGGGCACCTGTGTGAGGCACCCCCCAGAGACACCCTGTAGCACCCACCTTCCCCAGCGGTGGGGCCTTGTCTAGCCCTGCTTTGGACCCACAAGGAGCAGCTGCAAACAAGGGCTGGGATTTATCCAGGCTGGTAGTGACTCTGCCGTCATCTTCGTCCAAGAGATGGCCTTGCTAAATGTGTCAGGAGTGCGGAGAGGCCGTCTTCAGGGGGCAAATCGGCGCTGCTTCCCTGTCTTCCTACCTGTTTTCAGAAGCAAATTCAGCTGGGTTTCAATAAGAGCTGATAACATACGCTGACTGCTGGGAGCAAAAATGTATATGGTTATAAGACATAGCTGCTATGTGATAAATCATGTCAAGATGAATGTTTCATTCCTTAAGGATGAAAAGGAAAAGAAGATGCAATGTGAAATACCCTACTCGGGCTGACTGGACCAGGTCCCTATCAGTCATCCACAAGGCCTGTCCTGTTTCGGAGCTGCATTTGAACATGCAGTGGCGGGTAAGGCTGGGCTTGATGCTGATGAGACACGTGAGCATGGCAAAGTGCCATTTGTGCAGCAGAGGGACATCAGGTGATGGTCAGATTGAACTTATCGGGGCCACTTTTGGACAAATAAATAGCTGTGCTTGTTACATGGTTGGTGGTTGTTTTTTTTCCTGCGTGGCAACAAAAGATGTGGCAGAGAGAGGTGCAAAAAGAAGGGTGCTATTTTCAATTTAAAACTGTTTTTCCTGGCCTGTCAGTTCCAACAGACAACCTATAGCACAGCTTTTGTTGAACTGCTGATCCAGCAAGTGTGAACGTCTTTTCTCCTGGCACAAGATGCTTGTCCTGAGGAGACAGCCACCAGGATCTGGTTTTTACCCTGGTCCTGGAGGTGCTGTCTGAACAGCAATGACAGGAAGGCTCTGCTGCTTTTCAATAGAACCTTCAGGGAACCTGCTGGTAGGATTCAGTGTATCTCCAGCTCAAGGTGGGTCAGGGGCCTGAGCTCTGCTCTTTTCCAGATGCTGTAGTCTTTCTGTCAAGCCTGCAGTGTTTTGTAGGAACAGAGTTGTGGAGAAGTGGTGTCCAGCAGATTGCCTTGATAAGCCAAAGGGACACTGACAGGTACAGTCCTACTGTGTCTTCCTTTATTCTACTTCGCTAGAAATAACGTGTAACTATTTCTGGCTACCACCAATTTTGGGTCGACTCCTCTGTTAAAGAGGAGCTGACCGTTCTATGTTGGACCATGTAATGTGACACAGAGGTTCCCCAGAAGCTGATAGCCACCTCCTGGTGATGCCACTGAGATCAGAGTTAAACCCATACTGACAGCTTTTGAAAATGCCACAATTTAAAATGGGTCATTGTGCTCCCAAGATTGCTGCCATAAACGCAGCCTCAGAAGTTTGTGGAGTGTGCGCGCCTGCCTTTGCTTCTGACATTTGGAGATTGGAGGACCTGGAGTGGGCTTGTTGTCTGGGTTTCAGTGAATATTGAGTAGCGCTGATGGGTCAGTGCCTTTTTTATTTTAATCTCCATCGGTCCAGGGGGTGTTGCATTAATAATTTTTTTCCAGATGCAGACCTTGCTATTGCAAGCTATGCTGTTTTTCCCTGGAGAGCACACTGCTGTTCTCCATGGGAGTGGTGCCTTACATCCTCCCAGAACAGAAGCCAGAATGCAATGCAGCAGTGTGACTCTTAGCGGAGGACTCCGTTCTCCACTGAGCCGATCTGGGATTTTTGTTTGAAAAAGTAATTTTACAGCTGCTTACTGCAATGGACACTGTGTATGGGAAGAGGTAAGGATGTTCTCTTTCACCTGATCTTGCTTCTGACCCCCTGGGGATTATTAAGGAGCCCAACTTGTTAGGTTGGCATATAGGCAAATTCTAACGAGGGTAAGGATGCTTTGCTTGGTAAACTTATCCTGCTGCTTGCAGTGTGTTGTAAACTCAGTATGCTGGATTTCATGCAAGAATTATCTGTGCTTTAGTTATGGCTCAGTCTCTCATATAATTACATGCCTCTTTTTTAAGCTTTAAGCTGTACATGAACTGTAAAGACTAGAAAAAACACAGGTTGATAGTGTTTTAGGTTATAACTCTCCATGAGGCTGTTTAAAGCAATAAGCATTAAAATCTATAATAGAGCAAAGCATTAAGTGACTTGTGAGAGCACAGCCATTACAATACATGCCAGCCACCAGATGAGGCACTTGGGACATCAAACTGGAATACCCTTCCCATTGGTAGGTTTTACTATATCAGTGTAGCCACACGAGGACTGAATTCACTTGCTGGATTTAGCTTCTGTGTTTGTGCATCGGGATTGTTCAGGAGAGAGCATATTCTATACACCTGTGATACTAAAGCCCGATCTAGAGGGGCAGATCCCTGCCCTGGGACAGGGGCCAGCCAGCTGGGTAAGATAGCCAAATGCACACCTGCCAAGGCAAAAATTGATCTGCATATAATATTCCTCCTCTGTCACAGGTGAGACTGATTGCTGCCAAGGTACAAAAAATACCCATACCGGGTGCTGCTGAAGCTGAACTGTGTACACAGCACACAGCTTCACCCACTGAGCACTGTTCAGTAGTAGGAAATCTTTGCTTATGCGTTAATTTGAAAAAAAAATGGGGGGGTGGGGGGTGGGAAGGCAGGGCATCATCTTAGCTGCCCTCATTATCTTTAAAAAAACTCCGCTAAACACAAGCACTTTGTAAAGATGATCCCAAGAAAACAGAGACTTTCTGTTTTTAACAGGAATGATGGCACTGATTTGCTGGAATAGAGGAAGAGCTATAGTTTATCTTAAGAAATGACAGGGGAAAGGAAAAAAACAGAGCCTGCCTGTGAAGGAACCCACAGTAGAAAATATTTCAAGATGAGAATAAAATTGCAAAAGAAAAGAAAGGAGGGAGGAAAATGTGTTTCTTTTATGAGACACATCCATTCGGGAGACATGTGCTGGCAAGAGCGCTATCGCTAGCAGTAAAACGTCAAAGTCTCTCAAAATTCTGTAGATCTAATACTAAGTTACCACACTAAAGGAGACAACTCTCTTTGGGTCTCACCATGTCCAGTAAGTGCTGGCTTATTGATCTGGATGGCTGAATGAATCACTGTTGGTTGACACGGGGCCAGTGACTATGATGACTTTTCATTCATATGGGCTAGCAGATGAGAGTTCTGATCATAAATATACATAAGACTCTTGAGGCTTCAGAGGAACTCATTTTCCAAGGCTGAGGAAAACTGAATGAAGTTGACGGGGTATTAAAACATTTACAGGAAAAGGTGAATAAGAACCAGGAGCTCTTTGAGCAGAGGCCAAGAAAGTTGAGATTTCAGAGTCAAGGAAGAGGGCAGAGTTTAGCTAATAACCATCCTAGCTTGGTAGCAATGAAAGCAACAACTGGAAGCAATGATAAGGTTAACAAATTTAAAAAAAAAGTGAAATAGGTAGCAATCCTCATGCATCTGGAGTTACAGTGTGTAGGCAACAAGCTAAAGACATCTGGAGGGAAACTGGCTATCAGGTACAGTTCAAGTACAGAATTAAGGGACTCTAGAAACATACTAGCAAAGAGGAGTATAGTTATGAGCCAATCAGTGAAATAACCATATGGAAGTTTTCATTCATAATGACTTAGAAGACACTAAGTGGTCAGTAACCACTATTATCCTGCATTTGGAAAAGAAACAGTATGATGGGCTACTACTGTCCTGTGACCAAGACACCATGGAGGATGTTAAGACCATGTATATTAGGCTCAAACTCCAAATTGGCAGGCTTGGTAGCTTTTACCTAATAGTTCAAAGTGAGTTTGCCTAGGTGCTCTCTGGCATGTACCTCTCAGCTTTTTGTAAGGCTGTATACAAGGTGTTCAGCTTGGTGATGTCCTCTGCTCAAACTGGAAAATTGTTGTAAGCTCCCCAATATACTTCACATACAGATGAAGAAGTGATCGACTAGCCTGTACCAGAGAGTCATTGCTGGGAGGTAGTCACTGCCCTGAGAAGGGTTTCCAGTGGAATCATTGTCGCCAGCAACCTGGAGGCAAACGTGCTCGTAACTTAGCAAGGCGACACAGAGACTGATGGAGTTTCAAGCATCAATGGGGAGAAGGGAGCTGGAAAGGCTGACCTGAGTGGCTTGGCACACTGGCTCTTTTAAAACAAAATGAAGCTTCACTACAGAGAGTGGTGCTGGAAGGAGCAAGAAATTCCTCCTAGTCAGGGAGCAGGAGAGTGTGTCTGGCAGAACAGGGACTTGGTAGGAACTGCAGCAGAAACACAACAGAACAAGATTTTCCTTGTGAAGCCTGGTGTCCAAATGTGACTTCTGGGGGTTAAAAGGCTGCAAATGGGTGGCAGTAGGGATTTTGCCTCTGTGCACAGAAGACAATGGAATAGTGCCTGTTTTTTGTGTTCTTAGCTTAAGTAGGATATTGCAAAATGGGATAGCCACAGATATGATCCCTGAGCTGAAGAAAATGCCATACAACAAGGAATGGAAAAAGGCTTAATCTGTTTAGCTTATCAAAAAAAAAAAAAAAAAAAAAAAAAAGAGGGATAACTTGATTACAGCGTGTAATTACTTCCATGGGAGAAAATACCAGTTGCTGAAGGGCTTTTTGATCTATAGGAGAAAACAAGAGTAAAAAGAAACAATGGCTGGACAGTGAAGCTAGATATTCCACTTCAGAGCAGGCAGACATTTTTAACAATGAGGGTGATTAACCACTGGGAGAGGATCCCAAGGGGGCTGATAGCTCGTTCGTTTCTTGATGTCCATACACCAGGCGGGAGTGCTTCTCTGGAGGACGTTTTACTCACAGCTGTGGAATTGGATTTGATTCATGGATAACTGGATCGAATGTGCTACCCAGTGCCTTTACGGTTTATGATCCCTTTGGGCCTTTGAAGCCCTTAGCAGCATCTGGGAATGATTTGGCAGTACTCTGGGGCTTTCCAGCTGGGGATCCTGATGGACTTTGGAGGCAGTGTCAGCATGGCCTGCCCTACAGAAGGGGATTGGGCTGTGTCACTCATCACATGTTGGACCTGCGGAAAAGGGCCTTGTTAACCCCCAAGCAGATGAGACATGAGCTTAATCAACATCCCAGAGATGGAAGACAGATATGAGAAGTGCAAGTAAGGGCTCTCCAGCTAATTCTAGGTTTTGGAAAGACCTCCTGAGACAGAAAAGAACTGGGTGCAAGAGCAGGTGAAGTCACTCTGATTTATGGCGGGAACAACAATGCAAGGAGAAAGGCAACTCAGTCCCTCTGCAGCGTCAAAGCAGAATGAGAATGGGTTGCAAGCCTCTACCCTTTTCTTTAGACTCCACTGCTTCTCCCATATCACTGTGGTCTGAACATCAGCAGTTCCCCCAAATACTTACTTCTGTGATGGTTTGTAAGCTGTTCAGAACTTACGTGCAGCCAGAGACAGAACCAGCAAGTGGAAAACCACCTCTAGACTTCATGTGTCCAAGACTCTGTTGGGAGAGCTACTTCCATCCTGTAGCAGGGCTCTGCTTACTCTCCCACTGTAACCCAGTGCATCTTTTCAGACAACTGGGAGCAGTGAGCAAACGGTTAAAGTTTTGCTTCTCCACCCAGTGGTGGGTGTTGTCTGTGTCAGAAACAATATAAGAACAGTCGGAAGTTGCAGCTGGCAAGTAACGTTTGGAGTAGCAGTCCTGGGGCATATAGATCTGGTGTGGACTGTCTTTTCCTGAGACTGTAAACACTTGTGCAGAATGTCCGAGAGCAAGAAAAAAGGGAAAGGAAAGAGCAAAAAGAACAAAGAAGGGAAAAAGGGGGAAAGAGAACCTGACCCAGGAAAAGGTACTTTCCATTTTTAACAGATTTTACTTAAAGGAAGAAGAGAGAAGCCAGAAAGCCAGCAGGAAAGTACTTGTGGGTTGCATGAGGGTGCAAATGATAGGGAGCGTTTGCCAGGCAAGTGTGAGAATCTCTGCATCTCATTCATATTTCATGCTGTTAGAGGTCTGCTTTTTTCTTGGTCTTGTCTTTTTTTTTTTTTTTTTTTTTTTTTAATACTCAAAGCCCCAAGAATTCAGGGCAATGTACATTTTCAAAAACCAGCAGCACTCTGTTCTTGTCATGGTGATACGGTAATTGAGGGGGTTTGTGCTAATTTTCTGGGGGTTCTGGTGTGTCATGTTTTGCTGGTTGGTTGGTTGCTTTCTTGCTTCTTCCTGAGGTACATATCAAAAGCCACTATTTTGGAGGATCACATGGACTGTTCCTTGCGACAGACCAGCTCTCAGAGATCAGAGTTAAGTTACAGCCTTGTCTTTGAGGTAAATGCATTGAGGTGTAGTTAGACATGTGGACTGTAAACCTTCACTCTTTGCTGATACGCTTATTAGCAAAATCAGGCTATTCCTTAGAGGAGATCTGACTGTTCCTTGCTGAATGAGCAAGGTAATATTTAAAATGTTGCCAGGATAGAATGTTTAGATTGCCTTTAACTGATAAAGTTTGATTCCTGAGTAAATGGGGAGTACGAGCCACGGTAATTCAAGAATGATCTTGGAAAGATACAGAGAGT
>JAVJGJ010000061.1:44178229-44195327 GCA_035590215.1 Microhierax caerulescens
GAGAGTTTGGTGGCAAGGCAGAACAGTGGTATTTCTTTCTCTGTCATGATATCAGGGAGGGATTATCCCTGGCTGTTTCTTATCTGTGGTTTATCTGGCGATGTATTTGGTCAGAGTGGCAATTCTGTCA
This sequence comes from Microhierax caerulescens, assembly GCA_035590215.1. Classification (NCBI taxonomy): domain Eukaryota; kingdom Metazoa; phylum Chordata; class Aves; order Falconiformes; family Falconidae; genus Microhierax; species Microhierax caerulescens. The sequence goes on from JAVJGJ010000061.1 coordinate 44,178,360, forward strand.
GACTTTGTGTTTTATCAGTGTTAAGAGAGGCTACAACCTGGACCAGGTCCTGAAGGAGTCTGTCAGTTTAGCTCTTTACTTGCTTGGATGCAATTCTACTCTTGGTCCAGCTCCATGTTGCTGGTGAGCGCTTCTGACCAGAACAAAACAGATTTGTTTTGGCTCGGCACTGGCATCACTGGTGGCAGGATTTGCCTCTACCCTTTCTTATCCCTTTAACCTGAGCACAGGTTTAACCCACCACCCTGCTGTGCCCCAGAGCTGCTGGGATGGCAGCAGATGCTGATGCCCTGGCAGGCTGACCGCATGCACAGTCCCCTACTTATGACATCAGAACGTAGCTGTTCCTGTGTGATCTGGGAGGAGGCTTTTAGAACTTTTTTCAGGACGGGAAGCTTGAAACCACCAAGCAGAGGCAGCAGCTGCTTGAAGATGCCCTGATCTGCCCAGGGGGCTCTGGAGTGTGCAGGGACTGGGTGCTGCCTCAGCCACCGGCAGGACGGCCCTGCCTGCTAAGTACATAGATGGGATGGGGCAGTGCCTGTGTCGTAGGCATCTTCTCTACCGGGGGCAGAACGGAGGGGCTGGTGGGACTGAGAGGTGCTGGCTTGGGGACGGTGGAGGATTCAGGCACACTGGAACTGCCGAGGGAGTGACCACTCGCCTTGAGCTGCATGGATCGGTGTGCGCCCATGGGGGCTGCATGTGGGGAGAAGGTCCATGTGTGAGCTGAGGGGTCAGATCGCTCTCTGTTTTCTAGTGCCATGTCAAAACCCTCCAGTACCTCACTGCTCTAGGGGAAACATGTAAAGACCGTTTACCTGTAGTTACTAACGCTGACGACCCAGTCCTCTGCTGAGGTGCACTCTCGGGGTGTTTCATCACATACAGATCCCACACAACTGGACACGCTGGCCAGAGTGCAAACCTCCTTTCTCTCTACTAATGGATCTAGAGCAGAACTGGGGATGGTTGCATTGATCCTGCCTGCACTTTCACACCAGAAAGAAAGGTTCTGGGTTTGGTTTGCACAGCATGAATACATTCCTTTTATTGAATTCATTACTGACTTAGATTACTTAGATCCAGGTCACTTGTTTGCCTTGTGTTGTTGCAGAGGTTGCCCGTTGTTTGCTGTGTGGGTCCATCACAGGAAGACATTTGGTTGTCTGTGGTGTCTCTGAACCAAATGCCACTTTGGGTTGGGTGTGTTGGCATCAGTGTAACCTGTGAACACCTTTTGCCATCATGGGCCACTTTGCCATGTGATCTGAGGGGCACCACAGCAATGGTTCCCCAAACTTTCAGAAAAGAAGAGTTCCTCCCCCAGTCACTTCTGAGCAGATGCCCCAGTCCTGGTACACAGACCCTCCCTTATCCTATGGACTTTATTTCTTCAGCTTGTGGCTTTACCTCAGAGTGCCTCAGATCTCCCCAGCCCTGACAGCTTGTCTGGGGGAACTGCTCCATGTAGAAAAGCTATTCACTGCCAGTGAATCAGAGCAGCAGAAAAATCTTCTAGGGGAAGAGCAAGCTGAAGTAGTAGTTTCAGGAAAATATCAATGTGCTGTGGGGGCTGCTAGATTTCCTCTGAGGTCTCTCAGATTCAGGGGAGGAGAGGATTCTTCCACTGTGGCTTTTAACACAATTGTTTTGGGTTCTTGTGTGAATGTGTACAAGAGGATTGCTGATCTTTGTTCTGAGGGCAAGGGCTATCCTTAACCTAAACTCATGTTTTTATACCTCTAGTGATGCAGTCGTCCTATATGTGAGTGCCTTGGCTACAGATCTAGCCAGTGGAACAGCCTGTGAAGGCCTCCAGAGGGAGATGGTGTCTACCTATGAAGAAGCACCATCAGGATCCCTCTTTTAGGTATTTGTAATGTGCACTGAAAGACAGACAGACTGTATCCCACCCAGCACACGTGGAAGGCACACCCTGCAGGGACTACGTGAGCTGCAGAATGTAGCAAAGAAATGTATAATGCTCCCACAACGCTGGCAAAGTTAGGTCTGGAAGGAAACTTCCTCACTGCAAGGAAAGACGGTACTTTATCAGACACTGGATGGCTTGAGGCAATCAAAGATTTGACGCTGAGGCAAGACCGTGGGTGTAAAAGAAGCTGCCCTTTTGCACTCTGAAAGACTTGGAGTAGACTCTGGAGAAGTGGGACAAATGGACTGGTGCCAATGCAGAAGTTCAGAGCAGAACAGGGCAAGCAAACACCAGAGCTGTGTCAGCGGACCAGTGCACCAGGCAGGAGAAGCAGAAGGGCTAGAGAAAGCCTTGATAGTGGGGTAGGTGAGGAGCAAGTTGGAAAGGGAAAGGCTGTGAGACTGGAAACAGTCTGTTTCATCTGTACTTCCACGAGATTGCTTGGGGTGAAAAGACCAGAGAAATGTAAAGCATTTGGTTGGTTAAATTCCCCAGAAATTCCAGACGTTCTCTCTTATTTTTACTTGACGGTAAGGAAAACATTGTGTGTGCTTAAGGTTTTTGTTGTTCATCAGTGCTAATAAAGCTGGCAACACATGAATTGTGTCTTTCTCTTGAACTGCCCATGGCAAATACTAATGCTGGAAAACTACTGGGAGAGCAGGTGAAGAGTCTCTGCAGAGACAATCTCATGTTTCATTAGGAACCAGCTTGACCTCAGTTCCCAGGTGAGTCAGGATTTGGGTAGAAATGTTGTGCAGAAGGGTATTGCAATTGAAACTCCAGAGGTCTTAAGGGGGAAGATGCCCCTGGGTACAAGCCAGCAGTGGGACTGCAGCAGAAGCAGATGTATGTCGGTCAGGTCTACCAGCCTGGGGTGCTTTAGAGTGCTGCCACATTAACACAGAGTTTGGTGAGAGATGTCTAAGTCCCTTGCAGGCACTCAGTGCAGGCTTTGTAGTGGATGCTCATGCTGTTGGAGATACTCAACAGTAGTGCAATCAAAATAGCTACTTCACTGCTGGCTGAGGTACTTCTGTGTTGAGCTATGCCCACGTTGCAGGGTGAACATGCTCTTGATTTGTTCTTAGTCTTCTGTTCATAGGAAATACACTCCAGTTCTAAGGAGCTTGTAGAAACATTAATCAAAAGGTTTGTTTACAAGAAGGATAACCCACAGCGGATATCCTACAGTAGCAGTTTTGTTTTCTATAAACAGCCAGACACACAAGGTACCAGATGTCAGCTGTGCTCCAGGATCTGTCCACATGGATGTTTTCACGAGATCATTTCCACTGGCTAAACTAATGGGTTGCTGTTGCCGTTGCATGTGGCTGAGAGCACGCGTGTGGCCAGTTACCACCGATCAGCAAACGTGCAGTAACTTGCTCAGCTTTGGGAACAGAGGGGGTCTGACTCACAAGCTCCAGTGATTCATGCTGGGGTAAAGGAAGAGGTTATACGTCCCAGCTGCTTTCTGGTCTTTTTGCTGGAGCTCACTAGCTCTACAGAAGAAGGGATCGATAAATGAGCATGCAGCTATGTCCTTTCACTGCCCATGGCTCATAGTCTCAGGTGTTAATGCAGACATAAGAGTTTTGGGATTAAGACCCAGCAGGGCTGAGGAATAATGTGGTCTGCCTGAATGGAGAGACATGGAGCTGGGAGCTCCTGGCAGAGGGGCAGGATGGAGCAGAACAGTACGTTAGTAAGTAATTCCACTATTGGATACAAAAGCTGCTGAGTCAGAGGCCTGGGCATCCCTTTTCAATCTGTTTTTCAGTATGGGTGTAAGTAACCTGGGAAAGGCAGTCTCTGGTAACAGGAGGAACATCTGGAGAGGAGCGGAGCACAGCCTGCCTGCCGACCTTTGAGGTCATGCCCTTGGCTCACTCTCCTGCCTTTCTTAATGTGACAGGCTCCAGCTGCAAAGCAGCTAAAGGAAGGTTGTGTGGCCATGAACAGCATGGCTCTGTCATCCTTCTTCCTGCATCTGGGCTGCCGGCCTCCTGCTCTGAGTGCTACCCTGATCTCCCGTCTTGGCCCAACACTGAGCTCTGATGGGACTGCAGCCGTGCTTGAACTCAAACTGGGGAAGATGGGATGAGACTAGGGCAGCGTGAGTGTGTAGACCTGCATCCTGCCTCTGCTGCTGCATAATTCTGGAGGCAGCGAGAGGAGGGGAAATGAACCTTGTGTTCCTCTGACCCCTCCTCATTTTCCCTGGGATTCCAGTGAGTACTTTCAGGTGCATAAGGGGAGTTCAGTGTCGGGGTCGTATGACCCTGTGCCTTTTCCAGTGCCGGGGCACTTTGTCACAGTGGCGCTGTGCTTGCTCTTGCAATAAGCAAGGAGTGGAGCCGTGGGTCACACCTGGCTCTTGTTTGGATGTGCTTGTTTTCTTCTGGGAGCAAAGCTCCATGAAAAACAAAGTATCTCTTGAATGAAGAATGCAGTAAGTTCAAGGGTAGATGAACTTGCAGCTCGGCAGTAGGACTGTAAATCCAGGCCGTTTCCTTTGGCTGAGAATTCACAGGAGTGTGAGGTCCCAGCAAAGCCTGGCTACCCACTCTATGCTGGAGACCGCGTCCGGAGGCTGTCAGACAGCGAGATAGCCTGGAGCTTTCCTTTGGGAAAGCTGCACTTGTGTCACTGAGGATGAGGCTGGAGGGGGAGTGGAAAGAGGGGTGGGAGCCACCCACCGCTCCTGGTTCACCCAGAAGTTTGCTTGGTGCTGTGCCGAGCTACTCACCCTGGCTCCTGTTGGTGCGTGCCACCCTGGTGGCCAGTCCCCCCGCGCTGATCTGCCAGCACCACTGGGGCTGGGGGACATGCTGGCAGAGAGGTGCCTCGGAAGGGTGAAGGCCTCCCCACCGGGGCTGGAGTTGGACAGGCATCGTCTGTCGCACCAACCTCCCATCTGGGGGTGGACGATGGAGCTCCCGTGGCTGGGAAATGTGACTGCCCAAGAGGGGAGCTCTCACTGGACCTGCAAGGGCCTGACTGGGGCAAAGCTGCAGGTTCCTTCAGTGTCCCATGAGAGCACCCAGAGCGTGCAAGGTGTGTGTGGCCTCCTGGCCGAGAGACAGTCCTGGCTCCCGTGCTGTGCTCCAGACAGAAAGCTGTGGTTCGAACTGACGTGACCTGGGATTGTCTCCGCTCTGACAAGGCAGCGTAACGTTGCTGTGTTTTTGAGATTTCCAAACTGCAACAAGAAATCAAGCAATAATGGTAAAAATTAATTGTTTAGGTAATTAACTCTGGTAATTAGGCTTGGCAGGCTTAGTCATCAGTCCTCATCGAGAATTTTAGTTCAGGCGTGTCTGGAAGGCAAGAGCTCCTCAATATGAGGGAGAGCTGCTTTGCAGAGAAGAGTGATAAGCCACACAAGGCTGTATCCATGTAGCAATGGTGATGATCATACTTTTGAGGAGTCCGATGGCCCTGGAACTCTTCTGCAGCTTGTCTCATCCTTACTACCCCCTTACATTTTTGACAAGTCATGGAATTCAGCCCAGTCTTGCTTGCTGAATTTTCATGCCTGGTGAGGATGGGGAGGGGAAGGGAGCTTCGTTTCCTCTCCAAGTCTGAGACTCGGTGGCTAGCAGCTCAGAAAAAGAAAGCCAGCTACAAGTGTGCGAGATGGATAGAAAAATTGTTCTTTAGGGAAGCAACGAAACTTTAATTTACCTTAGAACTACACTAAAGTCAGGTGCTTTCATTTTTTTGTTTTAAAAAGAACCCCCAAAATTTGAAGCAGATTTCCTGCATCATTGACTGATGTTTGGAAGCCCTTCAGAGAAACCTCTTTCTGGTGTCAGAATTTGCACATTTGCTTAATTTGGGGGTGAAATCAGGTTAAAATCTATCAGCCAGGTTCTCGGCAGATGTTTATCTGACCTGTCTCCTCTGGCTTTGTTGGTGTGTGTGTGATATGTACCAGCTGAGCATCTGACCCTTTTGCTTTCGACAGCTTTTTGATTTGAAGGCTGGGACTTTATTCCAACTCCAAAGTTGTGTATGTGTGCATGTCTACATATGTTTGTGTTCACACAGATTTTTTTATTTCATTTTGAAGTCCATGGAATTTTGTAAGAGACCCCTGATTCCTGATGTGCTCCAGCTCTCTGGAGGGGTGTGGGTATGCAGTTTTGGCTAGCACGCTACTCTGGCAAAGCCTATACTGATTCTGTTGCTCCTTGTATGCCTCTTGTACATCTCTTTGTCCAGTCAAACCACTGACAGAACTCCCCATGTTCAGCAGTTATGTCTCTGATTCAAAGCACACCAAAAGAGTTCCTTGTGCTTAAGCTGTTTCCCACTTCTCGGCTTGATCTGAGTGCTGCCAGAGAGAAGCCTCCTTGCTCTGGGGCCAAACTGGTCTTACTCCAGGAGTGGCACGTGCACAGGCATGGGTTTCTGGAGTTTACTCTGGTGTTGGCCAGATTATGGGTAGTGCTCCCACATTTGTGATGTGAGAAGTCAGATCAGTAAATGAGCTCAGGTCCCAGCAGGGAACTGGCTATTGATGCTCTTGGGAGAAAACTGGCCAGGAAGCTGAGGCAAAAAGGTGCTACCTGCTCCCTTGAACCTGGCCATGCCCCCCTTGCCTTCACTGCGTGGGTATTCAGATGCCTCTCTCCTGTGCCTGAATCCAGGCTCTGGTAAGTGGGAATTCCTCTGGCAGAGAGGAATGCTGAGTTTGGGCCAGGCAAAGGGAGGGAGGATTTTTCACCTGTTAGCACTGTTAGAGGTAACCAGCTTCAGCTGTGCCCATGCTAACTTGCTGCTCTCTGCAGGAGAGAAACCTCAGCTGCACTACAAAACAAAACCAAAACGAAACAAAACAAAACCACCTGCCTGACTTCCATTGCAGGGTTCACAAGCAGGAGGAATAATAATGGGGAAGAGGCTTGGTAGACACTGCAGCGGCTACTGCTGCTGGTGCATTGCTCCCTTCTGGGTAGACATCTGGCAACGCAAGGCAGGGTGCTCTCAGCCAGCAGGCTTTCAGAGCTAGCCTGTACTGCTGCTGTGCCGCTCCGTGATGCAGTCACTGGTGGACACGGCAGCTTGTGCAGCAGCATCAGTTGTACCTCACACAGTATCCCAGTGCGAGTCTGTGTGACTTGCGCCATAAGCAGAGCAAATTGCAGAACTTGTGCTGTGAATCTTGATTGCCTGAAAATGACCAAGGTGTTAAAGTGATTCAGATCCAGAAGGTCTGGCTAACAGGTCCTGCATCCATAGGTCAAGGTGCTGGTGCTGGAGCTGGGCAGGCTGTCCTTCAAAGGCCAGGAATCTGCCTGATTGCTGCTACCGAAGAAGCAGTTTGTTTCTCTTGCAGAGATCATGCGTGTTTCATCTGCTCATTTAGGCTTTTGCCTGAAGGGCAAGGACAAGGAATGTGATGAACTTCTCTTTGGCATGGAAGTGTATTCTGCTTCACATTTGTCAATAAATGAGATTAGGTTTCTGTATTTGTGCCGAGAGTCTGAGTAAGAGGCACGTTTAATGAATGCTAAAATAAACTCTCTGGCTAGCTGTTGGGTAACAAACACATTGCACTGCAGAAGGGGTCTGAACATGGCAGAGATGCCAGTTATGTGATCAAGAAAAAGAGATTCAGCCCAAAACAGAAATTATCCTTGATCTTACATGAAATTATGGCTCAGTACCAAAACCAGTGTGTGTACAATAATGTCCATGCTTCTTCTCTACTTGAGAGAACATTTCCCACTCAGTCCTGGGTTACCTTTCCCAGTCCTTCCAGGTATGAATAATCTTTGTCCAGAATCTGAACCTTTTCCCCTAAAAAGGTGATCTCAGAAAGATGGGAAACAGTACAAATTACCAGTTTCTGGGCATCCTTCCCACTGCTCCCCTGTGATGAGCCCTGGGCACCCCCTTTCTGTCCAGCAGGGCTAGTGAGACCACGCAGGAATACGGAAACCTTTCTGCCACCTGGAGTGGACACATACAGTTCAAGGGAGAGACCTAGTGAACTCCTGGGTATCTTGGTTTGGGAATCCCTGAAGAAATGTCAGTGGGTGGATTTCAGGAGAGAGATCTTAGAAAATAATGCTGGCAGTTGGGGGACAAAATGGTAAAAATGTGGAGGAACGATTGCGGATGATGGTTAAATGAACCCTTGAGTTTCCTGCAGGAGGTGAAGTGCCCATCCCGTGCTGCACTGCAGCAGCCTGTTTCTTAACAGCAAGGCTGAGGATCTGGCTCAGCTGTCCTGATCCATAGCCGTGCACTTTCGGGCATGAAGATGAAGATATTTGCCAATAACCAAAGCAGAGCTGTCAAGAGAAAAAGGCTGCCATGGGCGAGTGGTTCTCACCCAGCTGGTGTGATGTGTGCGCTGCAGTCAGGAGAGAGCGTTGCTGCATAAAGGGATCCTGAGCAAGCTTCTCTGTCACTTGCTTGGATACCAGTAAAGCAGCAGTAAAGGCGTGCTACAGTTTTGGGCCGTGTAGCCCTAGTACCTAGCCCTCACATACTGGTTACGGTGTGTGTTTCTGCCTCTTTGGTGCTTCTCTCAGCTAATTTGTCAAGGCAGGCTTGTGGATGCTGATCTGTCCTGCTGATGACGGTGTAGGTGGTGCAGACCCTTCCCAGCACAAGTGGCCTCGGCTGCCACAGACCTTTAAGTTCCACAGGCTTTAAGTTTTTTCAATAAGACTCCTAGCTCTTCCACTGGGAAACTTCCAGGTGTAAGGCAGCCCTCTGGAATTTGCAGACAAGCAGGTTCAGTGCTGCTGTTGTTGCCTAGGACTTTCTTAAGCTGCGCTGCAGGAATTGCTCCTTTCTGTGGCTGAGCTTATCCATTCTCCCTGCTGCTGATGGGCAGAAGAGAAAGCAGGAGTGGCAAAGAAATGTTGTACAATGGAAATATGCTGATAACAGCTTTCAAAGCCACCTGTCCACGTAGCATGTATTTGGTTGTTTGTTTGAATTATTAGTGCTTCTGGAGAGGTTTCCTTCTCTACCCTATATTTAGAAAATGTGGGCAGGCTATGCAATTTTAAGAACAAGCCTTGTGTTAGCAAGGCCATTGCTTATTTCATGTCCTGTAACATTTTGTTTGGTAATGTTTTGAGTGAGTGAGAGAGATGACATGGGTCACAGCCCTGGTTTTCCAATGGGGTTCAGTAGGTGTCTTGTTCATTTTGGGGGGCTAGAAAGGAAAAAAGAAGCAATAGTAATCTGGAACACTGCCAACAGTTTTGGGTTTATTGCCAGAACTCTGATAATCTGGTATTTCCCGTTAAGCCCCAGGTGCTGTACTTGCTTTATTTTCTGGGAATCTCCAGTTTCACTTACCCTTTGTCATCACAGGACAAAGCCAGGCAGTGTGTCCTTTCTGGGCCCTAAACATTCACAACATCAAAGATGGTAAGAAGCTTCAAACACATCTCTAGATGGACGGCTTGTTATATTTAATCCAATATTGCCATTTTTGAGAAGAGGCCCAATTCATGATTTCCAAGTGAGCTGAGCTGAGCTGAGCGCGTAGCATCTGTCTGTCCTTACCTCCTTTTTCCTTTTTTTCTTCATAGGTGTTTTTCTTTTTGCAGGTCGGAAGAGATACCAAGTGTCTCTTGGACGTATGTGCTGTCTGCTCGTGCTAATGGAGACCCACAGGTCCCTAAGCCTGCCCCATCTCCCCTGCCACATGCAGGCTTAGCAGCCACCTCATTGTGATACTGGCTGAAACGGCTTGGGTGCTTCCCCAGCAGGGGCGTTCTGCTGCACCGAAGCCTCGGGGCTTGTCTGCACAGGGAGGCTCTTGCAAAACATGCTTGGCCTAGGGTGTGAATTTATAAAGAACTGTTCTGCACCAGATTCCTGCCTTAAATGCTCTTATTCTGCAGAAAAAGACTGGTCTTTTTACCATGCTGGTGGCTAGTCTTGGTTGAACAGCTGCACTTGACCTGAGCAGCCAAACGCTCTTGCGGCAGCTCTGTTTTCTCTGCTGGCCGTGGGTTCTTGATGCTGCCTCCGGCAGGCTGAAGAGGAAGGGAGGGAGGGAGGGAGTGAGGGAGGAGGAGGAGGAGGAGACTGGTGCCCTCGTGCTCCCTGTGTACCTAGAAAGGGAGGACCACTTCAGAGCTAAGCCGACCTTAGGGGCTCTTGTACCCTTTGGTGAAGCCACCCTGAACAGAGAGGCAACGCAGACCAACCCAAGCTGACGGTCCCCCTTCCTCAGGTTTGGGCTTGGGTTAGCTGCTCGAGTCCAAACCTGTCTGAGCAGCCTGGGACTGAGCTTGATAAATCACCCTGAGTCAGCAGCCCTTCCACGCTGTGTTCAGCGTCAGCTGGCTGAGTTGCTGGGGCGGGATGCTGCAGAAGTTGCATGTGGGTATGGTGTTTTGCTTTTATAGCCTGCAGATATGGTCCTCACTGGCAGCTGTTGGACTAGCCACCCTGGCTGTCATCTGTGACCCTGATGTGCCAGAGCATGAAGCTCGCTGAAGCCTTCTCCTCAAACCTACCCCTCCAGTGCTGTCGCAGCCCCACTGTGCCAGACCTGAGATGCTGGGGAAATTGTTCTGTGAGGAGCTGACTGTGGCCCATGGGTGGGCTGTGCTTGCTGAGCTGGGGTCAGAGGCCTGGTGGAGGTCCCAAGCCCATCTCCTGGTGGTGGATGGAGGTCCTGTGCCCCAAGTCATGCTGGTGCAAGGCTGCACATGCTGGTGCTAGTGCTTGTTGTGCAAAGCATGACTGTGGCTCTCGCAAGGATGGTGTGTGAGTAGGGAAGGACCTTGCATTTGGGAGTAGAGGAAGGGACCCTGGAAACAGATTGCACCCCACAGGTTTGAAACCTGACATTTCTGAAAAGAGAAGGGACACCGTGACGGTACAGACAGCCACATAAACAAAGCACTCGTTCTTTATGTCACTGCTGAGACCAAAGGTGGAAGCCCAGACATCCCAGACTGCTCCTGGCTAGTTTTCATTGGGTTTGTCAGTATCCCCTGGAAACTGTCACTGCAGTCACTGAAGGCAAGAACGTAGCAGGACTGGCAGGAGGGAGACTTTTCTATGAAACATAGCATGCTGTCAGCTGGATTAGCTAGGTAAAAATGCACACGGGGATTATAAACCTCTGGGCATCAGAGCAGAAAAACAGCTCTGTCCTTGAGAGAATGCAGAAGACTTTCCTACTGGGAAGTTATCCAAAAGGAGTAAGTGATACTTGCTGCCATGAAGTGGAGGTCCCTGTCTAGCCCATCATGGCAGCCTCTCTGCAGCACGATGGTCTTCTCCGGCTGCTTTCTGGGCCGGTTACAAGTCCCCGTGCATCACCCAAGCCTTCCCCTGTTCTTCGCTGCTGGTGTTGCCCTGCTAACAGAGTTGGCTGCTTCAGGACTCATCGGGGCTGAAATGATTTATTTCTCAGTCATTTATTACAAATGAACCCTTGGAAGTCTTTCAAAAGCCATCTTCTCTTGACCCAAGTTCAGCTAAATGTTTTAGCAGCATCAGCTTTACGTAACAAGTGAGAGGTAGAGGGGAGTTTGGGGAGAATAAGGTTTGTGTTGATAAACAGCCCTTGATGACCAGGATCTTTGACCTCTCAAAGTTACCTGGTCAGTCAGAGAATCACTGAGGGAGCCAGGAACTGCAAGCCAGCTGCCCCAGGAAAATGCAATGGCTTGTTTGTTTACTCTGGGTGCCTGATAAAAAGCCAAAATATATGTATGTAAGCAGGTAATGCCTTGCCAGCATGTAGATTTTAGTGAAGTCCATTGATAGACCCCTAGCACCCCAAATTAATTCCAGTTGGTAGGGACAGGAGAGTATCACATGGGCTGAAAACTGGGTGGGGAGGACCATGAACAATGGATTAGGATAAACAGCAGTGTGTCACATTGTCAGGGGAGTGAAGGAGAGCGCAGCGTTGGGAGCTAATGCTTTGCCAGTTGCTGCCCTTCATGGTGAGCTGCGCATAGTTGACCTCTGCTACGTTTCCTTGGGGCTCCTACAGCAATTAAGGGGAGCCTGTGTGTGTCCTTGGCAAGTTGTATCTGTCTCTAGTTACCTGGGAAGGCTTTTCAGAATATCTTTAATATAGCAGGGCTGATGTGTGATCCTGTCTGAGGCGTCCGTTTAGCTTTTGTTCATGGTGACAAAGATGTTCCCACTTAATTATCTGATTTTTTGACCAGACGTTTATTTAGCACTGAATTACAAAGGGAGGGGTGCAAGTTGAAAAATGGGATAAAAAGCATAATAGGGTTGGCTGTGCTTGACTGGGATGTTCAGTGTTCATGATCCCTTAGCTTTGGGTGAGACCCAGGTAACTACTGGCATGGGTCTTTGCTCAGCAGCACCATTATAAAAGCAGATCTGGGATGGATCCTTCCTCTGCATGTGTGTGGGGCTCCTGCAACTGCAAGCAGCAGTGTCTCAGTGAGCAGGAAGACGTTCTTTTGGTGTTTCAGGCTTGAACATTATGTAGAGGAACTGCCGCTGGAGGGACAGACGGGGAGTGAGGGTGGAGAGCAGTCACCTTTCACAGAGCGTGAGCACAAGTGGAAGTTCAGCTTCTACATCCTGCAACCAGGTGGGGAGTGTGACCAGAGAGCAACACAGCCTTGAAGCAGCGCTGGTTTCTGAGCTTTGTGCGATGGTGGAGCTCCTGATGCACCATCCCAAACTGGCAGAAAACCAGAAAGACAGTACTAATATCCAAGTGCCTGTCTGAAAGGATGATTCAAGCCCTCTCAATCTGATGAAGCAAGGCTGCCGGAAGCGCTTCAGTGAGATGCAGGAGGTGGTCAGCATTCCAGGAATGAAAGGAGGATGAGGCTGGAGCTGGAGAGGGATGTTCAAGGTTTTGAAGATCATTGATTTTGCAAAGGAAAGATAAAAACTTGTATCTCACTGCCAAGGTGAATTGAGACAGGGAGGACAGAGATGAGTGATTTTGGTTACTCGGTGGCAGCTGGCATGGGCAAGGAGAAGAAAACAGAAGGGGCAGTGTAAAAGACTGGAAGATAAAAGGAGAGATGGGCTGCCTCTTTGGGAATAGATGGAAGATCTCTTTCACACCTGGGGACCAACAGAACCTCACAAGTCTCAACAGTAAATAATGTGGCTGTCTTCCCCATCACCTGCTAACTAGTGTGCCCTTGTACTGACAGCCTTTCTTGCTGGGGCCCTGGGCCTCTTCCCAGGGGGGATCTAGTGTTGCCTGTTGGAGAGGTTGTAAGGTTTGGATCAGGTATGTCCTTGAAGTCAGCCAAGTCCTTGGGCACTCTGTGGGGTGCAGTGTAGATGTGTAGCGCTAGGTTGTTTGTGTGTCCAAATCCTGGTGAGTTGGATGGATGTTGCAGGGCTGATCCCACCTCAGGACAGGGATGTGGTCTGCTCAGCTTCTTCCAAGCTTGTTCTTGATGTCCAGTGATTTGTTGTCCTCTGGAACCCTGTCTTTGGGCCTTTCCAGGTTGGTTCTGTAGACACTGAAGATGGTAAAGCAGGGTAGCTCCTCAGCACCGCTGCTTCTTCTGCATGTGGAAAGTCACATGCACAGGATATTTCATGCAAAAATGTTCCCCAGCAGAAGAGAGCCCACTCTTTCCATCAGGTTTTTCATACTGTGTCTCAGACCCCTAAACATCCCTTTTTTGGTGGTTGCGTTCCTCTGCATGGAGCTGTTCAAGAATGGCTTGGGGAGATGGTGAAGGGGAGGGACATCGAAAGTGCAGAAGTGAAGGAGCAGCTCTGGAGGGATTCTGCTTAAGTTGAAAGCTGCTGCCTTTCTTGTCTAGCTCAACTGCTTCCTTGCTTCTCCCAGTCGCTCTCGCATGGAGATGAGAACCATCCATGCTTATAATACAAGATGAATCTGGCATTGTGCCCTGTCTTTTCTCAGGTCTTCCTTGGATCACAAACTCCTTCCACTTGTTGTCACTGCTGCTTAAAATTGGCATTTGTGGTTGCATCCAGAGGTCCTGACTGCAGCATTGTTCCCCTTGTGCTATTCACAGCACAGTCATAACAAGAGACGGTCCCTGCCCCAGATATATTAAGTGGGATCTTTGAGAGAGGAAATGGAAGCACAGAGAAGGGATGTGAATTGTCCCACTTTATGCAACATTTCTGGGATAAAACCCAGCACTATTAATAGCTTTTTGCTCAACAACCATCTTTTGTTCAGAACTCTGGTTTTCACCTTAGGTTGTTTGTGTTGTGCAGGATCTGTCGGGCACTCTGGCGAAAGGTCCCAACCTTGTGATCTGCAGCTAGATGTGAAGCAGGTCCAATAAACCTCTATCCATTTTGAACTTGGAATAGTCTTTCTGCTTGCGACACTGCTACGTTGCATTGTCTTTTCTTCACCCACATTTTGCTGCTGCATCATTGGGGTTTTGTTTTGGTTGCTCACATTCTACAATATCTCCTAGGAAATTACTTGTCTCACACCTTCCTTTGCTGCTCTTCTCTAAATCCTTCAATGGATTAGCTGGACAATCAGCAAGTGTTTCTCGCATCAAACCCTCATTTTTGCTTTACCTCCCTTATTACTTCTTGCCCGTGAATATTCATGTAAATATAAAGTTATATACTATAATGAATTCTTTTCATACAATATAAAAGTGAACTTTCTGCTGGAAATGTTTGTGGAAGCAGAAACTGTTGATTAAATTTTAATGAAGAGTCACAGGAAGCAAATTCTAAAATTGCAACTGTATGTTTGTGATAACAAGAGCTCTGTCACTGCTGTCAGGGACTAGAATTGATGGAGGCCACAAAATCTCTTTATCCAACCAAAATGAGCCAGAGTTGCTTGATTATTTTTTTTTTAAAACACAAGCCGCAGACTGCTCATGAGCAATTTACAAGCCAAAAATTAGCCAGTATGGCTTTCCAGAGAATAGTTCTGAAAAAAAATATTGCAATAAGCAATATTCAAATATAAAACGAGGGAAAATAAGGATAAAAAAATTAATCAGGAAGAGCTGACATCCTTGAGACTCCTGGCAGCTGTAAATCAGCGTGGTTGGGGGACATTTCAGTGTAAGCCACCCATCGCTGTGCTCCAGTGGGGGTCCGGAGCTATTCAGAACAATGCTGGGAAGCCGCGCTCTGGACAAGGCGGGAGACACGCTGTGTTAGTGTCTCCGCTGGGCAGTGCCCAGAGCCCCAGATGGAATTTACAGCTCGCTGCCTCCCGGCCGCCGTGCAGGAGGGCGGCCCCTTCCCAGGAGCCCAGGATGCTGCCGGTGTGGAGCAGAGCCCCCGTCCCACGCCGAGGGTCCCACCGCCTTCATCGGAGAGGGCAGCGTGTGGGGGGGGGCAGGGCTCAGCCTGGCGCCCGCCGTTGCTCCAGCCATGGCAGAGACCCAGGGCAGCCTGGGCGCTGGGCGAATGTTGTAGTGCAGGACGGCAATTCCATCCACACTTGGTGGGGTTTGGACATCTATGTGTCTGGCTGCCCTTGAAGAAGCTGTCTCGGGCATGATCTTTATTTTCTTTCCTTTTCCTGTGTTTGGATAAAAAACAGACCTGCGGTCACTGTCTGAGGTTCTTTTGGTACCAGCGCTTTAAAGCGCTTCTTGAGCTAAGAGAGAAACTTTTAATCTTTCTAATACAACATTACAGAGAACAAACAAGTCTTTAATGCAAGCCCCAGGGTCTCTTGTGGGGAGATCCCGATAAAAACAGCTTTCTGTTTTGGAAATACCCTCTGGTGGATTTGTCAAAACCCTAACAGAGACAATGGTGAACTTTCAAAGTAAGCAGGCATGGAAAAAAAATACTGTAATTAAGACTGCAAATGGTTGGCTTTTGTCACGGAATGCTAGCAAATATGATTTTATAGGTTAAATGTTAAAAATCCCCCTGCCTCAGTGTTAGAGACTGCTAATCGCATGTATTTGTCCGAACGCTGAAGTGCTCCCTTCCATGGACGCCTGCCTCGCGAGCTGCTTCCACCCGGCCAGGGACGAACTGCCAGGACGTCCTTTGGCCGAGGACTGCCTGGGACATCAAAATATCTCCAAAATATTGCAAGCTGGGCTGCCGCAGCTGACCTTTGCTTGACCTCTGCCTGCCCTGAATTAACAGGCAGTCTTGTAACAGGCCCCAAGTTTTGCTGATTTTTCCCTACTTGCCGTTGTTCAGCATATTTAAAAACACTTGTTAAAAATGAGTCTCACCTGTAAGTCTGCTGGAGTGGGGAAGGGGACAGATTCTGTGCCGGGGTTTTGCTGACACGGGCTGGGTTTGAACATTCCCCCCAGACAGGTGCTGCAGGTGCTGCTCTGTGCTTATCATCTCCTTGGCCTCAGACCTCACAGCTCAGGAATTTAAGATCTGGGGGTCCTCATTCTGTTTCGGTGCAATATATTGAGAGAAGAGGAAAGAGATGTGCAGAAGCGCTGTGCTATCTGAAGCTAGGAGTGCATCCCTGGTCCTTCATTCTACCCCTGACTTTCAGGGGCATGAGACAGGCCTCAGCAGAGAGAGAAAGTTTTACTCGGTAGAAGTTGTGCCTCACATGGGGGCTGGGTTGCATTTACCTGTTTTAGTGGCCCTCCTTGCTGATTCACCTGCAGGATTCAGTGGGTGGTGTTTGGGCTTGCGTTGCAGCAGCTCCCATTTTTGCAAGCTGACCCGCAATGCTCCCACCGGCCCACGATGATGTGTCTTCTGCTCTTTTGTCACTGGGAGAGCCCAGGCAGCCCAGGCAGTCCCTATTAAAAGAATTTCAGCTCCCTGCTAATGGAATTCCCCCCCCCCCGACACCCCGCTTATGTTTTAAAGAAGCATTCCTATGGTTGATAGAGCTGTAAAGCACCAAACAGGCTTTCTTCGTCCCTGATGTTCCACTAACCGTCATTTTATATCAGCAAATCCTTCCCTGTAGCCTGAAACATAGCCTTTAGCTTCTTCGTGGCCATAAGGGCTCTGTATACAGTTTCATGTACAGATTTTGTAATAAACATTTAATGAAACAAGGGGGTTTGCTACCTTAGGTTGTTTTTTCTCCTGGGGCAAGGGTTACACTTTCC
>JAVJGJ010000061.1:44197425-44213012 GCA_035590215.1 Microhierax caerulescens
CCGGCGGGGGGGGGGGGGGGATTCTGTAAATACCGGGGGGCCGGACTGAGGACCCTGAGGGGCTGTATCTGGCCCGAGGGCCGCAGTTTGAGGACCCCTGCTCTAGGACCTGGAGGAATGGCTCCCGCACGGTCATACCTAGTGTCTCCAGTGTCGAAGTGGCACCTCTCCCAGCAGCGCTGAGATACTGAGATATGCCTCTGGCTCCTGCTGGCAGAGCTTTGCAGGCAGGGCACAGGCACGGTGTGTGCTAGGCACACAGCACAGCTCCTGTGTCCTTGGAGAGCTTTGGGCTATTAACCCTTGCTGAAGCCTGTGTCTTTGCACTTACTGCACAGATGGACAGTGGAGGCAAGGTGTAAATGCCCAAAGTGAGCCCCATGGTCTAGTGCTGGCTCCCATGGTGGAGTCTCTGCCGTCACAGATCTGGTAAGAGAACATGGCTATGTTTTAAAAGGCCGAAAAGTGGCTACAGCAGGTGCTGCCCCCTGAAAATTTACATTTGACATTGTGGTTTCCCTGCCAGGTACCCCTGCCTAGGATGCCATGAGCTGCTGTGGTGTGTAGACAGTCACGCTACCAGCTGTGAGAAAGTCTGATCAACTTTTTTACATAAACCGGAGGTTGCCTAGAGCATATTACAGACACTACATTATATTTTATGTTCTTAGTTTGGAGCCTATAGCTACCCTCTGGCGGGTTGCAGCAGAGGCTGGTATAGGGCAGTACGTCAGTCTGACATCAAGGTTCCTTCCCGCAGGCTCTGGACTGTGTGGTTCGTGGAAGTTGTGTCCATCCGGTGAATAAATCTGGGATCTTTTGCTCCCTCCCATGTTTCAGGTATGGCTTTAGGAAAATACAGCCCTGTTACCTTCAGGGACATTGGAGGGTCACAGGCTCGGAGGAGCTCTTGTGACCCTGCCACCAAAGAGCTGAACTCTGTTCGATGTCCCTGTGGTCTGCCCGCGCTGCAGGCTGGCTGCACAGCAGTGACTGCTTTTTTATCCTCCCTATAAAAACCCAGAAAAAAGGAGAACAAACACTTAGAGCATATAAAGTGTTAAGTGAGGCTCTTTTTTTTTTTTTTTTTCAAGTGGACCCCATATTTCCATTCCTTCTGGCTGGAGACAGCTTTCTTCAGACCAGGTCCCTCTTTGACAAGTTGGCGTTTGCGGCCAGTACTGAAACGGTCAAAGAGCCAAGGTGGGCAGGAGCAGCTGCTTCGATTCGGTTTTGTCTCCTTGTTAAATAAGGGCCAAAGCAAACACAGACCAAAGGAGCATCGTCTCTGATAAAAGAGGCAGCAAACTAGAGGCAGCAAACGTACCAGGAGCAGTAGGGCTGCATTAGCCAAGAAGTAAGACGTATTAGCCCAGTGCAGAGCATGGTGACCCGCTGAAGACACACCTGGTGTCCAGACCTGTCTGCACAGTGATGCCCTGTAGGGACATGTGTTCTCACCTTGTAGTAGAGATGACAGAAATGGGAAAAATTCTGTTTGGTAAGGAGTTGTCATCTTTGCAAAAGTTTGTGTTTGAATTTGGAGCAAGTTGAGGCTGCAAAACATTTCCCATGGAAAGATGAATTCTGGAATTTTCCATCTGGAAGAACATTGAAGCTCTCCCATCTGAGGTTCCCTACGTAAAAGGGAAGGCCTGTATGCCTGTGGGTGAGACTTTGAACAGCAAATCATGGGGAGGGACTCTCCAGAGTGAGCTTAGGGAGTAGCAACCTTTGAGATGTGGCTTGGGCAGGTGTCATGAGTCCAGATCTTGTGTTTCTGTGGCAAGGAGCTGGCAAACCTCAAGGACTGTGCCTGTAGCATCCTTCGTGTGTCCAGATTCCTCTGTTAAGAACAGGGAGCACCGGCCCTTGGAGACACTGCCAGGCCTGCAGCTTCTCCACTCCAGTGCAGCAGCCCAGAGGCTGGAAGCCCTGGCACCTGTGTGGAAGGGCTCTCCTGAGGCCAATGTCTTGGACACAAACACAGCCCACTTCCAAGAGATCACCTGTGCAGCTTTCCTCTCCTTCTGGCAGGGGAGGGGTCTCCTGACCTGAGGACTGCAGTCGCGTGGAGGGAGTGTGCTGGAAGTGATTGCTCTGATGTAGGCATGTCAAGGCATCACCTGTGAGTCTGTAAGTCCTAACTCTCCTCAAATCTTCCCCATTCCTGTGTGAAAGCATTTTTCAGCCTCCCTTTTCTGCGGCCACAGGAATTCAAGCCAAGTTGCCTTCTTCCTCAGCTGCTCAGAGGGACACGGAAGGATCCTGTGCTCCCAGCTCTCCAGATCCACCTGCCTAAACATTTTGCCACCTGCCACGTGCCAGGCAGTGTGGGGGAGCCTCCTGTGGCTGGCACTGCATCCTCTGGAGGAGGCCAGGAAGATACTCCACGTCTGCTCATGATGTCTGTGGCCTGGAGATCCCAGATGTGTCTGTAGATAGTTTGCTCGGAGGGTCTCCCATAGTAAGCGAGACATAGCTCATGAAGTGTCTGAGGCTGGTGTCACTGGCAGTTAAGAGCTCACTGAGCACCCTTCCCGGGGCAACTGGCTTCTGCCTTGTGCTGCCAAGGGGCCGTGAGGTGCTTTGCAAGTGGGACGCGGGTTTTTTACCACTCCATTGCTGGACTCTGTTTGGGCACTCTGCCCATTTGTGATCAGTGATATTTTGAGTTGAAGCTTTAAGGTGCTTTCAGGCATCCTCCAGGCACCAGCAGTAAAAGAGGTGTTGTTATCATCAAGGTACTTCGATGTAATATCAAACGTAATCAGAAGTGAATTCATTAAAGCAGTGTGTACACATAAGTCCTTTTGTGGTAGATGTTGGTGCAACTCGTATAGCATAATTTAGAACTCAGGTTTTTAGGCATTTGTAACATCCTCCTCTCCATAAAAGAAGGTGGTAACTTGGCAGTAGGTGCCAGGACTGCTGTCTGAGAGCAAAGCTCTCCTGTAAAGGCCTCTTGGTGAAACACGACTCTTGAAATAGATTAGGAAATTGTGGGCATCTGTTGATCCCGGCCCTGGCACATTTTAGGGTTGATTCTTGTGGCTTACAAAACTAGTGTAGTCTGGGATCTAATGGTTGCTTGGGCTTCATCTGACCTTGGAATGAGCACAAACCTATAGAAAATGTGTATTTACTGTTTGTCTCGGCTCTACCAGGATTAAACCTTCCTTTCTGCAGCACAGCATACCCTTGATGTGGTTGTCAGAAACATAGCCTGGATTGTGCAGCTGCCTCTTCTGTCCAATCTCTCACACTCTGTGAGGCTGGTAGCTCTTCACCCCACGGAGAGACGGCTTCAATCTGGGTGGAGGAGCAGCTGGCAGGATTGCAAGGTGACCAGAGATATGAGTCTGAAACGATTGCCTGAAGCTAGCTGTAGCCTCAGTCTGGCAAGCACAGCCCGAAGCCTCCTTCCCGTCCTCATGACGCCAGCAGCAGCGGGGCTGTGCTACGTGTTGCTAAACTGTGGAGGGGACCGTGAGCTGGCGGGCCAGAGCCATGAGGTTGCAATGCGGAGCAGAAACGGCAGCTTCAGCTCAGCCTGTGCCAGGGTGCCAGGGTGACTTGGGTGGCCCTGGTTCGGTGTTTTGGCTTTGACAAAAGCTGTGCTGGCCACATCTGAGCAGTGGTGACCTGTGCACAGGGGGCTGGGGAGCCGGAAACTGGAGGAAATGTGGGAGAATTGGACCTGGAGCCCACTTGGTATATATCTGGGAGTGTTTGCCAATAGGTATGGTATGTTATCTTGATATGTACAAAGATAGTGACTTTGTTTGCTCAATGTGTTTCAAAAAATACCAAGCTGGGAGGAGATTAAAATGATCCAAAACGTTCAGAGCACTGAAGAAAGGGGGCACTTTAAAAATCCTCATGTCAATTTGAACAGACAGAAATAAGCTTGTGACTTTCTGAGCTGCAACTTGGTGATTTGAACAGAGCAAAGGTAGGAAACGGGTTGATTTTGAAGCTGAAAACAAACCAAAATGTAAAACTTTATCTTTGACGTACTCCAGTATTAGCACTTGGTGTGCTGCTTTGGTTTCTCAAGCTACTTTACTGCTGGAGAAGGTTGAAAGGTGATTCATTCATAGTTTACAAGTGCCTAAAAAGGGAAGAGGTTTCAAGTTTCTAGACGGGATTCAAATCTACCAGAGGAAGGCAGATATGTCTCTTTGCTGGAAGCCAAAGTTAGAGAAATTCAGGCTAGGAATAAGGGCTTCAGTTTAAATGATATGAATAAAAACCAGTGGAAGAGCTTTGGTTGGCATTAAGCAGACTCATCAGCAGTTTATGGCTGTAAATGAGGATTTCTGTGTTTTCCTAAAAGATGCAGGATTTATGAAGAGAGGCTTTCCAGCCAGAGCAGCCCTTCCAGGAGAGCAAACCTGGGCTTCCCTTTCCACTGAGCAGCCAGCACACAGCTCTGGGTGCTGCATCCCCAGGCGCGGGGCTCTGCCTGCTCTTCCCACGCTGCTGTCCAAGCACAAGCCACACTTGCAGCGTAGCAGTAAGGCGCACGGATGTGCTGGGCTTCAGGAGCACACCTCTGTTTCTTTGTGCACAGCACTCTCCCCAGACACAGTCCAAAATACTTCTGGGTTGGATACCCCTTTCACTGGCCTGTCTGGTTCATCTGGTGAATTACAGTCCGTGCAGCGTGGCTCGTGAGCTGAACGCACAGCTGCACAGTCCCTTTCCCTCCTGTAGCAGTGCAGCCAAATCTGCGGAGGAGACACATTCTCCTCCCTCTTTCTGTGTATTCAGGACTCTGCAGTGGCGTGATGCAGAGCCCCTGTCCTATGTGAGCTCCATCTCTGCCACAATTGGCATATGCCTCTTTGGACCTGCCTTTTCAGGAAGGTTTGTGTAATTTATCACTGGTGGCCAAGAGCAGAAAGCGCAAGAGGCAAGAGGTACACCGGTTTGGGTGGGATGTGATTCACGTTGGTGTGGAGGAACTGGGGAATAGAGACCTTGGAAGGTTTCTTACTTGTCCTTGGCCCTCTCCTTCAGCGATCTCCAGTTTTCTGGGCTTTGCTCTGCTCTTGCCAGCATTTTCTGGGGAGAGGGGCAGGGCTGACACATCTTTCTCCCAGGCCATGCTGTCTACTTCATAATTCTGCAGACCACAAGCCTGGAAGTAATGTGAAGCAGACGCACCAATGCCAAGGTCAGGACCTTCCCAGTATTCAAGGCATATGTATACTGCTGGCATGGTACAGGGTGACCTCAGTGTACAATAGGAGCCAACCGACACACACATTCAGACAGAATAAATATTTGACAGACTCTATTTCTCTATTTCCCAAAATGACCCCTGTAAAAGCAAGGTCCTGTTTACCTTCTCGGCTCTCTGTGCCCAGTGTTCTGAGAAGAGACAAGCTTTCTTCTCCATTCATTGCCTTCCAGCTCTTCTGGGTGACCCGTTTCCAAGCAAGGATCAGGCATACAAAACCTGGCTTCACAAAAACCAGGACACCTTGGATTTTCACAGAACTCCTGAAATTTGGGGAAAGCTGAGGTAGTTTTCATTCAGAAGTCTGTCTGTGCCCAAGCACAGTGACCTGGGAAGCAGTGCAAGATGTCAGTGTGCAGCCTGAGGCAATTGCCTGCAGCCGTCTGAGCCATTTTTTTGTGCTGAGCCTACCCTGTCAGCATGGCCACACGTGTGCAGCCCTCCCCATCCTGCTGCCTGTGGCACAGGGTTCTAGTGAGCCTGCAGCAGGCTTGGCTGTGCAAAAATAATATTGGAAAGAATATTGGTGGGGTTTGTTCTTTTTTCCTTGGTGTGCTAAACATGCTTGCTTTGCTTCTGTGTCTTGGCACCAGTGCAGCTGTGCGGCTCAGAGTCAGTGGAAGGTCTGGCGTGCTTGGGACCAGACCTGCTGCATTACCCACCCAGGCACTGCCAGGCACCTCTCTGACTGTTCCATTTCTGTCCATGCTTGTATCTTTTTGATTAAGGACAATTTTGCTTCTCATGCCCTCATATGTAAAACAAAGGAATGTGAGAGTCCTCCGAGCTTCATACCACAGAAGCATATGCCTGATGATTGTTGTGCTTCTTATTTTGTATAAGATCACTTTCATTGATAACAGTCTCTAAATAAAACCAAGCTACGATAGCTTAGCTTGGCATGAAGAATAAGTGGAGACATAAAATAGTGATTGCTCTAATGAAACCCATCCAGTTCCTTCTCCTTTGCTTGCTCTTCCATATCACAAGATCAGAATGCAGTACGCAATTAAAATATGGCTTATGCATATTAGAAAGAGGAAATACTTTATCTGTAACATATCTTAGACAAGCGGAAACCACTGTTACCAATATTCTTAGGGCAAAACCAGCAACTTGCTATTTTCTTTTTTAAGGTTAGTGCTGAGAATGAAAAAAGGAGCTAGAAAAGTGCAGAGCTGTCAGTTGAAAGAAAAATTGTAAGCCTGCTCATCCTTTTTTGCCAGGTTTAATATAAAGTGTGGCAGAGATTGGTAAGACATGTCTTCATCTCTGCCTGATGTTCTAGGTGCATGGCAAAATCACCTCTCTGCAACATGCAGGAAAGCTCACATGCAGAGCCAGGCTCCAGACTGGAGAGGCTGCCGGCCAGCCTGACTTTGCAGGTCCTAAGACCATTTTAAATAGCTTTACTCTTACTCTTCCAGTTTTCTCATTGCAACCTGAAGAAAAGCTGTCCTTCCCCTTCTCCTCCTTGATATGTGCAGGTTTTTACTGCAGCTCCCCTCAGCAGCTGTTGCTCTGCTGCTGACACTGTTGTGCTGAATGACCATCCACCTCAGCAACAGGTGCGGAGCATCCATGGCACACACTGCTGGGGGAAGGGGACCACTCCCTGTGACCTGCCCCTGCTCCTTCTGCAGCAAAAAGAGTCTGGCTGTGGTCTGGGGGGCCGTGGGATTGGCAGCATGCCCATCAGCAGCCGCAGAGGTCGTGTAGGTGTTGGTAATCAGCAGTAACAATGGCAGCAACCATGGCAAGATGCAGGGAAAACCGCAGAGAGCTTGAGCTCCTGCATCCCTGGCTGTGGCCTGGTGGGAGAGCCCGGAGAGCAGAGCAAAGCCCTGTGCTAGCAAGAGACACGTAGATCCTGCATGTGTGAGTAAGGGCAGCTGTGGGGTCGTCGAGTCTGGCCGCTTGGAACAGAGGAAACACCAAGCCAGAGCCAGGGGCTCCCTCTGTTCCCACGTGGTGGTTTCTGCCTCTGTGCTCCTTCCCCGTCTGTGTGCTGGTAAAACCCGGGGAGCTGAGCTGGCGTGCAGCCCCTCTCCAGCCATCACAGGGCAGTGGGGGCAGCAAGCGCTTTTCCTAGGGGAGGGGTCTCAGGGGGGTCACATCGCTTGTGCACAGCCTCTGAAAGAGGCAGGTCTCACATTGTCTGGTTTCTTTTTGTAGCTGTTCCTCCCAAACTGAAGAAACTGAAAAGCCCAAACGTTCATGTTGGTGAAAAAATTTCACTGAAATGCGAGGCAACTGCTGGAAACCCTCAGCCATCCTACAAATGGTTTAAAGATGGCAAAGAGCTGAAGAAGAGCAAAGACATCCGGATCAAGTATGGGAACGGGAAGTAAGTATGAGTGTCTGGGGCTGGGGGGTCATCTGGGTAGTACTGGTGCTGTGCTCCCCAGGTCACTGCTGGGCAATACTGAAGTGCTCCCTCGAGGCACAGGACCATGCACGCACATTTATCGTGCCTGGGAAAGTAAGCAACATTCCCGGTTTCCTCAGAGAGGAGCTAGGCATGCAAAGGATGGGTGATGGGTTTGTGGAAGGGGATTTCCTTGGGTAACTGTGTCATTGGATATCTGAGACAGGTGTCTGGTGACCTGGCGGGATTAACTCTTTCCCTGCTAGCTGTAGGCTGGTAATAGGCAGCTCTGGCCGCCTGGGCTGAGTGCTGCTTTGTGGTTAGGAGTTTGAATGCAGAAGGTATTCAAACTTGGCAGTCGCCCCACCAGCCAACAGCAGGCCTGCATAAATGTGGGAGAAATTGCTCTGTTCTCTCCTGAATTTAGGTGGACTCGAAAGCATCTAAGGCAACTGCAAGGATGCAAGAGCACATCATGGTACTCTCTGATCAGGGCCCATGGTCACCTGCCGAGGTCTTGTCTCATGCAAGACCTTGCACCACCGCACCCAAGGCAAGCTGTGTCACGGCTGCCCCAAACTCCCCACGCAGCGAGGCTCCGGGGCAGCTGCGCTCGGTGAGGGTCATCCTGGACCGCCCCAGTCAGGCAGTGCAAAACCACAGGAAGAAATAGATCCCAATGACTAAGCTAAGGGGCTCTCACTGGGAATTTATTTAAATGGATCCATGTTGATATTTTTCAAGGCCAAATATTCACAGGTGATGTATCTTAAAATTATTTCATAATCGTGACTGTGCTTACATTCATATACCCTGACCTAGCCAGGAACAAACTCAGCTTGCAACTAACCAGCACCTTGGAAATCTTGAAACTAATACTTTGCTAACATACGTTATGTCTGGGTGTGTGAAAAATAGCTTGCCTCTTCTCATTATGGACTTGATAAAGTATTAATTTTTAAAGTTAGAAGCCACAGAAAAAATCAGTTAGTGCTGGAATGGGTCATTGTAAATTGCTCTAATTTAATTTCAGTCCTGTTGCTTTGTATTTCAAAGTCACACCCAAAATGGTTGACCTCCTTCATAATAATTGTAGGATTTTTGTGACCTCCTTCATAATAATTGTAGGATTTTTGGAGGTTTTCGATGAGGCAGAGAGGTGGTCAGCGGAAGGCTTAGGCTAGAAACACCAGCGGATCCAGGATAACTGGCGGGTATCTAGGGGATGCCATCAGCTCAGGAAGGGCTGTCTGGGCTTGCAGGCCACAGAGGTAGGGCAGAGCTGTGCCCGCCTCTTTGCTCTGTTGCTCTCAGTGTTTCTGTGGCCCTTGTCAGTCCTGTGGCCTCAGTTTTTACCCATGGGTACTGGAGCTGGGCTGCCGTGGCAGAGTGTCCGCACCACCTGCTGCAGCCAGGCGTGGAAAGCCTGCTGGTCGCCCTGCTGGGCACTGCATCCCTGCGGGCAGGCAGCTTGTGGCACCCGGAGCCTGCCGGTGCTGGGGTCTCGCAGGGGTATTGGGGAGCTATATTTCCCTCAGAGGATACCAACCAGCCCAGACCAAACGCCCAGCAAACCTCCGTGGGGAGGGATCCTGGTGATGGTGAGAAGCGCCTCTTGCAGTATTTTCCCGCTGTGCTCCTGGAGGTCACAGTCCTTCCTGGCTTCCTGGCGCTCTGTGTCACAGCTGTGACAGGATGGCATCCCACCCACGGCGGTGTGGAGCGGGCATGCACTCCCGGGGTCAGGGAATCAACATATGGAGCGTTGTTGATCCTCTTTCCTCAGGACACTGCTGTCAAGTCGTAATTTTTCATTTCCCGGTTTCCATGGGAACACATTGGCTCACAGCCTGCCAGTGACAGGCCAAACCCGTGCGTGCTAGAAGTGCTTCCTGCTGGCAAAATAAGCCCAAGGATAAACATTTTAAAGAAAGCCGAGCACCTGCCTCCTCCGGTGTCTGAGGCTCCCTCAGCAGCAAAGGTGTGAGCCCAAAGTGTCCCCAGCTGACCTGCCCCCACAGTCGTTTCCCACCCCGTTTCTGCTCCCTGCTGCCACTAAAGCATGCAGTTAAGCAGAGGGGTTGCCTGCCTGGGGCTGGGCAGCAGATACAGAGCTAGACTCAAGCAGCTGTTGAGCTGGGACAGCTCTGAGGCAATAAACCCTTGTTGACCATTTATTTGCCCCTCGTTGAGGAGTCAAGTGCAGCAGCATTTCTCCGAGCAGACCTGAATGGGTCTGTGCACACCCCGTCTGGCGTCCTCCGCTGTCAGACTCTCCACCCCGCTGGGTCTGCGGGTCTCAGTGCTTGAAAACACCTCGAGGTCAGAGTGCCCACTGGCATTGGACCTGCTTCCTTCTGGTCTTGACGGCATGCAATAAACATGTGAAATGCTCTGTGAATGGAGGCTGAGGATGGAGGAAGCCCTCACGACTTTGCATGTCTCCATTAAGTAGGAGATTAGTGGAGAGACACCTTAAGCTGGACACGGGATATGGGTGTACATCATTACTTCTTGCATGTTAGGAGGGGACTCTAGGGAAGGATAAGCATCCTGAACGCTAAAGCTCAGAAAGGAAGCCTTACTTTATGACGACTAATTCAAGAATAATGGTTTTTATACATCTGGCTCCACTTAGAGATAACACTGGTCTCCAGATAATCCTCTGCTCTTCCTTTCAGTTCAGAGTAGAGTGGCTAGAAATGGAGCACTGGAGAGGGATTTTCACAGAGAAATCAGGCAAAGCAAAAAGCTTCAGGGCCTATGCAGTACCTGGCCAGGTGCACAGGGTCATTTCTTTAAACGTTTGATCCAAAAGACCTCATGTAGTTGTCTCCCGGACCCAGGCTGAATGAGCCCTGCCAGGATGTGGAGGTGTCGTCCACAATGTTTCCCTCAGCCTTGCGTGGGTCCAGCATCTCTGCGGTCCTTAGAGAGCATGCGGAGGATGAGGAGGGGAGAAAAGAAGAACATGGCTGCCCTCTGTGACTCATTCTCTACGGCTCTGTGCCTGGCTTTCCTCCCTGTGTCTTTAAAGAGCCTTGAGATCTTTAAGTAGAAAGCATGACCGAAACCTTTCCTTTTGTGATCCAGTTTTCATCCGACCTCACTGACCTTCCTAGGGTAGCAGATCTCTTTGGAAGTAAGGGAAGTATATGTTGTGAGAAGGAGAGAGGAGCAGTTAACTGCATGCCAGCTCTTCAGCTTTTCCATCAGTCATCTTCCCTCTTGTTTTTTAAAGTTACCGGCAAAACTTCTGGGGCCATCAGGCGAAGGAGTCAGTTTTTTTCAATGGATATTTGTTGAAGGGAGGGGAGCAATTCTGATTCCTTCTTTCTGAACTGCATGTTCCATCTGTAATTAGTAACAGGCTGGGACAAGCCTGGCTTGCACAAAGAGGAAACTTCTCTTTAAGGTGGAAGGAATTAGTGGCTGGAATCTTATCTCTGGCTCAACTTAAATAAGACACAGTTGATGGGGAACCCAGAGAAATTACCCAGGAAGAGTTGCACGCAGCAGTGGAAGCACAGCATAGCAAGTGGCTGTCCCTCTGCGGGAACATTGTCTGCTGAGCGAGTCCCTGATCCAACTGAGGCCGCTGGGTCCTGGGAAGTTAAGGTTGGGTTTTGGCTCTCTGGCTGTCCTGGCAAATGGTCAGATGCCAGTTAAGGAGAAAGCCAAGGGAGTTTCTGTTTGTGGAGGTGTAGAGAACCTGCCTCACTCCAGACTGTGTTCAGGGCTCAGCCCTGAGACACGTCGATCTTCAGCTGGAGTCAGAGGGGATCCAGGAGTCTGATAGTCTCCTAGCTGGGGCTGTTCTTACAGCCTCTTCTCTTTGTGTGCTCTTTTGCCAAGGGAGATTGCTGGGGTGATGAAGTAGGCGTATCATTAGATTGGAGAGGGTTGGCAGTTCAGTTTGGGACAGGCTGACCATATGACATCCCTTGGGAGTAGTGTCCTACTTTCAGTATCACCAGGAATCCCTATTGTTAGCCTGTAAGTGGAGCCAAGGGATACCCTTCTCTCCTGTTTCTGTACAGTAGTCCTCAGGCAATGCCAGTTGGGAGAGATTCATTGCTGGGGTCTTCCTTGTAGAGGTCCCTGCTGTAGATTATTCCCCACCCACAATGAATGGGGCTGTGGTCTTCCCTGTACAACTCACTGCTCTGGAATGAAGGCAAAAAAATAATAATAATGCTAAAGCAGCAGGGGAAAAGAGTGCCAATAAAGATAAATGATTTCCTAATTAAGCCTGGAGACAAGGAGGGGCAAAAAGAACTGTTGAAGCCTTGTGGGAGCCAGAGTGAACCCAAGCAGGCTATACCACCACTCTGGCAGGGGTCTTCAGGCTGACATTTTTAAACAAAGGAAAAAGCTCATTTGACAATGGATCTTGCAAGAGCAATTCCAGATGCCTTGAAGCTAAGAGCCTTCTCAAGCACCGGTGTTGTTATAATCACCAGGGGAGCTTCTGCCTTGCTAACTCTCACGATGTCATTATAAGTCTACGATATTTGGGACTTGGGTTTAGCTGCTGAAGGCACTTTATTGGAGGGGGGGGTGAAGGAGAGCATCTCCTTTGTTTGTCTGTTGTTTTAAAGGAGATGATGGACGTCATCTTGGCCAATGCACCTGGGACTGAACCAGGGAATTTGAGAACTGAAAGGAGAAGCAGTTGGGTTTTGAGCTAGAACAATCCACAAGCTTTGCAAGTTGGAGCTCCTAAGAGATTCAGGGAATGGACATTTAATCAAACTTGGATGCGTTATAGTGGGTAACAAGTTACGGTCAGATGTGGGCTACTTCAGCTGATGGTGTGTGCAAACTTAGAGGTGGAAGGAACTTTATGTGTCCAAAATTTTGTGTGGTTTTTCCAGCAATGTTGGCTGCTTAAAAAAAAATAAATCTCTCCCTACAGACCTTAGCCCACTGCAGCTGCAAAATGTCACAGGGTAGGTTGAAGCACTCATTGAGACATGAGGTGAAATACCATTCATCCAGTTTAAGTTAAAATGCTTTATCTTGGTGGAGGAGGGCTGGGGTGAGGGCTGAGGCTGTAGGCAGTTGATCTGGGACAGCACAATATATATCTACAGGCATGAATTTACCAGGTCTCCCTCACACTTCATGGATCAAGCACTTGTGAGGATCTGTGACACATACCAGTTGCGGAAGAAAAGAATGACATGCATCCCAAAGGCCCCAAACTCAGAATGGAGCCCCCAAATTGTAACTGAATGCCTTGCACAACCCTACGTACCACCATGATGATATGTTTCACTGAGGATTTGGAGGGGTAGTTCTCTGTCCATCTGAAGGTGCCATCATTTCCCATGACCTCTGTTCCCACATTTGCTTTTTCCTGATCCGAGTACTTGCAGCCTGGCTCTGCTCATCTTCATTCCTGCGCTCAGCACAGGGCTACCCCTCAGACAGCTGCTTTTAGTATGTCACCTCCCTCTCCTCCTCCCCCCGTTCTTTAAAAGCTTTGCTTTAAAGGTCCTCCCAGGTCTTACTCCTCCACTTCTGCCAATAATCGCTGAAATTTTGGTTCTGCCTCTGATTTGCCCAGCATATCCGTCTCCATCTAAAATGTGATACTCTTCCAACCTAGGATGTCTGTGCCTTCTCCTCAAGCAGCACTGAGCTGTTGTTCCCCTCTCTCCTGCAGAACAAGCTTGTGGCTTGGCTGCACGGTAGCGAGACCTGCACGCTGTCCTGGCTGCACACCCACCAGGGGTATCTCGTCTCTACATTAAGGTCATACGCTCTGGGGTAGGCAGGTATCTGTTCTGCATTCGGTGCTGGGAGGCCCCTGGCCCTTGGGAGGCTGCTAGTGTGCTTATGTGGGGTATCACAGTAGGCGAGTAAAGAATCTGCTCTGAGCTGGCCTCAACTGCTCCAGGATCTACATTTTCTCAAACAAGTTCAAATCCCGGCATTGGGGTTGGAGGAAACATTTGTGGGACATATCAATTGCCTTTGAATTCCAGGACAATTCCAGGGATCGTGCACTGATACCAGGTCTATGCACCAGGCTTAACCCAAACCTCAGTTTTTAGGTATTTATTGATTTCACACCCTGGCAGCTGCTGTAGACTTGCTGGACACAAAGAGCAGCAGCACACTAGGGTTTGCCTCACAACAGAGTGGCCACAAGGCCCACTCCAGAGACTGGTGTGTGGTCTCACTGGGCTGCCTCAGTTGCCCTGCTCCTCTTCCCACTGCAGGAACATCCGCGGTGGTTCAGCAATGTGGCCCCAGGCTGAATTTGGGGATGGATGGGGGTTGCACAAGTGACCCTGCTCTTTGTAGCGTACTTATCGATCTTTTCCCCTTTTGCTGATACTTTGTAACCCAGAAGGAACTCCAGCTCCCACTGAGACTAGCCTCAGTGTCTGCTCGGCAGAGTGAGGACTGGTCAGGTCTTCCTTTTAAAAAGAGCCTGTCCCAAGCCTGGGCACAGAGAGACAACAGCACTGCTGACAGAGGAGGGGCAGATCTGATTTTCAGGTTAGAAGAGCACTTTAATGTTGTGGGGCAGGGGTAGGAGAGAGCAGGCAGAGGGGGTTGGGGGATAGCTGTTCCTGTCCTGGGCACCCACGAGGACATTAGCAGTGTCCCACGCCTGCTTGTCCCACAGTCCCAGCAGGTCAGACACTGAGCGGGGTAGATGGTGGTGTGAGAGGGGAGGAAGGAGGACTTTGCCTGCTGCAGAGGGGATGATGGCTGAACCGAAAAGTCCGACCCTTCATGTCCTTATTCCTCTTACTTGATTGCTTTGCTTGATGGCTTTTTTTCCCTCCCTTTCCCACTTGCTGTTTCCGCAGCTAATCCTGAGCTAGCCAGATCATGCTCTAGAGTGCATATCAGCCAGTGTAGGGCCGCTTGTTTTCCTCAAGCACTGAGGCACAGCTGGCTTGCCCAGGTCTGTTGTGCTGCTCCATATCTGAAGGGCAGGGAAGAGACTGGGCTAGTTTCCCTCTGGCTGTGCAGGGGCAAAGATGCCCCGGTTTGCCACTTCTGCCCTGCTGGACAAAGGTGTGTTGCCATGGCCATCCCTGCTCTGCTTTGCATTGCAGTGATCTTTCCTACCTGCTTTGATCCCACTGTGTGCTGAGGAAGATGAACGTGCTCCCAAAGGCCAGGGCACTGAGAGCCCCTGCTCCAGCCAGCGGGGCTGCCTGATGCGATGATTGCTGGTCAACACTTCTTGAGTGTCAGCTGAAGAATTGGATATACTGAAAATTCTTGCCAATCATTAACCTGCTCTCTCAAGGCAAACACACCACTGTGCAGAGTGCCAGGATAGCACATAGGCACCAATTAAATATTTGGCAGGGGTATAAGCAGTACACATTACAGCAGCTGCTGGCCCTTCTGCTTTCTGCCAGTATTGGTGTGCTTCCTGCCACCGGCTGTCTGTGCAAACAGAGAGGAGTGGAGTTAATGGGTAACCACAGCAGTGCACGCAGTGTGTCCTTTGCAAGGGTTACATCTGGGAATTTCCTTTTCCTAGGACCTCAGGTGTGTTTACGATGTGAAGTGCTCTTCACTGACAATTTAGGGGCCACATATGGTATAGTCTTCAAATTCTCTTCATCAGCTAATTCCTTGACTTCTTTATTACTTACATGTTAGCTACTCTATTTGTAGAAGACTAATAAAATGCTACAGCAGTAGTAATCCTAGAGCTGTTTTTGTTCTGAGCGATGCAGAAGCAGCCGAACTCGCACAGGGCGTGCTGAGCCCTCAGTGAAATGTAGGTGTCTCGGAGGCAGCTCATGGCTGTTGTCCTGCTCACACACTCTGAGGTGGATGGCTTTGCAAGGCGATGACTTGGCAGGATGGTCCCATTTCCACTTGGCAGTAAGTAAGAGGAGAAAAATGGTTCAAGCTTGACAAAAGTGCTGGTGGGAGCATGACTCCTGTCATGAGAAGTTCCTCCTTGGCCAAGGTGCCTGCTTCTTT
>JAVJGJ010000061.1:44214002-44234507 GCA_035590215.1 Microhierax caerulescens
TGTGGGCGGCAGAAGGAAGAACACAGACATGAAAAACCAATTTCCTAGGCAGTTTTGAGGTATTTCAGTAGCACTTGCAGATAGTAAAGTAGAGCTGAGGCAGATTGGTCATCTTTGTCTTACCACATACAGATCAAGCAAGGTCTGGCCTCTTTTGCATCCTTCAGTTCTTCTAGTGCACAGGTATTATCCATGTGAATTAAAAGGTTCATGACCAATGCTGCAAAACAAGGTATCTCTCTGGCTGTTTCAGTGCTTCCTGGAATAGGGAAATTCTCTTTACTATGGCTACACTCCACATTAAAACCAATCCTCATCTGTACCCTTCATCTCTCGTCCCAGATCTGTTACCTGACATTGTACAGCAGAGTGTAGAGACCAAGGGTAGCTACACCATTGGTCTGGAATATGAAAAGCAACAAAAAGTGACAAAGCCTCTTGATTTTTTCAAGAGGATGTTGCAATCCAGGATAATTTCAACTAACTGTGATGGGAAATAAAAATAACCTCTTTTGACAGTACAACAGTCTTGTGCCTTAAAACAACATAATCCTCTTTGGTTCCACCTTGGTGCTGATATGCTATAAATGCCAACAATGCTTTTTATTCTGCTCACATTCCTCTCCAGTTCCAGGTAAAACACCAAATGTCTCTCATCCTGGTTTTGGAGATGAATCTGTCAAGTGTGCCCCCTTTCATTAGCCTTTTCTGTCACTAATAACCTACTAATTTGTGTCTTTGGGACTTAAAACCCTTTATCTGTAAGAGACCATGTACATAGGTGATATTCTAATGGTGTAGTGGATTTTTCCAGTTACTACACACAGTAAAACGTGCTGTGCATATGGGACTGCAATGCAGCTAATTATCGTTAGAGTATCTGTCCTCCGGCAGCTGAAGGCAGCACATTTGTCAATGCTCTCGGCCCTGTGCTGGCAGATAGCCTCAGCAGGCTGGGGTGAGAGGGTGCCGTTTTCTACAGGGCTCTGAGTTAGAGCCTCGCTCTTCCAAGCTGCTTTCAACGCATGCTGCCTGGCTTTTTGCTCTGCGTTGCAGCAACAGCTACAAGCCTGTCATAGGGGTGGTTTATAAAACAAATGGTGTATTCTGTCACTGAGGGTTGAGACAGCTGAGAGAAAGTCATGGCTGGACTGGGCTGGGGGTACTATTGGTGGAGCTGCATCCAGTAGTACCCAGAGCCCACCTCGCCCCTTTGCTGATTGTTTCTGCACCCGTTTTTGTGGAGGGAGTGGGGAACATGGTCCTGGACTGGGCACTACAGCCCAGCAGAGCTAGACCCCTTCAGCAGGCGCCCACCATACCTTCCCAGCCAGATGCAGAACCCAGCTGCCTGGAGGCCCTTAAATGCTTTGCTGTGCCTTGGGTGCTGCTTGATTCCTAAGGCATCGCAGCAGTGAGGACCACGAGCCCTAGTACTGTCACAGGTTGCTCTAAGATACTTGAAAAAACTCAGAGAAGTGTGCAGTGCTGTGAGTCAGGGCAGCTTTGTGCTGCTCTGAATCAGCCTGCTGGTTTAGGCATGCACATCGGAACATGCTGGCCCTGATAACTGGCTTTGCGCAGTGTGTTAGGGGAGACCTAGGAATGAGAGGGATTCAAGAGATCTTTGCACACTGTCAGCATTCGTTTAAAAATTGCTCCACATGGGGTCTAAACTCATGCAATTGTACACTTGACCGCATCCTGTAAAACAGGACAGCGCCTGTATCCTGGGAGCTGTACCAAGTTGTTCACAAGTGCTTTTAATTTACTAAT
The DNA here is from genome assembly GCA_035590215.1 of Microhierax caerulescens. Taxonomy (NCBI): domain Eukaryota; kingdom Metazoa; phylum Chordata; class Aves; order Falconiformes; family Falconidae; genus Microhierax; species Microhierax caerulescens. The sequence continues at coordinate 44,215,779 of JAVJGJ010000061.1, forward strand.
ATAACTAGTGAGATATTCCTGCTGTGTCCTTGTGCCATGCCTCCCAAGTAGAACAGCATGTCAAGGTGCTAAAAAGATGCCAGTGTGCTTCTGTGAAGGACTTCCTATGGATGATGATTTCCACAGTCCAGAGAAAAGTCCTTCTCAGATGACACATGTAACATGGCAAATATGTCCAAAGCTAATTATGATTTTTCACAGAAAAGGCATTTTATTTGCCTTCAGCAACAGGGGCCACTGGGACCTCTTTCTAAAGGTGGCAGTGTTTCCTAGTTTCTAAATAAAGCAACTATATGACACAGACCTGAGATAAAAGCTTGGGGTAGAAAGCAGAGAGGTGTTCTCATGCGAAAAGCACACAAGGCAGGTTTTTATAAGATGGCTAAAATGGAATGAAATACAGGGTGGCTAATGTGGGAGTCCCACTGTGGTCTCATGAGTGATTGATTCAGTGTGTTTTGGAGGCTCCTATAGACCTCTGTTGAACTAGGCAACAAAAGGTTTTGCCTATTAGTCAGAGAGACGTCCCCGAGAATGAGTCATCGGTCATAGGTGGTGGGAAAGGCAGTGCTCGTCTTCTCCGCAGAGCCGCATCGCTGCTCCCTCCCCAGCTAAGCACTCAGCACAGGTTGTTAGGTGACACGGGCACTTGTCACTTACATCATTTTTTGCACTTTCTAGGCACTTCTGGCTGATAAGATGAGTGTGCGTAGTTCAGCCCCACGTGTTTGTAGTACATTGGTGCGTGTAGTTGGGGGAGACGAACTGTTTGCCCTGTTTGTTGCCCCGGCTAGAGCTACAAGCTAGCTGCCTAGGTCAAACCGCAGGGGTCTGATTTGCAGGCTGGAAAGGGATGAGTCCACCCCGACCCCGTGGGTGTTCGCATTCAAGTGTTTGGCCCTGCTGAATGCAGCCGGTGAGGCACCAGGCTGGTCGGGCTCCTTGCTGAGGAAGGTACAGATCATGCATCTCCACACCTCTGGCTCACAGGCGGACCCCGCTGTCCATCAGAAAAGTGGTTTTTCTCCAGTGCTGAAAGTCTGTGTGCTGGGATGCTACGGCTCTTGGGCTTAACCCCTCATGAGACACTCAGGAGACCAGACCATGGCAACATGCTAAGAGCAGTGGGTTCAGAGGGAGATGCTCATTTGAAAAATTATGGTGGCTCTGGTTCCTTGGAAGGGTCTCATCTGCATCCTGACCAGGCTTGAGTACCTGTTCAGATTGCAAGGTCAGGCAGCCCATCCTCCCAAGAAGGGGTGACGTACCAGACAGTGTACCGGGGCCAGGAATGGTTATCAATTCATGAAGGTGGTTAGCAATTGAGTAAGAAATGTCTGCTGTACTTTTCAACAGAAAGATTTCCAGACTGCAGTTCAACAAGGTGAAGCTGGAAGATGCTGGGGAGTACAGCTGCGAAGCGGAGAACGTTTTAGGGAAAGACACCGCAAAAGGCAGCCTGAATGTGAAAAGTGGTAAGTGAAGAAGCCAACAAATGTCTTGAGCTGTCTGCCCTTCACGTAGAAAGCAGGAGGTTCTGCACATGATCTGTCTTGTATTTTGTTTCATGCTTTGAGGATATCAAGTAAAAGTCTTGGGAGATAATAAAAATGCAGCTTAGCATAAATGTTTATCTTTGTTATCTGTCACTGGCAATGTGGTTAATTTACATTTCGAATAAACTTATGATCTACGTGGGATTTTTTAATGGGTAAGGAGGAAAGAAAGCTGGTGGGCTTGATGTTTTCTTTTTTCTAAAGAATTTCTGAGAAGCAAAACTCAGCAGGAGAAAAGTAATTAAACCATAGGTTTGTGATGAGTGAAGTTGCTTCTGGTTTTCATCCTAGAATGTGCGCTCCATCTCTTAGAGCTCAGTGGATGGAGCCTGAAGTTAGGCGATTTTATTATTATCTTGGTCATGATAATTATATTGCTTAACATGATGGTTTGGATGTACCCTCCAGCTCAGAAAGCCCCTACAGCGCTTGCCAGAAGCTGGAAGAGTGCATCTAGGGGAGGGATGACTCTGTACAACTCTGTTTCCTAAGCTCTTCCTCCTGCCATTCGCAGCGGGCCACTGCAGGAGCCCGGGCTCTGCGCTCTGCAGCCCTTTGGTGCGATCGGTTTCTCTCTTCTGCTCTTATTAGCATTAGTCAAATGTGAAGGAAGGGAGCCTTCTCCTGCTGCTTGCTGGCATTATTTTCTCTATTAACCTCTGCCTCAGCAGCATCTGCAGTCCTGAATCTTTTATTCTGTGCAGCTGCAGTATCACATACCCTCCCCCACAGTTACTCTGCCTGTAAAAGCCAACTGCCTGCAAAGCCTGGAGAAAGGCCATCCGTGCTCAGACCTCCATGCTCAGACCTCCATGCCTCTGTTTTTCACACCTATGAAGTTATTAGCCCTGCTGCTCTGCTGTGTTTCTTTACAATCACGATAGTAAAGGTGCCCAGAGTAAGCTGACTAAGGCAGCACCACTCCTTTTTTAATGGTTCACACTCTGCCTGTCCCATCGCAATGCAGACTGTTCCTGTTTGGACTGGGAGCACCTGCAACCCCTCGTCTCCGTGTGCGGTGTGCGCGGGCAGCACGTGGCTGCCGTCAGAACCCTGCCCGCCCTCTCTACTCGCCCATCCCCGTCACTAGTCACTAGCAATCCCCTTCCTTTCACAAGAGGAGGAGTGTGAGCGGCACGCGCTGCAAGGCTCAGTCCTGCATGCTGCTTGTGGCACCGGGAAAAGGCACCTCAGGCCACTCCAGCTTTGACGGTCCCTTCCCACAGCGCAGGGGCCAGGGTTTAACCCCCTCCACAGGAAGGCATGCTGTCTGGCAGGGGCAGATGGCTGCTCTCACTCAGGTCACAGGGGGTATGAGGACACACCAGAATTGCTCAGGAATGTGTTGAGACCTGAAGAGCAACCTAGGAGACCCTAAGACTGGCCTGTTCCTTTTCGTACTGGGAGCTGCAGGCTGCAAGGTGCTGCAGATCCAGAAGATTGCCAGCTGCGCCCTGCTACGGCGGTGCCTCGATTAATCCGTTTGCTAAGATGCCTGGCAGACCTGCCTCTGGCTTGCCACTCTCAGCTGCGTGCACGCGTTGCTGCTGCTATTTGTGGGTCACCTGGCAGGACAGCAGCTGAATGCTAGTTGTACTCCCTTGGAAAGGCAAAGAAGATGATGGTGATCTCTGTAGGCTTCTGCAGCTCTGTCACCTCCTTTGCACTTTTTATACTTCCCACTGGAGCTACCAAGAGCTGAAGAGCTTTCACCTGTGCCCAGGCACTTGCTGTCCTGGAGTCTCCCTCTTTCCTTACTGCTGGGCCTTCCTGGGACCTGGGCAGCTTTCCTCGCTTCTGCGAGCTCTCTTCTTCTGTGATATCATTCTGAAGAAAACACCTCAGGGCATCTGCTTGTCTCTGAATCCACGTGTGCTGACTTCTGTCCCTGCCTGTGTTCCCTAGGCTCCTTAGCACTGATGCTATTGTGGCCAAGTCTCAACAGAGTGCTCTGTGAACTTCTAGCAGTCTGTAAACGGTTAATCAGAGCAGACATGCAAGCTGGCCTCCCCTCAGAGCCAGCACTCTTCTTTTGCAGAAGCTCAGTCCAGCTATTGCTGTTTCTGTATGATCTGCTACTTCATATTCTGCTTCTTTACTGCGGCCCTGTCCCTGGGAAGTTGGTGCATCTGCCCATCCTGAGCAGGCGGGCTGGGACTAACACTCGGGCACTGTTTGCTGGAAGCATGCTCTCTGACCTGGCACTTAGTATTGTTGGGGGTCCTGTAACGGTGCTGTGACACAGGCGGGTGAATCCAGGACTGGGAAGAAGTCCTGAGCTAACACTGCATCTTGTGATACAGAGACACAAGGTTTGGGGATGTCTCTGGGCGTCCCTGTAGAGGGGTGACATTGCAAGAGATGGCCTGAGCTGTTGAGGTTTGAGATTAGCATCATGGAGGAGCGAGGTGCCCTCAGCCCAACATGCCATTCCCCCCCAGGGGTGCAGAGGCCAGAGATGGAGACTCCTGAGCCTGTTTGAGTCCTGGATGGCACAGAAAGAGCTCTCATGTGAGACCCTTGGGCCCACGGATGTGAAGGTCTGAGATTCAGTCCCTGCTGGTAGAAATTTCTCAGCTTGATGAGGCAGCGTTGCTGTTGCAAAGTATGCTTTGCTGTATTCCACTACCAATTTTTGGTTTATACTGTTTTCAAAAAAGCATCTTTTCAGCCATGCAGTTCTGTTGCAAATCACTGAAAATGCCACACTGAAATGAGATTTTCTTTAGAAAGAGACTGTCTGCAGTGCAGCCAACCCTTGTCACTTAGAAAATGCGCATCAGCCAAACCCACCACCTCACCGCCGCTCTGCAATTATGGTATTTCCACAAAACGCCCGGCTCAGAAATAAATGCTTTTGCATTGAGAGGCTTTGGGAGGCTGTCAGTTTCCGAGGAAATGCTTCTGGACATAGTAAAAACATTTTGTGTTTTCATGCTATTTCTGATTTTTGTTACTTTGAGGTGAATTAGATGCTTTCTTAGAAAAATGTCCCATTTCCCAGTTCTCTTTACTGAGTAGTCCAGTGTTGGTATCATATGGGCATGAGGGCACAGCTGAGATGTGACTGTTTCAGACTCATTTTTTCCTCAGAAAATTTCTAGACAGCTCCTCCACTGACTCCCTCCCCTTTGCTAAACACTGCAGGAAAAATTATTTCTGCTTTTACCTTTTCATGGTGGTCTCACCCCTTATCTCTGACAGGGTGCTGCACGCACAGCGTAGGATCCTGGTGCTTTCTCCTTTGTGCATCTGGAGGGTGGTGAGGGACTTTGATCCGCTGCCACAAGCGGCTTGAGCACAGCTGGTGACTGTGGGCTTTCCCAGTATCCTGGTTCATAAAGAGGAAATCTCTACATGTGCTTCGCTCCTGTATCGCCTTGGGCCATGGCCTTCATCTGTTTCACGTTCCTCTCTCTCGTCTATGAGCATTACTTTGTGCTGCAGAGCTGGGATGGAGGCTTTGCAGATGATCTCACCTTTTCTAAAATTCCATATTTTTCTCACTGTCATGTTCTGTGATCCCGTCTTTGCACTCTTGTGGCTGTCAGGGCTAAGAAAACCTCCCACAGTTTCACTCATCACCTGCCAGGTGAATCCTGAGCCATTTCTGCCTTTCTGTCATGACAGAGATAACGGCATGAGGTCCTCCAGTGAGGGGACCGGCATGCCCTGTGCCCTGTCCCCCTCCGGTTTTTCTGCCTGTTACCCAGTTACTCACCTGAGTGTACTCTAACCAGTACTAACACGTTGACAGCCCCCCCAGCCTGCACCACCCAGCAGCACCTGCTCTTGTCCTCCTCCCTGCAGTGGCTAAGCCCACTCTTCTCTGCTCAAAATAGATATTGTGTTCACTACTTTCTTACCTTAATTTCCCCAGGAACAACGAAAGCACCACAAGTCTTACCAGCCTCAGAAACTAAAATAGTTGTTATGGAAGAAGAGTGTAAGTACCTTTCTCCCTTGCTTCCCCATATAGCTTCTTTCCCCTTATTTGTTTTGTTTTTATGAGACATTTTGCATAACTGCTTTATTGCCTCCTGGAATCTTCTTTAATCGCTACTTCTCTTTGATTTCTCCCAAAGCCACTGATCTTTTCCTAGATCTTTCAAGAAGTATGACTTATATTGCTGGTGTCTATCTTAGAGAGGGAGAGGTTGATTACTAATGCAATGGTAACTTGAAGAACATACTACTTAAAATTGTAGCTGGGTTTTAAGCATTTCCAGCTTTTTCAATACATGGATTTATTGATACTTGTTAGACTTTGTCATGGTTTAACCCCAGCCAGCAACTAAGGACCATGCAGCTTCTGGCTCACTCCCTGCAGTGCACAGCCGCCCCCCACCCCCACCCTCCCCACCCCCTCCGTGGGACGGGGAGGAGAATTGGGAAGATGCACTTAGTTGCTGGCTGAGCTTGTTACAGCCTTTGATTTAGGTTTTTTTCCTTGGTTTGTTTTTGGGTTTGGGCTTGGGCTTTTTTTGCGGATATGGGAGAAAGAAGAGGCTATAGGAAATACAAGAATGAAGACATGGGGTCTTCTGAGCAGGTCATACGAAAATTGCAGAAAAGACATCTGTGCCATGCCATCACGTTTTTCCTTGCATCTGCAGAATGCAAGAACAGATTTCCCAAAATGTTTAATTTGATTTAATGTGGTAAAAGTGCTTTTCAGCATCCCCTTGTATTCAGCGATCACAAAGACAGTAGAAAATAGACACACAAAAATAAAAATCCAAGCACGTGCACGAGTGAACATCTAGAAGCCAGGTGCCTGGCCGCTGGTTCAGCGTTTTCTGGTGGAAGGCGTTATTTCTGTGTGGGAGACCCCCCGCCCTGGGGCCAGCGTGCCACCCTGGTGGTGTCAGCACGTTGGACAGCCCGCCAGCATCCCCCCCGCAGGAGCAGGTGCCTGGGGAGCTGAGGGCCGGGCAGTTATTTTGAGATCCGTGCAGTATTTCCATTCCAGCTGCTCCTGCCCAGAACTGACAATGCAGCTGGCTGTGCTTCTCTGTCGGCAATTCTACTTTGCAGATTTTATGGAGATGTTTCGTCCTTGGAAAGCTCAATCTTTTGTGATTTTAAAGGAAATCTGATTGCAGCCACAGCAGGGACTGGCCAGGTATCCTTTCTTTAAAAGCTTTTCTGATTAGAAAACTGCACTCAAAATTTGATCTGGTGTTGTGCTTAGCCTTCCACTGCACTGGAGACATCAAACTGAGATGCAGCACCATTAATGCAATGACCATACCATCCTTCCCCAGGATTTTTTCCTTTGTGCTCACCAGCATAGATCTGTGCTACTTATTTGCATTGCATTAGATATATGCTATTCTTACTGAAAGCCAAATTTCAATCAAAAGGAATCTGGCAAGATGCTGTGTGCCTTGCACAGGAGTTTCTCCTTTTGAAAAACTTCTTTCCTCTGTGGGAACATCACCCTTAGACTGTTTTTGTCTTAAGAGATGGTGGAGTCTCTGGAGTTAAATTCGTAATTGACTTTCTTCCTTCACATTCCTTTTTTATGATGTCTCTCAATTTTTATCTAAATAACACATAGTCCCTCTGATTTTTACAGTTACTGATGATCTATCATAGAATCACACATGTGTATAACATATGGGGAAGTAATGAAGATGTGAGGTGTGATGATCTGGAAAGCTGACAAGTATCTCATTTTTGTAAAATTTTTGCATCTCTTTTTAAATGCCAGTATTCAAAAGCTTCTCTGGCACCTGTAGGTAGTCCCACCTCTCATTGTTGCACTGAAAGATTGTAAATAATCTGCTGGATTTTAGACACCATGTTGAGAAAGCACCATGCACACTCAGGGGTAGGTGCAGTTCCCTGGGAAAGGAGAGACTGCCAGGCAGGGCTCTTAGACCCTGCACCTCCAGAAGCTCCCTGTGTTCTCCCCGTGGCCCAGACAGTCCCTATGGGCAAGAGGATGGAACCCCATCGCTCTGTGTAGCCCCACGTGCCTCACCTCCTGAAGCCCTGTTGCTCCTGCTGTCTATGTTTTTAACTAGTGTTTTTCCTGAAGGTCCCAGTTCCTTCCGGGATGTCTGGCCCTCCTTTCTACCCCTGCCTTGGGAAAAGGAGTGGGATATCACATTATTTCCCCCTTGGAGCACTGTTAGAGCCTTTCTTACCACCTCTGAGTGCAGCTACTAGCAAATCCTGCGACACTCTGTCACCCCTGCCTTCCTCAACACCTGCCTCGTAAACAAAATAGGTTCCAGTGGCAAAGTTTAGAAACATTTTGATAGAGCAAAAATGGAAGAAGGTTCACAGCAATCTGTAGAGTGTTCTGAGATGGAAGGTTTATGCAGAACAAAGATATTAAAATCTTATCAAAGTTTCATTTTTAAAAAGTAAGATAATGTTTGAAATCTCCGAAAAGGTCAGGTAATCCCTTGGGATTGTTCTCTGCTGTTGAGTTCTCAAGTTTATTTCCTGGACTTCAGCGAACAGGTGAAGTCCTAAGGGTAGGAAGAGAATACAGGCTGGGTGGCGGAGGTGTGCTTGGATGCCATCCGGGTACCAGAGGACCCACCAGTGATGGGCAGATGCTCTAAGCCAACATGATCACTGCAGCTGCCCAGCCGGACTCTGCTCACGCCTGTTGTCAGGGTCGCTGCCTGGCTGATCCCGACGAGCGCTGTCACCTTCCCAGCCCCTGTAGGCTGGCAGTGCTGCCAGGGCTACCGCAGCCTGCGGAGCTGTGCGACAGGGGGGCTTGGGATCAGGTGAGAAGACGAAAGAGGGAGAAGGAGCAGAAGAGGCAGTGCTGAGTTGTGCTGACAACATGAGGATTGGGGGATAATGTGAGACACCTGAATGAGAGCTGGCCCCTCTGGATTGACTTTTTGGGACCTTTATTTCAACTGCTGCAGATCACAAGCCCTGCCTGAAGTCCCTTTAGAGATCCCTGAGAGACGGTAGGTGAAACAGCCCTTCTTTCTGCGGTGAAGTCTAACTTTCCAAACCAGTTTGAGTCCATAGATTTCATAGCTGTTGTCATGGTGATGCCACTGGACTAAGTTTGTAGACCTACTGGTTTAGACTCATTCAGGCTCTCCCTCTCCCATTTAATACCTTCCCTGATGCTTAGTGTGGCTGGGTGTCAGAAATGTTTTCCTTACTTTCTCTCCCTGTGGTGAGATAGGCCTGGTGGACTTGCATGATTACAGTGGCTCACTGATGTCTTTACTGTGTGTGGTAAATTCACATCCAGTCACATCTAGTTGAACCGAAGCTTCAGCATGTGCCATAGTAAGATGTGCCATGTAATTCAGGTTCAGCCAGTTCCCCCCAATCTTGTCTCAAGTCCAGTCTGGCATGGCTTTTACTGGGTGACCATGGCAGACCTGCACGTTAATTTGCTGGTCAGTGTCTGGTCACTCCAGTCTGAAGGCACCGTGCTCTCTTCAGGCCAGCAGTGCTACAGACGCGAGCGTGGTGCTGTTGCTTTGTAGTTGAAGGGTGTCCAGCCAGCCCAGGGCACGGGTGTAACAGACAGAAGTTAGTCCACCAAGGCCCACGCGGATAGACCAGTTTTCAATATTAGACTAAAAATAAGTCCTGGTGTGGTCTTTGCTCAAATAATTTAAACCCCACAGCTGGAGGTGTGGTTGATAATTGAGTGGAGCCCGCATGCACGCAGGCACGGCACCTTGCAGTGTACGTTTTGGAGGTCTGGCTGTCAGTCTGCAGAGAGCTACGCCATGCCTGCTCCCAAGTCCCTGCTTATTTTGCATGCTGTGTGTTTTTTAAGTAGCCATAGCATCTACCGCTCCAGATGCAAAGCAAAGAGGCAGGCCGTTGTGACTCTAAAGGTAAAGTTGGGCATATGGAGCGAAGCATGGGATGGAAGCTCATCTCCCCTGGAAGAACTGAGGCTGTAAGACCAGCGTTCAGAGCAGGAGGCTGCATAACAGGAGATCTGCTCTGTCAGACTCCACCATGTGATCCTGGCATGTTGCTTCTCTTCTTGGGCTTCAGCTGTCCTGCCTGCAAAGCATTCATGCTGGCACTGGCCCTGCAAAAGGCTTTTTAGGTTTGTTGAACAGATCCCTTCATTGAAGTGTCATGTTGCTGCTATTACAATTGATGACGGAGATTTGGGAAAATAAAATTCTGCAGTGCTAGTGTGCATTCTGGGACCCTTGTGGTGGAGAAAATCATAGGAAGGAGTCCTTCATAAGGCTGGAGAGATCAGTCTGGAGGAGCAGCTAGAAGATTTATAATAACACAGGACTTTGCCTCTGCAAAGGCTACCTGTCCTATGGAAACAGGCAGTCCCTTGGCACTCAGAAACCTTTACACTTGCTCCTCAGTGAAACACCTGAACAGTGCAGATGGGAGATGCAGGGAGTGCTGCGTGTGTTGTTCTGATCAGCAGTGTCTGATGCTCTGAGATGAGTGCCCCTGCAGTCTGGCATTTATATTTTGGGATGAACTTCTAGTCTGCAACTATTGATTCTCATGATCCTCTAGGAACTGGGAATGTAATTCCAGCAGGATCTGTTTCAGTAAAATGCAGGGGTAAATACTGGGTCATTTCCAAATGAATAAGCACACAGGAGCAGAATTTTTATGAGGTCCAGAGTCCTCATCTGTTGCTAGGCAAGCCCCAGTCTGCACAGGCTCTTGATTTTATGTACAGAGAGCAGCAGTGGGCATCCGGCCTCTGCTCAGGTTTATTAAGAGAAGAGAGTGTCACACCAGACGTACAGAATGGTTAGGGTCAACAGCCCCTCAGTGTATTCATCAGTGTAAATCATGGATTTAGTGTGGCTCGCGCCATGACTACAGTGCTACAGCTGAGGAATAGCTGGGCCAGACACCTTCTCATCCATGTTCTTCCGAAAAGCAGTTGGATGAACTCGGTTGAGAAGAACCTCAGCAATTCTGTGGTTTATCTGTAAGTACATGAGGCATATACAGAGCAGTCAATTTATATACACTCTCCAACCAGCTGAATTCATCTGTCTAACTGAATGTCTAAATATTGAGAGAGTAAAGTGTCTGTACTCTATGAACCCACCAATCAGTTATTTTTTTTTAAAAGAGCAGCCAAACTATCGCTTGTCTCCCTGCTCCTCTCGACAGTAGCTGTAGTTTGTGAAAAATTAACTATAATTTATAGTCCAAGCTGCATTAATTAACTCTTTGCAGTGGGAGTATTTCACCCGATTTCTGAGAACAAGCTGGTGAGCTCTCGGCAAAGGTTAAGTGACGTGCGTGGTAGGAATTGTGTGAGTATCCCTGCACAATCATTAATGGCCTTTCTGCTTAGATATTTCGTGTGAAGGGAAGTCCACACGGCAGCGTCAGTGCACATGGCTCTCCTCGCTGTGGCCCTGTCACTGATGTTATCCCAGATAACCGAGGTATGTGTGGAAAATAGGCGCTTTGAACGACTGCAGTGCTCGGGGTCTCTCCTGTGTTTATGCTGCACTGTCTTTGCTGGCTGGGACAGCCACAATAAGATGTGGCTTCAGATCATTCACAGTCACATCCATCAAAAGGCAGCTCTCCTTTCCCCATCCTCACCTCACTCCCTTCTGCTTTGTGCTCAGCTCTGGGGCTGAGACCAGCTGGAGGCCCGACATGCTGATGGGTGAGCAGCGTCACGCCTGCTGCCACCTTGCAGGAGCTTTGTGGCCAGCTTGCCTGTGCATTTGTCTCAGGGACAACTTGCTTATTCCCACTTCTCTAATTTCCCCATTTCTTTTCTGTAGTTCTCCCCATGCACACTCCCTGTTTCCTGCCCTTAATTCGCTGAAGTACTTGGAGAGTCAGTTGCTACATGAGTGATGTTACTGCACAAGCTCCCCCATCATCTCCCACTGCCATCACGTGAGTTTCTTTCCATGCAGATTGCAGCTAGTGCCGGAAACTGCTCCCTTATTTATTCATATCTCCATTTATCTCAATAATTTTACAACTTTCCAAGTAATTTGGGAGAGATGGAGTTGTATTGGAGGCTGTAAGAAGGATTCGTTCTACCACACCAGCCAACAGGGAGTAAAATCTGGCTGGTACCCTGGGGCAGTTAAAGTAAAATAGCTGTGGGAAGTAATTTCTGGATCACCAGGCACACTCAGCTGGTGTTTCGAGTGGAGATGAATGAACATGCATGTCTGCAGGTAACCTGTATGTGAGACTCACGTTACCAGCATTCATCGAACTGCGGATGACACAGGACCAGGTAGATATTTGTTAAGGTATTTCCAGTGGCCCAGGCTGATGGGTGAAGACAGCTAAACATGAAGTAACTGAATGGAGTCACCTGTGGATCTGGGAATTATCCTGCTAGCGTGGTGGAAACCCACTGAAATCCCCCTTAGCCTCATGCTTCAAGGTGCTTGGCCTGTGATCTGCAGCCACATGATGTCAAAGGCAGCCACATTTGAATGCAGGCACAATTAACATTTTCTAATTGGACTTAATTAACATTTTCACTTCCCTCTCTCCAAGCCCCCCCACCCCCACCCCCACCCCCACCCCGAGCTGCTCTCTGACTTGGCAGGTCTCTCCATCCTTGCTCCCAAGCTAGTTGCAGCTGCTGCCCTTATGAATATGATGTCCCAGCTGCAGCAACTTCCCAGAGCAAGCAGGCACCTTGGGAGGCTCTGGACTCCCCGTTACCATGCAGGCACGAGATTTCAGGATTAAAATAGATAAAGATCTTTATTCAGAACATCAAAATTCAAAACGAACATTGCAAATTACAATGAATGGAACAGAGAACAAACCAGGGTGATGTAAATATCATGGGTGTAGGATGGTCTCACCAGCTCCAAAAGAAAAACAGAGCCAGAGATCGCACAAAAAAGGATTGTGGCCAGGTCAGTCCCTGTGTAAGAAGCTACTAAAGAGATCATTGCTTTCCAGCTAGGGGAGGAGGTGCTAGCTGTACCTGTAAAGCCACAGGTAGCACAGGGGAAATCAGTGGGCTTGCTAACCATTTTTTTCTAATGCAAGAGCCAGGAAGGGGCAGGTTTAAAAGAAGTAAATGGAGATGTGTCTTTGCACACTGTGGGCATAACACTGGAGCCCTTGTCACAGATATTCTGGATGCTGCATGATTAGATTTGTTCAAGCCCAACTAGACACATCCGTGGAAGAGAAATCCATCAAAGGCCATTCCATGTAAAGGCACTGCGGCCAACTTAGGTTACCTCTAAGCTGCTCATCCTAGATGGCCAGAAGAAAATTATCACTGCCTGAGTTCCTTAAGCATTGCCTGTTGGCCACTGTCAGAGACAAGACAGGCTGTGGTTTACCGGTACAGCTGTTTATACTCTCATAATGGCCTGTATTTCGTGGCACTCTTCTCAATTGGGAACTGGGCTGACTGCCTCTTTTTGTAGCCTTTGCTACATCTCTGCTGCTGACAAATGAACCATAGTAATATGTTTCTGTGATTCAGTTTTAAAATACTTTGTGCTTCTTTGGGAGAAAAGGCATGGCGCATGCAGAAAACAGGATTTAAAAGATAATGATATTAACAAGATGCTTCTGGAAGAACTGATCATGTGTTTTTCTGACAGGAATAACACCGTTAACAGCTCTCTTTCTAGAAGTGCACAACACACATGTCCCAAGCCTCATTTGTGTCGGTGTTTTGTTATTTCTTGAAAAGAAGCAACATTTTTTGTATGGGATGAAAATCCCGTGCAATCTCCAGCTGGTCAGTGCTGTAATGCACTCTGGTATCCCAACATCACACAGCACCACATCTTCCTGTCCACATGTTCTGGTGGAAAGCATACCTTTTTATCTGAGTTGTTTTCTATGGGGAGCTTTCTGGGCTTTGTTTTTATTTCTCCCTCTCTGCTACTCCCTTACTGTGGGAAGGCTCCCCCCAGAATAGTTTCCTGTAGGATTTATGATGTGAGACTTGGACACATGGCTTGTTTTGCTTGCTAGCAGCTGGTACATTTGATGGTTGAAGGGGTGATGGCTTCCTGCAGGCTGTGCTTGTTCTTCATCCATTGTGCCTTTAATTTATACCAGTGTTTCATTCATGAAGTTCCAGTGCTCCCTGATCTGAGGGCATGCTTGCAGCTTCAACAGAGACCTGGTCATTGTGCAGTTTTAAGGTCCTTCGGTCAAAGCCTGCAAGCGCCACAACCCAAAGGCCGCCCCACGAGCAGCTTTCGGCAGCACCCGTGCTGCGTGCTGCCCAGGCGGCACCTGGGGACAGTGGCTGTCTTTGGGGTACTGGCTCCCCTGTGATTTTCACACTCCACTGGCAGGCCCTTGCTGGCTCTGCTGCTGCTGCTGCCTCCACAGCAGTGGCCCAGCCGGGGCTGGGGGAGCTGCGGCAGGGCAGGCAGCTCCTGGCCCAGCAGCAGCACAGCCGGCAGCCTCCCGTACCCACGCACGGTGCAGCCCGTGCACAGCCTGGCTCCCGCTGCCTTTTGGGACACAGCTGCAAGCTGCCAGGCTAGGTTTTGTTTTCGTGATCATTTTGAAAATGGTATTTGGTGTTAAGACCTGCTGCAAAGTGGCTGGATCAAGCAGTAGCTAAGCGAGAGGCCCTGCAAAGAAAATCCTGGTGCTACCACACACAGTTAGAGCTCCCCTGTCCTAAGCCCACTGCTGCCCATTTGCCGTAGGAGAAATGTCCTAGGGTCTCGGAAAGGTGTAAATTATACAGACTTGTTATGAGGCCATTATGATGGTTTTGGCTTCTAGTTTCCCATTAATCTTAACCGGAAGGGAGCGCTGAATTTCCCTACAGAAGTTTGGGAATTTTCATATTGGAGGAGGTTTTTTGCAAGGACTTCTTTGGTGGCTTGGTCAAATCATCATCTGTGCTCAATAACCCGGCATACGCTCTAGTATGTGTGCACTGCTCTGCACATTTGGCTCCCAGCTGGCTGGCGTTAGGCACCCTAAGAAGGGAGCAGCTATTTACTGTCCCAGGGCCATGCACATTTTCAGTTTTTGCTGAAGTATTTGCCGTGTCTGGTTTGCAGAGCACTTTGAGACAATTGCTCTGCTCTGGATAGCTGTGAAAAGACAACACCAGAGGCAACGGTTATTCAAGGCAAAGCATCGAAATAGCTCTTCTTGTGTAGAACCCCGGCTCTGTTGGGCAGTGGAAGGCATTGACTTCCCTGTGCAAGCAGAAGACAATGGGGCTGGACAGTGCAGTGGTGGGAGCGAAATGAACAGTAAGCTTGGCTCTGCCTTGAGCTGTGTGCAGGTAACAGCGGGGGCTATTCCTGCTGTGCGCAGAGAGGCACAGACCCCTTGCAACCAGAGGTAGTCCTAAAAGCAGGAGAGCTAGAACAAACTGGTTTGGTGGCTCATGTGCCAAGCATCACCCAGATGTGAGAGGCTTCACAGGATGCTGGGAGCCCGCCTTCACCTGCAAGAGCCCAGATGTGCCCAGCAGACACGGGCTGGAGCCAGAGCGTGAGAGCAGAGACCTTGGCTCTGGTACCAGGGGCAGCAGGGCAGGCATGCACGGCAGCCTCTGAGCCCGCTGTGGTGGCAGGACGGGCAGGGGGCTGCATGAGGAGGGGAGCAGCCCCGGCTCCCTCTGGGGCAGGCTCTGGCATGCCCCGCTGCTTCTCCTGAGGTTCTGACTAGCTCCTGCCTGGGGCTCTGGCTCCAACCTTCTTCCCCAAATCCTGTGTCAGTGAGATTTTCAGTCTTCATCAACTGGTCTGAAGTCACTAACCTCTCCATGAGGTTTGTTCATGCTTTGGAAAACAGGATGGAGGAGGGTATCTCCTCAGAAAGCTCCGGTACAGCACAAAAGGTGCTGGGAAGTGGGTAGTAGCCCCATTCCTGGAGATGTAACTGTATTAGGGTATAAACAAGGTGGGTGGTCCAGGAAAGGGGACTATCTTTAATGATATGAAATATACAGTTGGAAAACGCAGATGCCTTTGAGTGCCCTGCTCTTCTTTCAGTTATGTGAAGATGGGTCTGCATTCCCCAAAGCTTGTCTGCTTTTGTAACCTGTATCAGTTGCTCTAACAAAAGGTTTCTCCGTTCCTAGAAGCCTTTGTCTTGCCTATGGAGACTCTCTTTTTTTTGGGCTGTAAGTTTGTCCGAGTCATTCAGAGACAGGAATTTCAATGAAATTCTGCAGAGTACCATCAGGTTTGTTTGTACCTCTACATGGCTGGAAAGCTCTTCTCCAGAAATAAATTTGTATTTGGAAAATTTTTGTATTTGTATTTGGGAAAGTATCTGTATCCCATGAAACTTGAGTCGTGCTGGCTGCCTCCCTCTTGGCACAGACCAGGGCTGACTGACTTCTGCTGAACTTCTGCTTGGTCTCTTGAGGCAGCCCTGCTGGGGCATGGCAGAGAGATGCTCAGAGATGGGAGATGGAGCTGTTCTTGTTTGCCCTGTCCCCCTATTGCAGGGACAATAAGGGCAGTTGCTTCTGGCTCTGAAAAGTTATTTCCTTCCAGAGATGTGGAACAATGAAATGTCCCCTGCAGTATCTCCGGATCTTGGTCCAGTATCATGATGCAAATCAGGCCGCAGCACCATGCTGCCGTGCCTGTGTGACGCAGCAGCATGTGTTCTTCCTAACCTCCTGCCTGCCTGCCAGTGCAGGGTTGCATGCATGTGTAAGGGAGGGAAAGGAGAGATGGGAAAGGGGCACTTTCCCCTACAGCTTGCCAAAAATATGATCTTGTCCTGACATGCTGGCTGCTTAGACGAAGGCATGTCCTCCACTCCTCACTCACTTTTGCTGGGAATGAAAAGTCAAGTTGCAGCCCCAGGCCCTGGAAAGGTGAAGGTGGGTCTAAAGGCACAGACTGAGGTTTGTAGTTCTGGGGTTTTTACTTTGGCAAATGAACTAGTTGAAAATCATCTAAGAAAACAGAATTTCCCAACAAAGGGAATAACAATATATCCTTTGTATGTGTGTGTGTTGTTTTTCTTCCCCTGCAGTAACCACAACTCTCTCCTCCTGGTCCGGGCACGCTAGAAAATGCAACGAAACAGCCAAGTCCTACTGTGTCAATGGAGGGGTATGCTACTACATCGAGGGAATTAATCAGCTGTCTTGCAAGTAAGTGAGTGTAGTTCTTGTGTCAATATGGAAATTACTTGGCTGGGGGAGAGGAGACCTCTGCGCAACTGCTGGAGGAGGAGTAGCTCTGAAATTCTCCTGGCAATTGCAGTTTGAGCTGTGCAGTTCCAGAAAGGGATATGGAAGGGGTTGGGGCAGGGGAGGAGGGTTTGTATTTTCCTTTTTGTGCAAATATCGCTGTTCACTTCTCCTGACTCTTCCTCTATGAATATGTTTGTCCTGGTGTTTCCCTTTCTTCCCTTTCTCTTCTGCAGCTTCAGGGAAGGTCGTGTCCCTTTTGCTTTCCCTGAGCTAGGTCAAAGCTCTGCATCTCCTGCTGACACGTCCTCCCCTGCAAGCCGGGGAGCTTTTCCCAGTGCACAGCCATCTTCCTCCTCTCTGAGGGGAGGGGATCCTTTGCTGAGGCCTGTCTCTTACCTCTCCTGCCTGCACCTCATGGGCCCAGAAGCAGGTTTAGCATACAGCTGTTCACTACTTTGTGGCAAGCTGTGCGTTGTTCATTTCTCCCCTTCAGATGTTAAAACCTGCAGAAAGTCTCCACGGAGAGACGTACTATGTTATCCTTAAAGTGAAATTTCTTAGAGAGGTTAAAGTGGGGCTGCATAGTCCAAGGGATGTGGAATGGGATGTGAGACCTTTTCACCTCTGGTTCAAACCTGCCACAGCCAGCAAGCCCAACAGCCTCCCACAGCTCACCCTCCAGCCAAATGGGGACTGTGAGCGAGAAGTGTGGTCTGATTGCCAGTGCTGGAGATGTAGCTCCCTAAAGCACACCTCTGCCAGTCCCCAGGCTCCTGTGGAGCGAGCGTGAGCTGGTACCCTGTCTGTGCTTTTGCTGAGCAGATGCGGTCAGCTTCTGAGCTCTCGTGGGGACCCAGACATCACTGTGTCCAGCTTGGAAAAGCCCAGAGCTGCTGCTTTTCTCCCTGTGTAGCCTAGAGACCTCTCCGTGGAGATGCACAGCCCAAGGTATTTACATCTGTGGATGTCAACCTACTACCACTACCACTGCATGGTGTGATACTCAATAGACACCTCAGCTCCTCAGGCCTATAAGGATGCCTTCAAACAGAACTGTCACCCCTCCTGGAAGGGTTGTGAGCTGACTGATGCTTAGCACAATTCCTCCCTTCTCTCAGTATTCCCTCGTTTTGTCAGGAAGCAGTAGGAAACAACGCATGGAAATGCATTCTGCTGAGCTCCTGTGCACTTTCCAATGCAGGATCAACTGTGGTGGGAAGGATATAGGATGAACAGCATCTTCCAGTTCTCCCAGGCTTGCCCCTTCAGACAGGAAAAGAGCCGGGTAGGACAGAAAGCAAATACTGTGGTCCTCTACATTCCCATGTGCACGAAGTGAGAGCAGCCCTTGCACTCCACCGGTCCGTGCTCTAGGGTAGCTGTCTCTGCTGTAGGCTTCTTGGTGGCATCTTGTGGGGACATCGCAATCTGGGGCACTGAGTTCCCCACAGGAAAAAACGGAGGAAGCCCCATATGATGAATCAAAGTCACAGACACTATTCCGGTGCAGCTGCAGACCCAAGAAACCCCAGCACTTCCAGTCTTTCCAGGCTGGGGAGGGCTCAACCCTTGAAGCCTGAAGTGTATGAATCAGTATCTCTATCTGTGAGCACTGCGATGGTGTCAAAAGCATACATCTCAAGGCCATTTCTTTTGGAAAGAATTTGAATCTGGATCAAGACTTTTCAAATTGAATCAATTTCTAATTACAGCAAGAGTTACCTGAACTCCTGCCGCACGCAGCTGTAATGGTAAGGCTCCATTTTTCCCAATGAACAATGCACTTCGTAGTCAGCAAGTGTCTTCAGCAGGTAGATTGGTTTAACCCAACTAATTCCAGCCTAGTGAAGAAACAGTCTGCCTTCAAAACAGGCTGTTATGATAGCTGACGAGTGGAGGTGAAGCTCGGTGATGGATTCCATTAAGAATTTATGTGCCATACAGAACAGACCTGATTATTTCATACCACTTGAAAGCCTTGATTTCCTTTTCTGATGAGTCCCAAGATACCAATGGCTAAACCAGATTGTAATTAAAGGCGGGGTGGGGGTGGGGGTGGGGGTGGGG
>JAVJGJ010000061.1:44236561-44261869 GCA_035590215.1 Microhierax caerulescens
GTGGCTCGCAGCCTCTGATCTTGTGTCTGCCTTGGTCCTGGAGCCCATCGGGTTCTTGGCACAACTTAAGAGTGGTTTGAGGCTGCTTTAATCTTTTATTGCTGGTTGCCGTGCCCCACGGGGCTGTGATAGCATGTTGTCACAGCAGAAATACACGTTTTCCCACTTAGGTCTTGGCACCTGTTATCTACAGTTGGGGTCTTCCCAGCCAAACAAAGAAACAAAGCAAAATCTTATCACTTTGTGGTCCTTCTCTGCCCATTTAAATGTGCTTTGTGACTCTTCTGTGTGGCTGATGCAATCAAAGTGGCTGGTACCCTGGGCCAGGATCTTCCTAAATTGTGTGGTATCAGAAGACTTAAAGAGCTTTATAGAGCAACACCTCCACGTCATATTGGACCAGTTGTGCTTGCAAGAGTCAGACTGAAGGATTTAGAAATGCTGACAGATGAACAGACTCTCTGGGTTTGGGCTGACAGCATTGCGTTGGGAGAGTGAGGTCAGAGGCCTGGAAGACCTCAGACAAAAAGTGAAAGTCAAGGAGAGAATAAAAACCAAAGGAAAGAAAGAAAAAAAAAAAAATCAGTTCATTTTTGAACAAGTTGATGTATACAGGTCGCCAGTTCACAAGATGACGTGTTCACTTCCTATAAGCCTGTTTGCTTACCTCCGCCATGTGTCTTGCTTCCTGCAGATTTTCCCAGGAAAGGTGAAAGATAACTTTGGAGGGTTAGCCACATTGCCAGCTCTCCTGTGCTTTTCCAGAGTACCTTTCAAAGGGGTGAATATCAGGCGATCTCGTACGGCTGCGGTCCTCCATGCAGCACAGCGTGCTCATGTCCCCTGCGGTGTCAGGAGCTACGCCATCCTTCCTGGTGACTGCACAAGCTGCCCGTTGCGCAGCCACAGGGACGTCACTTTGCCATGGATATATGAGCAGTTCTGCGGGAAGGTGTTGCAACGTCCTTGGAAATGGAGAGCCCACAGCGTTGGACTAGGGGTGAAAATCTCCACAACCTGTTCCAAATCTCCTGAAGCAGCCAGGGCTCATTCACTGGGGTTTGCACACTATATTTCGGGTGATGGCATCAGGTACCTTTCCAGGTTCAAGTGGCCCATCTATGCATCCCATTCAACGTGCCCTTTTTAATGCACATGTAACTGTAGCAGACCCTTGAGCACCATCAGTGTGGAAGCTGATCCGGCAACAGGGGGGCTCAGTGAGGGCAACACTGCAGATCCTGCCGAGCTCCCACAGCTCCGTTGGAGCTGCACTGTTGTTTTCACTGAGCCTGACAGTGGGCATCCCTGCAGTTTGGCTCTGCTATACACCAAACATGCCTTGATTAGCTGTTCTGGATAAGGCCTCTGCATTTATTCTGGTTGCTTTCTTCTCTTCCCATCAGTGGTTTTGTGGAGTCCAGCATTTTGTGGCTCTCCAGAGCCTGATCATCTGGGACTGGTCAGGGGACAATGACAGAACTGTCTTCTTTTTCAGCCCTTTCCACAAATGAGCAACATGCTTGAAACATTTCTCCATTTGCTTATATCAGTGCATTGTGTCCTTCTGCTACAGCTTCTCCTTATTTTGAAGCACCTGCTCGTTCACGTTCTTTTGTAACATGGATTGCATTATGAGAGCTACTGAATTTGGCATACTTAATTTAATTAAGATCTGGGGGAGTAAAGGAAATATGCCAGCCCTTGCAAGATTTATATCAACAGCTGGGCAGAAAAAGTTTTGCTTCCAGCAGGAACATGGTGATAATGATGTTATTAATTCACAGTACCAAATAATAATAAACAATGATTATTGCTCTGCCCTGATACAGGGCAAAAGGTCAAAGTTTCTCAGTTTTCATAAATAAGTGCTCTGCAAACAACATAGAAATGGGTCATGCAAACCATTTTGGTTTGTACTTTTTGAGATGCTTTATTTGGCTGATCATCTCACTGCATTTTTTTTACCATGTAAATATTTAACTGCAATTCATCCTGAAGCCAAGAGCAGAACTTTGTGGATGTTTTCAAAATGGGGTAAAAAAAAAAAAAAAAAGTCTTAAGGAATTGATCAAAACTGAAAGAATTGGACATTTTCTAGCAACAACAGAATCTGAACAAAAAATAAACAACCCCCAGATCAGTTTTACTGCTGGCATTTGCAAGCAGCAAATTTTCAGATGTGGCGATTTTTTTTAAATTTTCATGCACCTGGTTAGGCAGAAAGGGATGGAGTTAAGCAAAGGCGCTATCAGGGGGTCCTCCTCACGGGCTAGAGAGGGGACAAGGTGCTGCCTGCAGGAGGTTGGTGCAGTCTTGTACTTTCCCGAGACTGTTCCTACAGACACAGCTGTGTCCACTTCTGTTGGCTATTGAGGAGAGACACGTTGGGCCTCCATGGCACCAGGGAGTGGACCGGGAAGTCCAATGGTAATATTTGCAGAAACGTATCACCATCTATGCGGTCCCTGCAAGAGCTTTTAAAAGGAGGAGGGACTCTGTTTTGCTGGGATAGCCAGCCACAGCTTCTTGGCGAGGGTCAAACGTGCAGGAGAAGGATGCCATGATCAAAGACTGTCTCATGGCTCTCAACCCTAGTGAGCCTGCATGTTCAGGTGTATCCCTCAGGCCGTATGCTTGGCCACTGGAGAGGAGCTGCCCAGAAGCCCTTACCACAGGAAGCAGATCCTGCATGCAGAAGGGGTGCTTTCTACTGCTGTCCAGACTGGGAGACTTGTGTGCTGTGCATGCTGGAAATTTCTTCCTAGACATTGTATCTGGAGCTGTAGTAATAAATAACAAATCACCTTCACCAGCCTAGGAGTATGAGACAGCTGAAAAAACAAAGAACCATGAACACTGCATGCTTTCAGAGTTCTCCTGGTCCCTGTTGCTGCCAGCAGCCTTACTTATGAGGAATCAGGACTCAGGGATGCCAGAGCGGACCATGTGTCTTGACAGCTTGTATGTTAGTTTGGGAGGTGCCAGAGAGTGCTCATGTTCATGAGGGCTTCTTTTCTGTCACTTTTCCAAGTGCTGATTCACTAGTAACTACAGATGAGAAGCTTGAGTTGTCCTAGACACAGAGAAGACAGTTATCTGCTGCCTTCTGCCTAGAAGGCTCTTCTCCCCACCCACGCTAGGCTGACTGCAGAGATCTGAAGATGGGCTATACGGTAGCTGTCGTGGCTTCAAAGCTTCTTTGACACTTTTCTGTTTTATTTTTTCACTTCTCACCAAGTCTTTCTCTGGGTTTTTATTTCCTTCCACGAATTTTCATGTAATTTTCAGTCTTTCCTTAATGGCATACAGCTTCAGTCCCATTGAAATTCCAGCCTTGGCTTACCTCGTGCAGGTGTGTGCCTGACACAGTTTTAGCTTCGTTCAGGAAAAGAACCTCTTTTGGAGGTGGGTAGGACACTGGCTTCATTCAGCAGCACCCCTGAGGCCCTTTGGCGTCCTCACAACATACATGGAATCTCAGATCCCAAACAGACGGGAAGCACGTTGCAAGCTAAATTGGATGCCCTTGAAGACTCTGAATAAGTTCATGACTATCAGTAGTGATGAGTAAACTTCAAAAAGGATTGTGAAGACACCTGTTTTGGATACCTTGTTCAAGCCACAGTGCAATCTCTTAAAGGTTTCTCCAAAATTATGCTTCCCTAGGGATGTCCTTGTGAGTCTGCATCACCCAGCTGCCTCAGGTTTCTGCTCTTTGCCAACAGGGCGTCTTCTTCAGTCCACTTCCCAGAACCAGCTCCCTCTGCTTCATCACGGGAACAGTCAACAAGCCTCATGTCTGATGATAACCTCTTGGGATGGGCTTTTCGTGGGAGCTGGCTGAGCTCCCTGGTATTGAAATGACATTATGGGTATGTCTCCCTTTCCTGTGCTCCAAGACATCAACATCCAAGAATGAGAAGAGGGTGAATTTTTCAAAGATATTTACCTGACCAGAGAGTCAAATTTCCAGTTTCAAAAGTGACTTGGGTACTGAGAAATGTAAGTGTATGACTAGGGAGTTCAGTGAAGCCTTATGCAGAGCCATGCCCTGAAATTCTCCCCACACAGTCTGGGGTGCGCATGGAGGTGTTGGCACAGGTCCCAAAACCCAGATGCTGTATGGCACAGAAAACAGGTTTGGCCATGGGCAGTGCAGGTGCACCAGCTTTTTTGCTCAGTGCAGACCTACCAAAACTGCAGTGAAAACCAGCAAGAAGTCAAGTGCCAAAGCCACACCAGTCATGCAGGGCCTTCCAAAGTTTTCTTCTGTGAGGGGTGCAGCAGGTGAAACGTCCCCTGGACATGGGGCACCCTGCCTTGGAGAACTGGGAAATGCATTCTTTATGGGACAAGTTTGGAGCTGTGGAGGTGCTGAGGTGGACGAGGACAGTAGACGGGATGGAGAGATTATGCAGCCTTTTCTTAGCTTGGATCGTGCTGCATTCAGAGGTGTATCTGCATGCAGGATTCAGCTCTGAGCTCAGGCTGCCTATGGAGTACCAGCAGGCTGTCCCACGGGTGGATGGCCTCCTTCAGGAACCTGTGCCAGTTGTGTATCGGTGTGTCAGCAAATGCCTCAGCCTTCCCCCTGCAAGTGCTCATGCAAGTCTCTGGGTGGGGATTAGGTATCAGTGCACTGAGGGAACGGTGCCAGCAGTGTCCATTGCCACAGATCTTTCCACCCTGTCCTGCCTTGTGCCCAGCCACCTGGTCCCTTCCCCAGACCTCAGCGGAATCTCACCTTTCCCGTCTGGAGAGGAGCCCTCCAGCTCGGAGAAGCTGGCATCTTTGCAGGCCTGACAGGTGGGCTGGTGTACCCTTGGTCTGTACAGCTGGTGCAGCTGATGAGAGCCCCTCGCACTCCCTCACATGTCACGATTCTGACCTGCTGGCCCAAATCAGCGTGTGTCTGTGATGAGGGACAACTAGTGAAAATCAAGGTTTTCTGGTCATAATGAACAGGGAAGGCTTCTCTAGTTTCTACCTCTTCCTCTGAAGGGAACTAAATAGTTGCTTGAAAAACCTGTCTGTATTCCCTTAAGCAAGGAGAAAAAAGCAAGAATTCATCTCTCTTCCTGACTTTCTTCTATTGCCACTGGAGTTGCAAATCTGCAACGTGCCATCTAAATATAAATCTGTCAAGAACGACAAATGCTGCCATAGCCTTTGAGCAACACAGCACAGAACTAATCTGCCAACAAGCTTTAGAACTGCAAAGCTGTGGTCATATTGAACATCAAACCCATCCAATTCCTCATCCCCTTTGCTGTGTCCGTAGCCTGGGAGCAGGCACGGCTGGCAGCAAGCACATGGGACCCGGACCTGCCCTGCTTCACCCCACCACATGTTGGTTGGACCAGTCATCTGATGCTCTGCCAAGGCTTTTCTAGCTGCTTGCTGTCCTTTGCAGTGGACCAGCAGGGAGCTGAGGCACCGACCTCGGGCTCGGGCCTCTGGTTCACAACCATTCTGCTGAGGTGTCTTTCAGTCCCTTCTTTGCTGACCAGCTGGGGCCGGCCAAACACTGAGGGACAGCGTGATCTTGCGGGTGGCATCTGAGAGCAAGGGAGAACTGATATGTTCCGCTTACCCTGGGAAGTTGGAAAATAGATGTTAAATTAGAGGAAAGAGAGGTCAGTTGAGGAAGGAGGGAGGGGGTTGTGGGGCAGGCAGGTAAGAGCTTGAAGAAAGCTAGGGATAACTTTGAGGGACTGTCCAAGGGGGCCAGAAGAAAAGATGTGAAGTGAGGAAGAGAGATAAGTGCCTGGGAGAGAAGCACCTGACCGCCCACAGCCAAGCTCCCACCATTTCCCAGGTTCATCCACAGCCATGGTGGGTCACAGTGCAGAGGATGCCAGTGCTGCTGCTACTCACTGTGTGGTTCCACAGCTCCTGCTGCACCCCCAGCCACGTCTCCATGCTCCCCAAACCTGGCTCAGCATGGGAGCTGCTCCAGGGAGCTTACTCACGAGCATGTAAGTGCCTGGTGACCCTCGTCTGCAGGGCACTGTCCCTGCCACTGCAGCACTGTGACAATGGGTGAGCAGTGCCCTGTGAGCTGGCACATCTCAGCCCATCGGGTAACGTTGGTGGCGACAGCCCGCAAGTCTCGCAGCTGGGCAGCATGTGAGACCTGTTCAGTTTGGCTTTCTTGTCTGTCCCTTTCTCTCTGTTAATACAGAGACTCTGTACATGCTTTCTGCCTAACCGCAACGTAACCCCTTTCCCTGGAACGTCCTGCGGGTACCTCTGGGGCAGTAACAGGCAGACGCTTGCCGTACACCATGCTCGCTGTCACCTGAGTAGCTGCTCGCCGCTCTGTGATGCCTCATGCCAGTCTTGTCTAGATAGCAGCTCCAAGGAGAGTCTCTGAAAGTAGCATCCAGCCCATCTCAGTCTTCCTGCCAGCTGGTGCTTCTAGCAGGTGAGAAGGACGTAGGCAGGCAGAGGAAGAAAGGAGGGGTTTGGCTGATGGCTTGAAGACCCAGGCCAAAAACAGAGCTGGAATGCTGATGTTGCAGGTGCCTGGTTAAAGCAAAGCAAAGAGTAAATATGCGCGTAAAGCCTTTATTTTTCCATTCATCACAATGCACTTTTTATTTCTGACCTTAGCCTCAAGAATGGTGCCAGACATGTTCTGTGATTTCTCCCCTTTTCCCCTCCAGATGTCCAAACGGATTCTTCGGACAGAGATGTTTGGAGAAACTGCCTTTGCGATTGTACATGCCAGATCCTAAGCAAAGTATGTTTGAAGACAAACAATGCACCACGCTACTTAAAACCTCCCGGGCACAGCGGTGGATGTAGAGTGGTCTAGTCAGGGATGGCTCTTGGTGTCAGCTTTGGGCTAGGGCTTAGGGATGCAGGTAAGGGTGAAGGCTGAAAGCTGATGGATAGGACTCGTGGAAGGGATCAGAAGGGGCCTCAGTTCAGTCTGTTTGGGTGTCATTTTGCTATCTTGTTTCTCTCTCTCTGGTTTTCTTTCTTTCGGTAGGTGTCCGATCGAATTCACAGGAGACCGGTGTCAGCATTTCGCAATGGTCAGCTTCTCCAGTATGTCTCTTTCTACTTCTTTCTCTCCCTGGTTATTGTAGCTCTGTGTCGTGTCCTTAAAGCAGGTTCTTCTGTTCTCCAAGAGCCCTCTTCCTGTCTTGTGCACTCCCAGCTCTGCTTGGCCCTAAGAGGAGCTGTGATCGTGTTCAAGAGGAGAATCGGGGCTCCTGTCATCTCCCCATTTGTTAGAATGGGTTCTGCTTTCATTTCTGATTGAATTTAATGTTGCTTGCTCTTTTCATGCAAAATGCAAATAAGGCACAAGGTTATGTGGTGTGCTGTGTGAGAACAGTCTGTGTGGTAAACTCTACCCGCTAGCATTACTGTCTCAAGATGGGCTATGACGTGCAGTGCAAGAGATGTACCTTTTCCCATGGCTCTTGTGAGGGGGGGGGTGAGTCTCTTTGTATGAACTGAGAAAACCACGGGGGAGGGCTGTAGTGAAACTTGCCCTGAGGTGAGGATGCTAAACCAAGCATCAGTGCTGTTCAGGTGAGATGGTTGGAGGCTGGTTCATAGGCAGGTCCTGGAGCTTGCCAGGAAGGCTGGACAGGGCACACATGCACGCCTAGAGCCCCAGAGATTGGTCACGCTGGTGGCTGCCACTGTCCCAGGGCTTCCCATGCCTCAGTGCCACGCCAGACATGGGCTAAATCTGCTGACTGGGCATCTCAGACCATATCCCTCCTCCACAGAGAGATGTTTGTGTCTCTCCTAAGGGGCTGGACAGCCTTGCTTATGGGGTTGTGTCTAACTAAGTGACCGATCCTTTAACCTCATATTCAGTAGGTGTAAATATCCCACCGATGCTGGGACACAGTCTGAAGAGCCCTTGCACTTAATGCTTCCCAGTGTCTAGTTTCCAGTTCCTACAGTCTCTAGGTCTCCAGTGATGCCTCGCTTATAGATATCACTAGTTCATTTTGTTCAAGGCAGATAACTTCTCTGGGTCCATATTCAGTGTCCCAGCATCAGTGGGATCCTGGTCCGGGCAAGGACTGACCTGAAAGGAGGTGCAATTACAGCGCAGGGCATCACCCATGGTGATCCCCTGTGTGACCCATCCTGCCTCCATGTGTGTGACCCTTCCTGGCTGTGTGGACCACCACAAATGGTGATTTTACAAAGAGGCTTTTTAAAAAGAGCCACAAAAGAGGCTTTAATTAGAGGGAACCAGAGGAGAAATGCCTCTCCATGATGACTCTTCGATTGCCAGTACCCCTTCTCCCATGCTTTGTAAGAAATCCAGCAGCCCTCCTCCTGAACTGGCAGTAGCAGGAGTCTCATATTAGTACGTGCTAATAGCTGGCAAGTCTCGCATCAGTCTCCCTTCTGCAGAGTCTACAGACAAGAAGCAAATGGGCTTTGTGAGGCCCTTGGGACAACTTGATGTTTTTACATTGCCTTTTGTTCCAAATTGCCTTCCAAAGTTGAAAACTCCATTGATTTGTTCTTTCAGACTAAAACATCCAAGTAAGCTCTTTTTAAAATGACAAAACAAAGTGTTCTGTTTTGATCTTTAACCTGATGCAAAAGTGTTCCCTTTCCACTTTTGAGCCTGTGGTATCAGAGATCCCTGCTGCAGACAGCAATGGGATGCTCGCCTGACACAGCTGATTTGTAGGATGCTTCATGAGGTGGTGTCCAACTGGCTTAAACGGTATTGTTGCCATGCTGCAAAACTAACACAGGGGTGAAAATTAGTTTTATGTCAGGAAAATGCCTTTTCAGAACATTAATGGCAAGAGTAAATGGCATGTGTTTTTCCTCCAGCCTGCAGAGTACTGCTTTTTATGGGAATGAGATTTGTTTAAATTTTATTCATGTGTTAGAGGAACAATGCCAACTTAAAAGCTGACACATGTACATTTCCTTAACTCAATTCTGCTTTAACCGCAGGATAGTAAGGTAAAAACAGCTTAACAATCCAGGTTACCTGTCTGAACTTGGATAAAAATCATCTAAGATGATGATTCATATATGTTTATAGCTGTTTTCACTTTCAGGTCATAGTTGGGTAATACATGTAGCAGCAACGCTGCAGAAAAGCATGCACTGAACTTGGTGTTCTTCTGAATAGGAAAGGCATTTCACTTGAATCTGGACTCTGCAAATGCTTACTTTCTAGTTTAATCAATAATTAGGGCACAGTAGAAGTTACTGCTGCTCTGTAATTCACTCAGTGCTTCGTCCCATATGGGTTCTGACAGGTCAAAAGCTGAAACAGATTAAATGAGGTTCAGGAATTTCCACTGGAAATAAAATAGCTCTGTCCTGATTCATGTTTTGAGAACACTGCTAGAACTTGACAGATACTTAAATAGTAAATAAGTATGCCTACACTGGTGTTGTTTTAAATGCATTTGGGGTATTTTAGGCTTTCAGGCCTAGATCAGAACCTTCTGATACTTTAACATAAAAACTAAATATTGCAATATGACTTTTAGTAGTTATATCCCACGGCTGAGTTAGAGTCTCTGCAGAGGGGACTAAATTTAAGATGCTGTTCTGAAAAGATATAGCAGATACTTTGCCAAATTTGGAGCGCAGATGGAGATGATGCAGCATCCCAGCATCATGCCAGATGTTGTGTATCTTTCTTCTGCAAGCAGCTTCCTATCTCACCAGTTCAAACACACATTCAGGTTTTGCTCAGGTAAAACTCGCCACATTCTCTAGGAGTCCAAGCTGTCTTTGTCTGTTTGGCAGGTAGCTCTGGAGGTTTGTTTTTCTTTGATTGTCTAAAATACCTGCTAGACCACTTCAATTATGAAGATGCAAATTAGATGTATTTAAAATGTTTTCTTGCATGTGGTGTTTCTCTGTGTTGCTGTTACAACCATATAATCAAGGGACTACTTCCAGACATTTTGGGTATATACCCTTGCTGCTTGAAAATGAAGAGGAAATGTTAAAGCTCGAGGGTTTGGGTTTTGGGTTTTTTTTTCTATGTTATGCTCACTGTTGCTATTTTCTAACAGATTGTACAGAGGAGCTCACTAGGAGTTGTATATAGCATTTGCTTTTGGTGGGAATCTGCAACAGCAGAATTCAAGCAAGTATCTTGGTGGTTGGTTCCTATCTGCTTATAAGGAGTTCACATTTTATTTTGCTTGCGTTCTAACGCAGATGTAGTGGGAAATGTGTTGAGATACTGCAGAAAAGAAGTGAAGCATGCTAAAACAGCTACTTAGCTGAGAAAAGGGATGCATAGTGCAGACAGCATCGCTCTGGCCTGGCGAGGTGCCACTGCTGAGCAGGGTTGTTGGACCTGACTGCGCCAGCTCTCTGAGCCTGCCCTCACACTAAGCCTGCACTCATCCAAGCCTCTCATGTTCTGTTTTCTAGCAAAGCTCATGCCACGAGGAGGTCTAAGGCAGCCCATTCATTTTGCACAGCAGTGGCTACGTACGTGCAGATAGCTGGCTACCGCCAGTCAGCAGACAGCTGATAACCGGCTAAATGGCAGCAACACAGATGAGAGCCTTTGAGACACTGACACACAGTAATCCCACCTGCAGTGAGTATGGGCAAAGCCTCACCGGAAACCTTAAAAGATTTAGCCTGCTTATCCTAGGTGGGTTTAGGGCAATATGACAGATGCCTTTCCCACATTCATCGGAACAGAAAACCTACCAGAAGAAGGAAGGAGAGATGTCAGAGCAAACAATTGCACATTCACTAAGATTATAATAGTTGAAAGGTACATATCTGAGAAGAAGAAGATGTCCTGACTTAAGCCTGGTTAGATCCTTTTTGTCTGTACAATATTTCACTAATCTCAGTTGGTCTCTGCACATGCCTTCACCCACGCATAAGGAACTGGCTGATGGATCAAGGTTAGTGGATCGTGTTGTCTAGGGTTTAACTAACCTGCAAGAGGAAAGCCTTACAGAGGCTGTGCAATATAACTGAGGCACATTAAAGAAACATTTAAAGCAGTTTTAATTTAAACTGAAGGAGAATTAATGGCAGTGAACAGAGGGGACAGTGATTGTCTGCAATTACTATATAAAACGGGAATGTCCTGGTAGGTGAGAATATAAAGGATTATTTCCAAGGGTGATGAGTCATTAAATCATCCTACTACAATTTTTTTCACATCAAGGTCTTCATATTTCTATGTCTCTGTACAATTGCAGTTGCAGATATAATTAATATAGATACTGCATTGTACATATGATGGTAAAGTCATCTTGTCCACTAGTTCCAGGAGTTAGATCTTGCAGTTATGATGTAACTTCAATGAGGCCAGAGGGCTGGGAGATCCTAACTCCAAAATATGATCTAAAGCAGGAATCCTCCCTGATCCTGGTGATGGGGGTTGCGATATACAGGCAAGGAGTAACCAGCCATACTGGAAATCTGAGCTCACATCATGAGCTTGTCTTCTGACCCCTGTTCTCCCTGCTCCCTGCTTTGCAGCAATAGTGCAGCCAGACACTCTTTTTTTTTTTTTTTTTTTCCAGTGGGCTTTTAGGAATTTGTGTTAGAGGTCTAAGTCCAAATTCATACCCCAGGCTTCCTTCATACTCACCCAAGTTTTGGCCCCCAAAGAGGAAGCATTTGGCTAATTGAGCTCCAGTGCTGCCACAAAGATAAGATGTCTCATCCTCCAAGATGAGGGTGATGGGTACAAACTCAGAGGTTTAGCTGTTGGATGGCTTCCCCAGAACCCTGGTACAGGTGGTACCTGCAGAGTCACAGATCACAGGTGTCTCTGCATGGCTGTCCGTGCACTAGTAAGAACAGAAGTTTAACACGTCAAACAGTTGATGCACAGCCTGAATTAATCCATAGCATTAGTATCCAGGGAGCATTTTGCTTTTGCCATCAGATCTTCATCTCTGCTGGCACACATTGGTAAAAATTCAGCAATATCACAGAAGAGTCAGGAAGTCCTTCTAGTACAGAGCTTCTGGGGGGTTCTGGAGACTCACCCAGTTGACAGCTTCTCCTGGGTCCAGCTTCAAAGCCACAGTGATGGCTTACAGCTCTTTTCAGAAGACAAAAGCATGTCCAAAATCATCCTTCCTTTTAAGAAAGTCTTTTTTTAAAAAAAGCTGTGCTGACACCTGTATTTCATAGCTACTCTTCTACATCAGATCACAATCTAACTCTTGTTTTCTCTCTCCTACAAGAAACTTTTCTGGTCTTTGTAAAGGCCTGCTGGAAATTTCAAGCAATTTGCCAGTCTTTGGACTAGCTGATTGTAAAGATTTTGTAAAACATGTTGGCAGCTATTTCACTCCTGGTGGGGCCAAGATACTAAAAGTTAAACGTTATGAGTGAGAACGTTTATACCTTGCCTAAGTCGGCACATTTGGATCCTTTTAACTTGCAGTTTATGGAACAGTTTAGAAATTTGGGATGAATTTTTATGTTTATGCTTGTCTCTTGACTGTGGAATCTGAAATTTCATCTTAACTTTGCTGTTCATCCCCCAAAATAATTGTCACTGATCCGGAGGAAAATACCATACCATTCATCTTCTTGTTTAGTGAAACATTTTCATTTTCTGCTTCATGACCTAACTTCAGTTGAAGTCTGTAGCCTGCCTGTAAAAGTCCTGGAATAGAGCTGACATTCACATACAATATAATCTAGCATATTCTCCATTTTTAGCCCATATTTCATTCTTGGTTTCTTTACAGATTGACTTTTAATTCATAGTTGGAGTATTCCTACTGGTCTGCCTTGTAAGCACAGAGCAGCATTTTCTGCTTTCCACTGGGGAGAGCAGGTTTTCTCTTCAACTTTGGGCTCCCCTAAGATTCAGGCATCAAACCCCTTTTCTGAAGGGGAGGAAGGCAGCTGCTCTATTTGCAAGGTACTCAGTGTGGTGATCTGGAAACACAACAGAGAAGGGCTTGAGCTGAGAAATCAGTCTTGCAGTCACAGACTATCTGGTCGACTCTGCTTGCAGTGGGCGCTGATATCAAAGTGTATCCTGACTTCCCTGCTTGATATGTCTCCCAGGACTCCCTGACTGTAGCCATCAATGTTTAGTGTGATGGGTCTGGCTCCTGATCGATCTGCCATGTGGCAGGACATTTCCTGGGCATGGGCTTTACAGATTCCTTACAACAATAGATGGTGAATATGGGTATTTCTAGAGATGAGAACCACCATCTGTTCTTAAGCATCCACCACACCGTCACTGGCTGTGATCTACGTAATGATCTCATCAGCATGATTCCTGCCCTATCATAACACACTTCCTGCAGTTCCGATGTCTGGGTCTTCCAATCAGTCATTCTGGCCAAGGAAATTGCTTTCATAGAGCCTTTCCAGCCAGAAAAGCATAAACGTTTCTATTTGCAGTGTCTGCATTAGGCTCTCGGGGCTGGAAACAGAATCGCATGTTCCCACAGCGGCACATGAACTGCTCCATCCCTGCCGACTAAACCACCATGGAAGCAGGGTGGTGCAGGCTCACGGGGTGAGAGCCTTCTCATTTTTCTGAGAGATGGTCCCGTTCATTCTGAAGTCACCAGGCTGCAGCCAGAGTAATGTTGTTCATCACCCTGACATGTAAAATGACCCTTCTGACAGCTGGCTTCTGGACGCTTGCTCCTCACGCCAAGGTGCAGCGTCCCTGTGAGCAGAAGGACAAAGGTACCACTTCAAGCTCTTCTGGAAAGGCCTAGATCTGAATTTCAGCTTCTCTGTTCACTTCAATTCAGCAGTAGTTTCCCACCTGTTGACTGTGATATGAAAATGATAAGTGGAAGAATACTTTTTCTTACCTACTTTTCTGTTCCCTCCTCTACCTCTTACTCATCTGAATCCTAAACCAATGCTTAGCAACATTTTGAATTCCACAGAGATATTCTGCAGCTTCCTTTCAATGGCACAATAACCACTGACCACTTAATTACAGGGTGATGACTATGCTGTGGTGTGGCTGGGTAATTACAGGGCTTTTGTGGTTTATCATAACAGGGTTATTCCTCTCCCCTGGACAGCAGCACAGGTTACCCTTTGGGATCTCTGGAATTGCACGCTAATCCACAGCAATTTGCTAATTCTCGATTGTTATGTATCTGTACTCTTGAGGCCTAACAAATTATTTTTATTGATACAGCACTGGACAAGTGAAATGGCTGTGCAGTTTACGGAAAGTTTGCGGACTCTGTCCTTGGAGACCCCCCTTGAGACTGCCCAGCCCTTAGCACCAGCACAGGGTTCTCTGTCCCCAGCATCACGGGACTGTCTTGCATTGCTCCCTGTACCCCCTGGGGGAAGCCTGGATGTACAATTTATTACCAACAGTCTGTCTTACTGGTCCTCAGATGTTAATTCTCCGCGCTGCCTCATGCACTGGAGCGTGCTCTGTGGGTGACCCAGGTGGCCCTCTAGGGAAGCCATCTCTGCCTGGGGACAATAATGCATGCAGTAGCGAAACATCTTAACGACGTTCTTGGGCGGCCTGAAGTCCACCTGACCGCAGAACCAGTGTTCCCCGCTGATTGCTAAGGCTTTTATTCTTCTTAATTATCCTATAAATCTACAGTTCAGTGAGAGCCATTTTGTCTTGAGATGTTCCTCCTATAAGGATATTTTAGATAAAATGGTTTTGTCTGTTCATCTTTTAAAACAGGTAAAATACATTATAGAGAGAAACATGGTCACAAAGTCACTGCAGGTCAAGTAAGTGTAAGATTTTGTCTTCTGTCCAACGATCAGTAATAAGTCCACCACAAAATTTGTGACAGACGGTGGGTCCACAGTGTGCCCACCCTACTGGTAGCACCTAAGTCCAACTGAATTTTTTCTTTCAGTCCACATCAGCTGAATGCCAACCTTCAGGGGACTTGAGTGTAAGGTCCTTCTATCACTCGACTCTTCAGCGAGCCCTGCTTTGAACAGCTGAGTGGTACCAGTCTGGGTGATGGCATTCAACCTGAATCCCCTGTAGATGTGCTGCAGCTGAGATGAAGAGTGTGAAAATCAAACATTTTTGTTACCTTTTTCATACTTCTTCACTTTTCCCCTTCCTCAGCTCTCCCATGCTTGCTGCCTTTCTCTGTTAGACAGACTTCTGCCGTACATACTGTAGTTAGGTATTTGAACATTTCCAAGCTGCTGGTCCAGCCTCCTTTAGGATCAAACCAGAAGAGCCTAGCTTAGCTTTTAGGTGCAAAAAATAACATAAATACTGCAAAGTAATGCCTTAAAGAGGCCAGTAGATACTGTTTTCTTAACCCTGATGACTGCACTAGGAAGAATGGGTTCTATCTTAAGTCCAACATTTTCAGAAAGGTTCAGCAGGCACATTTGGAATGAGATCTTCCAAAAAACATGTCCCCACTTCAGGTAGTCTGGGGAGTCTCACAGCAGTTCAGGGTGCTCAGCCCTAGCTCCTTGCCATGACTAGGGAGCACGTGTGGAGTTCAGACAGAAGATTGATGGTGTGAGAAAAATAATCCACTCATTTTCTCAGCCTAAAGCTACCTGTAATTTATTTGCTTGGTAGCCTTTGGATATATTGCTTCCTGAGGAGCTTGTCCTGTGGGAGCTGGAGAGTGCTACTGTGCTCTGTCAGCACTCCTGGCATGTACCGGTTTGTCTCTGCAGATGGGATTCATCCATGCCTGGGGTGCAGTACACCCCATTGCAAGCACCACTGTTGGCAAGGAGTGAATCACCATCTGGAGGAGCTGGAGGACTTACCTGGACCTCACGTCTCCCTCTGTATGATTAACGGGCACAGAGGAGGCTGTTGCCCAAGGGTTTCCAGGCATCCTCAGAAGCCAAGTCTGCCAGACTGCCAGTCTAACTG
Organism: Microhierax caerulescens; assembly: GCA_035590215.1. NCBI lineage: Eukaryota > Metazoa > Chordata > Aves > Falconiformes > Falconidae > Microhierax > Microhierax caerulescens. The sequence continues at coordinate 44,252,406 of JAVJGJ010000061.1, forward strand.
GGAGGGTGAAATGCAGGTTGACTCAGCTGTGGCAGGACACAGTGCAGGTGCTACATGTCATGCTAAGCATCTTCTCCACCTAGCAGCAAATATAACTCAAGGCTTTTAAATATGTATTACTTTTCCTTATCAACCTCTTAAAAAAGCAAAGGAGACTTTCAAACATAGTATGCAGTCAGGAATATCTTTTTCTCCAGACCAAAATAAGTTGCTGTCTTCTAGGAGAAATTTTGATTTCTCAAACTTGTTTGATACAGCAAGTGGTATATTGTTGTATACACTATGTGGTAAGCCACGTTCGTGAAGACGATATCCCTCTGCTGAACGCAGAATGATTACATTTTGAAGCAATGTTTTCCCTGGAGCTGGGGTCATCTCATTAGCCTCTAGATTGTGACATGTGAATAGTTTTGAACAGTCTTTTCTTTACAGACAAACCCTCCAAATCCCAGCCTACTCTTGAAGTGTCTTCTCCTTCAGTGTCCCAGCACAGAAGGCAACACCTGCCCAGACTGGGAGCAACTCCTGAGCAGGGGGAGGGTTCAGTTACAGGTGATACAGAAGCAGTTTCTGTAGCCTGAAATGATGATAGAGGGTTGTTAAGTAGCCATGGACCTCAGGTGCAGGAGTGTAGGCTGGGGTAGGGCTTCCCCTGCCTGCGGCGCTGCCAGTGGGTCCGTAGGTAGCAGCAGGCGCACACATCCCAGCTGCCGCGCGGTTGCGTGGTTTGTCCCCGGCCGAAGGAACCTGCAGCTAAGATCCAACGAGCCAGCTGGGGCCGTGGGGCTGGGGAGCCCAAAGAAACTGCACTTCTGATGTGAGGGGGGCAGCGGGAAGGCTAAAGTTCCTCAGGTCCTGCCCACCACCTCCGTCTGCACAGGCATTTCTGAGGAAGGGGGGGCGGGGGCAAAGTTTCGAATCGCACCCATTTGTAGCTGCACTTGTTGCAGCAAGTCCTGGAACAGGGAGGAAATACGGCACCACAGGCACTATGCAGCTATCGGGTGGGTCAATAGCGTAGGTACACAGATGACATTTAATGTATCTCTGCATGCATTTGTCATAGTGTCAGGTGAAACTGTACGTAATTGTAGTGTTCCTCAGGAGCAGGTCAAGGCTAGGTGTGATAACCGAGAGGGTTGGGACAGATGGATTCTATCCCGTTCTCTGCTGCCCACCACATTGTGTCTGTCACTGCAGCTTGTACAAAACGACTGTGAAACACACAGTAGAGTTTGCTGTTCCTTTTGCACAAGTGTGAGATGTGAAGCAGAGAGCAGCCAGGTTTGGTGACCTTTAAATTATACCAAATTTAAAACAACCCAACTCCACACAACTCCACCCCCCAAAAAATCCCAAATGTCAGCATTGATTTGAAGAGAAGAACCTGCTTTAGAAAACGTGTTTACATGTTCCACAATAATTAGTGCTAATTTCCCACCACCTAAATTCTGAACAGCACTGCAAAAGAAAGCCAATATTTCTGTGCAGCAAAAAGCAGTTCCTATGGAAAATGTAGCACATAAATCTGGACCCCTCCAAGCTGCAAATAATCTTGTGTGTATCGTGACTGGGAACAGCAGAGCTCACTTTTGTGCACAGTGGTAAGTATGGAGTACTTTGTTTTTGCAAGAAAAACTATCTTCAGGTGAGGCCGGTACCAGGAAAATTGCCACCTGTTATGGATAACTGTGCTGTTGATTCATTAGGCAAACTCCTTTGCTTAGTGCTATCTCTGCAAGATGAATTGCAATCTTACTTGTAATGAATGTGAATCTCAAAGCAGATGCTCCAATCTGTGCTTTTTTTCAGCATGCTTGTTGTTTCTAAAATAATGCAGAATCGCAGTAGAAGTGAAATGTGGAAGATCACAGACCTGAGGGAAACTTCAAGTGAAATTTGCACTTTTAAATCTGCAAGGGATTCATTGCCTCACCCAGGCAACTAATCACTTGCAGCATCCGTGGTTCAGCTGCAGATGCGTACTGCCAAGAGCAGTGCTTGCACGACTGACATGCTGTCAGGTGATTTACAGGCAGTGCTGCCAGATGACACTGTGCATCCAAGACCAGACCTGAGGTCATGGGCAGCAGAATCGTGCTGGCAGGCCCACTCGTCTGTCTGCTCAGCACACGTCTTTGGTGCACAGGCCCCCGGGCAGAGAGGGGCATGTGGAACCATGCAGGGCATATTTTGCCTGTAGAAAGTGAATGAATGTTTTTTACCAGCTTCATGCAGTCGCTATGTGTTTTGACCTGTTAGGAGTTGTTTCAGAACAAGTGTACATTTTTTTGCTTTTCTTCCCCCACACCCACCCCCCGCCTAAACTGTGAATTCCATATCAGGTACTAACAAACATAGCTCATCTCAAAAGAATTCATAATTAACTAAAAGAATTCATAATTAACTTCCACTGCAATTTGTTTGGGTCTTTCTTTACATAAGATATGAGCTCTGGTGGGAATTTGAAATGCTCTGAAGCATACACTGTCTTCTGTGTAACTGCTGCTGAGCCTACAGAAAAGCTAACCTGCTGTAACTGCACAGTGTGTGTGTTTATATATTAGAGTTCTCTGACAGACCTGTTTTTCTTTTTCTCTTTCTCTTTCTCTTCCTTGTCTTCTTTCTGCATTGGCAGAGCATCTTGGATTTGAATTAAAGGGTATGGAACAACCATTCATTTATTAATCAGAAGCCATTAAGAGCTGCCCACATATTTATGGCTTTAATGGGATGATTAAAAAATCAGCTGTTCTGTTCTCTTCCCTGGCACCAAGATAGATGTTTCAATTGAAAAAAAGAAAACCAACACCAAACCCAAAAACCAACAACAAAGCAAAATACAGAATCTAAATGTAAACCTATAAAAATGCACGTTGTGTTTTTAGCAGCACTTTTTTCTTTGTTTCAAGCAGTAGCCTGGTGTGTGTGGCATGAGTGGGATGGTACAATTGCCATGCATCTCCTCATTCAACATGCTTTTGTGTATTTAACTGAAAAGCTGGAGTTTGTGTCCATCCAAAAGGCTGCCAGCAGGCACCACTGGGGAATGAGCAGGCATTCCAGGAACAGAAAGGCAAGTTTTAGGAAGATCAGGGCTTTTATAGAAATTGCCATAGCAGAGGTAAATCATAGCAAATCATTCCGAGAAAGGTGGCATGAGATGAGTTAGTCTATAAAGCAGTGAGCCCAGGAAAGGCAGTACTCTCCCACGAGAGTGGAGGGTGTAACGCTGAGCATCATGGTGGCAAGCTGAAGTTTGGAAAAACACTGCAGGAACTTAAATGGTTTTAAAGATATGCCTTTTGGGCAATTACCTGCTCCTGCCCAGTTGCTCACAATCATATTATTTTGCTGCCATTCTCCTCAGTCTGTTTTTAGAAATTTATCAAGTATTTCTTGAGTAAGAACCTGGGAAAGCAAATCTTTGAGGCTAAGTTTCCCTTGAGTGTACAGGCCACCCCCAGGGAGGGCTGATCAGATGAGGGCAGAAACATTTTTCTTTATCACTTAACTTAAAAACATTGAACTGGCAATGTCAGCCAGAGCAGATCTTCACGTATAGACACTTCAGCCCCACCTCCTTAGAGGTATGGGGACACCAATCTTAATTTCTGGATCCTACATTGTCTTCTTGGGTCCCTGAGGTGGAGGGACATGCACTAGCTGAAGCTGGAGAAAGTTGTCTCCTCTGGCTTTTGCATGTCTGATCCACCAGGATTGGTGTGTGTTCTCCAGCATTCTTCCCTGCTGCGGAAAACGTGCATTTTGTGGTCCGATGTTTCAGAGAAAGTGGTGCTGCTAATGCTAATACACTTAAATAAACTTTAAATATAAGGATTTTTGACATCCCTTTTTTGTTGACCTTTTGTCCTTTTCCTCGTCCATTCTCAATGTCATCACAGAACCACACACATCGTGTTCCCAGTCTGCACTCGTCTCTTCTCTGTCATTCGTCTTTCACTTTCATGCGTTGCTGTGACACCCATGGCTGGACTGTGATTCTGTCGGCATTAAGTGGCACCACATGGTTTGTTCATAGTGTTTGCTGCTGTAGAGTGACGATGCTGCTGATGAAGACACGGTGTTTGTAGAGCATAGAGACACAAATGGAAAAGTCTTGCTCTAGGATCTTATCTTCTCAAATACAAAACTGTAGTGTGCATTCCTTTATTTTCTTTCTGTCATTGTTGAGATGGTTTTGTGCAACATGAAGATACTATGTTATCAAGCATCAATTTTAGTGAGATGTTAGGAGCCAAGCTAAATTACTATCAGCAGGTCATTCAATTTCTAGTTTTGCAGTAGTGACGCACAGCCTCACACTTCATTGCTTCACATAGCAGAGCTGTAGGTCAGCACGGAGAGGCTACATCTGCCTTTCTGATGAACGGAAACATTCCCCAAGCAATGCAGGTGAAGGCGCAGGACAGTCAGTCAGACATGCCAGAGTAAGGGTCCCATACTGACATGATCACTAGAACAGGGGCTGTGATTTGAACACTGGGCAAAAAAATTTGTCTTGTAGGAAATAGGTCAAAAAAAAGCACACAAGGGGGGGCGGGGGGGGCGGGGAACAGGGGGCATAGTCTTGATGGCATTGCGCTTTCTCCCTGCTCCACGATTCAAAGGGGATGATCTATGACTGGGGGAAAAGTCTTTGTAGCAAAAAACATAGCTGGTGAAGAATCTTTAAAAAAATCGGCTTGATGGATGGGTGAAAACTGACCTCCTGCCCAGCTGGTTTTGGTGGGGATTTTTGCGAAGATAGATTTTGCGGGGTAGTAGCAAAATTCTTGCCTTTTGCCATCTGTAATCAGCACATGGTCCTAGCTGGTTTTCCTGATTCCAATAAAATCTCTGAAACTCCTCTCTGAAGGAAAGAGCTGTACAGCTGTAATCCACATCCCAGAGGTGGGCAAGAGCAAGAAAACTTGTCTGCCATGGTTGATGATGCCTAGAATAGGGCATCCGTGCAAGGGATGCTGAAGGAGGTGTTTCACCCCCAAGTTCTCTCCCCACACCAGCTCCACCTGGCTCCCCGTAGCAAAACACCAGAGCAGCACATGAGCTAGCAGCTTGCCCTGCTCTGGGAGCAGTCCCAGCCCACAGAGGCTCGGGCTCTGAGGAGGTGCAGTCAGCTGCTGCAGCTGCTGTGGTGCAGAAACTTTCAGCCCAGGTGAGACCCGTGATCAGCTGCCGGCCTCTCTAGTGAATGGAAGGAAATTGCCTTCCTGGCACCCTCACCGCTACTCTGAGCGCCTCGGGAAGCTGAAGGCCAGTGCACAAACAGAACAGATGGAAATATATGTCTTTAAATTGCAGCTTTGCAGCACAAGCATGAAGCAAGCTCTGCTGATTACGTTTTGCATCTTCATGCCAGGGCTGTCATTCTCAGCCCTCGTTTAGCAAATCTTTTTTCATTCCCATTTTAAAAGTTAGAAAGAGATAAATGATTTTCCCAGCACTTTTTTTCCCAAAAAACATGCTTTTTCCATCCTAAAACGGCAAGCTGAAATTGGTCTAAATGTTCAATTATCTAGAATGTTTCATTGCTTCTTTCTTGTCTTTTTTTGCTAAAGTCTAGTCCCAGGGGGTTCTGGCACCAGACCAGTGTCTCTTCTGGTTCTGTATTTCATTGTTTGGTAGCACTGGGGATATTATAGAGTCTATTCAAGGCATTTAGTGTGGCATGGTGAACCATGCCGAGCACAGCAACCATGGCATGAGTTTTATTGCCTAATCTATTAAAGAAGGTGCAAACCCCAATAACTTGAACATTATGGGGGCACGAGGATATCATTCATAGATGCTGAAGTGAAATGCTCACCGTATCTGTGCACTGAAGCCTTCTCTCAGTCACCCAGCTGGAGAATGAAATTGCCTCTTCTGGTCTGAGTGGAGATTGCTGGATGTTGCTGAGAAGAGCATCTGCTCTGGTGTAGCCACAAAGGAAAAGGCATTCTTGCCATGCAATTGCTGCCTAGGGTAGTTGAGTTACACTGCCAGCACCATCCTAGCATTTCCTTAGAGCTTCGATTAATGTGAATGAATTACCTCACTTCCAGCATGGTCTGGGTTTTGATGCTTTTCTCGTTTGAAAGACAGTCCCTGACAAATGGTGATATTTGAGAGAAGCAGCAGCAGCTGCTTGAATTTTGTGTGTGCATCTGAGTTACTTGGTGCTATGGAATTTAATCCCTTCCTAGGGTTTCATTAAAAATCCATAATTGTAATTGGTTTCTCTATTTTAATTACTCTACTCTGTTTCCTTTGTCTAACATGCTATCACTTTTCCATCCTCATTCTGCTTTTTGACTCTTTTAGGATGTCCCCTTCAGCACCTACATGCTTTGGGGCCTGTTGCTTGGTGGTTCCTAGCACACCGCCAAGCTCCAGGGCATGCAGCCGCTGCAAGGAAAAGGCATTTGAGTCCTTCAGGGCAGAAAGCCTGATGAGAGCATCACCACAGGGCATGCGTGTATGTGGTGAGTGGGGGGTGCTCAGGCACTTCTTTGGTAGGCTGCTAGGTTACCAAGAAGGGGGAATCTGCTGGAGAGGAGTGGAGTCACGGGCCTTTTGGGGATTAGCCACCGAGTTTTGCTGTGGGAGAACAGAATGTGAGAGGTATGTTTGAGTGCAGAAGGGGTGAGCTACCGAGCAAGAGAAGGCAAAGATGCAGTGAGACAAATGGAGTGAAGGTCTCTTGAGGGGCAAGTAAGATTGGTCCGGCTTGTCTCGGTTTGGGTCAGCTATTAGAGGTGGGCAGTGGATTGGTAGGAGGTCTGACCGAGCACTGTTCTCCATCTTATCCACACACAGTGCTGGTTCCTGTACAGCCAGATGCACCCGTGGTGCTGGAGCCCATTTGTAACTGGTTTCTTTCTCTCCATTTGCAGAAGCGGAAGAGCTCTATCAGAAGAGAGTTTTAACCATCACAGGAATCTGTGTTGCCTTGCTTGTGGTGGGCATCGTCTGTGTGGTAGCTTACTGTAAAACCAAGTGAGTATGGGTGCTTAACAGACAGTAACTGGCCAGACATTACTGAGTGGTAGCGTTCATGCTTTTATGTTTTTCACCCAAATGCTGTTTTAAGGAGATGCTGCACTGTGGTATTCCCAGGAAAGTCTCATGAAAAAGGGTAGTGAGCCATCTACCAGGTTGTGCCTCAGCAGGGTGTTTTCCTGGGATCGTTTGCTCATCCCCTGAATCAGCATTGTTTCACCCACACAGGTGATGCTGGGAAGAGCTGGCCCCCAAGCCAGCAGCTCATCTCCTGACAGCAGAAGCACACTGGACTGTTGTGCAGGAGATGTGGGCTCAGCCATGTACATTTCAGAGACTTTCGGAGCAATCCTGATGGAACAAGAGGCTTGGGGACCTCTTTCGTGGTCAGCCTTCCCTGCCTGGGCAGCACCTTTTTCTCTCCTTAGCCCGCACCCCACCTCAGTTCAGGGTGCCTCTGGGACACGGTCGGTCTTGTGGAGTAGATGCCCTGCCAGGAGCACAAGTGGGCTTTGCCATTTCATGATTAATGCAGGACAAGTAAAGTGCCTTGCCACCAAGGCCAAGCCAGGACCTGCTTCCCTTTTTCCTTCTCCCCACTCTTCTCCTCTGCTCCCGGTACCATGGTGCCCCTGGCTCCACTGCCTTGTGCTGGGCCCTGTCTTACAAAGGGGGATCCTGGAGCCTGCTTCCCAAATTGCCCTTGATGAGGAATGCTCACAGTTTTTGAAAAACCAGCAGAAGGTGGCAAATGTTGAATGCCTTGTTTCTTCCTGTTTGCAGCTTTCCACAAACACCATTGAAACATCAAGTGTGTCCGAGATTTGCCCTCTCTATTGTCTGTGTCCTCCACGTGCCTCTGGGGGCAGAGACCCCCATGAGATCAGTCTTCCTAAGAGATTTTTTTCCTTTCTTTTTTAAAGGAAACAAAGAAAACAAATGCATAATCATTTACGGCAAAACATGTGCCCTGCCCATCAGAACAGAAGCCTTGCGAACGGGCCAAGCCATCCACGTTTGGATCCTGAGGAAATCCAAATGGCTGATGTAAGAGTTTTTGTCTCCACCTCCCTGCATGTTACTGAGTGCCTATTTTCCACCAGGGATGTGATGTGGATGTGTACATTTACTGACCTGTGAGCCTGTGTACGAGGAGCAAAACACTGACAAACTTGAAAAAAAAAGATTAGATTCTGTATATAAATGTTTCCAAAACCAACATCTGAAAGGAAATGTGATTTGACTTCAAAGTACGGGATGAGATTAGAGCATTTGGGACAGGCTTGTTTTGATGAATCAAGTGTGATCCCATTTTCCTCTAAGAGAGATGTTCCTGCTGTTTTCTGTTCATTAAGCTATCCGTCAAGCCCCAGTTTGCAGCATGACAAATGCGATCAGTGTGGCAGCGGCCAGAGCCACTACGGTGACTGTGACTTGCTGAAGCACGTCATGGCAATGGGGTCAGCACCATGTTAGCCCACCTGCCCGTACCAAGAGATGCGTCCTGGGGAAGGTGGGATACGCTGGTGGGGTGCCAGTGCCACACCAACGGGAACAATCTTAAGAATTTAGGACTGGATCCAGAAAAGCGGTTCAGCCACTCTCGTTACTTCAGTCACATGAGTTTCCCATCAAACTCCGTGAACTCAGTAGGGCTGTCAATCTGCTTAAGTGCCTCGCTAGACCAAGGCATTGAAAGGGGTCAGAAAAAGGGAGGGAGAAGGCAGAGCTAAACAATAAGAAATACTGCTGGAAATGAGTGCAGTGAATCAGTTACAAAGGTCTGCTGGATCACCCTTTGGATGCTGAAATTGAGCTAGGTTGAATCCCAGCCGTGAAGGAAGAGGGAAGGGAAATTTCTAAGAACCGCAGCCCTCTGGCCCCAAAGTACTGACTCCCCCTTGAGAGCGTAGCACCCCTGTGAAAAGCAGTGCTGGCTGTCAGGTGAGTATCTCAGCATACGCTTTTGGATTATACCTGGTGTTTCGTAGGACCCGTCTCTCTGGCAGATGTCACGTGGTTGTCTTTTTGCTAGGACTATGTTGGGTGTGTAACCTCCTGTGAGCAGAGGTGTGTTTCTGTGCAACAGCTACACGTGGTACCCCTGTCCTCCGGGACCCCCCTGGCATGAAGAATACCCTCCTGCAGTCCCTCTGCCACGGCTCTTTTCCAGTATTCACAGCAGGGGCAGGGAAGAGCCTCCAGCCACCTTGTCTTTTCCCACGGGGCACAGAGCCGCCACGTTCACTCAGCCCTCATCTCGTTTCGCCAGAAATAATCAAAATTTATAAATAGCCAAATTTGGCTGTGGCAGAGTTGGCAAGCTGGTGACTGATATGTGTGCTGGTTCATATTTTGCAGTATATTTCTAAGAATGTTTCTGCAACCGAACATGTCATCCGAAGTGAAACAGAGACAACCTTTTCGGGAAGTCACTCCTGCTCCCCGTCTCATCACTG
>JAVJGJ010000061.1:44269880-44280214 GCA_035590215.1 Microhierax caerulescens
TTTCAGGCTTACAGGCATCAATGCAGGTGTAAGGACAAGCCAAATCTTTTTCTTTTTCTAACACTGGGCCCAGTAAATCAGTCTAAGGTTGAACCACGCAGGTTGTCTCCACCTTCTGCCTTCCAGCTGGTGGAAACAGGCTGTTTGCAGGAGTGCACGGTGCTGAAAGCTCACTTCGCACCGGCCGGCTCTGCCAGCAAGCTCCTCTTAGTGCCTGTGCTGCAGTAATCACCACACGTACAGCTGCCGGTGCTGGGGGACCTCTGCGTGCTCTAAGCAGCCACCCTCTGCAAACCGCACCAAGGCTGCACGGCGCCATGCACACACGGCTGGAGCTGTCACAGTTCCTGGCACTTACGCTAGTGCAGGCCACGCCACAGAGCCCTCCCCTGGGGAATAACCCCACTACCCTTCAGCAAAGCACACCAGCTCTGCTCCAAAGCCTCCAGCGGCTTCTCTCAATTTTGCCTCACTCCCTTTCTGAGCTTTGATGGAAGTTTGTGTGCATAAACTGTTGCCGAGGAAGAGATATGTCCAAAACCATAATGGTCACACAGTTGCTTTCAGTGACAAGATTCTGGTTTAAATCTCAAAAAAAACTGATTTATACTAAAACGTAAGTAGTATCATCTTCAGAGGAACTGCAGGCAATGTTCTAGTACTGCTAACCTCACTCTCACCTCTTTCATAGTGTTACCTTGTCATACACTTCCTGGAAAAGGGGTTAATTTGGTATCACATGGCTGCTGAATTTTTGTCTTCTGTGTTCTGCACTGTTCATGCAGCTACTTGCCACTGGTAAGCAGGCAAGGTGTGCTGTGCCACCACCACCTTTAGCCCCCAGCCCTTGAATGGTTCATTTTCCCCTTGCTTCTCCAGGTGTAGGATGGCGGGGCTCAGCAAATTTTGGGGTCTGTTTTGGGGATATCTTCCACATGAACTGAGCCCAGGTGTGGACACTTTGTTTCAGTGTTTCCCTCTCAATTAATTTCATTCATTTTCAGCTGTTAATGTTGATGATGTAGACAGACTGCTCCATTCGTGTGCCTCTCCTGTCTGCACCAAGGCTCTGCTTAAACATGCACAACTACCCCCTTGCCTGGGGTTCATTTCTGCCACGGCGATGCTCCATGGTGCCTTTGGCTTACCCTCCTGATGCCAGCTCTCCCCTACTGCCCATCCCTGTGGGCAGGTGGTAGGAGATCCACAAGTAATATGGGCTTTCCAGCTCAAAGCTTGTTTTGTCAAGAAAAGGCATCCAGCTCTTGTGCCTGACCTCCTTCATAGGGCACCCCGATAGGGTGAGAGAGCCCGGTGTCCCGCTGTCCTCTCCTCTGGACTCAGTACCAGCCCTGAGCACTAATGCGAACACGGACATGGAGCTACAGACATTTCTCATGCTCTGGCTTGCGTGGGTTTTCCTCCTTTACCTTTTCTTTGGCTCATATCTACCAGCCTGAACAAACCATTTAATAGGGAAAACTAACAACTGTACCCTTTTCAGTCTGCTCATGAACCTGGTGCTGCAAGGAGCACTGCCGAGGCAAGGGCCTGCCTGCATGGCACAGCACCCACGGCCTGGGGCTGTGCTCTGAACCCCTTCACAGCTGGGGGCTGCAAGAACAGACCCTGTGGGAAGACCTGCACCTTTTCCAGTACTTCTATATAAAAGCACCTCATGCTTTATAGCTCTCCATCATTCCTCTCAACACCCCTCTATGTGTGGTGATTAAAGGTTATTATTCCCATTTCACAGAGGTGAAGTAAATTGCCAAAGGCCATGCAGTGAGTCAGTGCCCAGTGCAGATTAGAGCGCAGGAGGGGTGCGCCCTGCTCCCAAGCCGGCATTTCTTCCTCGAGAATGTGCTGCATCCCTTTAGGGGATCAAGAAATTGCTTCAGCAGACTATGCTAGAACACGCTAATCCAGCAATTAACACTGGCGAGTCAATGACATGTGACAACTCTACATCAGCAGGTTTATGGCTGCTGCCTGAATTGCTTCTGACCGACTGACTTCTACTTGTCCACCCAGCCACCTACTCTTCTGCCTATCTTATGTTCACCTCTCTCTGTATCTGCCCATTCCACCTTTCTATATATGTATCTCCCCAAGCCTTCACACACACACACATGCGCGCCTTCCCTCTCTCTCTTACTCTTATTTCTACTCAGCTTGCTCCCCAAAATGAAACTGGGAAAAGTTTCCCATTTGAATTATGAGAATTTTCTATTAAAGCCTAGAAACTCAATTTGGTCTGAGCGAAAAACTGGAACAGGCTGAACTTGTGCTCCTCGGCATCAGGTGGGTCTTGAAGCAGGTACTTTCTCCTCTGCCTCCACATCAGAAGAACTTTTCCCAGTGATTGGTGTTCAAGCCAGGTTCTACCCTATGTTTATCTGCAGGCATCTTCCAACGAGAGCTTGGGAGGTTGGCACACCATCTCCTTCCTGCACTGTGTAACTCTCTTGCTCTGCAAACCACTCCATAGGCAAGAAATTGCACTAAGAATCAACAGGGCAGGTGAATGTTTATCCACTCTGTTGTGGTGCTAGAAATGTTTGGAAGTGGCAGGGCGAGGACTTTGTCTTCATGGTCTCATCCTTCTGTCCTCTCTCTGCCAGCCTGACAGACATTGTCTACAGCCAAGCCTAGCCCAAGAAATCCTCTGAAGAGGACCATTTACAGTCTGGCAGCAGCTCATATCTAAGAAATCCCTCTGCCCAAATCCTTTGCCCAAACATTCCTCAGGTTAATTTTTGCTGTTGTTCCAAATGCTACTTCCTTGGGGCACCCTTGGCAATTCCAGTCCCTCCTGCTAATTACACATCAGTCATGGGTGTTATTTACCAGATCTTTTCATAACCTAGCCAAATCTTAGGTGTTCTGCTTCTTCAGTCCTTGGTCATGAAGAAAGCCTTCAGTCTATTAAAGGTCACCTAAATGAGATGCTCATGAAGGTCATCCAGATAAGAACACTAGTCTTCTAATTGCCACATCAATCTCATTCTCACTCTCTTTCTGAATTCTAAGCACCTAGTACTAACACAACAAAACTATGTTAATATAACAGTCTGGATGGTTACTGCTGCTAGCCTTGTACAGCAAAGAAACCCCAACCCCATCAGCAGCAATGACACTCAGTGTTGGCTTCATGGCTCCTTCTACTGCTGTCCAAGCTGCCAAGAACATCTTCAGTAAACTGGATTTTGGTCCAGCATGGGAAGAAAATTCTGTTCTGAAAGTGTATTTCATTCAAAAAATATACCCCACAACAGACGCATCCCAAGAGACATGCACTAGAAGTCCTTGGTGAAAAACTCATCTGGATCCAAATGGTTCCTGTGATTTTGATGAAATTACTTTTTTTTTTCCATAGAAAAACTGTCGTAAAATAAAATGTTGATGGTAGCTCTGCACAGGTTAAATCCTTAGGCATCATCCATGGTCAATATCAGTACCTCTTTGGTGGACTCCATGTGAAGACTGAGACAAGAGACTGGGTTGTAGGAAGAGTGCCACTGACTTGAAGAACACCACACAGAGGGCTGCAGAAGATCTCTGCTCTCCTGTACGCTACAGCTTCCCTCAGCTGCAGGGAAGAGTGGTAAGGCTGTAAAAATACCACTTGGCTAAGACCAGCCCATACTGTAAGTTACGATCGGCTGCTGCCAGATTTCTGTTGGCTTTGTGACATGTGCCATAGGATCTGGCAAAACACGAGAATCACTGGGGTGTGCTATGAGCTCTGAGTCATAATTCCGTACTGCCCTGAGGATCTTTCTGCCTTTCTTATATAATACAATGTTTGTTTACTGTCATTGCTTTGGAGATAATACTGCAATACATAGGAACATCTATCCACAGGGAGTGCTGTTCCAGCAAGGTGAGTTCAATGGGTTACTGCACAGCATGTGCTACTAAGGTAGTTCAGACCTAGTTCAGTGGGTTATGCTGTTTCATGATGAACAGACGTTTGGCATCTCTAGCTGGCTCACACTGACATTCAAGTGAGCCCTTATCCAGGCTCCTTGGATTTTCCCACAGAAAAGACTATGCGTGAAAATCTTCCTAGCATCCAAGTGTCCTGAAAGGTAGAGAGCTGAATGCTACAGCATGCAGGGAAGCTCTTCCAAAGTGACTTTGTCTCCCATGAGGACCTACGATCTATACTTGTACTGACTAGAGGTGACTATGAAACAAACCAAGACGGAGACAGAAAGTGTCACTTGGCAACCCATGGAAGGACTCAGCAAGGTCCTGAAGGAGAAGATAAACTTTAAGCATTTAAGTCCATACCAGATTCTTGAAGCTGCTCATAATCAGAACTACACCAGCAAATAAAACAACAGGCAGGATAAGACTGGTCTGATGATCTGCCTCTTCATATTGCATGTCCCACCAACATCCTATTTCACCTATTCCATATCATCTGTTCAATCACCCTCCCCAATAGCTCCTACTTGCTGGGACACTTCCGTTGAAATCTTGCCTCAGTGTTCCCTCTCTCATACTTCTTCCTGTATGGCCCTCTTTTGCAGCTATGACTGCATGTCCACCGGGTCTTAGCATGACCACCACTACCACCAGGGTTGACAGCATCCTCCAGTTCTGTATGCTGGTCTCTGAAGGAGCGCTGTAGATGTCCATGCATGAATTAGGACATGGATTCACCTCTACTTGCATCTATGGGTCTCCTGCTTAGGAGAGCACGACTGCTTTGGAGACAGAATGAAACAGCGAATGGAATAGTCCACCACAGTTACCTTTTGTAAATAAAGGACAGTCCCTTTAAGTACAGCATAAAATTTCTTCCAACCTCTTCTTCCTCTGGGAGCTAAAAAAAGGAAGAACATTTAATGATACATGTCTGCTTCTGCCAGTGCTGCCTGACCTTCACATTTCTGGCCAAACCCAACCCTTCTCCTGACCCACCGCAGGCATGCACTCATGCCCAGACCTATGGGTGGCTCGTCTGCAGGGGCACATGTCTGAGAGACATAGGCTGGGAGATGCAGACCTCCCAGGCAGGTCAAAACCAAAGAAGAGCTGGTATAAGGGTACCAGTGGACATATGCAGAAAGTCTCTGCTCCTCCAAACCCATTTCATGTTCCTTGGACTAAATGCTTGAGGGGCAGAGACATTTCCTGAGCTCCTCTGCTTCAGATGAGTTAGGCTGACATACCCTGGATAAAGCAGCTTCTGTTCCACTTAGAAGGGAGCATTACCACTAGCCATCTTGATGGACTTGGGGACAAAGAGCTTACTGGAAGCTGGAGGGTGGTGGGAGGTGAGGGGGGAGCCGTCTGCATCACCACAAGACAGCTGATCCTCCAGGCATGGGCTATTAAGAAAGTGCTGGAAGCAAACGAGGCCTTTGGTGGTAATCTCTACTCAAGACTTTTAATTGGTTGCAGTGACTGGGCCAATCATATCAATTAGCAAAAGGGGTTATCCAAAGTTTCATTAATCTCTGCTCATTAACAGTTCCCAGATACATTTTCCTTTACCATTCCGGTAATCCCATATGCTGGCAGCAGAGCTATGAGGCATCCCGTTGCCCAGCCAGCATATGGCAGCTGTTTCCAGCACGTGGCAGCATATGGACAGGAACAAAGCTTTGAAGACCAGACTGTCCCCAAGGTCAGGGCTGGGGTGAACCAGCCTCACCCCACTGCTCAGAGTGTGGAAGTCAGGTCAGAATTATGCCCATGCACAGGATGGAAGACCAGGTCTATTTGTGTGGGACAGGCACTGTTAGGTTCCTTGGCAGTGAGAAGGGAAGACTGAGGCCTCCTGAAAACATTCATGTCTACAAATACCTCACAGCACCCTCCTTTCCCTGTGCCCTGGCACTTGGGGATCTGGGAATCTCTCGTGTTCCGTGGGAAGCCTTCAGCAGGAGAGCCAGGAAGGCGGCTAGGGCAAAGCTCTGGGACCGCCCGGGGCACACCTCCTCCTGCCCCATTAACACGTACTTCTCTTCCCATCCATGTCTGCATGGGTTTTACGCGTGAGGACACCGTGCTTGTAGGTGACTGCGTTCAGCGCTTGGGGGATGTCCAGGAAGGGGTTGCTGCTGTCAACAATCCTTGTCACTTTCTTCGCACTGGCTCCGAATTTGTCATCTACCAGCTCGGAGAGTGATTTCCGCAACTCGTCCTCATCACTTGGAAACAAAGTCAGAGAAGAGATTGAGTGGAGGACACGTGGGTTGGGTCACAGTGTTCCCTATCTGCTTTGGTTCTAAAGAGAGTTACTTATTAGGAGAGTAGTGAGAGAAAGAAAATGAAAGGAGATGCAGGGACTGTAACACGCAGGGTGTGCCAGTGGCGGTGATCTGGACATAGCTGGGAGGAGCACGGGTGACAGGCAACTGTCCCAGTGGTCCCACTGCAAGGTTACTCAAAACAGGTAAGGGAGTGGGTAACTGAACACCAGAAAACTGCAGACACACCACTGCTGAGGACTACAAGCACTTCACAGGGTGAGTCTCCAAATCTGTGCCCTAAAATCAGAGCTTAATGAGGTCTTTTGCTGAAGACCAGGTACCACCGGGGTTTCTCACTCCCTGAGAGGCAGTCCCTGGGGCCTTGAGGATACTAAAAGAGCTTGAAGAATATCCTCTGCATTTCTGAGGAACAAAAGCTCTTCAGACATTAGGGAAATAGGCCACTTGATCAAAAAAACACAAACCCTGGAACAGGTTACACATCAGCTCCCCATTTGTGCCCTCAGGATGGGCCAGCAGAGCGTGAGAAATGCTGCTCATTTCCATAAAAACTGCTTCTCCCCACAGATCTGGTCCTGGACAGCGAGGGCTGAGCAGCTTAGGGAAGCATCCGATGATTCCACCAAGCCTGCCTCTTCCTGTTTGGTGTAAAACCTACGCTGGCACATAGGAACTACAGCCTGTATGGGAAGTTACATTTCCCAGTGTCCCTGGGACACTGAGGGAGAGAGCAAACAGGGAATTTCTGCCCTATGTGATACATGCTAATGTCTAAATGGTATGAGTGGTCACCTCAGGCTGTAGATTAGACTGGGACCAAGCCTCAGCTGAGGAGTGACCCAGGAATGATCCACCAGTTGGGACGTGTACAGTAAAATGCCACACTTCCTCTCCTGAAGCAAGTAGATGGCCAAAGTATCAGACACCTCTTTGAGGAGAAGGAAGATTTCTCAGCCCTCAGCACCCACAGGAGTCCTGGGGCTCAGGCAGAGCCCAGACACTACGCCTGAGTGGCGAGTTAGTGGGGCTCAGTTCTCTGAGCTGTACCGGAGGGATCCCTCTGAGCTCCTGCTTGCTGTGGGGATGATGGTTGTCCCCCTGCCTGTCCAACTGGGCTTTGTGAGCAAGGGCACTTCACTCCCCAGGACGGACAAGGGCAGAAGGCAGAGGCAAGCAGGGAGAACAGGGTCTTGCCTGTGCACGGTTACAACTCAGCACCACTTGGTGCCTTCTGAAAGAGAATCAGGTACCCCACGTCTGGGAGCATCTGTCTCATGGCAAAGCAGCCCCTCCTTGCTGCTCGTCCCTCTGCCACCAAGCAGGACAGCCTGCAGCACAGCAGGTCCCAGGCTGGCGTGGGGTGAACGAGGAGGTGCAAGGATTCCAGCAGGCTGGGTGGAGGAGGGCTGAGGCAGGGCTAGATGCTGCTGGCTGGAACCACACCGCTGCCACAGGACGTGGGGATGCTGACATCCCTTGGCCGTGCCGAGCCAGCGAGTGTGCGCTGGCAGGCATTGTGTAACCACTGCCTCCACCCAGCCAGCAGATGCACTTCTGCTGAACTCTGACATAAACCGTCCCACCGGCACCTTCTGCCGAGCCACAGAGCTCCCTCTCACCACCACCGCCCCGCCAAGCCGGCCTCGGCTGCAGGGCTGGCGTACCTGCTTTCCTCTCGCGCAGCGGCCACACGATATTATTTTTAAAGTTAAACTGATGCTACGTGACCTGCTAGGAAGCCACTGCCCTGCCAGGGCCACTGGCTGGCTGCGTCCCTGCCGAAGGAGAGCCCAGCCTGCAGCAAGCGCTGCTGCCGTGGGGGCACGGCTGGCCACGGAGGCAAAAGCTTGACCCGGGTAGCTGGGGAGGAAGGAAGAGTCGAACTGTCTCCAGACACATTTCTGGACAGGACAATATGAGGAGAAGAGCAGGTGATGGAGCTAATGGCCCAGAAGGTCCTGCTCGGTCCCACGACCCTCTGGAGACAAGATAGATCTGAGGCTAAGAAGGGGCAGAGAGATGTTTACGGTCTGTCATGGGCTTTCCCATGGTACTGGTGGGGAGACACTGGGGCTGGGGCTCCTCACGGAGGGTCCTGTGCTCAGGGCAGGCAGTGGGTGGCACAGCAGGAGGAGGACTGAGGAAAGTGCTGTGTCATGGAGGCCAGCTGTCCCCAGACTTGTTTTGGGGTAACAAATGATCTGGAGGAGGAGACAGAATGCGCCTCATGTTGAGTTTGTGGATGACATGCAGGTGAGAGGCGCAGGGCCAGCGCTCGGAGGGCGGGAGCTGCACCCCAGTGCTGCACCAGGCTGGGGGGGGCGGTGCCGGAGGCGGGGGGCTGCCCGGCTGAGGAGCAGCTCTGCAGAAAAGGCCCTGGGGCTCCTGATGAAGACGAGCTTGAAGAGGAGCCAGCCTGTGTGTCCTGGCAGAAACAGAGGCCAAGAGCATCCTAGGCTGTGTGACAGCGGCACAGTGAGGAGGCTAGGAGAAGTGACCATCCTCCTCTGCTCATCACATCATGTCTTGATACAGCAAACAGTACGGGGTGCCCCGTACAGGAAAGGGCATCAACCAGGTGGAGAGAGTTCAGCAGAGGCTGCCAAGATGCCTGAGGGCTGGAGCACTTGCAATGTAAGAAGGGACTGGACTTGTTCAACCCAGAGAAGAGATGGCTTTGGGGAACCTCATGGCAGCCTTCTAGTATGTGTGAGGAGGTTATCCAGGGGACAAAGCCAGGCTCTTCAGTACGGTGCGTGGCAGGAGGACAAGAGGCAGTGGGCATAAGTCAAAACATCAGTAGTTTCAAATAGGTAAGAAAAAAATGTCATCAGAATAATTAAGCACTGGTTCATGGATCCAGAGGGGCTGTGGGTTCTCTATCCTTGCAGGTTTTCAGGATCAAACTGAACAACACCCTGAGCATCCTGGCCTGAATTCAATGCTGAGCGTACTTTGAGGAGGAGGAAGCTGGGCTGGAGATCTCGCAAGGTCCCTTCCTGCCTAAGTGATTCTCTGATACTATTTCCAGAAGAAACTATGTGGAAGAGACGGAAAGTCTCAACGGCCAAAATAACCCTAGATTGTGAGCTCCTTATGCAAAGACCTCTGAAACACCTGGACAGGGACCAGCATTTTTTAGATGCTTAATAGCAAACAAAGAGGGCATTCCCTTCCTTTAGACATGCCTGTGGAACCTGTGCCCACAGACTGCCACCAACCTCCCAGTTTGCTCTTGTGTCTAAGCCATAAGTAAACCCAGCTTGCCTACAGGAGGGACTTCAGTGCTTAAGGGCTTGGCAGGGAATTTTCTGGGACTACAAACAGGACTCAAGACCTGTCAGCTACTTTGAAAGACACACTACCTCTCAAATGTTTAACATATACTTACATGGCCCACTCCAGCTTCTCATTCTTGATGGAGTTATATAGCGTCTGAAACAAGAACATGGAATTAGCTGTGTCTCTCATGGAAGACATCTTTGGGTGGTGGAGACCATCTCCTCCACACCCTATCTGTGCTCTTGGAGAGATACCTTCCTTGCTGAACTGTCCTGGGGAAGTATTCACCAGTAAGCAGGACAACTGCTGTCCTGCTGGACCCTTTTCTGTCTATGTGCTACACCAGGTAAGGGACTGAACACATAAACAGCTAAGGGGTCTGGAAGCCAGCCTTGCTCAGAAGCCTGTATATGAAATTTGTAATTCTTGGTGTTGTGCCTAGTCCTGAGTGAATCCTGGCCTAGACAAAGACGGTAGAAGACTCTGGGGTATGCCAAGACACCTCCAGTGTCTTGACTAGGGGAAAGTGACAGTGGAGGCTTGAATGCTGCACTGAGAAGCAGGAGAGGGATGACTGATCTTGGGGATCAGCTTTTCCAGTTCTTCCTGTGCAAAATTCCAGCGGCTTCCTTGGGGCACTGGGAAAGAAGCAGGAATGGGCTAGGAAAGCAGAATGTGGAGGTGGCCCTGATCATACTGAGGAGAAGGGTGAGGTCTACTGGGAGACAGGGGTATCATCTAAAGCATGACGTGACACCCCTGACATAACACTTGTCATGTGAACCTCCTTCCATACAGAAAAAGCCAGGTCAGGCTGCT
>JAVJGJ010000061.1:44284237-44303368 GCA_035590215.1 Microhierax caerulescens
GCTTGAAGAGGGTAGATTTAGATTGTATGTTAGGAAGAAATCCTTTCCTGTGAGGGTGGTGAGGCACTGGCACAGGTCTGGAAGTGTTCCAGAACACATTCCTGGAAGTGCTGAAGGCCAGGTTGGATGGAGCTTTGAGTAATCTGGTCTAGTGCAAGGTGTCCCTGCCCATGGCAGAGGGGGTGGAATCAGATGACCTTTAAAGCCCCTTCCAACCCAAACTGTTCTGTGATTCCACGATTCTATGAATGACTAGAGACAGCATGAGAATGGATGGACAGAGGCAGGTGGGTGCAGACACTGTATGAGAACGGAGAGGTGCAGGGACAAGGCACACTGACAGTGGTTAGAGCGCATAAGAATAAATTAGGAAGTATGAGACTGATCTGATCGTCAGTAGACAGGGCTGATTTGGCCATCCCACTGTTTCAACCCACTGTAACTCCCCTGCTGACATTTGGGTTCTGGCATCCTCTGGGCCTCAGCCAGCTGCTGCTAAGCTGACTCACCCAAGATGATCGCAGACCATCTCCTGAAGTGCCCAGGGTGGCTCTATCCACCTCCAGAAGACACTGGGCTGTAGCCTGGCATGCCTCAGCTGCTGCCAGGTCCCAGCATTAGGAGGCTAGGCAGGTGAGTACAGAGCTGGGTGATCACTGGGAAAAGAAGGTGCTGTGCCAAAGTCCAAGGAGGAGAAGCAGGTTGCTGGGAGCCAGAGGCCATGAAGGGTGGATGGCAGGGGTGCTCTCCCCAGCACTCCCTCTGTGAGGTATTAAACCACTTGAGCTTCTGGGATGGAGGCCCCAGGCACCAAACACCTCAGCTGCCAAGTGGTGAGTGGAGTGCATCTCCTGTGAGGTCCCCAGCATAAGCATTACCGTACTTGTACTCAGGCTTTTTTGACCTCTCCCAAATACTCATCTTCAGGGGAAAAAAAAAAAAAACAAAAGTGAGGGTCATTGGTCTGACTGGACCAAGGGATCTGGTAGTGGACATGATCTAGGCTGCAGAAACAAAATCACCCTGATGCAGGGAATAAACCCACAAAACTTTGGGTACCAATGACCCCTGGGCCACACAAAGCTGCTGCAGGCAGACTGGTGCCACTCTGCAGGTGACACCACCAGATGCTTGTGTCTCAGAGCTCTTCAGCTCTGCCAGTGCTACTAACACAGCGGTATTGCTAACACCAAACCGTAAGCTTGGTTCAAGGAGAATATCACAGGGTTTGCAAGATTAATAGCGATCAACACGTGGAGTTAGAAGCTGCCAGGGATCCCATTTCAAGCTTTGTTCAGTGGCCGTGAGAACTGCTGACCTGCCCTCTGAACAAATGCTCAAGCTTGTCACATTACAACGAGGAGCTAGAAGCTGGGCTTTACCCAAGCATCAAACACAACCACGAGTGTCAGTGACGCGCAGGTGACAATTTGTCACTGCCCTTCCACGGCCAGCAGCTCTGAACAAGGGATAACAGTGACAGCTGAGAAGGAAAATCCCAGAGCTTTGTCTCCAAGGGGCAGACCGAGCAGAGGAGTAGGTATTTTGCTGTAAGATCTCCTGGGGTTCAAAAAGCAGCAGCAGAGCCAAGGTAGAAAGTTGCAACAACCTGGATTACACCGCAAGGCCTGTAACATCTGTCGGTGACTGCTGGCTTTTAAACACCAGTGCCAGGTGATTCTGTGAACATGGAATGCCTCACTTTAAAGACAGTAAGATTTCTGGATCATTTGGAAACAGAGTCTGAGTGTACCTGTGGTAGAAATCCAACAGTACTAAGGCAAAACTACAGCGTGGCCAGGTGCAAACTTGTTTTAAAGTCAGTCTCATCACTTTTTAACCTGGACTCAGTGTATGTCATGGTCACTGCTGGAATGGTGAAGCACCTTATTGTAGAGACACTGCTGCAGGGAACTGCCCCTTTACAGAGACACATCAGCCACCTTTTCCTAATCAAAGGGATTTCCCACTCCATGGCAATACACAGTAAAACACCAGAACACGCACACACACAATATTAAAAAAGGAAATAAAAAGTGATATGCAATATCATGACAGCATCTTTAACAAAAAGGGGTGTGAGATCATGTCACACATTCTTCTTTACACAAGCAGAATTTCATGTGATGCATATCAGCTGCCAATGGGTTGCCAAGTAGTGAAGGACACTGCACAAGCACTTAGGAATCCAGACAAACAAAAATCCTTATTTTTTTAACACAGAAAAAAACAAGTCAAATGCCAGTGCTTTAAAGCAAAACACTAGAATGACTGCACTTACCACCTGGTAAAGGATTAAAGAGCAGAAATAGAGGTTCCAGGAGAAGAAGGGAGTAAAAAAAAAAAAAAAAAGAGAAAAAAAAAAAAAGAAGAAGGAGAGGGAAAAGAAGAAATTAATATTACACATGCAGAAAACTAAAGAGAAGATCTTTCAAAGAAAAGCTCAGGCATTTCTACACCTGGTCAAAAGCAAGCTATTTTTAATTTGCCTTGATAGCACGAGACCATTTCTTCTTACCAGGTCTCTTAACCAGCTTGTCAACAAAAAACAGAAATGGTAAAGTATTGGAGGTTTAGGGGGTTTTGGCCTTTTCAATAATTTCCACGTTCCCAAAGACATATTTTTGAAATTATTATTTTTTTTAATTAAAAATACTACACCAAATAAGACTGTTTTGGAGTGAAGTTGCATAGTTTGCCTCCTGCCACAATGCTGCCTTCGCTACTCAAGGAAATGCTTTGACAAAAATAATTCCTTGGCTCCAACCACTTTGGCTGAAGGATGAATGCTTTGAGAGACCCTCCCAGCAGCCGGCCCCACGGCTGTCCCACTGCCTCCAGAGATGCTTTGGTGGACGTTACTGGCAGCCACGTGGGTGGGAATGGACCCAGTGGCCAGTGCAACACTGGTCACAGGCTGCCTGTTCCCCAAAGGATGAGGACATGCCAGCCTGGTGCAGACTACACTGCACATCTGGAAAGGATGCTCTTGCAGAAACCAGTAATTCCCTTCACTGATTGGTGTTCACACCTTGCCACTGTCATGATGGCAGTATCTATATGGTAATGATGGGGAGGGTCTCCCAGATGGACTGTCAGGATGGCACAGGTGAAGCTGGTGGCCTTGGCACCTTTCCCATCACAGGTGAAGAGCACTCATGCAGTGTCCTCTTCCCACCCCCAAAGTATGCAAAAAAAAGAGCTAGACTGTAGCCTACTGTCCCCGCTTTAACAGGCTAATGAACAGAAATCCAGGGCAAGCTTCTGTAGATGCACAACAGGTTGTTTCTAGCTGGAGGCAGAAGAGGACTCTGACGATACAGCTTGGAAATCATCGGCTTGTGGGGCAGAAAAAGGACGTGCAGGTTTCACATCCACAGGCTGCTAACACAAGCCAGCCCCCTATGTTCCCTCTATCTTCACACAAGTTCTGGGGAGTCTGCCGCTCCAAGTCTGAGCTCTCAGAGGGGCTATGAAAGAAGGTACTTCAGTGACCTGGGAGGTGAGGAGCCCCTCTACCCCTGGAAAGGAAACACATCCCCCTGAAGCTCACAGCCATGCTCTATGCCTCACCATAATGCTGGAGAGCAGGGAGGAGATCTGGGTCAGTGGTACCTATCGCCTCCCACAGCACCAAGCAGGGCACAGAATCCATGCATGCTCCCAGACGTGTGCTGCGGCAGGGGTCTGCAAGGGTACACAGTGTCTCAGAGCTGCCCTCTATGCCCATCTCCCTCTGCAGTTATTTTTCCTCCCACTCTGCCATGCTCTCTACACTCTGGTTGACCTTTTAGGAACAAATTCAACCTATGCCAACCTGAAAGAACCTCTGAACAGTGGCCAGAGATCTTCTTACAGCCTCTGCTGTTTTCCAACCACGCTCCTGGGCACTGAGCTCTGCTCACACTGCTCTTTGTCCAGAGGTCTCTCCGATAGGAAACTCCCCAGTAGCTGGCTGTAACGACTTGGGGAAAAGGAACAGCTGGGACTTACTTCATGTTTTGGGAAGGAAAGATCAAATCGAGACCTGTATGAAACCACTGACTCCCTTGCAGCAGTTTCTGGGATGAGGGGAGCCGCAGGGGTCTGCCCTGCAAGAAACAGCATCACAAGTGATGCTGCTGCTTGCCAGCCCCACAGAGACTAGTGGTGAGGACATCTCCATGAGAGCTCCCAGGACAGCGCTGATGCAAGCAACAGGTCCTGGGTAGAAAGCGGTGCTGCCCGTGCCTGTGTAAAATAACTGATGTCAGCAGGAGATATGCCTTGGGGTTGAGAGTGGAGCGACACTAAAAGGACTGTCCCAGGTATGGGCCTAGCACACAAAATTCCCCCTGGAGCTGATAAGAGGACTCTCTGCCAGCCTATTTCAATTTTCCAGAAACACATCCTGCATAAGGGGACAGACCTCGATACTGGGAAAGAAAAAAAAGAAGGATGCATCTCCAACTGCTACTTACGTGGCCATGAAGGTCTGTGTTTAGCAGCATCAGGGCACAGGTGAGTGTATGAATCCCATCTGAAACACACAACAGTCAGATAGCTGTGATTACTCCCCTTCCCACGCAGTTTTTGTGTTCGCTGTCTTGGCAGCCCACCCACTGCAAAACCAAGGCTAGTTGTTACGTCTGGGGACCTTGAAGAATACCTGTTTCTTTCAACCGCATAAGATGGTTTAAAAAACAACAAAAGAAAAATAGCCTTTTTTCCCCTCAATCTTTACCTTTTCCTGAAATGATCACCAGGGAATTGGCTTTAGACCAATTTTGTCAATGGCTTTTTAAAGACCAGACTTCCCGCCATATCCGTCCTGTGCTGATGCCATTGTAGAATGGGGCAGAGACCCTGGCAAACAGAGCTAGTTTGCCCCCCACTGATCACAGTCACCACAGGGGTCTGTCCTGAGGTCTTTAGCCATTGTTCCCAGGCAGCCTGTAAGTTCTTGAGATGTTCAACAAACATTACTACTACAAATGAGTGCAGCAATTCTGGCTCTTTGACTTAACAAAGCTCACACCAAGCTTTCCTTCCATTTGAGACAGCACAGCACCCTCTTCTGTACCGAGTGGCCTGGTGGCATGCTGTTATTTCAAAACCATGCTGTGTCCAGAAGCTGTTCAAGTCAAGGGACTAGTCTCCATGCAGCACCTCACACCAGTGAGATGGAAATGCACTCTGGCACATCAACCGGTCCTTGCAAGGACCTCGCAAAAGGGCTAGAGAGCACCAGGGCGGGGGCAGGGGCAGAAATACTACAGCCTTGGTCTTTGGCCCTGCTCTTGGCATGACGATGTGCTCACACAAGTGACACAGGCTGCTCCACAGACCAAGCCAGACGTGACATGCTAGCCCTGGCTTATTTCCCTTGTGCAGGCTGCACAAGGTGAACTGGTGGCCTAGGGTCAGGCTGTGACATACCCTCAGGCTTGGCTGGGGAAGTGGCGCTGGTCCCTCCTTGTAGGGACAGATGTGCAGCCACAGAGCACCACGGCCTGTTCCCATCCCGGCCAGCCACTAAACAAAGGCACCGTTTGTGTGGAACCGTGGAACTGTGACAAGCCCTAAGCACCTTATGCTCAAGACCGAGCTCTAAACGCTGCCAGCTAAAGGCAACCAAATGCACAAGCCCAGGATGACGGCAACTGCGCACGTGAGCTTCTCCCTTTCCTGGAAGAACCGTGGTCTGAGGAAGGAAGGGTTCTTCATGGGAACATGACATATTTCTCTTTGAGGGCTGACAGTCCTGAGGACACGGTGTGACGGACATCTCCCTTTAAGAGATAGTTACTTCCTAAGAAAGATGCTTCCTGTGCTTTCAGAAGCAGCAGCTTCGGGCTTAGGACAATGTCCCTTCTCAGTGCATATTTTTGAGTCTCTGTGGGAGGTTCTGCCCTGACATCTTCACCTGGCTTTACTGTTATCACTTTGGTCAGGTAAATCATGTCCCACATGGCCCCAAGCTGGAGCTGGTGTCCCAAAACCCTCTATTCTCTCACTGGCACTTGGCTCAGTTGCATTCACTTTTCCTCTTGGCTCACAGGGTATCACAACACAACCCTATAGTTGTTCCATGTCTGGGCTTCATCAGTACAGGAAAGCACTAATAGCATGTCCAAGACACGACCCCCTGGGAGGAAAACCAGCCACTGCACACAGCAGTCAGAGCTTCTGCCACCCTCGTTTGCAGCATCCCACCATGCAAGGCTGAAGTGACCCTTGCTGTTGCAACAGCCATGTCTCCATCAGTGGAAGAGTCAGTGGATCAGCACATAGTGATGCCCTAAAATGTTTTAGAGGGCTGTAAGACCTTCTCAGCTGCCCGATCATCTTCAGACAAAACTGCCTTGATTCTATCATGCCTCTACACCCACAGGCCATCACAGCCAGAGTAGATAACACACAGTTGCTCAAATTTCATCTTGGTGGAACTTTTGCAAGTTTAGGCTGGTGCAACAAGGAAATGCTTCCTGAAGAAAGAGCTTGCAATAGCTTTCTTAAATTATCATGCATCTAGTGCATGCTTTTGCAGCATCTGCCTGCCCAGCAGGTGCCATTCAGGCCCGGCTCAGGGTGGCTGGTTTTACACTCAGGCTCTGTGGCACACATGCACTGTGAACGTGCAATGGGCACTAGAGCCAGGGAAAGAAAGTGGTACCTTCAGACGTGCTCTCTTCTGGGTTGCACTGGCAGTATCGCCGGGAAAAATGAATTAGCACCCGCTCCCGCTCCTGTGTCTCTCCCATCAGTGGGAATGCTTTCAAGAACGTCCTGCAGAGTGAAAGCGATAGTTAAACATGTCATGAAACTATCTGCTGGGCAGCATCCATGCTACGGAGGGAGACAGAAAGGGGGTCTCGAGAGCAGCTAGGAAGGCCTTTGTTCTCCTCCCAGCCCATTCTCCCCCGGGCTCCTGCAGGTACAATGCAAAGGGTGTCTATGGAGCCAGCTCTGAGCTGTGTAAGGAAATGTGCTGTCAGCTGAGATCTGACCCACCTGTGGCTTGATGGCACCAGGATGGGTCGTCTGTCCCAAGGGAAGAAGTTGCTCCCACTGCTCTGGTTTTGTACGGGATGGGATTCCTGGGAAAGCTGCTCTCCACCATGGGGAAGCAGGCTGGGGGCCCTCTTGTCGAAGCCCACTTTTCATGGCAGTACTTTGTGCGAAACATGACACCAAAGCAAAGATTAAATGACAACCTGGAGCCTCCAGCCCTCGCTCCTATCAGACGGACAGTCCCCGGTGGCACCAGGAAGCCTGGGGGAGAAACCCACCACACTGCTCCGCTCTGCCCAGCCCGAGCCCTGCGCGGGAGCACCAGAGACCAGCTCACCTGAGTGCTTTGTCAAGGGTCAGGCCAGTGAAGTCAAAGAAGCTGAGATACTCCTCTGCTACCAACTTGCTAAATTCGTTACTGTAATTAAAGAGGGAGTAGTCAGCCCTGTCATCGGGGAAGAAGACACCATCTACAAGAGGAGCAGCAGACTGCTGTCTCCTGGCCAGCCCAACTCCCAGCAAGATGCCACAGATGTGATCCCAGACCCAGGGGGACTTTCTCCCAGCTTGAAACGCTGCTGGAAGACCTCCAAGGGGTCCTAATGTGCCCACAGCCTCGCAACGTGTCTGCCAGCCCTAAACACCTGAGAATGAGAGGTGCCTGCCCCCATTGCACCCCTCTGCTGTGCTGCTGGCCAGGCAGAGCCTCCTCCCCAGTCAGCCACAAGGAGTGGCCACAAGGATGCTCTGTGCTCATCGGGCACCTTCTCTCTTACCTAGTCCTCTCCCATTGCTGGGCACATCCCCTCCTCCTACTGCAATATTATTGCTCTCCACTTCACACTGGCCCCCATCCCACCCTCTCACCGCAGCACCTTGCCAGCATGTCAGACGAGTGCCGCTGGGGACTGGAGCAGGGTAGCTCAGGCGAGCTTCTGGCCCTGCTCATCCCTGGATGCTTCTCCAGAAACCATTCCCCTGCCATGGTTTTGAAGGATGGTCAGAGATGTGTTGCCTTTAAAGCTAGAACGGGTGCTAGTAAGTTCCTCTGTCTACACAACTCAGGCAGCAGCAGAACAAGAATAATCAATAAATGCTGGCAAGAAACAGGGGACGACCTCAGTGCGCTCAGCCTTTGCCATACACAATTCCTTTTCCTCCTCCCCACCAAACAGAGAGCATATCGCTAAGCACTGCACATCCAGTCTCTTGCCGGGACATGTTACAAGCAGAACTCGTTGCTTTTCCTGCAGCCTTGTTTCATCTTCTCCTGTGAGGCGAATGCTGTAAAGCCTCTGGCGTGGGTGCTGACTGGAAGCACAACACACCGCAGGATCAGGCAGCGCAGCATGTCAGCGCCAGGGGAGAGGTCCAGGCTGAGTTTTGAGAGGTGGGACATAAGTATTGGCGCTGGGATTTGTGCAGCAAACTGTTTCAAAGCCATATGAAGCCACAAGGCCTCACACTCACACAATCATCTTATAATTCGGGATTGATAGCTCTGGGAAAAAGCGTGTCCTCAAGGGTCCACGGCCCCCCAGGTTAGTCTGTCTGAAGCAGTGCCACAACGACTGGCATGCAGGTCCCTGCCAGCTTCCCAGGGAGACTGCTCCAGTTGTCCTGGAACTTCACAGCAGGGTGATGTGAGATGGGGAAGATGACCGCGTGTTTGCGAAAGATGTCACCACATCTTTGTCCCCGTGCAAAAGAACGAGCAGAACCAAGCCAACCCCAGACCCCACTGGGAACCTCTCAGCTCTATGCCTGCATAGACATAAAAAAGACTTCATGCACTGCCTGTGCGGGGGCTGGGAACTAGCCAGTGCTCTCCCTTCCGCAGGTCAGGTCCTGCCTCACACGTGCAGCCGTAGTCCCACAGAAGAACAGGTCAGATTATTTCTGTTCTGGCACCCGTTCACCAGGTCTCCTGGGAACCAACGCGAGCACTGCAGGCACTGGGCACACAGCAACCGCTGCCATGCTCCGCGGCGATCCACAGGGCAGAGCAGTGGCTGACCCCCCACACACACCCCAGCTTAACCTCAAGTTGAACTCGGAGGACTGGCCTTGACCAAGGTTTGCTGAAGCCAACACACTTGGTGTGGCGATAGCCCAGCACAGGTCTTGGGTGGGCCGGGTCGCCCTTCAGGTCTCTCCACGGCCTACACCGGGCACTACGTCCTAATTGACACTCCTAACTAGGTCTGCAGTCAGGCAGGACGAAGCAGGTGGGAGCTCCCCCTCATCCCGCTCTTCCCTCAGGGCAGCCCAGGAAGGCAGGCAGGCACTGCTGCCTGTCCCTCAGCTCGCTGGGTCTTGCTGGAGGCCAGGAGTCCGCAGGGAACCTGTGAGCCCCAGGACACGAGGTCCTTGCCGGCTGCTGCAATGCCAGCAGCTCCCAGCCTGGGTGCCCATCTCGCCTTCCTGCACGCCTCACTGGTCCCACTGCGCTTGGAAAAGGTGCAAGCAGGAACGCCAGCCCCGCCAAGGGAATGGGAGTGCCGCAGGACACGTGAAGGCAGCCAGCCCCCAGGAAGCAACAAATCCCTACGCTGAGCCAGAGGCTCAGTGGCACTGACGGGACCCTTCTCCCTGAGCTCCAGAGCCAGAGGACATGCCCCGGGCGTGCTTGTGACACAGAACTCTGGCACTGGCCAGGGCAAGACTATGGCCTACACTAAGGTGGGCTCAGGTGTTTGCTCTTTTCTCCTCATTCAAGAACTGGCCTCCTCTCCCTCTGCACCGTTCCCAGCCCCTCCCGCAGAACGGGTAACACCTCCACCATGCAGCTCAGACACAACAGAGGTGGCCCCACAAGAACAGCAAGGTGATTCCCACAGGGACACCTCCGGCATTCTCTGGCCGGTGGCCCTGCCACACAGGCAGCCTCGCAGACCTCCTCTCACCTTACACCCCAGCCTGATGCCCCCCTGCTCTGCCTGGCTTGGGAAGGTCCAGGCACCAAGAGTGCTCACTGCTGGGTCACCAGCCACCCCAGGGGTAACACAGGAGCCCTGGCCTTTTCCCACAGTTTCATTCCTGCACAGCTGGACGTGGACAGATACGTGCAGTTTTATAGCCGGGATCACACTGTCCTACAGACCTAAGCCTGTATTGCCAGGGATCCTTTTTGTGGCACAGCCACCTGGGTCAAAAAAAGACTGTCCACAAGAGGTTTGGCTAAGTAAAATTCACCTGATCTAGAGAGAAGGTAAATGCGCTGTGTGCCCATGCCATGCTGCCCGTGGGACAGACCCCTGGTTCTCAGTGCACCGTGATGCTGAAACTGTGCTCTGCTGCTTGCTCCATCACTGCCCGTGGGGCTTTGTCCACACAGTGCTCCCTTGGGAGACCCTGCAAGGAGTGCCTGGCACTGCCGGTGCTTCATGGCCCGGCAGCTGAAACAGCTCAGCCTCCATCCAGCAAGAGGCACGAGGTGGCGGGTAGTGGTGGAGCTGAGACAATGCCACAGACCAGTCCAGGAACAAGAATCTTCCATGGAGAGTTCAGCTACCAAAACACATGCTCTTCAGAGAGATGAAGGTGATTTCTGGATTTGAGGTTAATTTCACAGAATTTTGCCAGCTGCACTTTCTCATTCATCAAGCCTTTTCTACTTGTTTGACAAAGATGAATGGGTTTGGGTTTGGTTTGGTTTAGGCTTTGTGTTTTTTTGTTTTTTTTTTTTCCTGAGAAAATTGCCAATGTTCACAAAGGGGGAAAAAAGGGTTAAAATGAACTAAAAAGCTTTAAAATTAGATTTTACTTTTTGCACAATCTTCCTAGCCAGCCCACCTCCTACGTGAAGCTGGCCTGAAAGCATCACTTAAATCCTGCTCCCACCACTGTAAGTTGGTCTTACACTGTCTTAAGTGAGCAAGACCAACTTAAAACACCACTATCCTCATCCTTCTTCCCTTCCTGCTCTGTAAATCCACCTGCTTGGTCGAAGAGCCTGCAGCTCAGGTTTTGTGCAGGAAAATGGCAGGGATGACAAAAACGCAGCTGATCAAAACAAAACTTTTCTTTCAATGGCTGTGTCAATTCCCAAATGTGGGTCACCAAACAGCTTCCCAAGGCACGAGGATTGCAAGTGTGAGCGAGGGCTGCAGAAACAAGCAAAGGGACACACTCAGATGCACCCCCGGAGACCCACTGCTGAGCATGTCCCCCACCCAGTGAGCTGTCATGGCAAATTTGCAAGAAAGGAGATGATGTTAGACCTGAGGCAGCAGCAGCCAGCAATGCACCTGCTACAAGAACCACAGCAAAAAAGAAGGTGGATGCTGCCAGGTGATAAAAAGAGCCTCTCTAGGGAACCATTCATGGGCTCTTTCTGTCCCAGGACTAAGTTGGGAGTCACAGACAATCTTTGGTACTGAAAGGCTGCGTATTTGTCAAAGGTCAGTTGTGTTCTGCTGATCTGGACAGGAGACATTTCAAGGACATAAAAAACCCAACAGCAACACAGGTTATATCTGATGCAGAAGAAGGATGATGGGGATTGGTGCCCTTACACCCACTGGCATCCTAAAATCTGTTACTGCTACACCCTTTACTCTCTCTCAGAAATCTCTGTAATAACTCTCTCACTTTTGAATAAATACTTTTTATTTCCTTTTTGCCTTATTCAGACAAATCTACCAGTGAGATGCTTGGACCTCTGGTGTATACCTGATGGTTTGTCCATCAAACCCTTCATGCCATCTAGACAGACGGGGTCAGGAAGCACAGCAGCAAGATTTTGGGGTGCAGACATGAAAAACCTGGGGATTGGCAGGGAGTCCAGTGCAGATCCAGGTCAGGATCCCAAACCCTTCAGCCTGGGGACTGCTTTAGAGGGGGGTCTTTCTGGACCCTTAACAAACACAGGAAGGTCTTGAGCTGGTGGCAGCCTGTGGCCATTGATACCCAATACAGGCGGGCTGCTTGTAGAATTCAGACTGCAAGGGCATTGGGCTTGGACCAGTTTCAACTGGATGGATCTCCAACAGCCCCGACTCCATCCAGCAAGCCCTGGTAACAGCAGGCTTGTCCCTCCCTGCCTCTGTTCTACCAGCACAACCAGTGCTCCCTCAGACCCTGCCCAACACAGCTCTGTTTCTGCTGGCCGTGCCCAATGCTGCCATCTCCACCAACCCACCTGCAGGGCTGGCTGCCACCCAAAGCCCCACTTACTTCTTCCCAAGCTGGCGGGCTACATCACAGCGCTTGAACCCTTCAAGGTTGTAGAGGCGCTTAGCCAGCCTCTTGGCGGCCTCGCTATCTGCCCTGCAGCCGTTTGCCAGGGTGTCTGTGCTGCCCTGGTCAAGCTGCTCCGTGCTGCCCATGTCAGAGTCCGAGTCGGAGAGCGCATCTTTCAAGCTGGCGTCACTATACAGAAAGAGGAAACAACTGAATGAGCAGCAACGTGACTTGGAGAAACCCACAGAAAATGCCACACAACAATATGTTTGTGAAATGGACACTGGAAAAACCCTCTTTCATTTCAGGTCAAATGAAATAGTACAATTTAATTTCAAATTCATAGAAAAAGACTGGAGAGAAGGTGACTTCTCCCTGAGAAATGAGGATGTATCTCTTCAAAGCAAGCAGCCCCATCACCTTTTGAAGCTCCCCCTCTCTCCACTAGTATGCAAAAGGCTACCAAGCTCTTTCAGAGCTGTGAACACTCAGGAAACCTTAGGGATAGATGGCATACTTTTCAGTTCAAGTTATTGGCTGAGGATTAGAAACTGCACTTATATAAATCGTGCCAATGGGACTGGCACCAGACCTGCTGTCACTGGGGCTGCTCATCTCCTAGCTGCCCGCTGGCATTGTGGCCAGCATGTACAGACATGCTGAGCAGCCCCACTAGCACCATATAGGTGGGGCTTGTCCCTTGATTTTATTGCCCAAGGCCAGTCAAGGCACCTATTAACGTGTTTGGGGGCCCTGTGACTCACTGAAGGCCTGACAGTTAGCTGGACGCACGGCCCCGGTCCAGCTCTCCCACACCCTCACTGCTCGGATGAATGGCGATGTCCTCCAGAACAAATGTGGACACCAAGTGTCCAGCCTTGCTCTTCTGGGTTCCTGCAGGACACTGCAACTCACCTGCAGTTTGGGGTCTTGGGTCTGAGAACAGGCAGGACTCAGGCACAAACCCGCTGGGGACTGGGTGGTTTAACACCATGAGCACTTGGTCCCCAAGCACCAGCCCTTATCTATGGGTAGGAAATTTCTTCCTGTTGGTGTTTGGCTTCTCTGCCATGACAGCACATGAGAGCAGGCATCAAGGGAGAAAAAAAAAAAAAAAAAAAAAAAAAAAAAAAAGCAGCTCCATCTCTATCATGTCCCCTGAACCTTGCCCAAGGAATCCCCAGCCTGTCTTACCTGATGGAGTTTATGATCTTGGTGGCATCTTCCTCTGACCCTTCCACGTGGAACCCATTTGGGATACTCTTCAAGGACAACCGGCTCAGCACGTTCTCTGACCTGCTGCTGGTAATTGAGTGCCTGAGCGGGCTCCCAAAATCTCCCTCCACTGCCTTTGCTGCCGCCTGCTCTTGCTTATCAGCAGCCATGTGGTGAAGGGCTTCTCTCTGCTGGGCTACCAGTTTCTGCTCCAAGAGCTCTGGGCTTTCCTTGACCCTTTGCTGGATCAATGGGGTGAGTGGGGCCTCAAAACTGACACAGCTGTCTGTCTCGTCTGTGAGAGAGAGGACGTCCAAAGAGTCCAAGCTGCTGTAGTATGTACCCTTCATAAGGTCAGACTCAACGATCTTCTCAAAAGTCGAGCTGAACCCATCCCTGATGTCTTTGAATTGAAAATGCTCCTTGTCATCCTCACTGTAGATCAGCTTGGCATCTCCAGAAGCAAACCTGGACCAAAACAGGAAATGTAGAAAATACTGTCAAGGTAATTGCCGGTACTGTTCCACCCGGAGCTAGGAGGCAAGCGAAGAGACAGAAATCAATGCTGCGATTAAGGCCCTTGGCATCTGTCTGTGATATAACCTCCTTGGTTCCAAATTTTATTACAAGCTTCTAGAGCCGAAAAAGGCAAGAGTTTTATGATGAGCAATCCCAGGGGCCTGGCCAACCCTTAATTTGGGCATGCCCCAGTAAAAAGCCAGATCTCTGAACTGGAGATGTTTGCACCTGACATCTACTACTGGATCCACTGCCAGAATGGATTTAATCTGCAGGTTATCTCTCCCTTCAAGTGCTCCAATTATAGCTACTTCAAAAGCATGAAAATCCTTAAGATCGAGGTCAATTCATGTAACTTTGGATGTCGGCAGCAAATGTCCTTGATCCCTCTTATAGCAGAGAAAAAGCAGCAGCTTTTAGGGAGCAATTTATATGCTGCAACTTCAGCCTTTTTTCTTACATGAGGCATCCTAGAAGCGCACAGCACCCTACAAACAGTTTTCTCTCCCCCGAGAGATGTGTGTAAGGTGACGGACACGCACCCAGGCAGGGGAGGCTCCTCACTGCTTTACAGCTGGCCTGGGGGATTCAGGCACAGCATTACAGGCTGTGAAATGCATGAACCCACGCGCCCGGCTTCCAGGGAAGCATGGATGACCCTCAGCAACCTCAGCTCTGTTTGCCTCTGAATGCAGGGGCATTCACTCCAGTGAACTTCTCAATACGAACCCACACTGGGAGAATTAATCTGAGTCAAACTCTGCAACACCTGCCGTGCTGGGAGCCCTGGGGAGCTAGGAGGGCTCAGTCCCTCCTGGAATAGATCAGGCTGCAAGGACCTGCCTGAAATACCCTGGTTTCCCAGATGAAACCTACCTACCACCCCACCTCCAGCAGACGCTGCTGTCATTTGCCTTGTCAG
Source organism: Microhierax caerulescens (assembly GCA_035590215.1). Classification (NCBI taxonomy): domain Eukaryota; kingdom Metazoa; phylum Chordata; class Aves; order Falconiformes; family Falconidae; genus Microhierax; species Microhierax caerulescens. The sequence goes on from JAVJGJ010000061.1 coordinate 44,299,071, forward strand.
AACCAGACACTTTGTGCTGGGATACAGGTAAAAGCTAGGGGAACTGTAAGCTCTTTTTTTCTCCACTTGTGACAGAGTTAAGTTTCTTCATAGCAGCACATACGATGCTGCTGTTTGGATTTGTGACTGAAACAGCGTTGATAATGTATCCATGTTTCATCTGTTGCTGAATACGCCTGCATATCAAGGCTTTCTGTTTTTCACTCCCTGGCAAGCAGGCCAGGGGTAGGCAAGGGGGTGGGAGGGGACGCAGATGGGACAGATGACCTGAATTGACCGAAGACATATTCCATGCCATATAATGTCATTCTCAGGAAGAAAAAAAAAAAAAAAAAAATCAAACCCACTAAACTTCACAGCCTTAATTACACCCAGCAGTGCGAACTATGGACCTGCCTCGGCATCTCGTCCCATTGCTGAACTTCTTGTGACAGCCCCCATTGCCAGTGAACTGCCGTCTCCCCTACAGAGGGTCTGTGTCCTCTCTACACCAAGGAAAAACCCTGGGCCTTTGTGATTTCCTCAGGTCCTCCAAGAGAGCAATCACACCACCCCTTCACCTGCATTTCTCCATTCCCATCGCCAGCACGTCTTTGCGCAGGAGCACGCATGCAGGAGGGTATGCCCTGGCTGATCCCTGTGAGGTCTGGTACCCAGCGTGTGTTTCCAGAGGTGCTGCACCCTGCACCTCCTGAGTATTTCCTTAGCAGGTCCCACACTGCCATAATCCCAAGCCAGACAGTTCCCGCTCTCTCACCACACTAAACAGAATCATTTCCATTAACTGTTCACATCACAGAGTTTGTATTTTCCAGCCCTTTCCTTATGCCTTGAGCCCAAACTTGTACAGCAGCAACGAAGTGAGAAAACCTGTGACTGTGCAAACGCCCCAGCAAAGGCTGCGTGGGACCGACTGCAGCGATCAGGGCTGGGGCCGCCATCCTGGGTGGCTCAGTGGGCACCAAGTCAGCCACGCCACATCTCTCCTTGTGTGGTCCCAGGGAAAATGAAGGACAAAGAGGCTTTCTGCAGCTTACACCATCCCAGGAGCATCTAATTCAAGTAAAGCCAGGCTGAGGTGGGAGAGAGCAAAAGACCTTGCTTGTGTGAATGAACCTGACATACTGTCCCCACAGAGGAGCCTTGCATATTTATTGCACAGCAGGGGAGGCAATTGCTTTTACATAAATAAGGAGCTGTATATATATTTGCATTGCAATCACAAGCTTTTATAAGCATATTGAAGTAACACTGTATCTAATCACCTGTGCTGCTTTCCCCAGTCATCTCTGAAATGCTGTTTTATTGCTCATGGCAAGGCATGCAGAGCAATGCATTTGGTTATTATCGCAGCTGAACCGTACCGGGTTTTTACGCACAGAGTTGTTTATATTTCATTTCTCACGGGTTAATTAGTTGTAATAAAGTACAACCTAGTTTGTGGTGTTGGTGGAGTGGGAAGTACTGTCAGAGAAGGACATGATGGCAGTCAGGACTTCCTTACCTATGCACTGCAGGTTTCTGCAAAGTTTTTCCTGAAACTTTTAACGGAATTTGAATTGCTCGACAGCTATATGTTGCCACATGAGGAAATGTGTGGGCAAAGGCAGCAGTCCCAAACCTACAGGTACCGCACATGTCCACAAGCCAAAGGTGGGGATTCCTCTATTAAAAAGTTTGACCTTTTTGATGAGTTGATGGGGCTGAAAGCAGACGGTATCATTCACTGGTGATGCTCCCAGTCTGACTGCCGAGCTGTGACCTCCCTGAGATCAGCAGGGACAATGCTGGGGGCTTCTGGGAAGGTGAAAGACCTCTAGGGAACATAGTCAGGATGGTAAGAAAAGGGGATTTTGACAAACAGCATATGGGCATGCCAGCACACGCATGGTATGAACTAGAAAGGGGGTAAAAGGGACTTAGTTAATGCAAACTGCAGGACAAGCTCTAAAGCTTTGGCTTTATTTCCCTGACTCTTTTTAACAACAGTTTCTTGCACAGAGGCACACATCTACCTCCAGTGGGACAATCGTGGTTTCCTTCTCCAGCTCCACCATAGAGTTGACGACCTTGGGTAACTTTTTCCCCTTTAATTCTCCATTGGTTCAATGGGAAGAGCAAGACTCAACATCTTGTAAAGTACTTTAGGATCCAGGGACCAACTGTATCATACAGGCACCAACATGCAGATGGTGATTCCCCAGCAGTGAACAGTTGTCTGCTCATCAGTAAAACATCAGGCCAGAGACAGAGAAACCCCAGGTTTTCCTATATCCAGAATGGGTCGTAACAGAAATGGGAACATACCAAAGGGAAGTAAAGAAAGAACTGGGGAAACTCAGAGATGATGCAGGATGGCAGTGACTTCCCAGTGCCTTGGTCCATCTGTCAGCTTTGTTACTCCTGACTCACACTGATCCAGGAGTCAGACAGTCACCTGTGATCTGGAAAAACCAGGTCCATGCTGTGTTTGGCCCGGCCACCTGTTTCTGCCATTTACCCTGAAGATAGGTGGTCGAAGTACTAAGGAGCTCAAAAACAATGAGCTAACCTGATCCCCAGGCAATAAGCAGTTTCCCAGATTTCAGCTGTGTCCCTGAAGTTTTCCGACTGCCCTTCTGCCTTTGAATATAGTCTGTGACCTGTCCCTTGTGCATCCAGCTCCCCCAAAAAATGATTTGCTACGCGAGTAAGTCTACAGCATAAGATCGTGACCCGCGCATGTAGAGCCCAGTCATGTTGCACCACCTCCAGACTGTCAGCCTGCCACTTCTCCCAATTCATGCTCTAGTACCTTAAAATAACTGCTCTTTCAGTCATTGTAGCAGCATTCACTGGCCACCCTTAGCTTCCTCGTGAACTCACCGTCTCCGTCAGGGAGCCATATACCAAGCAAATGCGATTCCCTTGCAACCCAAGAGACCTGCAGACATCTAAGACCTGACTGCATAGCTTATGGGGCTGGCGGGACCTGCCTGGGGGTAGACTCCCCTAGCTCTCTGGACATCAGCAGCCCGCACTGGACACTCTCCCTCTTCAATACTTTCAGCTGTTGAAACAGCGCTGCTCCTTCTTGCTGGGGGCCTCGAGTACAGCAAACCAGCAGCTTTTTATAGGGGAGCCTGTTCAACACTTGAGAGGCAATGAACTAGGGATGCCTGTGTCAGCCTACAGACTGTGCAGCCTCCCAGCTCTGCTGACGCTCCTGCCTACACTCCAGACAGCACTGAACAAATGGCTCAGCCTGAAACCTGCACTGGACTGAAACCAGGAGGAGATTCACTGACCCCTCTTAGCAACTTGTCTCTTTCACAACTTCTCCTCTTTAGAAGGCCATGCTCCTCCATGACAACCCCTGCTGCTCTTCTCCAACCCCCTCCTGCATGCAGCACCTCTCCCATGCCTGGGTACGTACATAGGCAGGGCCACAGGATTCACAGCAGCCCCCGGTGGCTACGATACAGGCCCCTGCATGATTTCTGGTGGCAGAGGGAAGCATTCATACTGTTCCCACAGGAACGGCACGGGAAACACCCCACCCGGTCCCAGTGACCTGGCATTTCCCCACAGTCCCCAACCTGCAGAGCCCCAGGGAGGTCTAGGCACTTGCAGAGGTGTCACACCAGCTGTGGACACCCCACCAGTGCAAGTGTCTCCCAGCCTGAGGACCCTCCTGCGAGGCGGGCTGCCCGGACAGAGGGCACCGGGGCTGCGGCGCACTGCGCGCAGGCTGGCTTGTCTCGGGCCCCTGAGGAGAAGATGGCAGTCACCTCCCGTCTCACACTGCTGTCCCCGTGCCACCCAGGCACTGGCCGGGAGCAAAGCTCCGTGTCTTGCCCTCCGTCGCTAAGGCAGGGCCCGTCGGACACGAAGCCGTTGCTGGCGCAGGGGCTGCCGGAGCGAGCCCTGCTGCCGGCGCTTCCAGGGCGCAGCAGCCCCCCGCCGGCCAGCCCGGCTCGCCCCCGGCCCCAGGCTGGCGCCACCCGCCCTCGCTGCTCCAGGTCACCCAGCGCTGCAGAGCCTCCAACCCGCGCGCGGGGCACCCCCGAGGCGAGCCCGCCCGGAACCCTGGGACCCCCAGCGCTTCCCCGCCGCTGCGGTGCTCGGGGGAGCCGCAGCCACCCCCCGGCGAGCGACACGCGGCGCGCGGGGCCCGAGGGCGACACGCGTTACCCGGCCCCGCCGCGGCGTCGGACTCACCCCAGCTGCGCCTCCGGCTCGTCCGCACTCGGAGCTCCCGAGGGTCCCCGGCCGCCGTGCCAGCGCTCCTGGCCGAGGGGCTCGCCGGGCCGCTCCTG